>OY292409.1:16971361-18171361 GCA_958496275.1 Zele albiditarsus
AATACGAGTAAAAATTCATGAATTCGTTGAAAAAACAAGATTGAGAATCATTGGGTAAAACTCTTTTATGTCGGCAAAACGAGACGTAGGTCAAGATTGTTGCCTATATTCGTGTATATATAACTCTCTCTGCACCACGTGGCACGTGGCACAAGCGCTCGTATTCGCAAATATAGGTTTCTGCCACGAGCATTTACTACGGTTGTATTTACCGATTATTATTGTTATGCTCAGTGTCTCCGTCAGAGTGCGAGAAATGATTGTAGAAATACATGAAGCAAACACAACGATATGCCCAAAAATATTTTAATCTGCATTACCACGAGTCCATAATTTAAACGCCAATATTATAAAATAAAAAAACAATAGTATAAAGATTCCTTTATTACTGACAATTAATAAAAATGAAATTTCACCTTCACCGGTATAATCATTGAAATTGAATTCGCATATTTTCTTATCTGCGATCGATAATGTAATTCATGTAGTTTTTCGTTTCAACAGCCGGACACTATTCATTCACCGACATGGATGTTGAACAACCAACGGGGCAATTCTTTTGAATTTTCAACACTCCTAGTGAGTCTTCTTCGTGGACAGAGTTACAATGCATTTGTTGTTAATGGATATGCATCAAGGGAACAAACGTTATGCGATATGTCAATGATAAATTGTCCATATGTTCCTAAATCAAAAGAAACAACAATTTCATCAAATGAAGAGACCAATCCGCCAAAATACTGTTTAAAACCTCCGCCCGATTTCAGAAGTAAATTGTTGATTAATTTGGAGGAAGAGGAGGAAAAAAAACATCAAGCCGAAGCAGAATGTGAAGAGAATGCTCGTCAAAAAGATATTATAGTAATACAAATAATCAAATTTAATTGATCTACTTTCTGTTACATTGATTTAAGAATTATTTTGTGACCTTTTATAACGTTTGAAATAATAAATATTGTACAATAGGAGCAAGAACGTCTTTACCATGATGAGTACTGGGGATATCGAGTTCATTCGTGGGTTGTCGTGTTGCCAGAAACAATTAGTGCTCGTCATCACGAAATACCAGATCCTTTTTTCATTGAACCAACATCTGGACAAAATTACTCGCTCAACGATGATCAAACAAATCTTCTGTATCATGGTATCGAGAGCATTTGGAATGATTCGAATTATTGGGTCAATATGCAATTGTGTTCTGACGGTTGTACGAATATCAAGTGGAATATAAATGATAGCCAATTGTGGGAACATTTGCTACCAGGTGAACCGTGGTCAATGCGCGATGTTGAAGAGACTAAAGAAGATGAAAAATTGCATATTCTGCAGGATAAACATCTTGATATGCCTAGTTCTTACGTTCAACAAATAGAAATTCATAGTTCAGGTTTAAATTCATAATAAAATTGTAATATTAAAAATTGTAGAATTTTTTTCATTAGAACTATTTCTTTACGGTAGATTATGAACGACGTTTTCCAAATGGAAGGAAAACAATGCTGTTTAAGAAGGCACGTGTTGAGCTTTATGCACCTTACATACAAATGGATGGTTTGATTGAAAAAATCACTGTTTACGATGATTATAAATACGAATTGCTTTGTAAGATTTATGAAAAATATTCAAATCGTGGGGATAAACTCGCACAATCCACCAAATATTTGGACAGTGGACTCATTGTCGATGTGTACAATCGAGGTCGTCCGGACTCTTTAAAATGTGTAGTAATTTTCATTCTGTTCATTTAATTTTAAATAATTACAAATACAAAGTATATGAATTAATTCTATATTATATCTTTTTTTCAGTGCATCGTTATTCATCAGTCGAAAATAATACCGTTGAAGTCGAGAGAACTATGGAATTTTGTCACGTTGTACGAATCGATGGATTGTCGAGAATGGAATTGCATCCGTTTCATTTTTCCCAATACTTTGTTGACAGAAAGGATTTTCTCTGTTATAGGTAATCGACGATGTAGGCGCAGTAAAAACTTTTCTAATGATTAAAAATAAATAAATCATTGATTGATATCAATTTTTAATAGGAATGTCCAATTCGCGACCGAAAATGGAGTCGTTCTACGTAATACTGACCAACGTGAAGTTTGGGTGATCATATTTACACAAAACATAGTTGAATTCCATATTAATTGAGATGTACCGTATAATGAGATTACTGATTTTTCTCTGTTGCATGTATTCAGAAAATTACCGAGGAATTTAATAGAAATAAACAATTACCAGCGACGAAAGATATTGCAATTCGTGAATTTTGCATTGGAAAAAATGAAATTCGTTTGAAGTATCATTATAAAGACGATGAAATTACACGGGTCAGTCGGATATTTATCAAACCACCGGACTCTGAACGTGGCGATCGTCTCGTCTTTGACCCACAAATGACTTACGGATATAATGTAAATTTATATACGGTATATGGGATATTCTACGGAAATTGGGAGTCGAATGTGAATATTCGGTGGTATATCCCATGTACAATTTTCCTCCTTATTTAATTCCTAGTGCAACACTTGTGTATTTTTCCATCCATATTTATTGGTGTATACAAATGTAAAAATGATTTTTTACAGCCTGATCCATTTGCACCTTCGGCGAAATCTGTGGATTTATTTTATTTACTTGAAAGCCAATTGAAAGACGAAGAGCAATCAATTATTAATGTCCGTGACACTGAGAGAATGATCGTTTCATTGTTGAAAACGCGTAGCAGTGAATATAGCTTGCCACGACTCACTGTATCAATGTTTGATAGAAACAGAAATGACGAAGCAAAAGCCGGAATATCTGCACAAGTCATTATGATTCATTTTCATTTCACCCTATAACTATTAAATAAATGAATATTGTGTGGGAAAAATGAATAATTGCAATACTTTATCTGTGTTTGAATATTACAATTCGCAGGAAGAATTACTGCGGGCGCAGTGTCAGCGTGAAGTCGAAGCAGAAGTGGATTATTTGCAGCCATATATGGCACGATTGGGAAATCCAAAACAATTAACCAAAGTCCAAGCTCTTCAAGTGCGCGATGAGTGTCTCAACGATTTCAAACAAACATTAGTTATCCGCGCCAACAATATTTGGCAAAGACACGAGTGTAGTAGACGAAAATTAGAGGAATTACAGAAATTAGTTCAGGTAAATGGAATAATTAATGAGAATATGCAGGGAGAAATTGGAAAATTATTTCTCTTTCTTTTTGTTTTTATAGAGTGACAATTCATCAAAGGCAGAGGAAGAACGTATTGTCGATGAAATAAATGCAGTCAATTTTGATATGCATACACTTGACGTGCGATTAAAACGACATTGTGATTTATCATCAGCCCGTTATCGAATGATGGCTGAGACATTGAGAAAGGACAAACGATTAAGCTCTCTACATGAATATTAAGTACAATATACCTTTTTTTATATTCATTCCCAAAATATTATAGAGTTAACAGTCATTTGTTTTCAATTTATTTCGATGAAAATACATCCGCGCGGAAAGTCTTTTTTTTTCAATATCACGATTGTTCTATACCTAATTTTGGTCATGGACACGTGTGTATGAGAAATTAGGGTATATCATTGGAATGACCACGAGCCCATTTGTCCAATGCAACGACCTGAAAAATTGTTAATAACAATCTTTCAATTATCATGAAATTTTTGGGGCTATTAATATATGACTCGCAATTTTTTACCTTGATCGTCAAAGGTAGCCAATGTGAATTTGCTCAATTTATTCGTGAAACTATTGGCATTTGATATCACAGAGCTTTCTGCACGGTTATTCTGATTTGCTGCATCGACACTATCTTCAATATGACGACTGTCCTCGGCGAAGACAGAGATCAATGTGTCCATCATTATTGCCTGTCATAGTCGGACAAGTTAAATCAATTATCAAATATAATCGTAAAATAATTTATATGAATTTCATATTTTTTTTTTCATCCGCATACTTGACGAGAGAATACTTGTAGTATTTTGAAAACACGTGCGCCATTTTCTCGAACAGGAAACTGAAGGAACAGACAAGGCAGACAGTCAGTATTACTTTCGTCAGATGGCTTTGCCATTTCCCAACTCAACTCCGAGTATTTAAGTCCCAGCAAAAGACTCTGCAAATAAGAAAATTTACCTCTATTAAAATCTAATCATTGAATGGAACTTTTTTCTCTCCAAGCGTATCATCCACCAGAAAAGAACTGGCTTTTGGGATTATTTTTCGGAAAACAATTCAGTGGATTTTAAACGAACTGTATTACGCAAAAAAAAAATTATACGAACTTAAATTATTTCAGTTACGTAATTATAACGAGAAGAGGATAGGTAGTTCAAATTTTGGTTCAGGTGTATGAGTTTCGTCAAAAACCATTGAATTATTTCCCGAAAAGTCGCCGTGTGACTTACACATTGCACATCATCAACAATATAAACTCCTGTGGTGTTGATGGCAATAAGAACTGGTTGATCACGATTTGTAATCCATGATGCGAGACCACGCACTGGTTGTTCAATCTGTCCGTGAAAAAATGCTGCTCCATAGCTCGGTAATCCCCAACAAAACTCGAGATATTTTCGTACGAGCTTTCGTGAATTAGGATTTGTCCCCGTATGATTTGGTATCCGTTTGTACTGCTCAAGAAGCCGTGCTTCAGGCGCACCTTTACCACCAACTAGACCCAAACCAAATCCCAATCCAAAAAGTAGACTGGGCGAGGTATAATGGTGTGGTAAAAATTTTGCACGATGTTTTCTAAAATAAGCTAACGTATGAGTTTGTGCGTTGTAAGGCCCAAGCTCGATTCGTGCCTGCAGTGCACCCAAGCTAGCATATCGCGCTTGTCCTTCACATGGATACCTTCCTGATAATGCGTACAGTCATTTAAAGAAATAATATATTGTAATTTTTTATTTTTTTCTGTATCGGATGTGTAGTCTTACCCTCCAGAACGTTATGTCTCGCCTCAGCATACAACAATTCGAGAACTTTTGGTTCTTTAATTTGTTCCTCGTCTCTTCTCGATAAAAAAACATTTCTTCGGCAATACAGTATTGGCTCCTCATCCGTTCGTTGTGCCCGCTTCGCTCCATATTTATTTATCAAACTGCTCCATTTGGCCGCAAGTTCTATCGGTCTATGATTCTGTCGCAATTGCAATTCTAATTGCGATGTACACATCCACATTGCAAAAACTGGCTGGCCAACAATTGGTGGCGATCGTGTTAATCCTAATTCAGCCTCAGCCTGAACTATTGATAAAATTTGTTGCGCTGATGTATTTCGCTCAACTTCCATTGTCAGTAATACACCTGACATCAGATAAACTGCAATACGAACATTTTTCCGTGGAGGATGACATTGATTTACATTTTCTATTTGTGACGTTTGTAGATCTGAAATTATCAAAGCACAAGAATTGTTTTTTGATTTGTATATTTTTCTTCTGTTGTTTTACTTACGAGGGGACGTATGATTATCTTTTTTATATCCATTCTGATAACGTCGTACAGGCTGTTGCGTTCTTCTCATTGTACAGTCTTCTTGCTGTTCCATTTCTTTCTTTTTTGCTCCTTTTTTTTTCTATCGTGTGAACTACTCGAAGTACAAAATAATTTGTGAGAAATTCTTTTTTTTCTCTGTAAAATGATTCCTATTTTGCGTACTTTATTTGTTTATATTTTTGCTTGCAATGTTTTCGATTCATCCGAGATTATTGTTTGATATTCGTTTCGTTTTTTTATGAAAATTAACTCGTTTCATTATCGTTGTAATTATATAAATAATTATATATTGTTTACTACACCGCATGCTTCCTTATTCGCCTTTGACGTTTGGCGAAAGATATTATTGTACTGAGGCCTTTAACCTACGACACATTGCACTCGAATGATTGTATAGCACTTTTTCAAGATCAGAATTTTCCATTACAATGGTAATAATATTTCTTCAATGATAGTTGCAATTAGTTAACACTTTATGATTGTGGGAGAACCAAAGTACTTCTCTTCGCAACTTGAACGTCAGTATTTTCGAATAAAAGTTGTTTTGAAGAGGAAGGTGGATGCTATTGATTTCTTCAACCCGCGGCCGTGGTACCTACTGGCTGAGCAACAGAATGTTATACTTAACGCTTGCGCGGTTTTGTGTTGAGGATGAACTGTCCATGTGCCTCATAATTTCACTATTTCAACAACGGTGTAAGGAAGTTGAATGCGACATGAATAAACATTAGATTCAATATAAGTCTTATAATTGTTTATTGAATTTCTGAAATGAATATTTTACAGTACTTCATAATATAAAACACATCAATTATTTTAGTTTTTAAACGTGGGATATTGCATTACAGAACTTATTGTAAATAAATCAAATCGTGATTTACATTGATAAAAAAAAAAAAGGGAATCAAATTAGTAGAGTTATCATCTAGCCATGAAATTTTCCTGGTTTTTAATTCGATCGACATAAATAAAGATTTCTATCTTGTCATGAAATGCCTTCATGACTCTCCTTCTTTCCGTATACAGGTCAAAGAACAAAAAAAAAGAGGACAAATTAATACAAATGTTACTTGGATAGTAATAATTTCTATACAAATTATATCAAATCAGCAACGTTCATCGGCATCTCATCAATTTGCGTTGAATAATATTGTTCAATGTCTCGTAAAATACGAATGTCATCTGTTTTCACAAAATTAATTGATACACCTTTACGTCCAAAACGTCCCGATCTACCAATTCTGTGGATATACAATTCACGATTGTTCGGTAAATCATAATTAATAACGAGTGAAACTTGTTGAACGTCGATACCACGGGCCCAAACATCAGTCGTAATTAAAACGCGGCTGTAATATGAGAAGGGTTTTAATTATTCATAATATGTTAGACAACCGTGTTAATTGCATATTAAATGTTTTTCTTTTGATTTTACCTCTGTCCAGATCGAAATTCTTTCATTATATTGTCTCGCTCTTTCTGTGGCATGTCACCGTGCATTGAGCAAACTGTGAAATTTGCTTCGCGCATTTTTTCCGTAAGCCAATCAACTTTGCGCTTTGTATTGCAGAATATTACTGCTTGTGTTATTGTCAATGTGTCATATAAATCGCAAAGTGTATCAAATTTCCATTCTTCACGTTCTACTGCTACGAAAAATTGTTTTATTCCTTCCAAAGTCAATTCATCACTGCAATGAAATAAAAAGAACAATTATTTCAGTCCATCCAGAAATTTTCGCTTGTGAGTCTGAAATAATCACTCACCGTTTCACAAGTATGCGAATAGGATCCGTCATGAATTTGCTCGTCATTTCAAGAATTTCATGTGGTAAAGTTGCAGATACAAGAACAACCTGTGTTGCAGGTGGTAAATATCTGTAGACATCATAAATTTGCTCCTTGAAACCTTTATTCAACATCTCATCAGACTCATCGAGTACCAACATCTTGATTGCCCTCGTTCTCAAAACTCGTCTCTTTATCATATCTACGCATCAAATAAGCCGAATGTTCATAAATTCTAGAGTTATATTTACGAAAAACGAAGTTACAAGATTTGCAACATACCAAATACTCTTCCAGGTGTGCCAGACACTACATGCTGACCATAATCGAGCTTCCTAATATCCTCACCGAGATTGGTGCCACCAATACAAGCGTGACATTGTACATTCATGAAGTCTCCCAACGCCAAAATTACTTTCTGAATCTGAACAGCCAATTCACGAGTTGGTGATAATACTAATACTTGCGTCTCACGTATTGTCGTGTCGAGTGATTGTAAAATTGCTACAGAAAACGTGGCGGTTTTACCAGTACCGGATTGTGCTTGAGCAATTACGTCTCTACCTTTCATAATGGGTTTAATAGAACGTTGTTGGATTGCCGATGGTTTTTCGAAACCTATAAACAAAAGATATAAATACATCATGTATGATACAGGAAATATTGTCAGATTACTGTGTCATCCGTCTATATCTAATATTATTAAAAAAATAATTGTTCTCTAATTTTTGAGGTTAGTAAAATTTCGTTGTGATTAGTAGAGAAGTATTGATAACATACCATAGGCATAAATGCCACGAAGAAGTTCATCACGAAGTCCCATATTATCAAACGTTCCAATAACCTCAACATCTTCACTCGTTTCAAATTCAACATTTGATAAATCTTCTGTCTGTGCGACGCGACGTGATTTCCCCTCGGCCATTTTGATAACAGTGAATAACATGCAGTATGTGCTGGTGTAATGCAGTGTGAATTGCGCGCAGAATTTTTTTTTTACTTACAGGAGGGTTGGCAACCATGCCCGCTAACAATTCCAATTATGATTGAATCATTCCAGATGGCACTTACGACGATTTCCATCTTCGGATTTGATGAATTCGTTCAAATATCACTAGATCCGTGGGGAATTTCTTGATTAACCGGAAAATAAATATCAAACTATATATAAAACCTCGGATCAGAGTGAAGTTAGGTGATAATGTCGTTAACCAATCCGAATCACGAAAGAACTATACAATGGCGTATCATTACCTTTTCGAGATGCATAAAAAATATGACGAATTATTATTATGTCGCACGTTTATCATCCATTTGCATATATATACAATACTGCAGCGTGGATGTGTACATACGCTATTTTGATCACCGTTTTGCATTATTTCTGTCAAATTTGAACACGCTTTTGAATATTTTGGTTATTCCTGACGAATTCTAATGATCCTTCCGATGAATTAATTTATTTTGTACACATATCTTGCTATACTCAAAACAAAAAATTTAAGAACCACTGTTTCAACCATGCAAATTCACTTTCTATGCGCATTAAGAGGTTAGGACATAGTGCATGAACTCCGAAATCATTTCAAAAACTAAAAATCAAAATGTTTTCACGAGGAAAACATGAAAAGGAGACCTCAATAGCTATAGAGTTCGATGAACCTCTCACAAGTGATTCATGCTCAAAAATAGTTACGGAGCTGATAAAATATATATTGTATCAGAAACAACAAATTCCGTTCTCTTGTGATACTTTATTACAATTGCAAACAAGAACAAAACCCACTGACCGGAATTTCAATCCTACAAATAATTTATTCAGTACATTAGACAATATAACTGACCAATTAACTTCGCAACTCCATCTTACTAGTTGTGATGTGAAACAAGTTGTAATTATGATTGGAGCCACAACAATATCACCGAAGTTTTGTGTTAAACTTGAATTACCAACGTTAATATTAAGCAGCAAAATACATATGGAATATCAACATTCGCATCGGAAACCTTTGCTTCATTTAATGAGGTAATTTGTATTATTTTTTTACATCGTATTCATATTTGTTCATTGCAATTGAATGATAACTTGTCTAATTATTTATACTAATCCCGTATAGATCATTAATTGAGTGTGAAGAATTCCAACAAGCAATGACAGTTCCACTTTGTCCAACAAACACATTCGTTCTGGTACAAAAGAGTGACCCCAATCCGAAGTCAGACTTTTTCCTACCAAAACCACAATACACACCACCAGTTCAAACAACTACATGTATTTCAATCAAACTTCATCACAATGTGGACAATCTTATGGACTGTACGTGTTCAAATGTCGTCAAAGTGTATAATGACAAACAATTAGATGAAAACAATTATCATGTAAATGAAAAACTAGATTATTCAGAAATTGAAACTCCTTATCTTTGGTATCAATCGCGAGCAATTGTCAAAGGTTTCAAGTATTCAAGATAACCCTAACTATACTGTGAAAAAAAATAGAAAGAAAAATTATTCGAACGTTGCCATATAAATTTTACTATGTATTTTATATGTTCAAGTATTGGCATCCTTTTTATTTTATTTGTTTCTTAGTAGAGTTGGAATTTCGATACATTATAATAAGAGGTTTGCTCTTTGATTTTGATATTCTTGGTGTTGATGTTGAACTGATTAAAATTTTCCATGAATGTTTTAAGTATTTTATATATAATTATATTTCTACATGTTATCATGTCGTCACTAGATGCGAGCAATCACAAGTTAATTTGTATGACATTGCAGTACGATTTACTGCAAGAATAGTTAAGTGTAGGAGGTCATGAAAAAATAACAGCAAAAATTTGTTTTGTATTTTCAATATTAATATAGTCCGATAATATTTTCTTATATAATTTCCTGATCTTTGAACTCGTCTAACGACAGGGTGTATGCAATGTGATATTGTGCTGAAAGATAAAGACGAGAGAAGCAATAGTCCGATTGTGTCAACATTATTATAATCCCATTACTTATCTTGCCTCATATAAAAGCTCGTCTGCATCGAATGGGTGGAAGATTGTGAAAGTATTACGAAATCAAAACAAAATACTTGTAGTTTCCAATTTATTCACGAATTTGGGTACCAAGTGGGGGAGTTCATAATAAAACATCGTGTAATGTTTAAGAGAGTTCAGTTTAGCGAAACCGTTGAACAAATTTCAAGTGCAACGATGAGTGGGTTCAAATTTTTGACCAGCGCGCAGAAGGAATGCTGGCGTGAAAATGGCTATGTTAAGTTAACGAATGTGTTTACGCCTAAAGAAATTGCAGAGATGTCTGAGGATTATGATGAACTGTTTGAACGAAAAAAACGTGAAAACATGGAAGGTTTGGAGTCGGCATGGGCTGGTAATGATATGAAAACCCTTGCCGAAAATCGGGACGTTACTGTGAGCAATATTCCATGCAGTTTCCATTAATAAGAAAGGCTATATCATAATTTTTTTCTTTCGATTTGCAGGTAAAATCCATTCACGGACTTCAAATGCATAGCGGAGTGTTTACACGTGTAATTTTAAATTCTAATTTATTGGATGCGCTCGAAGACATTATGGATACAAAGGATATTCTTTTGCATCATACAAAAGCTCACGTAAAACCACCAGAAAAAGGTGCTCCTTACTTGATGCACCAGGATTATCCGTATTTTCCGCACAAAAAACACACCATGTGCGCAGTTTTTATTCATATAGATGATACAACACCAGAAAATGGTGGTCTTTGCATTTATCCTGGCAGTCACAAACTCGGTCCACTTCCATCACGTACAATTATCAATGAACAGGATGAAAAATTCCACTATGTGGATCCTGATCGTTATCCGCTCTCGGGTGCAGTGCCAGTCAATGCTCGCAAAGGCGAAATAATTATTTTTTCATATTTGTTATTGCATGGATCATATTTGAATCTTTCAAACAATTCACGTCGTATGTTTTTGATTCAAGTGCGTGCTGCTGATGACGAACCCACGGAAAACACACACAAATCACCATGCCAAAATTTAGTTTTGAGAGGACGTAATGTTACACGTACTGCCACGATGGCGAACAGATTTGATCATTGATGCTAATAAGTTGATCAAATAATTTTCCTTTATCGTAATTCGTATATTGAGTTCGTTAATTTTGTTCTTTATCAATAATATGTATATATTGTATTTTGACGTAAATGAAATCGTTCTGAAGCAACTTCATGTCGTTTATTTTGTTTATTGGAAGTATCACCATTTTCATATGGCATTTACTATTTTATTTGGAACTTTTATTCGTGTTGATGGTTTTTGAATGGAGAATGATGGGTATGAGAGTGAAGTAATTTCTGAAGATGATTCTATTTATAGATATTTACATTCACGAAAGGACAAAGATGACGACGAAGACGAGGGAGAAAACGATGAATATGATGAAGAATGGGATAATTATTTTTTAAATGATTATAAATTAGATTCCCTAAAGTTATCGGAGCAGAATGAAAGTGAAGAAGTCGTAAGTTTGAAGTTAGATAAAGAATCAAGTTTGGAGTTACAGAAAGATGCAACTGTATCGAAATCATCATTTTTTGAACAACGACTGAACATGATATCTCGTCTAAAAGAATTGCATGAGCATCACAAGCAACTCAAATGGAAAAATAGCTTCTTACATAAAAAATGTCGTGATATTTTTATTAAATTAAAAATAATGAATACTCTGGAAAGATGGGGTTTCGATTCGGATATTCATAACGATAAAAGGTGGATGAATAGAATTTTTCGTAACGTCATTTTGTACTCAATCCCCACTTTTTGCTGTAGGTACATCGGAATTTTGAAAGAATTTGCGGCATTTAGAATGAATGGAGAAAAAGCTGAGGATGCTCACAAACAAGAATTGAAAACGATGGAAAATTCATATCAGCTTTATTTTTCGGAATTTCGGGAAGCATTTCAAGAATTTACATCGCGAGAGCTAGAAATTGGAGTTGCGTCTATTAGTAAAGACACAAAAAAAAGTACAAATACACCATTTATAAATTTATTAGATAAACAGAAAGAACGATTAAATACTTTATCACGAGAGCGTGTAAAGTACTTGAAACTCGAACATTTGCTGGAAAATATTCATAGCAAACTCGACAACAGGAATATTTTAGGTGGAGGATACACGATGCTTAAATATGAAACTTTAATGATGAATAAAAATACATTATTGGAAAAAGTCGACGATAGTGTTAAAGATTTGGAAAAAATTCGGGATAAATTTTTCTCAATTGTTCAAGTAAGTTTATCGACAATTTTTGATTTATAGATACGAAGAATAAATTGATTTCGTTTAAATAGATGTTGGCTCATGTGAGAGAAGTATTAGTTGGTATTGCGGGAAATATTGAAGATGCAGTGAAGGAATCAGGGGATTTGGAAACTTCGAGACGCGAAAAACGATTAGAACTTGGCAAACAAAGACAATTAATTAAAAAACACATTCTAAAGAGTAAACATTTAGATTAAAATCGCAATTCATAATTGCGCTACAGAGCCTAAATCGATAATGCTGAGAAAATGCATTGAAAATAAACAAAAGTTTCTCAAACTGATGGGTCACGAAATACATTTAACAGCATTTTTTTCATTCGACTTATGGTCGGTTCGGTTTCCGAGTCGATATCTTCAGGAGCTATTGGAATATCGTGTCCGGGAGGCACTCTATATACTGTTGTTTTGCGGAGACGAAAATCATTGACAACAATTATTCGAAGAATTAGAAAAAATAATCCACTCATCCAGCACAGACCCATTGTCCATCCTAAAATCTATATGAAAATTAAAATTGACAGAAAAACAACATGTTAAAATAAAGTTTCTTCATGAATTGAAATTTCGAGATGTACCTGGAGTGCAAGGTGTACATTACATATTCTACTCGGATGCAGATTAAATGCTTGTAAATAATGATCCACCAGTTCACATGTTCTAAAAAATATAATCGCGAAATAGTAAATTATATTCTTCAATATTGATCATTAATTAATCATTACTTTGAGATTTCTGCCATTTCTGTTTGATTCATGAACATGGGCGCTATCATTTCGAGTTGATTTTCAAAACTTGCATATGCCATTTCAAAATCTTGCAGAGTATTAATTACAACAATAGTGAAAACTATCTGGAATATCAGAGCTGGTGGGATAATTAACCATTGCGCAGCGAATCTGTAATGATATTATAAACTGTAATGTGTGGTATACCTGAACCCATGAGAGCGTGCAATATTTGGATCTAGGCGCTATTCCAGTCAACGACCTGCCGTATATTAGTTAATATATAACTGTTCTCCGCCGTCACACGGGGTTTGAATAAATCTGTTATTTATTTATGAAATAATATTGATCAAAGTGAAATGCGTATGAGGATACTTGCATTCCCGTTCCACATCGTGCGAACAACATACACCAGATAACACCAAACAAACAAGAACACAGACAAACAGCATGATAAAATTGGCAATGGTATTCAAATTTAAACGTGATTAGTAAATTTCTTCGCCAGTCGTCAATCACTACATCAACTACAGTCTCTTCGGCTGGATCAATAGAGTTCCAAGCGTGTATCACTCGCTTCCGAGTTGGTGATACCATTTGCGCCCATAATGGACAATTGCCAGTAAAAATTTCATGCTGTACATCAAAAAAAAATTTATTTCACACCAAGCATTCACTAATATACATTTAGAAAAATAATATACTTACCCAAAAAATGTGGAATAAAATTGAGCAACTGTATCCTGTAAGTGCACATATGAAATATAGAATCGGTGGGATTAATTTCCATGCAAGATATATTTCCCGTGATTTTTTTTCAATCAATTCTTTATGTATTTCCAATATCGTTACATCTTGAGACGGTGGATCTAGAACTTGCTGTTGACTCGATGTTGTCTCTGACATTTCTTCTTGTATAATGTGAAGTAAGGCAATGTGCACAAAATAACAATTTTCTTTGTTTGAATTAATCATAAACTGAATATCAATCGAAATCGGAATATAAATATGAAAAAAAAGGAATGAATTGTCGTTGTAGAGAAACTTTTTTAGTTTGAATATCGACTGAGGATGGCAAAACT
The DNA here is from genome assembly GCA_958496275.1 of Zele albiditarsus. Classification (NCBI taxonomy): domain Eukaryota; kingdom Metazoa; phylum Arthropoda; class Insecta; order Hymenoptera; family Braconidae; genus Zele; species Zele albiditarsus. The sequence continues at coordinate 16,985,804 of OY292409.1, forward strand.
TTCTTCCAACATTTTGTACAGAACAATTATTTCAATAGAAAAATGCAGCGTAGACACAGGCAACGCAAAAAATCGTATCCTGAAACAAAATTATGCATTATAATTACCATTGATATTATTACTGTCATAAAACCTTGAGCAATATTAGAATATTGTTTTCTGCTCACATTAACGAAGTGCTCATGTGCATAATTATCCGCCTCAGCGTCCCAAATACATCTGGTTGCTGTCTTCACTCCAGCTCCTCTTTGTTCACCCAGAACGACATTGACTACGAATTTATATCGCTGATACTTCAATTCTATGGAAAAAAAAAATTGAATCGATAAACTGTGTTCTCTATTTGTACATTTTTAGACAATAATTGCTATCGTTGGTATCACAATAATCAGTAAGAAAAAAAGAATTACACAAATCGTTTCCCACCAAATTGGATAATCATGATTCTCGCTATTTATGTTTGCCTCACAACAATCAAAAACAAAATCCTACTGTCAAAATGATGATATCATTATAATATTACCAATCTATGAAAACATGTTACAATTCCTACAATCTGAATACGCATTGAATATCTTAAAAAATATCGGGAAAATAACATCAGTAGTAGCACTTTAGTCTAGATTTCTCCGTTAATTCGTACCTTTCACTCTGTCTCTAATCGTGTCTGCTATTTTTTTACTCCATATTTTTGCCTCGTCCACATTATATTTTTGTGATGATAATTGATCAAATAAAACATTGTGAATAACTTCTTTCACCACTTGTGGTTTGAACCTTAAATAGGAAACAAAGAAAAAAACGAAATATTTAGGTTAGATCAGACTGCCAATGTCAACAAATAGAACTAGAGGAAAAAAAAAATTGCTAATGAATTGAACACGATAAATAAACATTATATTAACTATTATCATATACTTTTCTGATAATTTTGGACGTATTTGATATGCAGCTTGACATTCTGATTCATCATCATCTAAAAGCTCTATATTCACATGTGAATTATTAGTCGGCTGCAAATCATCCGATCCGCTTTGGCTTACTTGGGTGATTGTCATCTTTGGATTATTCAGTTTGATATTTTTATTTAATAAATAAATAAAGCAAAAATGTCAGCGATTGTTTCAGCAACTTCGGAGACCCTTGATAGATCAGTATAATGACACTAAATATCACATGGGAATGTTAGTGTTTGTGTTTGTTGTCAAGACACCAATCACCTGGATCCAAAATGCCGATGGTGATGCACGCATGCGTCGGATTTGGCGCTTGTATGTTATCATTATTTATCAAATTAAGAGGTCTGATGGAATCGACTTATTCAACATTTTTTATTTATGTTTTTCCATCGTAGAGTATGGAAGAGTTCATGAATTAATATCCCATTAAACATCTGTTGATCAATATTCATTTAGAATTTATGAATTAGTATTGAGAATTGTGTGAATAATGGCAGAGTTGAATGTAGAGGTCTTCTGAAGAACTCATCATTGATAGAGGAATCGCTATCGTCCGATGAGTTCACGCAAAGAAGAGGAAAACAAAATATTCTATTATAAATATTTAAACTTGAAGAGTGAGATTATTGTTGAACTGAATAGATCACTGAAATTCTGATTTATTCAGAATGGTGGAACTTCTCTTGAATATATTATATACATATATATCAATGAGATCCGTATCAAGCAACATGGCATATAGAATTCATCAACAGCATGCTTTTCTTGCAATGTTTATTGAAAAAAAATCGTATTGCGAAGTACAATAATATTACATGTTATTTCTAAGTACTATTGGTTTGAAATACGAGTATAAATTGAAAGTGTTTTCGATATTAATTCTCTTTGTGGCCGCTGTTATTTTACTATTGCATAATATTGTCTCGCAGCGTCATCATCATCATCATCTTACTCGTCTCTTCTGCAACACATCCACTGCGAAGTGTTTTTGTTTTGCAGTCAAAAGTTGTTTATAATTGTCTCAAATAAACGAGAAAACTGTAATTTACACTTTTTTTCACGTATTATCTCTCTCAAATTTATCATTCACCTTTAAACCCTAACAAGGCTTACAATAGTTAACAGTAAAATTTTTTCTATCGATGATTCTGTATTGATAATTTTTATATATTGTGAAATCCAGTTCCCGCATTTTATTTGAATGATCGTAAATTCTTTTTATGACTGGCGGAAATGATGGCACATTCGCTGCTACGGCAATTTCATCATAGTAATTCCATTGACGTTCTTTCATCTTAATGATATGACGTATCTGCAAGAGAAAAAAAACAAATATGTAATAGTGAAAGGGGCAAATGGAATTTATTCAGATGAAAGAACTTAAGGAATTGAAAATTAAAATGCTTACGGGGATTCCTTGCTTTAGTAACGCTGATTTTTCACATTCATAATCCATTCTCATTTCCTCAGGTGATGGAAGCTTAATACGTCCATCAAGGATCCGTAAAATGTATTGCGCTTGAATATGGAACATTGGAAATGGTATAACTATTCCGGGCAAACCCATGAAGAATAGATTTGGAATATCTGTGTGTACAAGGTGTTTGTAAATTGGTTCAACGTGATTGTCATCAGTTCTGATCTCAACCTTGTCCGACATGAATGGATATGTGAACTTGTAGCCTGTAAAACCAAGTCCATATATGAAAAAAAGTGACGCATTACAGAAGAACATTATTATAATTTGAGAACTTTTTCCCACTGCAATTTTATAAGAACACTTTTGAATCGATTGAGGTGGACATTGAATTAAAATGTGAAAAAGGAGCGATTTTATTTTTTTTTTTTGCATATTCTCAATGTATGTTCAGTAGAACTATGTGGTTTAGTACATACTTCCGCGTATTTTTTCAATACAATATCCCACTTTTTTCTAGTCATAATATCGGCAAAAACTAAAATTCCGCGAAACTGTTACACTTGATAGGAATTGCATTTCCCTATTTCAAAAACTAGCTTCCACTGTCGCAGAGTCATCGTGAATTATTCAATGTTATCCCACTTTTCTACAATTGTATATTGAACCAATTTTCTCTTTACCGGTGCAATAAATGAAGTCGTCGATCTCAGCAGTCGTTCCGTCCCTGAAGTGAAAGGTTTTACCATCAATGAAGTCGATGCCTGATCGCTGTTCAACATTATCTGACATCTTGGCATCTAATGGCTCCGGGAAATTGTGACTCAAGTAAACCTAATCATCAATATTTATATTTTCTAGATGAATGTATCAGATGAATTTTGTCTCTGATCATTTTCCATAACACTCAATAAAAAAATAATCTCACCTTTTCAGCATGCTTGCATACTTCCATAGCAATATCGATGCCAGACCATGAGGCGCCAAGAATACAAACTCGTTTTCCTGCAAATTTTTCCGGAACTCGATACTGATGACTGTGAGTGCTATCGCCTGGAAATGTTTCGTGTCCACGTATTCGAGGAATATTACCAACAGTGTAATGACCATTACACAGTATCACTACGTCAAAATTTTTGGTACTTTTAATTTTGGTAATAACGTCCCTAAAAGTAATCATCCAGGTTGTTTGACCACGTACTGATGTTTCAGGCTTGACATATTCCACCGCGGTATTTAACTGGTCAAATAATTTTTGTATTTTAAGATATACCATGTGATGAATAGATAGTTAAAGATGGTATTTTTTCTAAAAACATTCCCTCAATTACACCAATTATTTTTACCTTCATGTAGGGATACAGATTGAAATGCTGTGCGTAATCCTGTAAATATTGCCGTATCACACTGTGATGAATAAATGATGGACCGTCCTGGCTCCTGAATGGAAAATCTTGAATTTGCATAATTTCCTTGGGAAGATTGGTCCTACAAAATGAAAGAGAAAACAGAAAAAAAAAGGTGTGCGTATAATTTATTAATTTCCCCAAAGTCATTTTCAATACCAAAGATTTTTTATTGTAATCGAAATTTGTTGCGTCTTGGTCTCCAAGACGCAACGGTCAAGAAGTGTATCAGCACAGCATTTGCTGCTGACATCAGACACGCGTGACTATAGTAAATGTGCTAATAGGGCAACTGATAATTATATTTATTTACATATAATAAGCATGCGGTGGATAATTTTAACGAAATTTTCATGAATTAATTTGTGAATGAATATTTACCTGAGATTTTTGTACATGCTACTGTGAACTGGAAGTCCATTTTTATCATATTCAGTTTCGTCTGTGTAAACCCATGTACCACCAACCTGATTTGTTTGCTCAAATAGGGTAACGCTGTAATGTTCAGGTTTCGATGATATATGTCTAGCTACTATTAGACCAGCGACACCCCCGCCGATTATAGCCACCTTTGTTTTGCTACTTGGCATTTTTATATAATAAAATATATTACTGATTTCGATTTAACTGTTATCTGCTTCAATTATAAATTATATTGTTGTGATAATGAATTATCAGCTTTTGTTTTGTTTGTGGTGATTGCTAATAACAGATGTAGATATCAAATTATTTCGTCGAAGTTCAATGTTAATAGCGTAGATAATTAAATATATAAGAAAAAGATTTAATAAAAGTTTCGTTGTTGTGCCTCGGTCAGCGTTTGGATGAAGACTGGATGTTTGTGGCGACTTGTATCAGCTTTGAATTCTTTCCCCTCCGGTTTTGTGTATGTGTATGTGTTCGATGTTTTTATATATAAGTTTTATATGTTTTTTTTATTATTCTGAGGACAATTAATTTGAAGAATTGATTAATTTTTTGTTCAGTAATGTTTCAATTTGCACATCAGTGAGGAATTTGAATTTTATGAATTTATTGTACAGTGCTGACTTGCCATTAACTTTTGGATATATTTATTGATTTATTTATAGGAAAACTTGTATTTCACATTCTCTATTTATTTATTAATTCAATATTATCATTATTTCATTTTTGTTCACGCTCACGACAAGATTTATTTCGATAGCGAGATAATATTGGTCCGCTCTTTCCTTGGCTTAGTAAAAGCAAACATTAATATGGGAATAACTGCAATCACGCGGTGTTGCATTTAATTAGAGAGAACGTGACTGGACTTTACTTTTGTATCAAAAAATATTAACGTAGAAAATTATTGACCCCACACGTGTGCAATATATCAATTACATTTATGTAACATTTTCTGGTGAAGGGTTCATTATTCGTTGCGTCATTCGCTTTCGTATATGGGACGACAAAAAAATGAAACATGATGAAATTCTTTAAAAAAAAAAAAAAAAAAAAAAAACCAAACAAAATAATTGTCTATCATTGAATACCTGTTTATTGTTTGCAGGTTCCAGTCTTGAACTGATGCATGAATTCGTGAGATGGATGCACGCAAAGTGGGATCGGCTTAAAATGAAACTAAAAAAAAAAATCCTACCAACAGGTCGTTGCTACGTTCAAATATTCAGCAAACTGGACAAAATATTGCATCAACTTGTCTGTATAGCAAGGTCATCGTCAGTATGCATTGTCAATTGCAAGTACATATTTCCTTTATACATATAGTATATAAACTTTCGTCTACATAATAGATCTATTACACATATGAGATATTTATTTTTTCTTGTACATATGATAATTATGATTAATGATATTTTGTAATTCATTCCAATTTTTTTGTTTTCCTGGTTCAAACGAATTTTAATCATTTTACGTGATACGAAATTCGAAAAGGGACCATAAATAAGTACAGTCCAAGGTCCCTCTCCGCGGATCGCACATCAATCTGTTATCAGTTGAAATTCGTATTCAGCCATCTGTTCTATCTGATTCATTTATTGTCGTTATAGCCACCATACGCAATTGAATTGCTTATAACAGTTCATTTTACACTTGACCCGAAACCAAGATTACAATTTTTTTCTGTTCGTACACATGTGGCCTCAAAGTTTCTATTCACCTTCTAATCATTACCGAGGCCATATACTTCTTTTTCACCATTCAGTTTGTTATTTAATTTCATATATTTATAGTGCTGTATTATTCGTGAATTTTAATCACGCTATCACGAGATGTTTTTTATTATCCAAACGAAATTTTATGATCAGTTAATGTTCAGGGGATTTGTAATGATTCGAAAAATAAATTTTATATGGAGAATTGAAAATCTGTGAAGCAATGACCATGAACTTTATATTCCCAAGCCATGGAATTTTTATATTAATCAATGTCGCATCTGGTTTTTCCTTAAATGATAATTTCCATATCTGTCAATTATAATATTCGATTGATATGACAAAATGATCAAATATTGCAACACTGTAACATACTGCAAAAACGGATTCAACAGTATATAAATATTACATCAGCATTATTATTTTCTCACTGTGTTATTTTTTTTTTTTTTTCGGTGTTTATTATTCACTATTTAATATGATGAAATAAAATGTTGCTGATAATTTTCGATGACTGTAATTTGCGATAAGACTCAATGATAAAATGTAATTAATGATGTTACATATTAACCCTTACTTGCCACTTTAATAATCGACATGGTCAGATAACATAGGCCTGAGGTAGTTTTGTACCCCAAGATGGCAAGCAAGGGTTAATGAAAGGTGGAAGGCATGTGTGTGAATACTTGAATGAAATTATTTGCAAAATGATAATAACGTTCAATAAACTTTTTTGGAAAAAGAGTAAACATTTGCTTCATTCAGAATCTTAAGCAAATAAACAATCAATTATTCATTACACAAAAATATTGATTTTCGTACGTATATGCACATACATATCATTGAACAATAAAAAATTTAATTGCAATTTTTTGATAAATATATCGGTAGTATTCAAGCGTTGTACTCTATCTTATTTAGTTGATCAGAGAGGTTTTAATATTGATGCGTCTGATTTATACAATATAAATGTTTCTATGATACACATGTACATAATCTATATATAATTGAATTACTATCGGAATTGAATTATATATTAATGTCCGGTCAACATATGTTAATTTTATTCTCTCAATCATGCATTTTATTTTATTATATCTTTGCATCAATTATCAACGATGCTGTGAATTTTGTCGATAAAAATGGAATCTATATAACATCATTCATATACTCGAAGTGTGTATAAAGTGTGAGAACACCAAGTAGTAATGGATAATTTTGATCAGACATATTTTATTTATTATTGGTGTTCGATGCCTTCAATTGTTCAATTATTCAAGATTTCTGTGTTGAAAAAAAAAAGTATCCACTTCTTTCCTTCCAAAATATTAACACATGTTCAAATTGATGCATTAATCAACATGCGTTGGGAAATTTTTATAAATTGTTTTATATTTTCGTACGCTCGAAGAAATGTCAAGGAAATAATTTCATCTTTTTTTCCTCAGTAATTGACAGTGATACATATTTATTGTTTCACTATACTATACCCATTATATATTATGGCAATAAATTATCACTGTCAAACACCAACTTGTATATATACAACTGTCAGTTTGAGAGATATACTTTATGATACATATATGCTGAGATATATGTTGGAATTGTATGCAACGCATGTGCGTAATACACGTAGTAGGTTTGAGTAAGTGTATGTACTCTGGGTGCAATCAGAAGAATACGGGTTCCGCGATCATCAGCACTGTCGAGCTTTTGCATTCGATACAAATTCGTGCGCACACAAATCAAAGGACAGCGTGCACAAACTTTTGTTTGTTTGTTAATTTTACTTCTTGTTTTTTATTTTTTTTTAATCTGTTGAAGAATTCACAGTTCCTTGAAATGTCGTGAATTCTTGAGACAAAAATATTTTTCTATCTGAGACAGTGTAAATAAAATTTATATAGAGATTATGTGAAAAAAAAAAAAGAAAAAACAAACGATAGGACAAATAGAATCATAAATTGTATACGGATATTTTTTTTACTTTTTTTCTTTTATCTTCTATATTAATCGACCTGCTGATAGTTCTGTGATAAATTGTGTAGAGAAGGACATTGAATCAATCATTTAAGATCTGGAATAGAGCTGTATATAATTTACTCAAGATTAGTGATGGGTAAGGAATGTGGAATTTAATTAATTTAGTCATTGTAAACTTTTTTTTATCATAACTCCCGAATTAATTCCCATGTACTTGAATGAGAGAAGATATTTATTTAATTAAAGATACGGCAAATGTTCAAATATCAAAACAGCTACAAGTAATCCCAGTGGGTTATGATTCTATTCACGCGGTGGTGCCGAAAAAATATTCCTTCATGCATTTATAAATGATAATGGGAAGAAGAAGTTATTTCATTTTTTTCTTTTTTTTGTCATCGATCATAAATATATATCGTTATATATATCTATTGAATGATTGTAGTTTTATTTATAGATGCCCGTAGCATAGTTATACCCCTCTCTATTTAATCTACTCTATTAAAGCATCATTGGGTCCTCGACAGCAATTGGTTACTCTCACATATTATAAGGTCGTGCATCAAAAATTATATAATTTTTTTCATACATATCGAATTTCTAATTGCGAAATCATCTAGAGATAATTGTCAACCATTGGGATAATTCCGCTGATATTTTTACATATACGAATGTGTCATTGTATTTATGAATATGATTAAATTTCCTCCATAGTATATATTAATGTATATACTGCATTATCATCTTCTTATAGATTATAAGAAATCAGCATTGTATTCATTGTTGTGACGATAATTGCGCGATCAAAGTCGTATTGGAATAAGTGTCGGAAATTGAAAATTATATTATATTTATAATAAACAATATTGGTTAATTTATTGATTCAGTTGTTATGTTGATTCTAGGAAAGGAATTTTTGTCGTGCCGCGATGTCCTTTGGATCCTGGTGTTCTGCGGTTTCGCAATTAATTACATGTTACGAATCAATCTGAACTTGGCAATTGTGGCAATGATTGTACCGCGAACAAAAGCAGCAGCAGTTGCCCAATGCGCGGGACCTCACATTATTTCACAGGGATCGTGGAAAAATTTCACCAATATCACAATTCCCACGACATTCTCAACGCCATCCATCAACAATGATCCCATGGTAATAATCTATATTATTAAATAATTTTATTCACTTAATATAGTTTATAAACTATCATATTATGATGATTCAATTTTATATATGTATAATAGGTGATAGAGCAATTGTATGATTGGAATGAGTATGATCAAGGTCTTGCACTTGGCGCCTATTATTGGATACATTGGTTGACACAACTTCCTGGCGGTTTATTAGCACGTCGTTACGGTGCAAAAATGATATTTGGATTGAGTAATTTTAGCACGGCATTACTTGGATTTTTAATACCATTTGCTACACATCATCATCTTTATGGATTAGTCACAATTCGTGTACTTCAAGGCATGATCTCAGTGAGTTATTATTAATATATGTTGAGTTATTCAATTAAACAATTGAATTGATTCATATACAAACTTGGTACATGAATATATACTTCTAGGGAACAATGTGGCCTGCAATGCATGACATGACAGCAAAATGGATTCCACCGATGGAACGAAGTAAATTTGTCAGCTCTTATTTAGGTAATAAAAAAAATGAGATAAATGAAAAAAATTATAATATAATTATTAATAAATTTCAGTTTTAATTATTTATATTTCTTCGGCAGGAAGCTCAGTAGGGGCTGCAATTACTTACCCTCTGTGTGCTGTTGTAATCAATTGGTTTGGTTGGGGCGCAGCATTTTACTTTACTTCACTTATTGGTGTTATTTGGTAAATTGACTTATTATTCTATTTTTCTGATTGTATACCTAGAATAATTCATTTTCGCATTCGTTTCTTTTGCAGGTATATTGCCTGGTTCTTTTTGGTGTTTGACTCACCGCAGCAACATCCAAGAATTTCCGAATTGGAACAAAATTATATAATGGAGAATACAGCGGAAATTGTATCGAGCAATCATGATGTTAAAGTGCCATGGTCCCAATTGCTTTTATCTGGTCCACTCTGGGTTACTATTATAGGTCATTGGGGCGGCGCCTGGGGTTTCCTAACATTCATGACTCAGGCACCATCATATTTCAATTTCGTTCACGGCTGGAATATAAATGCAGTATGTTGAAAACAATTTTTTCCCTCCCGCAGCATAAGCCTTTAAAATACGTAGGACAGAGAAACTATATCATTTCATTTGTCGTCTTTATTGTAGACTGGACTTTTTTCCGGGCTGCCACACATTCTACGAATGATAGTCTCCTATTCTTATTCTAGTTTTAGTGACTGGTTATTGCGTAGTGGAAAAATGTCTTTGAAAAATGTTCGCAAGTTGGCAACTTTTGTAACAACAGGAGGCGGTGCAATTCTTACACTTGGATTAGCATTCAGCGGTTGTGAGCCCACATTAGCGATTTTTTTTATGATGACTGGAACAGCAATTAATGGAGCGGTATCAGCGGGCACATTAGCAAGTCTTGTGGATCTCAGTCCAAACTTTGCCAGTGTTCTTTTAGGCTTTTGTGGACTTATCACAGCGGTGTCTGGTTTTATATCGCCACTAATTGTTGGCATTCTCACCAACCACAAAGTATTCCCAACATTTATTCTCTTCAATTTTTTTTGTGTCTGCATAAAATTTTCCACTTTCATAAATTGTTTATTTTATTATACAGCAAACGGTTGAGCAATGGCGCCTAGTCTTCATTATTGCCACAGCCAATCTCATTATTAGTGCAATTATTTATACAATTTGGGGAACTTCTGATGTACAATCGTGGAACGTTTGTAGACAATCGAGTGAGATGAACGATGGGGAATTGACAAAGTTAAATGATCAGCCACCGTTGAATGAAAACGATAAGAACAAGAAGCAAAAATACTATGATGAAGAACACACAACGCCAGAGGAGGAACAGCCGACTGCCTAATGTTATGATAATACTATATGATAAATTTAACGATAGTGATTATTTTTGTTGTCATTTTTTTTGTTGGTCACAATTATACTTTTTTCTTCATTTGGAGATTAATTTTAGTTATTCAAAATGTATACGGGTGTCTGGAAATTTTTCGATATTTACCTGCAGATAATATTGTACAAACTCTCATTTTTATCATGCCTGCGATATCTAGTAAATTAAAATGATATTTAGGAATAGCGAAATAATACAGACGCCCAAGAGCATATAAAATACACATCCGATATATACGCATATGCAAATACAAATTATGAAATGTTAACAATGGCAATTGTTTCAATGAGATATCAACGCGTATTACGTATAATATGTTTCCATGATTTAGTATGTAAACAACATCTTGGCGTCGCGCGTGTATATATATGTATAAAATTATTAAAAAAAAATTTATGATAACCGATGATGACGGATTTAAGTCATTAACACTTTTTAAATACTATTTTTAACTCATGCTATAGATAAAATGTCCGCGATGAAAGACATTAAGAAGAAATTAAAATAAAACAAACAAACGCGCCAGTGGCGTCTTCTAAATCCTTTCGGTTTTATGACTTATATGTCAACCTGGTTCAGACTTGGCCATGTAAGGAAGGAAGTGATAAATTTCAATTACCACAGCCACTGTCTATACTTCCTAAAATAAATTTCATTTTGACTAATACCTGCAATTAATTTCATCACCATGAAAAATAAATTCTCATTGTTGTCACATCGCGACATACAGTTTTATTTCGTCATTGAATTAACACCCCTTCCCCTTCATCATCATTTTTTATCATCATCTTCCCCCTCCCCCACTGTTTTTACACGACGGGGATGAAATTCAACTATGTGACAATGTAGGGATATATCTTATAGACACCTATCACATGACGTAATTCATACAAGACAGTTGTATGATATGGTTTTTGATGAGTATATAAAGCAAATGTGCTTCAAGTCTCGTGTATTGAATGTTTCGTGTGTCTTAAAAGTTGAAATACTCTTGCAAATGCAAATTCTTTTTTGCGTTCTAAAATTGTGCTAGATATTTCTTATCTATTTGAGTTGTGATTTTACATTGAAAGACACCACATTGAAATTGTTTCGTATCAGATCTATTGGAACAGCCGACTGGGAATCAGTGTTGCGAATTAATTATTTTCCTCTCTCAATTATATACAACAAAAAATTGTCATAGACGAAAAGAAGAATTATTACACAGTGATCATTTTCCTCATATTTTTCTGTTTTGGTGATAAAAATAAATAGTCCATATAAGACATTCATCTGTCTTGAATTTTATTATAAATATTTGGTGGTGTATACCAAACAAAAATTATCATTGGCAAGTTAATTAGACCCTGAAAAAGTTTTTCGACATTATGGTCAAAGGTAATATTTAACGTAAACTTGTAACATATGCATAGATATATTAGATTTGACATGCAACATTCAAATTTTTTCCATTTTCAATTCAATATATAAAAAATAGCAGTCACAATTGTGTAAATATGGACACAAAATTATGAAATTAAGCAGTATCACCATATATTTTTCATTTCGTTACTGTTAGAAGTATTAGAACATTATATCAGTGTATCAATATGTATATATTGAATTATATTTATGATGAAAATTGGGAATTTTGAAGAAACTTTTCCACTTTAATAGCAGACTGTCGGTTCCAAATCAATCAGCACGCGTGGCGCCATTAAATATATTTGTTGTAATTAAATTGTCAGCTTTCGCGCAATTATTCAATTATCTGAAGCGTCTGCAGATAACAATTAATCCACCAACATTTACATGCACTCTTGACATTCAAAAACACCACAAAAGATAACTATAAAAATTAATTTTGCTTTAATTGATGAAATTTATTGTTCTAGGTAAAGAACTTATATCATGCCGAGAAGTGCTTTGGTATCTTTTTTTTTCGGGATGTATTATCAATTACATGCTGAAGATTAGTCTCAATTTGGTAATAGTAGCAATGGTAGTACCAAGATCTATACATCTAGCAGCGTCAGAATGTGTTGCTGATGAAACCCCATTGATCTTATCCAATTTGACGTCAAACATCACCATCAATATTGCTGAAACTACCTCGGCTCCGTTAAACATCTCGGTAGTAGTCAATTTTGTTATAACGTCTTATTAAAAAAAAAAAATTGCTGTAACCAAGAATATTTGTTCTCTTGTTCTTTTAGTATGCCGAAAGATTTCATTGGTCAGAGTACGAGCAAGGATTGGCACTTGGAGCTTTTTATTGGTCTTATTGGGCAAGTCACGTGCCAGGAGGTCTTTTAGCACAGCGACATGGCACTAAACTTATTTTCGGTGGTGCAAATTTTTTGGCTTCTCTCGTTGTTCTTCTCATTCCCTTTGCGATTAAATACCATCTTTATGCCTTCCTCTTTCTCCGAGTTCTCCAAGGGCTCATAATGGTGAATTAATAAACGATTAATTGATCGAAAATTTGAGGAATACGTGTAATGATGAAACAATTTTTTAGGGTGTTGTCTGCCCGTCAATGCATGTTATGACAGCAAAATGGATTCCACCAAATGAACGTAGTAAATTTGTCAGTGCTTATATGGGTGGTTCTGTAGGTACAGCGATCACATATCTCCTATGTGCAGTAATAATCCATTATTATAATTGGGAGGCAGCTTTTTATACCACATCGCTCATTGGCATAATTTGGTATTGCTTCTGGTTGTACTTTGCCTATGATTCGCCGCAACAACATCCGAGAATTTCGCAAGAAGAACTCACATATATATTGGAAAACACACCAGCAACAGCATCGGATAATAAAAATAGACCGATACCATGGAAAGCAATTTTAACATCGAAACCCGTTTGGGTAACGGTTGCAGCACATTGGGGAGCTACTTGGGGATTTTATACACTCCTTGCACAAGGCCCAACTTACTTCAGCTTCATTCATGGCTGGGACATCAATATGGTATGTGTTGAAAAATTTTTAACGAACATTCAACAATTAAACATTTTATTATAACCGTGAAAAATTGAGAACTAACTCGATGAAGGAAATATCCTGGAAAGCACAATGTTTCAAAGAGTGATTGTGATTTTCACAGGACAATATCAATGATATATTCATTTTTCTTTTCGTTCACAGACTGGTATCATTGCTGGTGCACCGCATATTCTCCTTATGGTATTCTCGTATGGATTTGGTGTTCTGAGCGATTGGCTGTTGCAGAAAAAAAAAATGACACCCACGGGTATTCGTAAACTTGCTATGTTTATGTGCACAGTTGTTCAGGCAATATTTACAGTTGGTCTCAGTCTCAGTGGGTGTTATTCAATGTTCGCTGTATTCTTCATGATTGTCGGGACAATGACAACAGGCGCGATATCATCAGGTTCAATTGCTAATCTAGTTGATCTTAGTCCAAACTTCGGCAGCCTCCTTCTCGGTATTTGTGGACTAATTGCGAATGGGGCCGGCGCAATTTCACCACTCATTGTTGGTGTTTTGACTAATGGAAACGTAAGTGACTATCGAAATTTGTCTATATGTACAGATGTAAATTTTGATCCATAATTAATGTGACAATAATTTATAATCATTTGTGGTGGTTTATTTTTCATATAGCAAACAATTGGACAATGGCGTATAGTATTTTTGATTGCTGCAGCCAATCTGGCTATCGGTGGTATTGCATATTTGATTTGGGGCACAGCTGAAGAACAGCCTTGGAATAATAATGTTACTTATGACACCGAGTATGGTGAAGAATTGCAGAAATTGAAATCACCACATGCTGGAATAATGGACGATTACAAATGTGCTGCAATGGAAGCGAAAAAATTAGAAAAGGAGAAGGAAGCAAATCGCGGAATGAAATGAACAGTAGCAAAAAATGCGAATCCATGAATTTGTGATTCCACATTGCAGGTTTTGCAGGACAAAGGGCTGATGTCAATCAGCCACAGAAACAGGGAAGAATAGATAGCGGAATTCCAAATTGGAATAAATATACATATATTGCCAAATATATATGTGATAATTATATCGGCTTCTTCTGTGACGTTCCAGTGTATCGAAGAATCCTATATATATGTTATTGGGTTCATGAATTGTTATTAGATAATTCTATTTCAATTATTTCTTCTTTTGAAGAGTGGCTATAAGAATAATTTATATATATATATACTAGACTACTATAGTAGTTTTGTAGGTATATAGGACAGTGTGTCATAATTTATCGCTTTAAAAAGTCTCAGCTGCTTCATCATATTGTTTGCTGAATTAAAGCATTTGTTAATACAAATAAGATTAGAAAGTTATTTATGGACTCTTACATCGTTTTGAGTAATTGGAATTGTGAAGAAATATGTAGACCAAGAATCGGGCAAATAAATTCCAATATTCCGGAGTAGAAATAATATACATATGGATTATTCATCGTCTGTTTGGATCTTCGGTTGATTTTATTTGTCCAGATGATATAAATCACATTCTGTCACGATTTCCGTCTACGATATACAAATACGGACATGTTAAAATTTTACATGTCGTTAATTAAAACATACAAATCTGTATAAACAATTCAATTATTATTCTTGATTGAGTTATTAATCTTGGGGACAAATTGCGATAAATCTAAAAATAATAAACAAATGAAAAGATAATACGAGAGTATTTTTCCGAGAGGGCATATGTTTCATACATCTTCATATAACGTTATATTGGAAAGAAAAGAATACATACAACTTACGTCTCTCTCACTTTCTTGACAATGTGCTTGAAAACTTGTAGTAAAAAATAGTATTGATTCAGAATTATATATTACAATTGGCCATTTTCAGATTCATATACGAGATTGTTTCAATACTTCTGTATGATGAATCTTCTCTGAGACATATAAGTACTGCTGTGTATCATTTGTGTAACGTTAATAACCAGTAAATCCAGTGGTTGCAACTTGCAACGAGTCATAAAACCACAGGTCGGTGTAAAACTTTTTTTTCGACATTACAACCTTCAGATTTCTCTTCCGCTTTTACGCCACATCATCAGTTTGGTTCATCTTTGCTTCGTGCAATTTTTGTTAAATACAGTGACCGTCTTATTGTGTGTTCATTATTTCCACTTTGAAAGAACTGGATCAAAATTACGGAGTGACAGAAAAATGATAACTAAAGGTAATTAACAGATATATTATCATGCGAAAGTTTATATTTGAAGCATACTCCGTATATTTTTTTCTTGTCTTAAATTCACAAACAAGTGATACAAATAACTATTAGGATCGGCAGCAACGCCACCAATGAATATCAAAAATTTTTACATTGTATCAAACGGAACTGAATTACAGTTGTGCTGAAGAATCAAATTTACTTTTTGTTTCCGTGCGATTTGAAATATAAGTCGAAATTTACTTCATTCATTACGCATCGTGATTTATATTCGACAGATTTCATGACATGTCGGACAGTATTATGGTGGATGGTATTTAGTGGCACTGCCGTTAATTATATGCTGCGGGTCCAATTGAATCTTGTGATCATCGCAATTGTGGCTTCACCATCAAAAATTGCAATAGTTGGACAATGCCACGGAGTGACTAACAATAGTTCATTTAATAATAATTCATTGATTAATATTGATGAGAACCAATATGATAACAAAACTCAAGAGGTACTCAACAAGAACGCAAAATTATTCTCATTATATCTATAAACAAATCGTCATATTCATTTTGGTAAATTAATTTGGATCAATGAAACAGGAAACGAGTCGTATATTCTTCTGGAATGAGTACGAGCAGGGTTTGGCCACCGGCGCTTACTACTGGCTCCATATGTTGAGTGAAATACCTGGTGGAATATTTGCCAGAAAATATGGAACTAAATTGGTATTTGGTATGGGAAATTTAGGGGCTGTTCTATTGGGTATTCTCTTGCCAGTTGCAATAAAGTACCATTTGTATGCACTCATCACTGTTCGTGTAATTCAAGGTTTAGTCGCAGTGAGCATTGCCACTTGAAACAATTATTGCAAATCCATTTGATTATATCAAATTATCAAAATTAATTCTCTCGCAGGGTGTTGCTTATCCGTCAACTCATGACATGACCGCCAAATGGATACCACAAAATGAAAGAAGCAAATTCGTGAGCGCCTATATGGGTAAATCAACGTGAAGAGATCAATTCATAATTCATAATTCGAAGTATTAATTTTTAATCAGTAATCAATCGGTTTTTGATATGTATATTTCAAAGGTAGCGGCGCTGGAATCGGCTTAACTTATCCTATGTGCGCTTACATCATATATTTCTTTGGATGGGAAGCCGTTTTTTATGTCACTTCATTTATCGGCATGATTTGGTATGAACAAAATTAATCTTTTACATTTGCTCAATATGAATACACTAATTGAAAATATATGTGTGTCTACGGGGGAACAATAGGTTCGTTGCCTGGTCTTTTCTGGTTTTTGACACACCCATGCAGCATCCCCGTATCTCCGAGGCAGAGCGAACATATATTTTGAACAATTTAGGAAGATCAGTCGATCATGATGGTGCAAATAAATCGGTTCCTTGGAAGCAAATACTGACGTCTGTTCCAGTTTGGATGACAGTTATGTCAAATTGGGGTGCAGTTTGGGGATATTACACCCTGATAACTGAAGCACCAGCTTACTTTGCTTTTGTTCATGGCTGGAGCATAAATGAGGTCGCCCAACAATCTCAAAAGAAAAAAAAAAAATTAATCAATCCTCCAAGATATATGTATTAGTAATATTCAATAATCAATTTATTTCAACAGACGGGAATTCTATCTGGACTACCACATTTCTTCACGATGATTTTCGGATGGTTTTTTGCGCGGTATAGTGATTGGCTTCTACGAACAGGGAGAATGACCCTCACTAATGTGAGAAAGCTGGCAACATTTTGTTGCACTGGGGCACCAGCTTTGATGGTTCTTGGATTGAGTTTTAGTGGCTGTTATCCCATTCTAGCTATTTTTTTTATAATGGCTGGCGTTGCAATGGTGGGTAGCGCTTCGTCAGGACCTTTAGCCAATCTTGTTGATCTCAGTCCAAATTATGCAAGTATTCTTCTTGGTATTGCTGGTCTTGTTGTGGATGCGGCTGGATTTCTCTCGCCACTTCTCATTGGCTTGTTGATAAATAATAATGTAATAATTACACAATTAATCAATTATTACTCAATCTTCATCATGAATTACATCTCTCTCTCTTGTCAATTTATATAGCAAACTCTTGAACAATGGCGATTAGTCTTCATCATGACAGCACTGAATATGACCGCTGGTTTTATCTTCTATTATTTATGGGGCACTGCGGATCAGCAATCATGGAATTCCTATCAAGCGGTAACGGGAAATGTCAATGACACGGAAATGAGAGGAGTCGGGTGTGAAAAACTACCATTGGAGAAAGAAACACTCTTGTCACAATAGTTTTAAACGCAGTTATATATTAATATTTAATTTTTATTGTAAAATAAACAGATGAAAATTAATACAAAATGTTTTTCTTCTAATATCTATATGGATTAATCAATCAATCTGCAAGTGACCCATCTCGTCTTCGAATTAATCAATTTTTTAATCACTTAGTGAAGAAGGTTTAGGTTTTGTTTTCAACGTTTTTGGTCCATTGGAAGACATATACATTTGCATTTCGCTCTAATAGTCCAGTCGACAGAAATCTTATCCGGAAACCGTGGAGGCTTCGTATTTATTGAGGAAATTATTGACGCTTGTTTGCCGACGAATGCACCGTATTTTTTCTAGAAAATCTATGAATAATCTTTGTTTAGACCAATAATTCGAAAGTTATTGACGTTTGATCACTCAATTAAGGCAAATGAAAAACAATTTATCCTGAATTTTGTGATAAAAAGCTGAGACATTCATCGACACCCGTCCCCAAACCTCGAATCAACACATATTTTTCAAACCCGGCAAATCGATTGTACACACGGTAACAACTTCTTATAATAGGAACGTATCATGACACATATCATCATTATAAATATAAACATAAGTAATATTGTTTTCAATTAATGCACTGTCTATTTTTAATCTATTAAGAAATATGAAAAAATACAGAAATTTAAGGACTAGCGTCAAGAATTATGAATAGTATGTATGCGTCGTCATGAAAGACGAAACTATTATTATTATGCACCGTTGAAATGACTGATGTCGAGTTTTTCAAATAGAGTGAATATAAATGTGGAATGAATGCATATTTTCTCCTTTTTTTCAATAGTAAGAGTCCAATTTGAGGAAAGTATGACTCGGTTCCATTATCGTCTCGTGTATATACGTATATATTACTGAATGTATTCATTTATTTTAATATTTCATTAAAATGTCTTTTTACGTTGCGTCCACGCAACATGTATTCGTTTGTTATTTTGTTTTTGATTCATTTTTATACGTATACTATATTTTTCCGGCAAATATTTTCATATCTTCATATGTAGCGATAAAAGATAAGATAAATTACTCTCCACGATGTGTGTGTAACGAATTATATATGTGTATACAGATAAGAATATAAACTATATCGATTTATTTCGATAAATAATAAATAAATAAATATGTAAGCAAATATATAAGACCATGAAATGTATTTTTTTTTAGTGATCGATTGCATGACTAAATAGCGCACAACCGTATATATACTTATATATTTGAACTCTCCTGCGGCCATAAATTTTCAGTCAATGTTTCTTCATATTCAAAAGAAATTATCATTGTCCTTCTTTCCTTTATTTCCATCCCAAGTCCTTGCTCGGATAATAAATTTCTACTTTGTAGATGAAGTGGTGTTTCAAACGCCATCTGATAATTTTTCATTTACCAATAGACTACCCTGTGCTTTAAAATGTAAATCTGTTTCTCAAAGTCAACGAATCACGAATATATGAATCTATATATGTGAATGTAAATAATTGGGAATATCGCAGTAATTTTTTGTATTACTTGAACACACTGGCACATACAATATACAATGTTCTGATAAATATGATTTTTTTTCTTTCGGTCTTTTCCTTCAGTAAACCTGTATTTTTCTGTTTCTAGATACTACGAATTATTTTTTGAATGCATTAGCATTTGTTTTATTCAATATACTTTTAGTGCAGTGGCAATCCGACTTTGTCGATAATCACGAGTCAATAGAATATAGTTTTCTCTAATAAATACTGCATTTCAAATACGTGTGTCTATTGGGTGATAATGTATTATCTAAATTTTCCATCGCACGTGAACCTAAAAATTACAATCCACGATTTTGCTCCATGATAAAATGCATACTCAGAGTTCACGCTTTAAACATTTGTAGGAGGATCCATCGCACAAATTATTGATTTTACTACACTTGCTGCCGCTAATGCCGCATAAGGCTGCCATTCTTTACCCCGTGAACCATCTTTATAATCGCTGATACCGCGAACAACTGCAAAACTATCGCGACAATTTCCTAAAACACTCTCAACGACCGCATCCATTTCACCATCAAATGCAAGGCATCCAAATCGTGTAGCAAACCGCTGCCTCAATTGATCATCTCGTGCAATTTGTCGTCCCGAAGCAATCGGCGCCAAATGTATGCGTGGACATCCGGTTGCTCTACAAAGCAAAGCAATAAAGAATATTGTGATGTTCTTTTGTTTTTCTAAATCACTGATTTCAATTATTATTTTTCATTCATCAGTCATAATATAACTTTGAAATACCTTTTGTTCAACGTGTCTTGAGGCGCTGCAGGATGTGCGACCTCAATAACATCTCTATCACCAATAGCCATATACAATTTGTCAGACTCCAGTGGAGGTTGTTTAAAGTCATGCTCTGATTGAAGATTACCAAGATTCTCAAGGCCCTCTTTTAGATACGTTTTCCATGGAATTGCTGGTTCCTTTTCAATTTGTTCTTTCAAATTGACCGCTAAATCTTGAAGTCCCAAATTAGATGGACAATATTCTTTGGTATCAAAATGATAATTGCCATCGCCATTTAATTTTGCACCTTCACAGTATATATACACATATTTTTTATTCATTTGTGTTGGATAGGAGACGACAACGTCTCCCAGTCTGACATGTTTATTGTAGTCAGTATAATGCGGTACGCCCCCGCCCACTCCAACCAGGAATACGTAATCGACTTTTTGGAATGTACCTGATGAAGCAAGGAAAAAATTTTAATTAGTCAAAAGTTGTCACAATTGTACGTAGCTTACATGATTCATAGAAGCTTTGGGACATTATTACATACCTAGGAGACGTGTTGTGGTATTTCCGGCGGCTGTCATCGCCTCTCGTGTGTGTCCAACAGTTGGAAGTTTAGTGCAAACTATCCGATGGGCGCCAATGTTGCCGAGTGTGTAGACGTTTGATTCGCCTGTAATTTCATTGTCAATATAACTTTTTCAAATATTGTTATTAATGACAATTATTTCTTTACACATTTATTTTATATGGTGTATACGATAAACATATATATGTACTGTGCCGTAGCTCCGTGTTGAACCCAAATTTTTTTTTTCCTTGTAATATGTAAAGGCACGTGTATTCGCTTTGAGTAAAAGGAAAAAACACAATGGAATGAGAATTTGCAAATAACAATGTACAGAATTCAATACGATCGATGAAAATTGTTAGAGACATAATTTTTGTTTCCCTACATGAAATTGTTATTGATCATGAACGTTCTAACAATTCTCATGTGAATAAGAATAAAACAAACAAATGAATTTTTGCTCAAGTATGCTTCAGGATTTAATGGGACAGACTGTGGCCCTGCGAATATTTTGTCCATAAAAAGCGATTGACAAAGCTGTGATGAAGTATATGTATGCATTATAGCCAGTAGCATGAAGAAATTTCTTTTTTAATCTCCAGCGGTGCATATAAATTAACGTTTGATTAACAATTTGATGACAATGCTGTTGAACTACTTAAAAAATGATTGTTTAGCACAGGTAGCTAATGTTTGTTATGATCAACTTTACCAAATCGACAAATGACTCTTGGAATACCGCCATCAGTGGAATCAGTAGGCGTCGCAGTACCTAAAGTTTCATGCATCGTAAAATTATGAAGATAGAATAATCTGAATTGAATGGTATTACCGCAAACATAGAAAAATACGATTCATTAATTATTTATCTTATTTTGTTCGTCTTAGTTTTCGAATATATTAATACTTCTTGTTATCTCTATGTGGAGCAATATGCAATCAAAGAAAACCATATCAAACATTAAAAAGAAGACTCACCAACAGTCGTATAACGAACAAAGGTTTCTTTATTCTCAATCATCGAGTCTACTGCGAGTTTCTCACAGTATTGCGCGGTGATTATCGCTATTGTCGGTTGTTTGGCACTTGCCATCGTTGGCATTTGTTTCACAACCTAAAGAGGAAAAAAAAAAAAAGATTACAGTTCGCTCTTCTTGTTCATTTTCAATTAATATAGTGTTTTGAATTCGACTATTAATATTTTATTCTTTATTACGCACTCGAATTTGCGTGTCTTGGTGAGCAACTCTTGTAAATGCTCCATGTTCCATCGCCTTTACAACTCCTTTTTTCTGAAGTTCGATCATTATTGTATTCAATGCATCTGCATCCCAACTATATTCTCTATAATATGAAAAAAAAAAGAAATTTGTGCAAAAATGAGGAAAGGACGTTATATGAGAGGAAAAAATATAAAAATGGGTGATTCATGCTGAAGAATGACAAACTTACTTGGCAATGTCTACAACCGTGACGGGATTTGGGTACGCTGACTCAATTAACTCTAAGACTTTTTCTGCGGTTAACTCGACCGCTTGACCCATAATTGTTTCATCCGTAGACACTGCAAAAAAAAAATGCGAAAATAAATTGAAATCTATTTTTACATCGACAATTGTTCTATGAAAATGCAATGTGAAATGTGCGTACGATGAACATGAGGGTATTTCTTGTTTTTTTTTTTATTCATATGAAAGTGAATAATGTGCATATTATTATGCTTTTTTCTTAAACTGCAAATCGTTTGTTTGGTAGTAGAGGAATATCGATAGATTAGTTGGGGTTGCATGAGAGAATATATTATATATGTGTATATATCCGGAAGTCTAAAGAAATCAAGGCCAGTATGCCATTGTTATTGATTATTCTATAGAAGAAAATAATTCCAAGCAACAATTCACATATATTAAGTCGATATTGTTATGGTTACAAATTTTCGTAACGGTTTTGTGATCCGTGGAAGTGAACTTAGAGACAATATACATTCAAATGAAAAAAATGATCAACGTATAAATTAAATATTTTGCTACAACGAAAAGAACACTCTACCTCTATGACGATTGCGCGTAAAAATATTATTGTGCTTTTTCTATAAAATTGAGTTGCAAATGTATTAACATGTATCGTGCAAAATTGTCGTGATAAAAATTTCAATAGTCAATGTGTCCTTTGGTAAGTAAAATATGTTCAGAAAAAATATGTTCAGAAAAAATTGTCGATTAACAACTATTGCAGTGTGTATATAACTCTAGGCGAGAGCATGAATGTATATTTTTAAATAATTAATTGAACAATCATTCATATGTAAAGAGCATTATAAATTGCTGAAATACTAATAGAGCTTGTGGATTTATATTTAAGTATATGAATAATGAACAACATAAACCACAAAACTTTGCAGAGCATTATTAATTATTTGAATATTGCCTATGCATTATTATTGGTGTCGAACCTGCTATCCGAACACTTTTCTTAGAGCGAGGTAGTGTGTACAGAGAGTAGCCAAGTTGAGCTGTGAATAATAATGTCAAAAATATTCCAATTTAATGAAAGAAATGACATCGAGCAACTCATTTGAATTAAATTACACGTAATTATCCTTTCCCCCATCCCATTCGTTTCATTGATATGTTTTTATGTACATCGATATATTATATACATCATGTATATGTATGATTGTAGATGAAATATTTCCTCTTCAATGTACTACCACTTGATGCCAATGGCAATAATTAAATTAGCAGTGACCTCATATGTAACGTTTGAGGCCAATTACTTGCTTAACCACTTAAAATCACCGTTACAACAATGCCTTCACATATGTATATACACTTGAACTGATATAGATTGATTGAATGAGACTTACATGGTCTGGCTGGTAAAGTGATCGGCTCCTCCAGTTGTTTCAATTCTACCTCCAATTTTTTGATACTCAAATATTTATGTTGCATCAGTTTCATAATTTTTTTTATAAATCCAACGTAATCTGTAACCATATGAAATATATTTCGATTGGGTATGATCAATCATTTAGCTGGAATACTTTACATTGCGGAAATATTATTGCAATGCATTTCAGGACAATTAAATGTTTGAATCTTTTTTTTTTTTGTCACCTCGTGGAAATTCTTGTGGACTCACGAGTTCACGAAAAAATTCTTGGGCAACACTAGGATGCTCAATTTCAGGCAATGAAGAGATAAACCAAAATTGCAGTGTTCTAGATTCTTGTGTGTGTTTTTTCGTTTGTGCACTGACCAAAAATACTCGAAATTCCAGGCAAAGATGTGCTGGTTTACACATACCATTTGTCGCTGCAACAAAGACATATAGTTATAAAACGAAAATAATAACTTATAGGTTCTCATATCAATTCAAAATATGATTGTAAATATGAGTATTTGATGGTTCTACCTGTAACAGTGTGTTTATTGATGACAATTCCCTTATGATCACCGCCAGCAACATGAACATCCTGTTCATTCGATGTGTTCGATGGTGGATCCAATGTTTGCCGTTCTATTATCAGTGATGTTGATTTTGCAGTCTTGCATTTAGGTGTCATCACAATATGTTCTGTTCAAATGGAAAAAAAAAAAAAAATAATAAATATTCACCAATGAAAAAAAAATAAAATGAATTTAAACTTTGCCGGAAAATTGCACAATCGTATACAAACATTTGAATGAATTAATTTCCCGGTCAATCACAAATACATTCTCAAGTGTATTGCTTCACTCACATGTATACAAATTCAGTAGTAAATATCACTATATAGATAATCTGAGTCACATATTCAAGCGTGACGTGATAAAAAAAGACTTTCGTTAATCAAGTTTTGAGAGATAACGTGAATTTGAAAGAGAAAAAAATATGGATAGGTTTGTGCAATACATCTTTCATTATTTGAGCAAGACAATTATTGTTATACGTATTTCATCAATAATTAAACAAACAATACATACGTATTTGTTTTTCAATATATAAATGGTACTATCAAAAATATATACATAAATAAATGTACGTATATGCAGATAAATGAACATATTATGATAATTAATCATGAATACATTCAATCAATTTGTGAGTATTTTTTGATAATGAACTTGAGGCCTGCAGCAAATAAATATGACAATAATAATAATAACAGTGAAGATTATGACAGAATATTTGTCTGGTAAGAATAATTATAATTGAATTTCCTATCCATGCTTCTATCCAAAAAAGAAATTCAGCTCGACAATGTCACCAGTAGCCCAGAAATATATTTTATGATTCCTTTCAAATAAATATTTTCATGATAATTGACTACAAATGTGAATAATCGTCATTACCTACCGCTCCACTTGTGAATGTTATATATACTCCTTCACTTATTTACATACAATAATAGTAATTAAAGAGTTTACATAGAGAAACAAATTAAAAAATGAACATCAATACATACCAGTCTTTTTGTCGCCCATTTTCGTCGTTTTCCAACTGTTAGTAGACAACTGCTCTAAAATGATGATATATGTATGTATAGATAATACTCCAAAATTGGCAATGCAACAAAATGATTGCTGAACGCACGAGTGCAACAATGTAATTCCGACGTGTCTCCACTCGAGGACAGCTGCCGACTTATCACAACTGGCAATGGCAACGCGCGCGCGGCTACTCGATCACACTTTCTGATCCCACCACTTTTTTATTTGCAGTATATATAGATATACAACTTCTTTTTATTTCCCTCTCAATTCACGTTTCTCTCCTTTATTATATCTCCACTCCCTTTTTTTTTTACATTCAAGTCTTTCAATATTCAGCGCGCGAGGGCGCTATTTTCAACGTGCCTATTCAGGTACGCTATTACTAGAGCAGTCAATGGGATTCTTTGCCTCTTTATTTTTTTCTTTAACAATTTTTAGTCCATTAATTTCGAAGCTGAGGTCGGTAGGCAATATGGAGATGAGATCTGATGACTCCTGTATGATGACGATGATGATGATGAATTGTTGTGTCACGGTTGGGAATCGAAATTAAACCAGCAAAGCGATGCACTGAGCTCGGCTGTCCAGCCTTCGCTACTTCTTCTCTATTTCCCACCCCTAAGCGCCACCATATCGACGGCTACAGACAGCTATAACCATGCTGTATTTTTCGCTCCACCACCCCCATTCCCGCACCCTCTTTATAATAACGCTGACGTAAGTGGTCTCGCGCTGCTATATGAGAGCAACGAACGGCCAATTTACTGGGACAATGAACACAACATGCAGAGTGCTGTATAATATAGTTTGATGCGATGGTTTTTTTTTCCTTCGCTCGATAAATTTCATCCACACATGCTCGAGTCAATTGTAATACTTTTAATGTTTTTTTTTTCATTTCCTGGACGATTTTTCGATTATATTGTCAATTGATGATATGTATGTTTATGTCTGGAATAACGATTATATTTATAAATGTGACGGTGGACTCGCCAATGACGTCAAAGGCTTGCACACTCTCGCTTTGATATTGCAGTGACGTCATCTATAAATAGATTATGCCACTCATAATACGCAGTAAGGAAAAAGGTTTAATTTTTATAATCATGGCTTGCAATTGGTTTATGGAAAGAAACCTTCGTCTTTCCTTTTACAATTTTCGATTCGCTAGTTTTTCTCTACATTTTTTTTCTTCTTTCCCTTGGCACACTATTCAAGCCAGGATTAGTGCGATGACTTTCTACATGTATTTTCTGAAGTTTGACGGATTCGATTGTGGTTAGTGAAACCTGTACATATGTATACTTAAAATGGATTATGGAGTCATGATTTCAACACTGAATGCATCAGGAGTTCCACAAGGACATAGCTTATCGTTTTGTTTATATACTAAATGAATTCATATACGTATATGCACATATATATATCACTGCATAAAGAGATTTATTGGAACTTTTTGATACAAGTTTACAGATATTATTCATTAGACAAGTTACACACTCAGGCGACAGAATAAAAGTAAACAAGGAATAAATGTATATTCATAAATAAATGTACTACCACATCGTACGAACGTTTTAAATTTTTGAGTTATTCTCTAATTCCGTTAAAACTCTCATTAATTATTTTTTATATCAGCTATTGATGGAAACATGAAAATGACAATATTCACGAGAAACAATTGAAGATAAAATTGAATCGATACAATAATTGTGATCTACTCCTCGATTTGCAGTGCAATCCAAAGTAAAAAATTTTAATTTAATGTAATATATAACTTCGATTATTATTTACAAGACATGCAATAAAAATAAAAATTAAAAATTATTGTTTTCTCCTTTTCATTTGTTATATAGAGAATTTAACATGAAACTTCGAGAAATTGACGATTACGTGTGAACAAATTCAATATTTGATAGATTATGAAGGTTAAAAATATACTAAACCGGCTTTAAATCTCCTGTGGCTTTACTCTCTTTGCCTTTGAGCATTGAACGAAAAAAAATGAATTAATTCGTGTGATGAAAATAAGCAGGCAAAATAAAAATTGCTATGAATTTCTGCAGCCGGCATTTTACATTCACTACATTTACATTGACTGAAAAAATTGCCATAAGCCGTTTTTTTTTTATGAATTGGAAACATTTTTACGTTGAAATTTATCGTATTGGCATAGATGAGATTGACGACATTGAAGTTAAACTCGAGGGGCCTGAATTCAGATTAAGTTTGTCCAACTCTTCATCCGCCTTATTATTCTTCAAATCCTGCTGTGTATATAGAAATTTATTCCATTCGTCGCCACGTGGATGTGCTAAATTTTCGGCCACATCGTAGACCCAAATTTTTCCAGAATCATCGCCAACAGTTACGTGCAATCCGCTAGGGGTCCATGAAACGCGATTTAGCGCTGGACATCCATCAACAACAACAGATGCTGCCGGTACTTCTGTGTCTTGATTCAAATTCCAAAGATCCAATCGACCTGAATCATCGACAGCGGCAAATAACGCTGGATGGGTTGGTGACCAAGCAACATCATAAACGTAATCTCCATTATGTTCAAATGAATAGAGCGGTTTGTTTTCTTTCAAGCTCCATAATTTGATCGTCCAATCAATTGATGAAGTTAAGAACAGATGGGAAAAATCAATGCCACCTTGTACCGCATGTGCGCTCACTGCTGTAACTG
Source organism: Zele albiditarsus (assembly GCA_958496275.1). Classification (NCBI taxonomy): domain Eukaryota; kingdom Metazoa; phylum Arthropoda; class Insecta; order Hymenoptera; family Braconidae; genus Zele; species Zele albiditarsus. The sequence continues at coordinate 17,014,239 of OY292409.1, forward strand.
GACCTTGATGACCTTCGTACGTTTCAGTTACACCAGCTCTGATTCCATGACGACAAGCTGCAGAAAATATTTTCCATGAATCAATGTTCATAATTTTATTAAAAAAGATGTATTACACCTATCATTTCGAAATTTCAGGGTATTTTTTCATATTTATTGAGCTGACACGAATTAAGGATGCTTCTGAATAAATCATTCCAATGTATCTGAATTCGAATACCTGAATAAACAGTCCCGTCTTCACTACCAACGACAAAATTATTCACATCACCGTGTGGAAATGCTAAACATGTGACAGCAATTGGTTTTGATTGTTTTGCTTGTAAATCCAATGTTTCTTGTGGTTGTGACAACATGTCAAGACTCCACGAGCACATTTTACCGTCTGTAGAAATACTTATCAAATTATGGGCGTTTTGAGTGCCCACAACATTTAAACAATAAACAGGATGCTGCAAATATAATATTCGTATTTTAGATCGTTAGTATATTATAAAGGAAAATAAATACGACTTGGGAGCCGATTCTTACGGTGTGTGCGCTGGCGGAAAGTGGTGTACGTTGAATTGGTGTTCGTTTTTGAACACGATTATCCCACAGAACAATTTGTCCGGCATAAGTACCACCCAATATTAAATTTGGATGGAATCGTGCAAATGTCGTTGACATAACTGGTGATTGACAGTGGAAAACAAATTCAGGTGTTGTTTTTTTATATTTTGTATTCCATACTAAGCAAATGCCATCAGGATCATTGGGCGCATCGTCATTGTGACTGTAAGATGCTGCCAATAATTCTGGAAATTGCGGTGACCAATCCATCGATGTGACACAGCGATTCCGCGACCAACGTTCACAATAGAATGAACGATTTAACCACAGACGTTGATGATTTTTTTCATCCCTGAATCAAATTTATTTTCATTACGTTATATCGAAATAATAAGGTAATTGATATCGAATTTCTAAACTCACATTCCCTCTTCGCCATCCAACGTTCCGGTATAATCTGCATAAATGTCTACAGACTCAGCGAGTGCACGTTCTACAAGACGACTTGTCCTGTCAATAAATCGTTGAAAGTCCTCCGAGAGGATTATCATCTGTTTCTCTTCCTCACTAAGTTCGCGAACTAAAAAAAATCATTTGGTTATTTAGTGAAATAAAACGAACGGAGAAAATGATTTCTTTGGTTTTCTATTGCTGTTCTTTTGTTGTCACCTTCTTTTGGCTTCTCCACTTCTTTTTGCTGTTCAACTTGTGTGACTGCTGGTTGGACTTCCTTGACTTGTGGCAGACCATGTGGAAGAATTCCTGGTGGTAGTTTACTTTGGAAACCGTCCATATGAGGAAGGCTGTTCTCCTCATCCTCGGCTTGGCCATCATCATATGTCAAAACTGTGGTGAATAAGCTACTCCCGAACAACTACCACCTAACACTACTACTATTTTCAACCCTATCTGAACTTTGTTCAATTTAAAAAATGTCATTGATAATGAAAATGAACTTTCTCAATTTTTATTTATTACGGAAATGGATTTTGCACTTGAAACTTTCTTTTTTTTTTTCAATTCAGTCTATGGCACTAGGGCGCCTACTTTCACTCATAATAGCAATCACTTATACATTGCTAAGCGTTTGCAAGATTCGAAAGCGTTCACAAATCAACGCGCAAAATACCTATCAACATGCGGCCAATATAAATAATGAGTATTTCTATATAAGACGGAAGAATAATTTGGTCAAATAACAAATATGCCCTTTACGTCGTAGGCATGCATCGATTATATATTAGTAAACGCGCAGAAAGTGACGGTAAGACGTTTTGATTTGATACAAAATATTTGTACATATATAATTTTCCTTCAATCCATTAACTAATTTTTGGTTTTTGTTTCTGTTTTGTTTTTTTTTACTGTCATCCGTTTCTCTCCACCCTCCTTCTGCCATGCATATATAATTGATGAATGTACTTGATAGACAAATGGCTAATAGGCATGTGTAATGATAGACAATAGCGGGAATATATTATTGATTTTTATATGAGGACATTCGTAAAGAATTAAAAGAATGGGAAAAAATAAATAAATTGCACATTAATGGATATGCGTGTAACGCAACTTCCTGAGTCTCATGCAACTTAAAATTGGAAATTGAAAATGGGAATGAATATAAAACAGGAGGAACTATAGGAATGTATACTATGCATTTGTGTACATGTATATATATACACGTTAATTCTATGTATACGAGTATATATAAAAATTGCAGATACAGTTGAGAGAGGAACATTTTCTTCAGGTCATGCTGGTCTCCTCGATGAAAAATAAATAAAATATATATCTAATGCCAGGAATGGGAATCGTTCTATTTTTTTTTTCTCACCGATCAAAATCAATTCGTGCATCTCCCTCAAATAAAAAAAAAATTCACAGGTAGTCATAAACGAACCAGCGTATATACAAAATTAAGAATTACTTTCTATACAAAATAATACTGGAAAGTATTGATTGTGCTCTCAAAATAATCACAAGATACGATTGGTAAAAAAAATGTTTCGCTACATAATAATCGAACTGAATATTTTCTTTTTTTTCGGCTTGCTTTCATCCCAATTGTCGTCAAAAATATAATTTCTATTTACAAGGAAATAATTAATAATGTGAAACGGGTTGCAGAACGCTTAAAAGCAATTGGTTTTTTTTTTTTTAACGTTCATTCGTGATACGGGCCTGGAAAGTCATTCGAGTGCAATTGAAGATGTGATTAAATATTAGAAATAAATATATTAAATTATGCATCCGACTTTCATTCAGGCTCCTTTTATTATTCATTTTTTTAATTTTTTTGTGTGAATATGATAAAGTGAAGCTCGAGATGCTTGTGACACAATTAATAAAGTGATTCACCTTTCGGAATATATCACCTACCTGTGAATTCGTCCTCCCATTCTAAACCAGGATTTAGATTGTACTCGTCTTGAAGGAGGGAAAAGAAAATGTCAATCAATTTTTTGTATCTCATCACGTTGACATTCAATAAATTATTTCTGCCGCATAATAATGCTAATAAATTATTTCAATACTATTATATGTATATAACATGTTGCAGAAATAATTCGGAATGTTTGATCAAAAATTAAGGGTGAATTCTTTGTGTAATAACTAATACTACATGCAGTTATATACACTCGCCCTGTTTTCAAAAGCACTAGCGTTATTTTAATCATCGCTTTTTCTAAATTAGAATCAACAAAAACTGTGTCTCAAAGCAATTATAATTGATTTGTTCTGTCTTGAAGCTTTTTTTGTGATATTCTATTGATACTTCTCATTAATCTCGTCAGTCAGAATACCTCGTCGAATATAATCCCATTATGATTTGTCACCCCAGTTAACTCAAACAAATTTAAATGCACGTTTATGATTGAAAGAAATAGCTATTCAAGGATTTATTTTACGTTATATAACTTTAAATTGATCAATTCATTTCAAAATTAGTGGATATTAGTTTTGACAAATTATTAATTAGCGTTGAAGAGGATATAGTAAGAAGGCTTTCGAAATTCTTGCTTGGAATGGTCGTTTGGACAAATAGATTAGTTAATTATCAGAAAACTTCAATAGTTGGAATTGGGACCAATGAACGTGATATCCTCTCGAGAACTCTGGAAGGTGCGTTAAGTTGTGACAAGATATTCGGCAATGAATTTATTTTTTCTTTTCGATTATAATTTACCGTCTTATATATTTTTCAGCGGATGTCACGACAGTATTGTTCCTTCTTCTGATGTGAGGAAAAAAAATACAAATCATTTGTTTACAGTATATCGATTACATGCATAGATATTTATATGTATATTGATCAATTCCGAAAGTGAAATCGTATGGAAGATTTTTTATAGTGAATAAATTCCGCACCGATACTTCAAATCCCAGTAAAGTGAAGAAAATATTTATTCATGTGTGTATATATGTACGTGCATCGACGAATCAACGGAAGGAGAGAAGAACCAAAGAAAGTAGAGTAACATTGGAGAAACACTTTCAACCGTAAAAAAAAAGATAACGTTGTAGAGATGGTAATCATCGGGTGGAGAGTATTGCAATAATTATTCTATGTATGTGGTAAAATTGGTATAATAATTCGCGACCAAAAAATGCCTGCATAGTATTTGGCTTTCATTCTCCTCTTTTCTCTGACCTCACTTTTTTTTTCTCTTTCAATGCATTTGCATAAATACTAATCTGCAGCTAAGACTCGAATAAGACCAACAGAAATCATAACTTACCGTAATAGTCGAATGCATGAGCTGAGGAGGGGAGGGAAAAAAATATTGCACTTAGTTATGATATTTTTTTCGTGTTTCGTATGTTTGTTTTATATCAAATAGGCTATGTGGTAGGAGAAGAGATACCTCCCTACACTCAGGGCATGACTGTTGCAGCAGTCAAATTTCACATTATTATGAAAGATTAGCTGGGTATGAATGAGAAAAAAAATATTCATATTATGAAAAAAATTCGACTACCCCAACTAAAGCCGCTTAGAATTTTTTTCTTTCAAGTATCGAATACTTTGTTATACAAATTCTGCCACTGTTTGTATGATCGAAAACTTATTTTCTTGTTTATTGAGAAAAAAAAAAGTGGTATATAATTTTCACAATTTCACATACGCTGAATGTAGTTAGGTGTATTTGACTTGTATGTTTCAATATGTCGTATACGAATATAGACAGCGCGTTAGAGGAAACATACATATTCATATATTTGGATGTCACTATAATTGTCTAGAAATGTAAAAAAAAAAATTAATTATGATTAATTACTGCAAGTCGTGCGATAGAGAAATTATTGGAATGATTGGGTGCGATTTGTTGCACAAACCGAGACCAGTACTATAATTATTGCTCTCTTCAACAAAAAAAAATCCCGGATTGGTGATATTGGATATGCTTTGTCAAGCAATATGACACATGCCTTGTCACACTTATGCTCACCCCCCGAAGTTTCTCCACAATTGATTTCACTATCATTTGTATTTTTTCTTCTTTCTTTTCTCTCATTTCAATCATCGATTGATGATACGCTCTTCAGAAGAGTATCGACAGAGGCAATTACGGGTGTGTTATGGGAATGGGAGTTCATAAGGAGTTCGATATACGAAATTTTCCAGGATGTTAACTGATAAAGTTGTCCATTATCCCTTATTACATATTAGTTAGTAATGAAATATCTTCCAAACCACAATATTAGATAATCTATATTATTCCAAAGCGCAAAAAGCATTAAAAACTTGTGCAAGCGCTCCGTTATGAAATCTATATGCGTGCTGATGATTGACGATATATAACTTTTTGTTCCCATCGTAAGTAAATTAGAAAATAAAAATTTACGACTGTACCGAATAACTTTTTGCACGCTTCTTCTCGTTTTTCACGGGATGTGGGATTAATCTCTAATTCTATTTTGCAAAGCCATGAAAAAGTATGAGATAGTATAGGACACGAGGCAATTGATTTGAGTGCGCAACCAACAATACTTCATTTTTTATGTTGTTTCTTAATTTTCCACATCCCGTAAAAAAATCCAAGTGTTCACAAGTCATCATTCTACACACTCTGTACACGAAACAAAACGAAAAATGGGAGGAAACGTATAAAAGTAGACAAAACATACATAGGTAGTTTGGTGCAGACCCACCTTTCCTGGGACGCCACCAGTCAGTCTCAAAGTAGCCTGCGGAGCAAGAGTGAGTTGGTGACGTTGTCGAACAGTAGGAGTAGATGGTGTTTTCGGAAGAGGAGGCGGACAGTCCTTATGTCCAACACCAGTTGTATCGACACCAATTGTATAGAGAGCGAGCGAGCGAGCGAGAGATAGAGAGACCAGGGAACACGCGTATGTTAGATAAAACCGCAAGATCAGTCGAAAATATTCAATGGCGACTCAACAAAAAATAAGTGAAACATCAAAATCAAATTCAACGTGAATAAATCATAAAAATAATTTGGATAATATGAAATGGAAATAATAATAAGCATGATGATAGCTCGACCAATTTTGCGGTTGAATCGATATAAGAACGACACTACATGTTTTTCTTCACGTAGAAGTAAGTACCATTTGTGTTAATCACTAACGTTCACCTACTACCGCCATCACCGCTAAATTCAACTTATATGAAAAAGAAACGAAGATGAGAATGATATGATTAAATCGAAATGTTGTGATACTGTGATATTATTAGTGTCAACTATTGATAGTGATCAATTTTTTTTTAGTGCCCTTACAAAGAAACGAGTGGAAGAAAATATAATGAACAAATAGCGTGTATATAAATTATGATTAATGATGTATTGTGACTCGAGAAACATGAGAAAAAAATTAAACAAAAAACAAGGATCCCGCCATGATGGATATGATTACTATTGTGTAATGAATGAGCAATTAATTATATGAAGACACGTGATACAAATTATTATGTTGAAGAGCTGGTGTGGAGGTTGATTAGTTTATTCTGTCAATCTAGTAGAGGATGAAACTAGTTTTTATACAAATCTTTTTTTAATGTTTGGTGGTTTTACACGGCAATGCCCGCGCGGTTATTATGAACGTTCATTGAATAATTAGATTATTATCAGATAGTTACGAATTGTGTGAATATGTAGGTTTCCTCGCCAATAATAATTAACACAAAAAAAGTAAATGAATACTTGAATAAAACACACAAAATTAATCATGGATGGTGCGAGATTAACCAGGAAAATTAATTTTCTATTTTTCAAATGTAAATAATCATGTTCCTTGGTAATTATCATTCTCAAATATTTATAGGAAACTCTCCGATAGATAATAGCTCGCAAAGAATGAGAGAATTTCACCATAATTGTGTATGAATGTATAAAATAAATATCATCAATAATTATCATATGAAATAAAAAAACTCACCGTCGTGTGATGTCTGTGTAGCTTGGACCGTTTGAGTTTGCTTGCTATATACTACTGGCTCTTTTGGTGGAATGTTTGTATGGGCAACTGAGACAACCGTTAAATCACGATTAGCCTTCTTTTTTAATGCACCACTGAAAAAAAGGTACAATTCAAATAATGAGCGTCGTTTGAATATTTGAGAAGAATTTAGGTTAATATTCATTAATACCTTTGAGCGGAAATTATACTAGTTGGCTGCATACTAACATCCGGTGTGGCATTAGCACTTTGATCTGATGCAAGAGAATTCATACTTGACAGACTAGATAACACATCTAAAAGAATAAGAATAAAAAAAATAGATTGATGAATAGATGAAAAATTCAATGGATGTTAATAGCTATTGAGAACAAAATTATCGAGATAAAATTGGTGACATACCAGAAACTGGTGCAACACCAAGAGATGATAGCATAGCATCCAATTCCTTGCGGTGGTCCTTGTCAGTACCAGCCGCACGAACAGTTGCCTCTTCAACCTATCAATAATACAATTTAAACATAGATTTGATAACCAATATCGATCAATTGAATAATGTAGAAGAATATTGATGGACATACATCTTTTTGTTCTTTTTCCCTTCGACGTCGTTCTTTTTCCTCCCTGATGGCTTGGAGCTTCGCCTTCTTCCTCTCCAACTCGGCTTTACGATCTGACATCATGTTTCCACTTTTCTCATATACCTAAATCATTCAATTTTCGATTCTTCAATTGTAGATACTCAGTTGTGAGTAAAGTGAAGCGAATAAAATACTGATTCATGTCATATAGTGTGTGTGTTACGAAATTAAAATTCTTTCACATCGAAGTGTATATATATATAGGAAAAAACAAAAATACTGGTAAACCATATATATACAAATGTATGAAGAAATTTTGAGGCAAATCATTCAACCCTGAAGGAAATACAAATGAAAAAAAAAAAATAAATAGAAGATAAGATATGATTAAACAAAATAGGCAGATGTGGGAAAAAAAAACATCGCACAAGTACAAGATGATTCAACATTCTAATTTATGACCAAACCTGTCTAGATCAAAGTTATTTAACAAATTACTTGTTATTAGCAAAACCGAGTTGATATGAATTAATAGGCTATCTAAACTATGGAATAAATTGAAATGAAATTCATAAATTAACAATTAAAAAATGAATTGAAATATAACAATTTTTACATGACTGTATTTCGTAATATTTTTGTCAATGATAATCGATTGATCAAACAACTTGAACCTCTTTTTTATATACATATATATTCAGAGACTGAATAATTCCAACGGATAATCAATGATGGAATGTACAACTTGGTATAGTGTGGTAATTCACGATTACATCTGTCATTGCCGGTTCTACGCAAACTTAAAATATTCACGATTAATATAAATATTATATTATTTACCTTTCAATAAAAATTAAAAATACACAAAAAACACAATAATTACATTCACGAATACAACACACGACAAGAAATAAAATGAGAAGACGTCACTTTTGCATGAAACGCCCGACAGGCGGATCCATTTTGGTTTCGACCTGACCTCATACACTGATTGAATCAATACAATGATTTTTTTTTGCACCAACACACATTTCATAAATGAAAGTAATTTTTCGCAATGATATAATCATGACTATTCGAAGTAAATGAATAGTATTATGAAATGCTCGGCTACAAAGTAATGTCATGATTTTCATTGTAAATATATACGAATATAAAAATTAATATGACAGAAAAGGAAACTACTAAATTATATTTTGTAATGACTATGTAGTTCAAATGTATATCTAACATATTTATATATACATATACTGACAATGAAATGTTGGAAGTGTCATAGGTCTGTTCACAATTTACATAATTCATAAGTAATCCGCGGCAGGTTATTTGTGAATTCTCTCATTGTTTTGAGTGAAAAATTGAATATTCGTCCCCAATTTTCAATAATATGGGTATAATTCGGTGAGTAGGAATATTAAAAATTGATTAAATATGACGAATCAGTCGATATTACGTGTGGTTTTTTAATTATTATTACGTTTCTCTTATGTAGACTTGCTGTGAAGTCAAGTTTGGCAGGGGGAATTGTTTATTATTCCGTTCATGAGGGATTATGGTCAAATTCCGATGACACTATACGATTGTATAGGAGAGTGTATGCAAATGTTGCGCCTTATGTGAGAGACAATGTACCCAAAGAAGTTGTCAATGAGGCAAGAACAATTAAACCATCAATAAGAACATTATGATTAACCGATTTATTATGTATTAATGTCTGTAAACTAATTGTATAATATTTTGTTTTCAGATTCCAAATTTACCAAGTGTAAGCACACTGGCCAATTGTTCCAAAGGAATGTGGAACAAAGGGGTTAAAATTAGTATTAAATTTATTTCCGAATTACCAACTCATGTTTCAAATGGCGTTGATTCATTGATGACAATGTCAGGTGCAAAAAATGCGCTGGGCAGTATAACAACCAACGGTGATCCTACCAAAACACAATAACAATTAATTCTAACCTCAAAATTGTGTTAATTAAATTGGCCTTGACAAAATTCAAGGGTAGTATTTATATACGTGTAAATAAACAATGTATTGATGAAGAAATATCTTCCGAATTGGAATTGAGTGTAAAGTTCCAGAAGAATAGCTGAATCCTATTATTGAGAATGGTAATGCAGTCCCATGCTAAAGTCTTGGATGTACCAAGATCCATATGGCTAAAAAGCAATTTCGAGAATTGATTTCACAGGAATGACCCGAACAATTTATTTCGAATTCAATTGCGAGGTTAATAAATTCAATGACGCAGCCTCATTGAAAGCTCCGAAGATTTATATTTTTTGTGGTTTTAATGAATGATAAATGACAAATTCAGAGCTTCTCTCTCAGATTGACATTGAAATCTTTTGTTATCGAAAATCAAATTTATTTTACCACTTCATTTTTGTGTCTTCTAAATTTTCGGATACGAATTATTTCCACAGGCGCTATACAGACGATCTTTTCGATTATGCAAAACTTCAGTTCTATAATTTTACATCACTTTCATATCAACAAAAACAAAAATATTTCGAATGCTCCCGCTAGGAAATGAGGTTTATTGTTATCCACTCAGCGCCATCTAGATCCGCTAACGCACACATAAACTTCCGCGGGTACGCGAGATTCTGAAAGAGAAGCAGCGGTGGTCACGTGACTTTTATACGAAGTTCGTAGTTGTGCTAAAGACATGGCGGACAAAGACGATACTGAGAAGACCATCGCGGAAGACTTGGTTGTTACCAAGTATAAGATGGCCGGCGCAATTGTAAACCGTAAGAAAACGAATCATCGACTTTCCCAGCATGTCCACAAATATGAATTTTATTTTTAACTGACTGCGAAATAATTGATTTTTGTGATTGTATTGCACGCTGGCCATATGGAATGTGGCCCGCCAATGCCGGCCACCACTCACCATGTGGGCCTAGCATTAAACATAATTTCACAAAGCAATATTTATTGAATATTTCATAATTAGTACGCACATGATATTATCGCTCTCCAATATTCATCATTTATGAATAATTAAAATTATTGTATCTACCGATTTTTTATTTTCATTAACCTTTTTTTTCCATTAGTTTGTGTCGAGAGTAATCTACTTTTCAGCACTTTATTCTGTTATCAGTGATTCTCAGAACAACCATTTGATACTATACATTGGTGTTCAAATCCACAAAGATGTGATTTAACTCTTGAAAACTAAACTTCTTTACATTCGGTAACCTCAAAACAGAGAGAATAACGAATGTAATAAATTGTATTGTATTTTTATTTCATTTTTTTTCCAGAGGTCCTAAAACAGGTCCTGGAAAAATGTGTCGCCGGCGCATCAGTAAGAGAAACTTGTGAATATGGTGACAAATTGCTGTTGGAGGCAACAAGTCAAGTATTCAAGAAAGAAAAAGAATTGAAGAAAGGCATCGCATTTCCAACATGCATATCTGTAAACAATTGCATTTGTCATTTCTCGCCTATTGCCAGTGAGCCAGATCTTACCTTGAAAGATGATGACATGGTCAAAGTGTAAGTATCATTAATATTAACTATTCTATTAACTCAAAAATTGAATCTATGTAATTAGAATTATTGATTGTTTATTAAAATGTTTCTAATGAACACAGTGATCTCGGTGCTCATGTGGACGGTTTTATTGCTGTTGTGGCACACACAATTGTTATTGGCTCCTCTGCAGAGAAAAAAGTGACTGGCAGAAAAGCTGATGTTGCACTAGCTGCCCATTATGCATCCCAGGCTGCCTTAAGACTTTTGAAACCTGGAACTGAGGTAATAGAGATATATTATGATTATTTCATTTATTTGTCAAAAACCTTTGCCATAATTTAATTAAAATTTTCCAGACGTACTCGATCACGTCAACAGTTGAGAAAATATGCGGTGCATACAAGTGCAAACCAATTGAAGGAATGTTGAGCCATCAGTTGAAACAATTCAAAATTGATGGTGAAAAAACAATCATTCAAAATCCGAATGATGCACAAAAAAAAGAACACGAGAAATTTACACTGGAAACTCATGAAGTTTATGCAATGGATGTACTAGTGAGCACTGGTGAAGGTGTTGGACGTGAGCAGGTCACACGCGTTACGATATATAAGAAAACTGAAGAAACGTATCAATTAAAATTGAAGGCATCGCGTATGTTTTATTCCGAAGTATCTCATAAACATGGATTAATGCCATTTAACTTACGTACCTTTGAGGATGAGAAAAAAACCAAAATGGCAGTCGTAGAGTGTGTCAATCACAGATTGATTGAGCCATTCCAAGTTTTGTATGAGAAACCCAATGAATATGTGGCACAATTTAAGTTCACAGTATTGCTGATGCCAAGTGGATCTCATAAAATAACTGGATTGCCATTCGAAATTGAAGCATTCCAATCGGACTGCGTTGTTGAGGATCAAGAATTGAAGGTAATTTATTTATATTGCAGCCAAAAATTGTTATTAAACTATTGAAATTTTGTCAAGTGATTAACGTTTTCTATTTTGGGCATTTGCAGACACTACTGAACTCTTCAGCAAACCCCAAGGCTGCAAAGAAGAAGAAAAAGAAGGCAGAAAAAGCATTGGGCGAAGTTGCTATGGAAGTAGACGCCAAGGCTTAACACATTTCGTTTCATTATACGCCCATGAGTTATTGACATCGTGCACTCTCATCCTTCTATTACTTTAGCTGGAACTGGCGTAAAGAGTGACGCGCGCGATGCTTTTGTAGAACCTTACACGCCAATGAAAAACGAAACAAAATGAGAATTCAATTGAAAGAAAAATCACACAAGTTTTTTACTCGGCAGAATTCGATAATTCTATTTACTGCCATATACTTATTTTTATTTTTTTTTATGCGTGCATTTGTGTTCGTTGAAGTATCCACGATTCACTCTATATCCAATGACTTTTCGCTATACATTACGCTCTTGATCATGCAGCACGTAATTAATTAATGTTTTGTGTCTCGTCATACCTCTCAGTATCTTTCAATCCATATGCAATAGAGTCCATTAATTACTGCACACACTGATTAATTATATCGTCAGATCTGTATTCGTAATCGTTCTTTATATTTTCAACAATATAAAAAGAAAAAAAAGTGTCTGTAATTCTACAATTCGAAATATTGAATGAATTGTATATACGCATTCTATGCAAATAATTGTGTCAATAACGAATTAGAAAATGTTTTTTCTATCTAATTTTTGTTTTTTTTTTTTCCTATGTATTAAATCAAATGATTTAAATATAAATATATGAATAAAGATTAAGGATCAGAGTAGCAGGACGATGTACTGATCTAGCGTTTAGTTTGGAGAACAATGCAATCAGATTACGAAAAGAAAATTGACATTTAACATTGTAAAATTTAACAGAGTGTCGACATTGGGAGTTCATAAAAAAATTATTGACAAAGGCGACTCGGATTATTTCAAATTAATCCCCAAACCAATATCAATAAAAAACTAAATATATTTCCCTACCTTTTGTATCCTAATAATTACGAGTGCACAAAAGAGTAAACTCGAATAATCCACCAGTTTAGAATAAATTAAACATGCAAAAGATATTAAATGATGAATATTCTACTATTGGGTAATGATAATTTTATATGAAATCGATAGATTAATATATCTGTTGAAGATATTTTTTCTACACAAATGTAGCATACGCGGAATGTTGAGTGAGTGTAATTGTAAAACAAATTTATCTAGTATTTTCAATGATAAGCCATGACTATTTTATTCACATATTCAACTCTCGGAAAATGAAGGCAACGTTTTTTTTTTCTTTAATTTCTCGGTTGTGATAGCACGAGATTAGGATAATCATGCTCCGATCAATTTTCACATGAACACAAGAATAGAATTCTCTCCAAAAAAAATGGAGGAGAGCAAGGTTTTACAATATGTAAATGTTTAGTGATACACTTGAATTATTCGTGTGCATAAAATACACTGTTATCTCAAAATATCTGTGTGCAATGAGTCAATTATTCCAATGTCATAAAAAATACTGTTAGAAAATTAAAAAGAACAAAGAGAAATTAACCCCAGTTGAAACGTCGATGAGCACATTGTATTGATTTTTTATCTATACATCATCAACAAAAGCGCTCACAGCAGATCTTTCCCTCTGATATGAGAATTAGGTGAAGAAAGAAGAATAAAGATATAAAATAGTATATTTACAATGTTTATAATTTTCCAAACACTTTACATCGATCAAACATCCATATCAACATCAGTTACTGAAAATTTCAATTTAAGTGTCATTGTATTTGGCGTCGTGATATCTGCCACGTTAATTTCCATACCATCCGTTAATTCCAACTCTGTCAAGGTTTTAGATAAATTTACCCGTGTTTTCTCTTCAATACTCGCAACACTTTGCATGTACAATGTTTTATTTTTTCCACCGACATTTGCAGTTATTCCAGGATTTTTCATTTGTAAATCATGTCGTTCACACAATAGTTCTATTAATTCTTTTAATTTCATATTGCCATCACGTATTTCAAGTTCTCGAGAAATTTCACTGCATGCCAAACAATCAATTCTCTTCTCCGCTTCATAAGTATAAGTATAAATACCATCGAGATTATTTATTACCATATAATTATTTAATGATGCGCTACAACTAGTTGCAAGTTTGAAAACTTCTGTAGCACATGTTGCAGCTACTGTGGCATTCGTAGAAGCTACAGCGGGAATAATATTTTTTACCACACCCTGAACTAATCTATATGTCAATCCTCTTATTCCGAATTGCGATGCGCGTTCAATGGATTTTTCATAAATCCAATTAATGTGTTGTGGATCATCACCATCAATAGGACACTCGAAAGGATTTTCTTTGGGCCATTGAATCACTTTTACATATTCAATACAATGCTCCGGTAACCTGGGAGTATTTGCAATCGTACATAATGGATACGTAACCTGAAGGTAATCAAATAAAAGAATCATTTCATCGTCTTCATCATTGAAGATAATCTTTTTTCTAGACTGGAACACTGTGTTATTATTTTACCTGCGGCGGATATAGATCCAATGTACATTCGATGCAAGCACTTATGCCTGGTAAAATGACTCTAACGTTGCCTTTGAAACCTTCAGTACCACCATCCACCATTGGAATAACACTGGATTGATCAATTTCATCATTGTTGTATGTTATAAGTGATATCAACATTCCATTTATCCATCTTCTTGCCACAATTGAGTCCAGCCCACAGACAATTATATGAAATTGTCGATAAAAATCGTCATCCTTGTCTTGAATCATGCAGCAATGTGGTGTAACATTACATTCGGGTATTCGGTTATTAATAAAATTCGCTGCTACCTCAGCTTTCGATAAACCAAGATCTTTGTGACGGAATAAAAATTGTCTGGAAAAATTGATCGAATTTCCTGTTATGAAATCAATGAACCCTAATATAGTCGATTAACTGAACAATTATTCCTCATATGATGTTACTATGTGTGGAAAGTGAACGTTCAATCGAAAATGCGATTGATATCAGAACAAATATGAAAAACCGCTTAATCGAATAGGGAAAAGAAACAAGTGAATAGAAAATACTCATCCCGTTGATCTGCGCGATTCACAGTTCAAGATAATCATTTGGTGCTTCGTAACCTACCGGTTGAGATTGGACAATTCAATTGTATCCATATCGATTACATCAATTTTTCTGAAGCCCATTAACGCAAGGTTTTTCAATAATTCACAGCCCAAACCACCGGCACCGATAACCAGAATTTTGCAATTTTCCATTAAAAATTGAAGTGTATCAGGTGATGGCTCAAAGTCTGGTCTACAAAATGGTCCAGATCTCTCTAAAACTTTTTGTAAATGACTCCATCTTCTGTGTGTATGATCAGAGCCCATGATTACAACCAAACGATAACAGTTTTTTATTTTATTTATTTGTTTAATAGGGCTACAAATTTCACTTGAATGTCAACGGTACAGTGTGACACACATACAATTGAAATACATTAAAATTTTTCAAAATGCACCAGAATATTTTCTTATAGTTGGCAAAAGTGTATCGAGAGCGAATAAAGCGCCACCTAGTGGCTATAGAATTCATGGAAACCACTATAGAGCAATACATATTTTATGGCGCCAGCTTGGGATTGATGTGCAAAATTTGCACTGCAAATTCATGTTCAGGGGTTGCGTAAAGTCGTAGGCTGTCCAAAGTAGTCTCTCCAACTATATTTTTTTTCTCTAGGACTGTGAATTATCGATTAACAATTAACTGCTTCGTGATCTTCCAATCGTCTCCTTTTATGAACGAATAACATCGTCGATATGATTTTGAAAATTTATATTTTAGTCAAATAAATGTTTGCGAAAATAATTCGTGTTATTTTCGTTTTTTTCTTTTACATGTACCATATGTATAATTATTTTTTGATACACTTCACCTCTTGTATATATAACTACAATACATTAATAAAAAAGTTATTTGATACATTATATAAATTAAATCCTTATCATAATATTTACAATATGTAAATTTAAATGCAACAAATTAATCTTTGCAATATCAGGACTTTTTTAGTTTGATACTTAATGAATATGTGAAACATTATTCACTATCTATTAAATTTATCGTCCGTAGCGCACATATACATAGGAACTGGTGGATTTTCACCGTAATATCCATAAATAGGTTGGGGCGGTGTACCGTGAACAGGATGGTGGACAACGTGCATTGGTTGCATATACGGCATTATCTGTACGGGCGTATTTGGCCCGGTATGATGGCCGTTACCATGGCCCAATGTTGAGCCATTATAAGAACCCACATATGCTTCATGATTTATTTTACCCGAATAGACACTTCCTGGACGAATTACAGAGGCGTCGTGAATACTTGATGCCATAGCAGCCATTCGCGCTTCATTTACTTGATTGCTCCATTTTAATCGACATATACAAATGACAATAATAACGATGGCAATAAATGCAACGACACCACCGACAATGCCAATAATTAAAGTGTCATCTGTACCAGAACCAATCACTGGTGCATCACCAATATCGTTGTAACCATGTTTATTTCTATTGTCCGGAACAGTTGGAGCAACAGTCCAAATTATTTCTGGTTCAGAGAAAGCTGTAGATCGTGTCATTGAAGTCGTCTCAGTTGTCCGAATGCTCGTGGATGACATTTGACCGCACGATAATAAATCTTCAGTTAAATCTTTCAGTAATTGATTAACTAAATGTTGTGGACTCTTACAACGAACTTGAGCGTTGTCGGATGTCATTTGCAACCATCTCCAAAGATGTTTGACATCGCAATCACAATTGATAGGATTTGTCTCGAGTCCATGAATTGTTACCATCCCGTTTCGTTCGTCGAGGGCGGATATTAACTGTGCTGGTAACGTTGTAAATTTATCACCGGAAATATCGAGATGGACACGAGTTGATCTTGGTACAGGGAAAAACAACGAAGCTGGTAAGGAGTCGATTGATGAATTTTTTAAACCAATTTCGAGGTGAGAATTGCGAATACCAGCAAGTGCACTCGATTGTATATTCTTCAGTCTCTCGCCCCGTAAAGTTAGTTTCACTAAACGCGGATGAGATTTCACAGAAAATAAATCGTTACCAACTGTCGAATCCTTTATCTCAACATCTAGAACTCGAAGGTTGTGCATGTCTTTGAGTATTCCTTGAACATCGAAGTACCCCAAACGTGGATAGTCAAAAGCCACAAGAGTTTCAAGTTTATTTAAAGGTTTGAAAGCATTTTTTTCCATTCTAGTTATGTCAGGTAAATGCGACATTCGTAAACTGCGTAATCTGTCCAAGCCCTCGAAACTACTCTCATTTATACTCTTTACTCGGTTGCCCGATACATCCAGGTGTTTTAAAGACGGTAATGTTTTGTAAGTGTTCGCTAAGCTGACAAAGTCCTCGAGTTTATTGTCCGAGACATCTAATCTTTCTAGGAGTGTTGCTCGTTCAAGCGCAGCCGGCCGAATATCCGCTATATCATTGCCAGAGAGGTTCAATGACTTCAGGAATGGTGTTTCTAATCTGGTTACACTTCTAATTCCCGTTTGGGCGAGATTTAATGTACGCAATATTTTTGCCTCACCCAAAATCCCCTTTATAGCATTGTTAGTCAATGGATTTTGTGACAAATCTAAATCCTTTATGCTATTTACAATTTCTTGGGTGAATACCTCAACAAGCTTATTTCTTGCCATGTTCAAACGATGCAATGACGCGGACTGACGCTGGAGAGTACGAGTTGGAATTTCAGCAAATTTGTTTCCAGATAAATCTACAGCTTCCACACTTCTAATTCTTGACGTATCGAAAATGGTATCAGGTAATGTTGCAAGTTTATTATTACGTAAATTCAAAAATTCAATTCGCGACACACCCTCCATTGTTCTTTCACTCAAACCCTCGAGAATATTGTTAGATAAGTCAATTATTTGTAACTGTGTAGAATTGTGAAATGCCAATTCGTCAACGGATTCGATTCTATTGTTTGACAAATTTAACAAGCGTAATCTTCCCATTTGTGCAAATGCGAATTCGCCAACATTCTTTACGGAATTTCGTGACAAATCAAATTGCTCAAGAAACTGTAACGATTTAATAAATTCACTGGGAAACCGTGCGAATTTATTGCCCGATAGATTCAGTTCTCGTAGACGTGGATGAATCAAAAATGATGTTGGTGTTAAATAACTAATTGCATTATCAGACAAATCCATTATTTCCATTCCAGTCCCAGTATTGAAATATTCACCGGCAAATGTAGTCAATCGATTGCCGTGCAAATTCAATTCATAAAGGTTTATTAATCCGACGAACGCGCCATTATCTATTCGCTCAATCATGTTGTAGGAAAGATCAATTGACGTGAGATTGTAAAGATGTTGGAATGTGCCTTCGCCAAGTTCTTGCAGATGATTGTGAGATATGACCAATTTTCCCAATGAATCAAGATTCAGTAATAAAACGGTTGGGAGTATTTTTAATCCCGTGCGCGAAGCATCAAGAGTCACTAATGATGGAGGGAATACAGGTGGAAAACCCCCGTATAAAGGATTATCACTAATATTCAAATACTTCAACTTCGATAAATTTGTGAAAGTGTCTGGTGTCAATCGTTTTAAATGGTTCGATGCTAAATTTAGTGATAACAGATTTTTCAATGGCAATTGTGCAACTGAAATCAAACGATTGTTCGACAGATCGAGATTCAGAAGTGTGTCTTCCAGACCAGCAAATGTATTTTGTGTAACAGACGAAAGCATGTTTCCGGACAGTTCAATACTAATCAGTTTGTCGAAATGTAGAAACATTCTTGCGGGAATCTCACGCACAAGATTACGAGTCATTGCCAAGGAGACAAGAGTAGGCGACGCTGATCGTAATAAATCGCTTGAGAGTGCGGCAATTCGATTGAATTCAACGTGAAGGTGTGTGAGCGATGGTAATCTACTCACTGCTGATGCTGGAACTAGTAAGATATTGTTGTCTTGAAGCGATAGCCATTTCAAATTCAACAATCCTTCAAACGATGATTCTTCAATCTACAAAAATTTGGAATATATACAATAATTTTTTTTCATTAATTTGTGATTATGTTTCATTTATCAATTGAATATTTCTGATTACCGTTCGGAGTGCATTCAGACTCAAATCAAGTCGCGTAAGTGCTGAGAGATTGGCAAAAGCATTTATTCCCAAACGGCCAATACTGTTTCTACTTAGATCAAGAACTTGGAGCTCCGTTAAAGCAGTTAAGTGTGTACTTTCTATTTCCTAAAAAAAAATTTATGAATTATTGGTTGCAGTGATGATTACATTTTGTATAATAAACATAACGAGGAATAGAAATGAGTATATAAATAAATGAATAAATCTTCTGGTAATATAAAAAATACGGTAGCGAAAGAGAGTAAACATACAGTTATGAGATTATTTGAGATGTTGAGAAATTTTAATCTGGTCAAATGTCTGAGCGCATCATTGGGGAATTCTTGGAGAAAGTTTATTGACAAGTCCAATTGTAGCAAATTGTATGCACCTGTTTGGACATAAAGTATTATAAATACATGTATGCATATATTGTTTATGAAGAATTTTATCAGTAAATGATTATGTTTTGCACGCACAAAATAAATCATGTTCAGCATTACGATTATTCATTCGAAGGTTGACTTATGTGATTATAATTTCATGTTGTGATTGGAAAATCATACATAATTTGGTATTCAAGTCGTGGCATCAGATGTAGAAATAACGCAATAAAAAAATGTATATTCACACCACGAGTGAAAGTAAATAAACGGCGTTCCAATAGTGAATCGTTCATACAAATAAAAAGTGCCATTCGGATAATTAGTCAAAGTATCAAGAAATATTAGTTTAATAGAAAAAATTGCTAATCAACGGCTGTATCCAGGAATGATGAGAAGGAAAGTCATTCGAGAGTAACAATGAATATAGAAAACATGCTTTTCTCTTGCTCAATTTTTTTTCTGTTCCCCGTCCCGTGTTTTGCAAAAGAAAATTGGCCTTCAGCAAAAACATTTCTACGGAAACGAAAATCTGATGGAAACACATATAAAAACATTAATAAGAATGCGTGAGAGCAATGTGATAAATTCTTTACTACTGTTTTTACAGACGTATATTTGAATTGAACAACTCTAAACTTCTCTCGCGGTCTTGGTCGAACAAGACAGTATAGTAGTATGTACATCGTTAATACCATAGAGTCGTTATTGCAGACTACACGCAGTGACTTTGCGTGCTGATTTTTTCTCACGATATACGCCTACGTACGGTTTAACGTTCCGCACGCTCGATCATCGTTCTCTTTCCCAGGTTTGAGAATAATAATATAATAGTCAGTACTCTACATGCATGTGTACAACTTTCTGTAACATTGGATGAGTGTATACGTCTTGTACTGATGCTTGAAGAAAGGAAAAAGAAAAATAAAACACTCCAATTACCCTTGAACACGTCGCTGTTGAAACGAGTGAGATCGTTCCGAGAGAGATTGAACAAGAGCAGGTGAGTGAGACCAGTGAGAGCGTTGTCTTCTATGTGCGACAACTCGTTGCGACTCAAATCAACTCGAAGTAGAGAGTCACCGAGGCTACTACCAAATGCACTCCTCGGTAATGAAACTGCAAATCAAATTCAGGATTTCGAAAAGTTATGGAAATTAACAAATTGTATGAATGTTTCATCAATTAAAAATGATATGATATGTCATAAGATAATATGCTGATATATTATGAATGAAAAAACAGTCAACCATTATCATCCATATAATTTTTGTTTGGAGGAAGAAAATGAATGAACTAAAAAATTTGTATTTCACTTACCAATATTATTTCCTGCAAGAGAAAGTATTCTGATAGCTCGCGGGCCCTTTAAAGAGTCAGCTGGGACGATTGTTAAATGATTGTCATCAAGATAAAGTTCTTCGAGGCTATTGCATCCATTGAATATTCCTTCCTCAATGCTCCTAATTCCGTTCCCGATGAGATCAAGTAAACGTAATTGTTCCATATCACGAAATTCATTACTAGAGAATATTGGATTGAGATTGTCACCCAATAAATTATTACTCAATCTTATTTCTTTCAAATTGGGTTGCGTGATCAAATAACGATCCATCAGTCGATTAATTGAATTTTCAGATAGATCTAATTTTTCAAGCTGTAAACCAGAATTCAAAAGGTCCTCAGGCAATTTTTGATAGCCACTATTTCGCCTTGTAATTGATACTATTGGCTGATCGCGCAACGTCTCGAGGGATTCTCTCGTAAATACAACACGATCGCAATTCATATAAATGGAACGTGCATAATCCAATGATTGTGCACATTTGCACGGTATTTTTAAATCTCTTTTCAATTCCACACATGGTTGCCATTGTGCACTACTCCATCCCAATGTGACTAAGAGTATTATATTGATTAATGACAAACTGCAAAAAAAGAAACCAAACAAACAAAGTTATATTAAAAAGAAACATCGAAAATGTGGAAAAATGCGTTCGTGAAACATTTTTAACTCGTATATGGAGAAAAATAAGCGCTTTAGACTGTATATGAAAAGAGAGGCTGCAGGAAAAAAAGAAGTAACAAATTGCCCGAAGCCATTGATGTCTCTCTGTGTGCTACTTGGACTCGTCATCTCTTTTTCTCTCTTACTGTTGCTTTACATATATCGTTGATATCTCTCAGATGCCAACTGGCCACAGACTCGCCCATAGAGATATTGAGAGAGGATACTTTCTCATCTTACGGACTACACGCAGTTGATTCTTGAGCGTGTAACATAACTTGCGCGAATGCGGCAATATATACACGAAAAAAATTGGATATGAATTTTTATTTCACCAATTAAGTGACTCTTACCATGCAATAGTGTAACAGCAGACTGTAAATTTTAACTGTGGCCAATTAATTTTTGAGAAGTACTAATAGATTAGGGCGCTTGAGTTGTAAACAATGATATAAATAAAAACATGAAAATTATATATAATATAAAATATATGTAATTTCCCATCCAACTTCGACTCTGGACTTTACATTACCTTACATTGTGCAATTTTTTTATAGTAATTTATTTAATTTTCATTATTATATGCCCCGTTATTTCTTAAATCGTATGTGAAATAGTTATTCAGTTATGTAAACTAAATTGTAAGCTATAAATGAATGTAGATAATTATATGGGAGATATATTTTCTGAATGAAATATTTTCAAACCATTTATATGGACATTCCAATGTATAGGCTGTTGCAACAATTGAAATGTGAAAGGTCAAGGAGTTGAAAATACGCAATGTAAAAATAAATATACATCTGTATATAGCAACACCTTGAGTTTATTATCTGTGTGCATTGATCACGTTTCGCATTTATGCAAGGAACGCAGGAAATTACATTACATGTAGTCATTTTTGATTCAAAATAACCGGTTTTTCTTATTCAATGATCAGTAATCAAATATATTTTTATGGATGCGATTCATTGATTGTCTTCGTTGCTGAGCTAAAGTCCATGATATAGAACCGTTACTCAATATCCGCGTTTCACTACGTAATCTACTATTTTCCGGCGGCAATGTATCCCTCCAATTTTCCGCAAACTGATATTTCTTCAGTTTCCATTTTTTTCCCCTCAATTTTTTCATAAACATATCTTGACATTTTTTTTTCTTTTTGTCTCGTATAAACCGATCCATCTTTAACTTGACACACACTTGGATTTTTCAATACCACTCTCTCGAGAGCATTATATTTCACCATACGGTATAACGGTTCTTTGGTGCCGGATCATCTCCGCTCGGATACAGAAAATAGAAAAAGAAAAAAAAATACTTGAGGTCACGGTCGAGTGAAGCGAGTCATCAATATTAAAACGTCCATGCTCCCGTTCAATCTTTCTCCTGCACATTAATCTATATACTTATAGCAAAAGAAAATATATTGAAACATATTCCGCCGTAAAATTAATTTTTGAAATATTTATAGCGATGATAAATCTCACCTCATTGTTTTTTTATTTTTATTTCTTGGTTAACTGTATGAATATATTCCAAACAAGAACAAAATCACTCTTTCGATATATTTACACTCTTATCACCCTCATAATCATCTTCATCATCATTATCATCATCATCATCATCACCATTATCATCGTCGTCATTTATGATGACAAAAGTGTTCAGTCTCGCGCGTACAATGACCGTAAATCTTTACTCTATCGCATTAACAACAACACATCATCTACTTCACCACACAATGTACTTCAATTTTTCTTAAACTTTAAGCAATATGAGTTTATGAATGAATATTAATTTTAGTAAATTAATTGGTAAAACTTCGGAGTGGTGACAAATTAATAAGTAAATTGATCTACCGAATATGAAACTAAATAGACATGATACTGATATGTCATGTGCAGTATCGTGGGACGCGCTTATGATCCTGCTTCTACTTTAGCTTACTGCAAGAAGAGGACTACCAGTTGGCGCTGAGGTTGGAGAACGTAAACTTGTGTCCGGAGAAGATAGTGAGTGGGGAGAGCTAGCATTTATACAGCACTCTTCCAGAGAAAGAGAGAACTGTGATGTAAAAGGAAAAAAAAAACGCGGCATACCAAGCAACAAGTGCCAGGAGAGTGTTCTCTTTCTCTCTGTTGGAAAATCCAACGTGAAAATCTGGAACCTCCTGGATATCTTTTGAATATCTTCTTTGATTCTTCTCTATACTTTGGGATCTTGGACGAGATTCATCGATGAATATGTCTTGAGCGTGAGTTCTGTACCCTTCTATTCCTTCTCCGAGGGGTCCACAAACTTTAACATAACGGGCGCAATTCAGGTAGCATGAGGCAACCTGCATCCATATAATACACCATCATTCGCTATCTGTTTTTTAGTATGCAGTCATTTCTCGTGTGCACGTGTGTGTATGTGCAATCACGTCTATGGGAATGTCGCTCGAGGAGTATAAATTCCTGCACAACCAGGAGTTAAATTATTTTTATATTGTATTGGAATAGAGAGAAACTGCGAACTATATAGTTGTGATGGATCCATTGGAAACTTCGTAATAAAAAGATATGCTACGACGATTTACAATGCTCAAGGTTGGAACATTTCTGGTGTGAAGAAGTATGATAAAAAAATTTATTTTCTTTTGTGTAAAGGAAATGTTTATTGTGTACTGTACTTACAAGTTAGCAAGACATCACACTGCCTTTCACTACGGTCATTCTGCTAATGTTCGTATACATTTTTCCTATATGGATAATAGCTATCGTTCCTTGAATATGTGTATGGAAGATATACTAGGTGTTTGATGCATTCATAGTTTGTTCTGTGAATGAAAAAAAAAAAGATTATATAGATATTGTAAATTAGAAAAAGATTGTCATGGTAGTATAGACGGATAAATTAACGTTATGACTGTGATAAAGCCGTTGGAGAAAGTATAAAGTTGAAAACTTTCGTGCATGAGAGGGATTATATATATATTGGAAGTGTTTAAGTTAATGGGTACGAAATAAATTATATTGAGCTGTGACTAATTAACCTTATAATTCAAGTATGTTGAGATGGTTTGTCAATCTAGCATCAGTTGAAGTTTTTTTTTATCACTTCTAAAAAGGTTTTTTGTTGGTGATCCTATCAAGAATTTATTTGACTGCGGTTAGTTGTGTGGATTAAACCACCACTAGTCGTTTTATATTCTGGTTTTTTTTATTAGATTAACCTCAACTGATTAGCATTGTCAAATGCATTTGTGTGTGTTGTCGATATATATAAATGTGACACACAAAACGCATCGTTTTATATTTTGGTCTAAGAAGACTTTAGCACTTTGGAGAATGTGGTCCTGAATAACGGGTTTTGCAATTTCCTCCCGCTGTGGAAATAACATAGGCATATATTCAGATGCTCGTGATCGTGAGAATTTCTTGGTATAGCCTCTTTGAAAATGAGACAGGATGTTATGATGGCTCAACCACAAATATATAATGATGCAAAAAATGTAATATAGAATTACGTGCTAGATAACCGACGAAATTATGCGATTTATGTTAATGGGACACATACGACATAAACAGAGATAACCAAAGTGCGCATAGTAATTGTTATGATGAAGTAAACAAAGTAAGTATCATTATTATTGTTGTTGATGCTTATTGCGAAGTCATTGACCTATTACAAGAAAGTTTCACATCCTTCTTTAATAAATTATTATATGCAACATTCATTATATATTTCTGTTGTGGTTGTATTCATCACCAGTCACGACCTAACTATAGATTCAAAGAATATTTTTTCGCTATACTAAACATGATTTCAAACACAAATGAACGATAAAATATTAAAATCAATTCGTGTTTTATATTGTGCCATAAAAACTTGAGTCAAACGCTATTTGACGTTGGCATAATGACTTATAATGTTGAATATCCTATAATTGGCGTTTCTCCACTAAAATTCAATTACATAATGGAAAAGATTGAAGTTTTTCATTCAAAATCATACTGCAGGGAGTAACATAATCATTTTTTATCGAACTTCAGGGTATCTGCTGAACAATTCTGCGTTGTGATTATTTTATTTCAATTGTTCCAAATTTACCGCCATTCGAATCATTCAAGAAGGTTACTCTAGTGGAAATGTAAAAAGTCCCTGCGAAATATACAATGAACGCCCCCTTGTAATGGTCCAATTCGTCGAATTATCATAAGCTATCAAATGTCAAAAAAGTTTTAACAGGGAAAAAACATATTATCCTAGAATAAATATTGCACACAAAGTGAGAAATGTTTTTATTTACTCATTGTAGTGAATGAAAAATTCAATCATCATGCCTGTTATGCTCACAGCAGATTGGTTTCCTCTGGGAAGAGATGTGTACTTTCGGTATTTATTTTCTAACCTGCATATTCACAATTTTATTGTTATCATGTTGATGATAATTCGATTGATAAATTAATGTTCGATCAATTTTGTTATAGGAAATTCGAACTTTATCCAATTGAATTCCAAAAAGAAGTGAGTTTGGATAATTTATTGGTGGCTGCACCGTACGGTGGTTCAATTGCAGTTACAAGAGACCCATCAAAATTTGTCAAAGTGCAGGGAGCAAGTAAACCATTGATATCTCTTTATTCATCATCAGGAAAATTAACGGCGAAGTTTGTAGTATGTGCATAGTTGTTACCATAATTATTGACCAATATCTCATTTCATTATTGAAATCCAATCAATGTCCGAATAGTGGAATAGCGGTCAATTGGTAGATCTTGGTTGGTCGCATCAAGAAGAGCTCCTCTGCGTTCAAGATGATGGCATGGTCCTTATCTATGATCTCTTTGGGAATTATCAGTCCACTTTCAGCATGGGAAATGTATGAACAATTGATGAAGTATCGTAACACTTTTAATAATCAGGAAGGATGTGTCTGTAGGTCAGAAACAGGGTATTAACTTGCAAGATACCATGAATCAGATTAGGAAAATTGGTACCGAGAACAACGCGTTCTCAGTTTTGCAAATCTCCATAACTTTCATGTTTTCGTAACGTTTTGGACACATTCTTTCATGTACTTCTTCTAAAAGGCAAATGAAATATGAACAAGAAACGAATTAATATTAATGGCAATAATAGATATAATAATCGTTGTTTTTTCAGGAAGCTAAAAACACGAAAGTAATTCAATCTAAATTTTTCACGACTGTAAGTGGCACTGGTGTTGCTGTTCTTACATCAACCAATCTTTTATTCCTCGTAAATAATGTTTCCGAGCCTAAAGTCCGACAATTGCCAGAAATACCAAGTGAGTTAATAGTCGAATTGATAGCTAATGTATCAATAACAAATTATTGTTATGTTATTTTCCGCAGAACTTGGCGGCCCTATTGACTCCTGGTGCATTGTACGACATGAAAGACAAAGTCAAGTGGTGATAGCTAATCAGAATGGCATTTATGAAATTCAACACATGGGGAAAACTCCTGCACCAATACCATTTAATAATATTTTCAGCAATAAAGTTAATAGCATAAAGGCAATGGCAGTATCAGCAAATAATTTACATATTGCGTTTTATAGTGACACTGGGTATGTGTGGCTCGGATCTGTAGATTCAAAAGAAAAGTATACTGAGTGCTCAACGTGTATGAATGAGCCTCTAACTGACATGGCCTGGTGTGGGACAGAAGCCGTTGTTTGCAGTTGGAATAGCACATTGATGGTAATTGGCCGCACTGGTGAAACCATTGCACATGCATACGACGGGCCTGCACATTTTGTTACTGAATTGGATGGTGTACGTGTCATTTCCGGAACGTCACACGAGATGATACAAAAAGTTCCGAATGTTGCGCAAAAAATATTTCGAATTAATTCTACCGATCCGGCGTCATATTTGTTGGAGGCATCGAAACAATTTGAAAAACGAAGCCACAAAGCAGACAGTTATATGGATTTAGTTAAGGATAAATTAAATATGGCAATCAAAGATTGTGTGAATGCCGCTAGCCACGAATTTAATTGTGAAACTCAAAAACTCCTAATGCGCGCGGCAAAATTTGGTAAAGGTTTTTGCAAACAAATGGATCCCGAACGTTATGTAACAATGTGCAGAATTCTTCGAGTATTGAATGCTGTACGACATCCAGCTATTGGTATTCCATTGACATTTACACAGTTCGATTTATTAACAAGTCAAGTTTTATTAGATCGTCTTGTTGCACGCAGACATTATTATTTGAGTATCCAAATTGCGCGTCATTTAAAAATGCCTGAAGTAGATGGTGAAAGTCGTATTCTCGCTCATTGGGCGTGTTATAAAGTTAAACACACTGTGTTGGATAAAGAACAAATGGCTGAAGAAATCGCAGCTAAATTAGGATATGCACCGGGAGTATCATATAGTGAAATTGCCAAGAAAGCAGCTGACTGCGGACGGAAACAATTGGCGATCAAAGTGAGTGGATACTGTCGTAAAATAAAAATTTGATTATGTCTATAAAACATGAAATATTTCATTTGTTTGAATTATCATGGAATATATTTGTTTCTCAGCTGATTGATTATGAACCACGTGCTCACCTTCAAGTACCATTGCTTCTACGTCTTGGTGTAGAGAAAGCAGCATTGAGTAAAGCTGTTGAAAGTGGAAATACTGATCTTGTTTATACTGTAATTTTATATTTTCTCAAGAATATGCCTCTCGCTAATTTTGAGGTAATTTATTACGCTGTAAAATTTTACCATACCGAGTACAAGATATGAATTATTGATGTTGGCTCTTTTATATTTTCAGTTGTCCATTAAACATTGTCCATTAGCGATGGCGCTATACATAAAATATTGTCAAAATCATAATCGCGAAGCACTGTTGAATATTTACATTTTATATGACGATTTTCATTCGCAAGCGCTTTGGTTTGTGAGAGAAAGTTATCAACCGAAGGTGAAAAAAAAATGGAAATAATGAATGTAAAATATTTTATTGAATAGCAGTGAACATGTGATTTTCATGTTTATAGAATGCTCAAACACGCGACGCATTACT
Organism: Zele albiditarsus; assembly: GCA_958496275.1. Classification (NCBI taxonomy): domain Eukaryota; kingdom Metazoa; phylum Arthropoda; class Insecta; order Hymenoptera; family Braconidae; genus Zele; species Zele albiditarsus. The sequence continues at coordinate 17,042,925 of OY292409.1, forward strand.
ACAAAACGCTCAAGAGAAATTTAAAATGGGGAGATTTGACAGCAATGCAGTCTTAACTGAAGAGCAAGTGAAATTATTGAAATATCAGAGATCATTGGAGGATACACTGCGTGAATCTGTCATTGGAAAATCTTTACATGACACTGTAAAACTTTTATTGCTGCAGAATGAAATTAAATTAGCGAATGGATTGCGCTCGGAATATAAAATACCTGATAGACGCTATTGGTGGTTGTGTATTGCGTGTCTCGCTGAGCGTGGCCTTTGGACAGAAATGGAAAAGTTCTCAAAGAGTAAAAAATCACCGATTGGTTACGAGGTATACAAATAATTGTTGTACTTAATCTTGCGGAATGTTAATTATATATTTTCCACGTGAAATGTTAATTTTATGTTTATAGCCATTCATTGACGAGTGCATGAAGTATGGTAATCAATTGGAGGCGAAAAAGTATTTACCACGGGTCAAAGACGAATTGAAAGTGAAATATTTAGCAAAGTTGAAGTAAGTAATTTGTTTAATCATTTTTTTAATTCAATATTAAAATTCATGGATTATATTCTCTTATTTCATTTTTTTGTCTAGTATGTTAATTGAGGCGGCTCAAATTTCATTCGAACAAAAGGACAAGTCAGCGTTGTCGTTTGTATTGGCACAGTGTGGGCCATCCGATCGTCAGTTGGCAGAAAAAATAAAAGGTATGATAGCTAGTTTGCGAAACGGTAAATGAAAGACAAATTGATGAATATAATACTATTATCGATAAAAAAAATGTTTGTACATATAATTTGTATCCCAATATTAATGTATTATTAAAGATAAAAATTGCATATAATTGGAAAGTTATGTCAAAGATTCATCACATCATTGGATAATTCATAATCTACAACTAAAAACTTAGTTGCATTTCTTTGGATATCCCATAAATTCCTCATGCTTTTTTACTAAATCTTCAATTATATATTTCTCAATTTCCACGCCTCTGCTCAATTGTTCACTTGTAAGTGAGATTTTATAATCACTTTCTCTGCTGACCATTACAACTTGCTGTTTTCGCGAGTGCAACATATTCGCAATGACCAGCTGAAATATATTTCAAAATATATAATATGAAGAGAAACAATTACCAAAATATCAATTTCATCTATAATATGTCACTTACATTATGATTGTAATTTTCGAGTGCATTTCTGGCCTTGGGTATCAGAAGAGTTTCATCTGTCTCCAACTTGAATGAAATCACAAATGCCTTTGGAACCCACAAGCTCACTAAGGGTTTCAGCATTTTTGGCACCAACTGCAGAGGAATTGTTGGTGGCCCATCAGAAGAAATTTTATGCACGGACTATTAGAAATGAAACGGTCAATAAATTTCATCCATCGGTTTTTTATAATGTTCAATAATCTACGTTTATAATTACCATTTCATGTGATGGTACATAGAAATCTGAAGCTGCGGCGGCTAGATACAAAATAGCACGATTCTTCAGTGTTGCTAGAACTTGACACGCAGATCTGAGCAACCACAGATACTCCGAGAGAGTTGTAAAACTAACTTCAAGCAGCTTTTTTTGCTTCAAAGCTTGTTTATAATTGAACAACTCTTCGGCTAATCGATCCGAATATTTCGGTGATACTGTTATAAAGAAATTGGTTGTTATATAAAATGTTTGTTTACATTGACATACAGTATACTCCGAAACTACTAGTACAGCCGACAATCGATACCGAGTTCATTACAGATCTACAACTCTTTTTTTTTTGCATTCTCAATATCATAGAGTTTAAATTGGCGATAATTAATTTATATAGAATTCTCAGCATTTTATCGAGTTGAATATTCTGGTGTGATTCAATATTTCGTGGGAATGTTACTAGTTTCAGCACACTCTGTTCATGCTGAAATATAATCATTATACTATAGGTATTTACCGGTTACTGAACGTTCATCATTTATTACTGTCAATTCCAACATATCAAAAAAGTTGTGATTTGAAAAATGTCTACAGAACGGTTGGAGACTTTTAACCCTGTAATTCATTTTATAAAATTATTATTGAGGTTAGGAAGTTATGTGATCGCTTGAATTTGTTATATTTTACCTATGCATAAATATAACGGCATATCCATTTTTTAAAAAATATTCTGCTGATATTGATCCTCTAGTGCCAGCACTGAAGTTGTCAACAAATCTCACTGTATTCAGCTCCAACGGAATTGTAGTTCCACCACTCTACGTAATTATATATATATATATATATATGTCTGTACTTTATAATAATTGAAAATTTATTAGAAATTTTAGATAATAATTTATAACTTACTGTAACTAAAACAACACCTTTAACATTTTCTGATTGATGTTCGACGAAGTCTTTCAAAAATTCAGCAGTCCTGTCCAAATTGCTGGGTGGCGGTTGATTCGCGTAAAATTCTTCCCAATTTGCACCCATGTTTCCGAATATGTATTTTTTATTGAATTATTATCATTTAAAGTACATGATACGCATAAAAAAGCGTGAGAATTCCGGAGAGCGTGTTTACGTGTATGTATCTCGGAATTTTCACGCCCTCTGCTTTATATAATACACAGTCATCATTTTTTCCATACATATTTCGTCAAAGTCCAGAAGAAATAATCGATTTCCACAATGAATCTTTCGAGATTGAATCGATCATAATAAATCGTTTCGAACGAAATCGATCATGACATTAAATTAAATAATCAAAAGATCACATAATCGAATATAAGTGTAAGGACATATCGATATTATTGGATGTAGATTGAACAACCAGGACCAAGCAACATCAACCGTGAATATTAGTATTTATTGGTGACTATTATTTTCAACATGAAAATCGATTTGAGCCCTTCAGTAATTCAATGTATATGATAAGTAACTATGCAGATGAAAAAACTTCTCATGATGCACATCCTCAAAGAGTATTTATTCATTTAAGACCACAGCTCGTGCTGAATCAATTGTCAGCGCGGATATACAAACTAGGAAAACATACATGATTTATATAGTCTTCAGATAACACGTTATAGTATATTTATGGTTGATTGTTGGGAATAAACACAATCCAGCAAAGCAGTGGAAGAGATGCTATGTGGCTAAATTATATGCTATTATTGACAATACATTTAATATTTTGGAACTTGGACTTTTTCAATTTTGTCGTGATCCACACTAGACCAGAACTGAAAACAAAAATACATTATTCAGTATGACACATCGATTAATCAATTGATAATTGATATTAGCGAAATACCCATTTTCATATGCATTTTAGAATTAAAATGTGGAATTAAAGCGCTGATATAGGACCATTCAGGTTTCATTCGTGCACAGGAAAAATTCCCAATACCGAAAAGCAAATAGGAATTCAGATAACGGAACTGAACATGTTGTGATTCGTTTCGGTCCTTATTCTGTAATAAGTTGACGTTAATATGCATACCTTATATTGTTTGTCCGCGTACTGATCTTGAGGGTAGGTATTTTTCTTGGAGTTCCATGTAACGTCGGGGTTTTTAATTGCCAAACGGATTAGATAGGTCGTTGCCCCGAGTGCACCAGTGATAGCACATAGATATAGTGGAACCAACTGTAACAGTGAATGTGGAGGAAAATTCTGATAAAACTATTCCCATACGTGAATTGAGTATAACGAAAGGAATAAAATTACATACAGCTGGATTTTTTTTAATACTGGCCCATGTCATTCCCTGCATTTTCAATGTTGTTGAATTACGTGATCAGTAATGGCAAAAAGTTTTTTTTCACTTTATGATAGGTAGGCGATTATGTGACGTGAAATTTGGTGAGATCTGCGCCTTCTCATACTGTTCAATGGTGTTCAACGATATAATGTTAACCAGAATAACAATCGCATGTGGAATTTTGGATTATCAACACCCTCTATCGTTTGATTTCGCTGTTCGGCCGGTAATTCAGGTACTCAGTTAAATGATGATTATAATGTATGACATATATGTTTATATATATATGTATGTATTCTATTCAAAATCATATTTTCATAAATTTGTTGGGAATAATATGGCAAACTAGTTATGAATATTTAATGGGAATATCACGATGAAAGTTGTGGGTTATGTTCCAAATAATCGACGAATGGAATTCAAATTTGCATTCATGGCTCCATCCAATGAATTACTCGACCTCTATTGCCATGTCCAAGATAAAAAATGAAGGAACAATTAATCGCTATCAAAATCATACTATAAATGCTTTCCCAACAACGATGATAATAACATTATTTCTTTTGTACATAACCTATGGAAAGTGCTTCAACGTAAGTATGCATAAAGTATAATCATTATCTCCTTGGAGTAATCAGGAATTTCTTTATGATGTAATAACCCGAAAAATATACATTTTCATTGTATTTCCCATTGTTGCAGCTTTTATTTAGACGAATGCGCTATCCAATGGTGGCACGTCGTAGAATTATTGATGGTTTATGGTGTACTGGTTTCGCACTCGGTAGCATGCTGTATCTAAAATATTTTGTACCCGGATCATTAGATACTGCTTGTATGTCACAAAAACCCAGATACCTTGAACTGGGATTTCTCTTGCACAAAAGTTTTTATTTGCATCGATCATTCATCGAAATATTTACTCATGGCTCCTGGTTACAAGGTTGGACTAATTTGCTGTTTTGCATGATCATTCATGGTTCATCGGAGCAAAAGTAAAATATTAATGTTGCACATAATTTATCGATTTTATGGGCATAGTCGAAGATTTGACGTTCATTTAATAGCAATTTAATTTGTTTATATAATTTCTCAGGTGGTTTGATATTGTCACGAAGCTTCTTTTTTACAAAGCCAGTGTTATAGCAATGATCAACATTTGTCGAGTGTTATCGGCTGCAAAAAATATGAAACATAGAGCATTATTTGTCAAAATTTTATTAGGATTTTATTCAATGAGTTGGTAAATAGTCGAAAATTGATTAATCTTCGGATTGCCAGATACGATATCTTTGGTTGGTATTGTCCACATCTTACTCCTTTGTTACAGGGTACATGTACATAGTGTAATAGTACCTGATTTTCAATGGTGGAATACACATGGATTGAAAAATGACTGGTTCACATTGATTTGCATGTGGATATGGTTAATACTGGAATTTTTGAATGAGGTATAATAAGATAAAAATGCATTATAAGAAAATTGGTGACGGAATAAAATGAGAAGGCTATTTTTACTTTTATTCATTTATTGCAGATTATTCATATTCGAATGGGCTATCGAAATCCGGCCCAATGGATCGAAGCTTATTTATTCCCACCACCGACTGAGGAGATGACTGTACTGAAAAATATCTGTGAAAAATTACGAGAACCTTCCGACATAAAGTAAGTCGTATAATTAATCATTCATATATTTATTCAATTATGTTAATCGTCGCTATTTGTCTCAGACCTCCTGAGCCGTCCGATAGTAAAAAGGTCGCTGACCTTTGGCAAACGATTGCCTGTAAGAATATTTATCCATATGAAACATATCAGTTGTTATACTTTTGTATATTAATGGATTATTTTGATTCATTATAGGCGCGATGATTATGAAGAAAAAGGCAAAGCGATTGCGAGAAACAAAAAAGAATTCTGCACCTTCCAACGATGCCGCGTAATTATTTCCTGCAACATTTCTTCTTGCGTGCGAGTAGTGTAATGTCAAATTTTTAACGTTACTGATTATCTAGTCTAAAATTGTGATACACCATATTTCAATTGATTTCGGAAATCTCTCCAGTGTATTTTCTCAACTTGCGGGATTGCATCTACCTAGTGGTCCGGTACAAAATATGTAAGATTATAAGTTTAATTTCCAAGAGAGCATTGGCAGAATTTACTTCGAATATTTTCTCTTGAAAAAAATATCTATTAAATATGGAGATGAATTTTTATGAAAATAAACTGAAAAAAGTGTTTTTTTGACATTCTGTGGTAGATAGAACTCATGTAAGAGATTTAATAATGTGATGAATAATCTCTACATACATATTTTGTGTCAATTGATTCTTCGAGTGAAAATAAATAATTGATGACAATAATAAAGTGGAACAAGTTGTTGCATTGAGTTCATAATTTTATCAAATCAAAATTTTTTCCATAGGTGAGGAATATCTTGCAAAATCGCAGTCAATATGCTATTATAAAAATTAAGTTTATTCATCAGTTTATAGATATACACCTGTTATGTAGAAATTCTTTTATTAATGTTTACACGATTTTGTTATTCAATGGGGCATTACGACAATTGCTCCATGTTCTGAATTCACGTATTTCTCGTTCTCCCATATGTTTTCTTCCCTTTTTTTTCTATAGTATCATTCGCATTTTTGATGCAGTTGGGTTCGATGCTCCCAGTGACGCATTTTATTACACCACGAGGCTACTTATTTTATATATTTACTTTGTTGTTGATGTTGGGGCAGGTATTTAGAAACACTATATTACAACTGTACTTTGTGAAATTCAGCGTTATTTCTGTTTTGTGTTCCTCTTTCTGTTTTTTCTTTTCCTCTTTTAATTCCGAACGTTTAATGTTTATTTAACCATTCTTGATACTATAGACGTAATGTTAAATTGTTCGTTGAATGTTGTATGTCATACAGCCCATCTCTCGTTGCATCGGGAAGCAATTTATGTTGTATACAATCTCTATTTATGTCAATCAGCAACAATTATAGGAAATCCCGAGCACGGGAACGTATAAATTCATGAGAGGAAACAGCACGTCAAGCTATTTTCTTCTCTTTTACCTTTACATATCAATCGAACATTGAAATATGACAATTTTCTATTTTTGGTTTTTATATATTAGTTAATTCTTTCTTTTGTCCGTTCGTTTCAGACGATACATTTTCACATTCATCTATGGCAGTTGAATAGAGAATGTACCTTTGTTTGTTAGTTTCTTTTTTTCCAATGCGCACGAACTGTTTCGAGCAACATAATTATATCGCGGCCTTTGTCGCAATAGAACAATTAGCAACGATTGTTGCAAGCAATGGATGATAAATGTTTTCGGTTTTATGTTAATTCTCAACTCATTTCAGAGCATATAAAATTCTTAAATAGATTGGGATGATGTATGATATGATATTAACATATTAGGTTTGAGGATTTTCCGAAATCATGGACTTAAATGTTTTTTGTTTGAGGAAAAGAAAAAAAATTATGAGCGGATAATGGATTTTTTTGGTTCTTTTCTTTTCGTCGACAGTAACGCATGAACACGTTTGTTATTGCGAAAAGTTTTGTAATTGTATTCAATGATGTGGGACACTCTCTTTCGGATATGTTGGAACATGTATGCGACGAAGATAAACCGTATTTTTTTTTTCAATGCTCTCGCTTAAATTGATCACCCTATTTCATTTACTATGAATGCATTTGTTGGTTGTGAATGTATGCAGCACCCATGATAATGTTATTGCATCTAACGTTGTGAAATGGAGTGATAGGGCAATTAAAAAAAAATTATTTCCCATTATAGGGAAGAATGATGTAAAAATTTGAAAATTCGATCATCTTGATCAGTTTTCTTGAAGGCGGAAACGTAATATTAATCGTGGACCGGATTCATATCCTCCATATTTTTTTTGTTACACATTTATTCAAATATATATACTCGTTAATTTGTTTGTTTCTTTGTTGTTTTTTCTACTCCATAAGTGCAGGCAACGATCATATGAATTAGAGATAAGCTCAAAATGGAGCCCAATATAATATTTTATCATATAATTTGATATAATAAAATTATTTTTGCAATGCCATTCTAATGGAAGGGAATAATGCTCGATTATTTTCATAATTGTTATTTTTAGTATTTAATTTCAATTGGGCAAACTATCACTGTGCTTATTTTTTTTTTTTTTTGCATTCTTTTTCTGTTAATGTATTTAATTCCTACCTTAATTTTAATAAATCACTCACGCCATTACGTACCCCCATTCTCACATAATTATACATACTCGCCCGTCGTAAAACTAAATGGTACATATTGCTATTTATGAATATAATTTTACGTAATTCGATAACACATTGAATCACTAAATTCACTCGATGATTTTTTACTCATTTGCTTTTTTTTTCCTGTTTTTTCCATTTTTTTCTCCCAATAGAATTTCTGATATCTAACTGTTTACATCTACGAGGCATACTTATATTTTTTAATAAATTAACTGTATAAAATATGTAGGTGTTTATTTATTTTATTTGTTATTTTCATTAATTTTCTTTTTCAATAGGCTAACGAAGGATAAAGAATTGAGATGATACTTGATAACATGATAAAATGATGACATATATATAAGAACAGTAGTGGTATGTGGATGGGTTTATTCTCACTCACTGTTATAGTATTTATTATTTTTCATTCTCCAATTTTACAAATTGATTTTCCATAATGATATATCCCCCAAGAAACTAATTTTTATATCAAACTCAAATACTGCATTCGGTTTTTCTTTGCTCGGGAAGACCAGTGAAATTATTATAACTTAACATACAAACGATTTATTACGTCTCTCATACACTCGTATGCCTTGTTCATGTATGCATACGTCCCATGTATGATTTTTTTTCCTTCGTTAAAATCTATCATGTATATAATATATATAATTTATATATTTTTATAACCACATTATTAGTAGTGGTAATGGAACAAATGTAATCTGCGAATTGTTATCCTTATTACAAACATATATGTGTGAGCAATAAAATTTGGGTCGTTTTTTGTTTTATTTCATTTATTTTTGTTAATTTCTAAGCTCCGACCCGTTTTCCTCTGCGTCAACTGAATGATGCAGATATTTATTTAGAATTTCATTGTGTATGACAGACATAATCGCCTTCGTTTCATTTATTTATTTATTTATTCTTTTTTTGTTTGGGTTTCACATTTATGCTCTTTTTTATTCTTATTTTACTTTTTCTTTTTTTTTTTCTTATTTTGTTTAGTGAAAATATGGCCCCTTTAATAGACAGGCTCTCGATGTAACACGCTTTAGAAAAAACGATTGGTTTTTTTTTCTTGCTGAGTCTGCGACACGTGAAGCCAAATCTTCATGTAGCACACATAGTGAATCCACTTTTTAATTTGTATATCAATTTACCATTACGAGCGTATTATAGATCAATTTTTTGTTTTCTGTCCTTAGTGCCATCGTATTTTTGAAGAAAACGCACGCTAGATCTCCCAAGTCTCTACTCTTTGCTCTCATGTCCCTCTTTGATTCAACAGTTCAATTCACTATTTAGCTCGTCGCGTTTTCATCATAGACTCAAGAAGATCAGCGGCAGTTCATTCGCACTACTGGCATCGGAGAAGGGATTGTTTTTATTATTTATCGATTTTTTTTTTAATTTAGTCTTACATGAGACCGAACGTTACTCAGAGAGGTGTAACAATGTGCGGTTTGGCAGTGGTTGAGGCAATTTCTGATAGTCTTACATCGATGGGAATGCGATCGTCGTAAAGTGTTGGTGCTTGAAGAATAATTCCTGCCGTACCTACAACTACGGCCAATGTAAAAATCCATAAGAACAATCTGTCCAATACCATCGCCACATATTTCCAATCTTCTTTAACCTGTTTAATAAGTATAGTAAATTATAAATTTTACGTTCGGTTTTTGACGATATAATACAACCAGAACAAAATATGATTGTAATGATACAAACGTGTATGGTAAACGTACCCTAGTCGAATCTTCCTCTCTCTTTGTGTGATCAGCGATAAATCGGATGGCTTCAATTGCCTTATAAAGTTCTGGGCAATGATGCCAATTATTTAAAGTTTTACATAATGCATCAACACTATCCTCCGTGGGTAGTTGCGGTGGTGGTGGTGCTGGAGCAGCAGTCGCAGCTGGTGAACCATGAATTCGACATGCGCTACCAAGATTGACCGCTTCCAATTCGCTAAATTGAATAGCAATAATAATTATGAATAAATCGCAGCAATTAATATGAGGAATTTCATTGTTCCCCTGATGAAAATACTCGCGAATATTCGTTCATTTGATCAAGTCATGAATATTGCTGAAAAATCTTGCAGAATTTGTCAAGTCATATTGGTTTAATGTATCGGCCAATTAAATTTGTTCGTTCCAGTCATAATATGATGGAATATGACAGCGCCAATGTGCAGAAGAATATGATAATTTCTGCAAGATTAAATTCCATAATAATTCGTCATATTCAGGAGATTTGCGTATTATTGTATAAATTACAATATGCAACTGATTTTGACCAATTTCAACGTCCGCGAGTTTCATCAGGGATTTTTTGTTTCTTCTGTTGCTTCTTTTTGTCTTTGTCAATAATATATTCACCGTGGATTTAATTCGTCGCGTGAATCTACGCTGGGAAATAATACGGACGACTCAACGAGTTCAGAGGCCGGCGCATTGACAAAGTGCGACGGATCTCGTACCTCGAGGCCATTACACGTTCTCACCATAACACGTTGACTTGGATGATGACGATCATAAGTGCGCCTATCAATCTGGTACTGCGGCCTTCGAAAATTTTATAAACACTATCTTAGAAGGGCTTCTCATCAACTTTTTATTTATTAGCATTCTGTTTTTCATACCTGCGCATAACTAACAATCGTGGTAGAACATGAATGAAAACACGACGCACCCATGGTGCCATCACGTGAGTTTGTGGTGATCGGAAATGGACATTGAGAACTACAACCGTCACGCATATACTGCAAAATGAAATTTTTTGAATGACCAATCGATTAATTTATCGGATGAATATTTGATAAATAAAGAAGAATTGGATTTTACCTGAATGTATCGAGAATCATCGTGAACAATACAAATTTTCCAAGAAGCGGTACCACCAACGATGTAGGTGGAATAATTTCGGCTAAGAGAAGGAAGAACACAGTCAACGACAGTAAAATTGAGATTGAGAGACTGACCTGTAACACAGAAAAAACATACAAATAATGGAATAATGTTATCCACTTATTTTGGTCGGGATCGTGTAAATAATTGCGTGTATTGGAAGTTCCCGAAACAAATTTCAATGGATAGCTGAATGCATATTTGATCACTGACTCATATATATATGATATATATATACAATCGAGCTAATGGAATTGGGAAATGCATTGTTTCAGCCATGCGTATTAACACAATCAATTGATATACGATCCCAAGACAAATTGAAATGGTGACTTGATTCATTGGGTAGAGAATGGAATGTTTAGACCCCAAGACGTATGATCACGTGACCGTAATGGATGTATTGGTCATGAGGAGATTGATTCTGGTAAATTCATCTGGGGAATTCAACCATTGACAACGGGTTTGTGAAATATTTGCTGTAGTGACGAACTTAGTCCTGCTTTAACTTTGTTCCATGTTTATATATTTGTTCATGTGTAGTTCTTAGTTGGTAGGGAAAGTGTAGCCAAGTTAGTTTTAGAATAAAATAATACTCGTGCCAAACTTCCATTAGAATGGTGAATAATGTGAAATAGATATGCTATTGACGAACGTAGTTGATAATTATGATAAAATACTATTTAGAAATATTTACAAAGTGTCGCACGATATATCAGTTTCATTATTTTTATCAGAGATGATTATATAATATAATGCTCGAGACGGAAAAATAGAGATATTATATCCCAAAGATTCGCCTATCGATAGAGATGAATGAATAAGTAGAGTGATATAAAATGAAAAATAAAATGTGATAATTGAGGAAGAATGAAGGGTGGATTTCGGTACGATCACATTTATCAGGACCCCAGAACGATTGTTCAATGATCCAACGACTTAGATGTCCGTGAATTGAATAATTATCACCAGAATATTAGGATATTATGAATTAAAATCATTCAATTGCCATCGCTGTGAATTATTTAGAATTGATCAAAAATATTACTTACTTTTTCGCCGCTATCACTTGGCAAATAAAATACCAATACAGTTAAGAATGATATTCCCATGCATGGTATTATTAAATTAACTGTGTAAAACAATGTTTTTCGTCTCATGGTGATGTTGAATGTGATATCGAGATAAGGCTCGTCACAACAGGTGTAATATTTTTCATTTCTATAATAACACGGAGAAGAAAAATGAAATAAAAATTAATTATTCATTATATTGGATAATAAAATTTAATTGAAAATAGTTTGATAATAATTGTAATTTAACCTCACTGCAGGAACTTCAAGAATGTCCCATTCGACGGAAGTGTAAAACTCTGAAAGATCAACGCCAATATCGACCACATTGTTGCCATGGATCTCATCGATGTGCCTTAAGTCAACCTGCCATTGAACAAAAAGAACAAAAATATAAAAAAAGTTTAATTAATTTCCGATCACGTCAATGGTGCTTCTCGTGACGAGATTGATGAACCCTCATCCCCGAGTTAATTTCTGTCGTAAATCAATAATATATTGTATATATATCGCGTGACAAAAACTAAAAGGTCGCTTGCGCCACTTCACGCCCTTTTGGTATTAGAAACGATGGAGAAGACGCATGAATAGCGTTTTTGTTTTTCATTTGATTCAATGATCGTAAAATATAATTCAAAAGAATATTCACGCATTATTGTTGACTATTGATTCACTCAAAGAACGAAATGTTCTATCTCTTTGAAATTACTCTGTATCATCATTTTATGTTTATTTACTCATATTTGTATTAACTTGGAGAAATAAAGCGATTAAAAAATGATTATACTACTTCCTGGTATTAAGAGAAGAATTTTTGTAAATTCAATCATGTGGGGTATTGATATCTCTCAATTGTGATCGCAAATATTCGATTCGATGAAGAATTCATGCATTATTATTGCCTGTTACTGCAATTCCAGAATGAAATGAGATGTACAATGACGTGGTTGTAAATGTAAAACGAGACACACATACAATCAGTTTGTTGAGAACCGAAGCATGTATAATCTCTCCACTATAGCATAGAAGTATTTCATCAGAGAATTTCAACCTTGACATAGCTCGTGTATTGGAATATTTTCATTATTACGGGGGCGGATCATTGGCGCGCCGAGAACTCATCCACCACTATCTAGCTCCATTCACTATATCGTGTAGTGGAATTCCTATATTTCAATCGACAGAACATACGATCAACTCGTGTTCACATTTTTTATTCTCCTACTTTTATTCTTCTCCATTCAGAGCAATAAAAAAAAAGAATTTTTTTTTTATCAATGCACTCAAGTCAATTCCTTTCCGTGAATATTTTTTATGCAGTGTACTAGCTTATCCAGAGTGGAAACAAAAAGCAACAATGGATAAGACGATATACAAGTTGTATTCCAGGATTATATAGATGTAAAATAAAATTTTGTTCACCTGAAAACCATCGTACGTCCACGATCCGAATTTCATGACGCAGGTTTGCTCGTCGAAGGGAAAATATTCAACGTCAATTTCACATGAAGACTTGTATATAGCAGGTGGCTTCCAATCTACCCTGCCTGTATAATTTAACGTTGCCTTTGTCGCTAACGTTACTTCAAAGTTTCCATCAGCGCTGTCAACCGTAAATTATTTCATATATTAATTAAAAAACATTTCTTTTTTTTTACAATCACTTCATACATTAATTGTAATAAACACTCGGATGTCATTTTACATTCAATATTTTCCACTTACTTGTTATATAAAACTATATCTGGTCTCCATATATGATCGGACGGTACATGTAACATTTCAACACCGCCATATTCTTTTGGATCCCATTGAAGCTTGTAGTCATACCAAGACTGCAGAACATGTAAATAAATTGATAAATCAATAAATAATAGGAGCGACAAATGATATAAATGCATTATGTTATTTATACATGAGATAAAGGAAAAATTTTTCGTTGATGATAAGGGTTGGCCACCAACACACATTGAGGCGTGAAAGAAAAATCTAAATGAAAGAAAAAAAAAAATTCCTTCGTGGTTTGATATATTATGACAAGCACGTACAAGCTACATATGTAGCGTAACGTATAAGATGGATTTTTCCAACCCCTTCCTCATAAAATCCAAGGAGTTGCCTGATGTTTTTATAAATTTTACAAACGACTATCTTTCCAACTCTTTATATATACTTCGCAAGAACTTTGAGGAGACAACAAAAATTTTGGCAAGTACTAGACACGATAGTAAATTATATAAATTGTTGAAAAAAAATATATAAATGGTATTTGTAGTTGGACTGACAACTGTTTTCTAAATGGACAATATACGTCAGAAAAAAAAAAAAAAAATTACTTTTTATCCTAAAAAGCAAAGTCCACCAATTAATTAATCTATAAACGATTGATTCAATCAAAAAACAATCACGTTAGTGTTGAATAATTGAAGAAAATGGATATATAATGTTTGTCATTAATCAACGACACAACATTTCAGCTAGTACCAATATTTTTTTCATCATCTCTCCACAAATTCATGATCATTAAAAGAGTAAAGCTGTGTATATAAATGAACAAAAGGGTAAAGACATCACAAGGAAAATCAAGAGAAATTGGGTTCTCTCCGGAATATTCTCCCAGTATATAGCTTTTAAAAAAAATTGTGATTGAAATATTATATCAAAATTCTGAAAACTTCAAAGGGTAAACTAATTTGTTTCGGATAAGGAATTAACTGATTCAAGACATGGACAGATTTTAATTACATTTCTCTCATGAATTTTGAACTATTTCAACATTTTCCATTTTTACTAGATGATGAAAAGTGAATGGGGGGAAAAAAAAAATGATGTTTGATTACATAGAAAGAGGAATAATGGAATTATTGACAGGCGTAGGCATATTGATGGAACTTATCGATGAATTTTCCACAGCCTAAGTGCAATATGGCGCTTTTCATAAATGAATAATATCAATAATGTCTATGTGGTATCTATGTGTACATAATATATACCATCGTGGTTCGTTCGTGTTATTAGCTTTTGAACGTTAAACTAAATATTTGATAAAGCCAAGTGGTGTATATAGCATTCTACATAACAGACACGAATTCATGAGAATGAAATAAACTTTACGTTCCATTAATATTTTATCAGCTATCTAATCTAATCCCTATTTATTAATCCAATATTTATACAAAACTAAAAGAGCATCATAGATAAAAACACACACTGAAAAGTAATCGAATTTATTTTCCCACAGTTGCATCCATATGTGTATGTGAATTATTTTAGTTAACTAACAGTTGCAGTGTACACACGTGTGTATATACACGGTGTTTTACGCGGAAATTAACATTTAGCGGTGGTCAACTCGTTTCAACGTTATTCTTGATTTTTAATTGTATTCTGTATGAAAAAAAAAAGAAAAAAAAGATCATACGTATTTTCTTGTTTGTCATTTTAATTACTTCATTTTCGTTCGTTCTTTTTTCGTACTCATGGCGCCTGCATGAAATAATGAAGCCATGATAATGATTTAATCATTCGAACAACTGTAACTTGAGAATGTGTTTTTCTTTTTTTTTTCGAATTTGTATGACGATTACTGAATTATTAATATAAATATACCAATGTTATGCAATTGCTGACATTTAAAGTCGATATGTGAGATATATTGGAAACTAGATAATTAATGTTGCAAGAAATATTCTGGATATTTGTATTACCTGGGATAAAATTGATGAGTTGAGTTTCGTAAATAATATTCGAATATTTCGGTTAAAAATATCTAACCGTTAATAAAGTGAAACTAGGATGAGAGGTCAATGGATGGTTAGAGATATTCTAATATTATTCGACAAATTGACGCCCGAGCTTCTATTTTTGTGCAAGAATAATAAATTTGAAAGCATTGATAACTGATTGGACATGTTCTTATATTTTCCTTACTGTAAATGTAAATTATCAACGAAATATCCCATCTATAATATACGTTTTTCAAATACATATACGCAATATATATATATATATATAGTTTATGGCACTAACATACATGTTTTGCAAAATATATATAGGTAGTTGTCACTTCGCGTTTCGCATAATCTGCCGCAAGAGAAGTAGGTTGCACGGTTCGTCGAATCCATTTTGTGGTTTTTGGTCGTAGACACGTCATTGTTTTCTCGGCATACCTATTTGCTACTAGACATGTACAATACACATACATCCACGCACACATCCGCATGTATATATATATAGATATATATGTCGAGGAAGGCGAAGTTGAATGAATGGAATGAGGTGAAATGTTGTTTTAGTCTGTCGATGTTGCGCGCAAGTAAAAAAATCGAAGATAGGGAAAAATAAAATAAATAAATAGAATCGAAAATATTGAAGGACATGACATACTGCACTATGGAAATACGTATAGTAAATGAGAGATAAAAATATAAAACGAGTATTATTAGTGTGAATGTGTGTGAGAGGATGAATAACTAGAATGTTAGTTGGTAAGTCGGTGAAAGAGCACTTGCGGTGAAATATATTATTCTAGGTACGATGAAGATCGAGTCAGGAAGTCGGTGTTCACCAATTTATCGTTGGATTCGCCGACGTAGCAGAGGCGAGGGGCACCAAACGATAAAGGACCACAAGGGGCTGGACGTAAATTGTAACAGTGGTGGTAATACTAGTAGTCGTAGTACCAGTATACTATAGTAGCAGTAATAGTATAGAGAAAGAAAAATTGTGAAAAATTGTGGCAAAGGAGTTGTGCTCGTTCTCTAGTTTTCGTTGAGAAGTAACCGCAGGATAAAATTTATATCAACCGTTTGGTTTAAATGTGTGTATATATGATATGCATGCGTATATTAAATGTATGTGCACTTATTTCAAACGTTCTAGATATTACTGTGCCAGTGAGAGAATGTTAATCGTGGTAAACTATACAGAATATACTATTTAATGTTGTGAGCATGTATATTTTTATATATATTTTTGTGTGTGCGCGCACTCGAATGAGATGATAAAGGAATGAAATGCGTATTCAGTAGTAAACGTGTTATATATAAACGTGTGCATGTATACAAAATGAAACTCAAGGCACTGTGTTTGATGACCAAAATTGTACATTAAAGGACTCATTTTCTCGCTCACACGTTTAATAACAAATATACATTATCATATAGATACACTCTCTTTGAACTCGGTGGTAACTATATACATCTGGTATATATGTATATATACTAGATGCCGTGTGCATTGGATAAATGAAAAATGTGCATAATGCAAGATGCAAGAAAGTGTTTTTTTTTTTTTTTTCCCCCGTTCTTCAAGCGGAGATTTTTTACTTTGACTCTAAAGTATAATCATCATTAGCCTCAAGGCTGTTTTATTACCTGCTCTACCCAGAGATTGGTCGTCATGATTTGGTTCTTCAAATTCTGTTGGCAAAAAAGCAGAATATGTGTTTAAAGAGAAAAGTAATTTAGTGTGAAATATTTATGAAGCGAACGAGATTAAAATTGGAATATTGAATTAATTTATGTTCATTTCATTATTTGTTAATGTGTTGCATCATACGAATGAAAAGTGAAAGAAAGTATGCAGTCAAAAATTCAGTTTTTATGATCAAAGGGGAATATGTTTTTCTATTTTTATTTTGCTTTATGTGTTCAATTTGTCTGAATACGAATGAATAAACAGAGAGAACTGACAAACAAATTTTTTTGATGAAATAACATTGAGTGATATGAAAGAGAATATTCGCTTGACAATAAATTCAATGTATATTTTGATACCTGGTACTATTGTTCAATTAAATTCAATGGTTATAGTGGAAAATTTCGTTGATTAATTATGGCTACAGTGTTCAATTTTTTAGACAATTGGAAAATTGATTTCTTATGATTTTATGGATGGAAAAAAATGTTTTTTTTTTCCATAAAATTTTAAAATACCATCACTAACTAAATATATTTGATTATGGTAATTAATTTTGTTCCAATTTTAAATCATTAGAAACAAATATGGCGTATACAACTTTCAGCTTTCAATTATGCATTATATAGTAAAATATAAAATTACCACGTCTATAAGTTGCGAAAGCTTGAGCTTTATTTTAACGGTAAGTGCGTCTGTGACATTAACTACAGGACGCACAAGTTTGTTATAATTTGATAAAAGATCATCGTAAAGTCGCTTAGCATCCGGATTCCCGGAGCAACCTGAAACATAATTAAAACAATGAGAAAAGTAATGAAAGTTTTAACAATATACATTTAACGTTTAGATATATAATAAATTGATAATTTAAACGCATGGATAAGATACTATATAGATAATTAGTAATCATCCATACTATTTCTTCCAAAGATTATCATTGTTAATATATTCGTGGAAAAAAAAAAAAAAAAAACCATCGTATAGTGAACATTAATTCAGTGTGGAAAAGAATTCATAAAGTGATACAAATAATTTTCATATAATTCAATCAATATTAAGCACATTTTTTTTTTATATAAGCCTGCACCACATTAATTCATTCATTTATTATAGTTCTACATCACTGCCTGATTGCAATTTTTTTAAATTCAAATATTTGAGTATCATCTCGCCATATCAGTGTACTCGATTTTTTTTCTTTTCCATATAGGCAAACGAGTGTATAGTACAATTGAGCCTAATTAAATCATAAACTGTACGTGTGGTCAGTTTTCTATCTCGTGTATTTTCACTTGTGGGAATACATTCTCGTTACGTTAACTATATACGACTGTATATATGTATAAATAAACGTTGCATACCGCTGAGGCAAATTATTGACGAATGATTTTGAATCACATTGCTATGCATATACCTAACAAATTTGTAATTGAATTATAAATGATTATACATCAATATCTACATATGTATACATATAAGCATTTTCTAAATTGTTCAATCTCAATGCGACATCCAAAAACAAAAATGAACGATGAGAAAAAGAAAAATTCTTCCAATTAAACTTGAACAATTTCACACCAGTAATTTTCCACGACATTTGTCACACTTCGTTAAGGACTTGAGTGACTCTATCTGTGTTACTCTCTTTCACTGTCCCTCTATATCCAAATGTTGAACAGAATTGTATGGGGAAAGTAGCAAGAGATATAGAGAGACGGCACAGTAGAATGGAGAGTCAATCGGGCACGGACGTCGATCAATTAATTCATTGCCCGATTCGTATCCAGGAAATTTATCCCGATAATTGAATGTACATCGTCCGGTATCCCTCAACTATTTCATCCATTGGTTATTGAGTTTGTACATAAATCCATATCGGTAAAATTATATTACAGTCGGTTTGGCATATATTAAATAATATTCACTACATTCATTGGAATTAATAGACTGGTAGTTATACAGTTTAGGAAAAACCATAAAAAATCTTTCATCGATTTGATTCAGGAGAATCAGAGAAATAAAATTAATTTTCTTTTCACATCTCAAAACAAATCAAATACCATCTCAATAAATTTCGTCAAATAAATACATTGACAAATGATTATTTTACAAGAAGAATATATAATATAATATATCTCTTTTGTACCTGATATGAGAACCAACACTATCCACATGATCCCCACCAGGCTCTTCATCATGTCATTGTGACGTCACGTCCGCCTCATTTCTCCTTGGCTCCACGTCCTTGATGGGATCCCACAGTGACTTTGGCGATTCTGGAGAAAAAAGAAATAAATAAAACTAAATAAACCAACATTCTGATTGCAATACAATACATATATAAAGATAAAAGTCAGGCACGACAGGTCAGCTAAAAATGTGAAGCTTTCAGAAGTAATCTGGTACTTTTGTTTTTGGCGAGTAACAAATGAAATGTAGATGAATTATAAAAGTATCTCTGGTCTGTTGAAGAATAAATGATTGGAAGACAAGATAAGATACTCTCGAAGAATAGAAACAAAAATCACAATTTTTTTCACATAACTGTTTTATTTTGATGAAATACATTATGTTTTACGAGGTACAACAGAAATTATTTTTAAACATTCAGTCCACTAATTTTTTTTGTTTCAATTTCAATATATTTTGTTTTGCGATAAACTATCTTGCGGAACTTTTCTGTAAACAGAAATTACCTTGCATAAATAATTAACGGGGGGGAATACTATTGATTATTATGTGCAATAAAAAATTCAATATCGAAGGTAGTATAGTTTATTACAATTGTTGAAATTAAAGAAGAAAATTGAAAAATAGTGTATGTGCTCGTTTGTAAATAAGAGAAAGAGGATATCGTGTGTATGGAGATCAAGCGAGAGCTTGAAAGAGTGCCAATATCCATAACGAATATGGCCGTTCCTGTTTTAGCACGAACTTTTGATACATATTTTTCGTATATATGTACTTATATATGCACGTATGTACTCTCTCAATATTCCCCTTTTTTCCACCACTTTCATTGCTATATATATATATACGTATATGATATCAGTAAGCATCATTCGACCTTCGATTCGCCGTGTTGAGCTAAAATTTATCCAGCCTCTTTTACACTTGTATTCCAGCGTCGACTTTTTTTCTATTTTTTCATGCTCGATCACTCGTGTATTTTCATCATCACTGCATCCATATCTTTTCCGTTATCACAATTTCCTTATATAATTCTGTATAGTTGAAGGTTCAGAGTTCGATGTTTCAATAAAGCATAAAAATAGACGGATAAGTTCAATATTTTATTTGTAGAGAAGAATCTTACTAGATTAGTTTGACGTCGCTCAAAGAAATGATGGACATTTCTATTTTCATTCTTTGTTATTTGACAACGTTAATTATTTATAATGAAGAGATTTTGATATGTTGTAAATTAGTTTGATGTTTTGTATCACATTGGTAAATCCAAGTATATAATTATCAAAGAAAGTTCCAAAGTCGATTGACTCCACTGCATAATTTGATTTTATACAAAAAAAAAATTGAATGAATTCTCTTTTAAAAATTGTTTCTTTTTTCTTTTTTTTCCATATTTTCACGTATAGATGCAATTACTCGAGCGAAATACACTCGTCGAGTGCAGCAGGCTCATAAAGATCGAATTTTTTCACATCACTAAATGTAACATTTCAGCCAATAGCATGAAGTCTTTTTATCACTCCGTTATAAATTCATGACTATAAAAAAAATATGAAGATATGGCTCAATATGCAATTGCGAATTTCGAACGATTCCAATACTCAGTCTCACCACTACGTGATGGAAAGTAAAAGAAAAACAAAAAAAGAAGAAAATGAATAAAACTCATCTATTTCCCTTCATTCATTTATTATTCTTTCATTTTTTTCTTTTTTCTCGTCCCCAACGAATGTTAAAAACAGTTGATTGCCAGACCAAAACTTGGTTGAATCACTTTTATTCCCCTCACCCTTCACAAACGTTTTATTCTCATGTCTCGACGTTTGAACTGTCACATATTTTCATATCTGTTCTCTCACTCTCTTCTCGATTGTTATTTTATCTCCCTCACTCTTCTATTAAAGGTCGTATCGATAACGCCGTGAGCGCGATCGTCAACGTCGCTTTTTGAAAAATTGAATTTCCGTCGTCCACTCGACGGGCATTAATTTGATGGCTGGCTATATAGAAAAAAAAAAAAGCCCCATGTGACTCAGGGGCAGTTATATAGCGCGTGTGCAGACTGTTATCGACAAGGATCTTCTCTTTGTTGAACTGGCAATCATGAAATACGAAAAGCAAAAGACGTGGCAGAGGATAATACGTAAAAGACCATCGTTGATGGGGAAAGAAGAAATTTAAAGACCGGAGAGATCAGGCAATTTTTTTTTATTTCTTCCGTTTTTTTTTTCTCGTAACAACGTCACATGCATAGTCACACACACACACACACACACGTATACAGAACTTTATCGTTGGTGGATGGATGCGATGACGGGCAGTAGAATTCGCTGCAACTAATTTTTTTACGACATAAACCAACGTGCCAATGTCATCAATCCACCATTGTCTTATTACTTGGAAGTGACGATATATATATGGCTCAATTTGTGGATTATTTTGTCCAACCTGATTCACCAGGTAATTCCATTTTATTCCTCACATAGGACAATAGTGATCGAAGACTGTCTTTTATAATTCACCACAACTATAAATTTACACAATTCTTTTTGGCCTCATAATCCCTGCCATTATTGAAAGTAGAAAACAATAATAAACGATAGTAATAAATGATAATAGTTTCTTGATAAAAGTGCACAGACACATTGTTGAACTCTCGTTGATATGTTTCTTTTTCTAGTTATGTAAATTTCATTACTTGTAAACAATAACTTTATTTGAAATTGTTCACATTAGAATTAAAAACCGACAAAAAAAATTATATGAACACGGTATTGATTATGATATTACTTTTTCCAGAGTTAATCCAATTTTTGCCCACAGTTCACCTACTTTAATTTGTCGGTTTCATTCCAAGTATGACTGAAGTAATGCTAACATATATACATTGAATAGAATGGAATGGCAAGAGGTGTATTGTTGCAGATACTTGTGATGGAAAAGCGTGAGATTATTCATGATTTTAATTGTATCCGGGCACGATGCCCGACGGGGGTATTATTAAATTCATAAATCTCACCGCTTAACACTCAACACATATAAAACACATATACATATACTCAACCCATGAAACTTGTACCTAGTCACGCTGCAGTTTGGATATATAACTTCAGTCTGACCATTGAAACTAACTGCCTGTGGCAACATCTATACATACAGTTCCATACCATCAATTTCTTCAGCGATACGTTAAATGACATGTGAGTAAGTTTTGAAATTACATTGTTATATATATATATATATTCAAAGAGTGTAGACTTGTCAATATCTTGGTCAATCATACTTGTTAACGTATAGATATGGATGTTATAGTTGAAACTTGCTGAAGATACAAAGTTTATACACAGACATCTATATGTATAAATTCTCTGACATAACGTCCCTTTGCTACTCAATCACATCCAAACTATATGGCAGAAGAAAATGAGAACTTCAGTAGTCTGTATATATTACCTAAATATTCATAACTTCAAAATATCGAATAAATACTGGTATATAGAACTATAGGATAAGAGAAGAGTCAATGATTTTTTTGTTAACCAATTGCATGCTCAGAAAATTACTGAGTGATTGGTATATAAATTTGTAATTGAACTGTTAACATGAAGTGAAATAATTTGAATGCTACTGTGAGTTCTAACTATCTGTTATTAATGCATAGAGATTGATCATTACAAAGTCTAATAAACGAAATGTGTTGACGTGTCACGAGTTTGCATACATCGATTTGTGATTATACACTATAATTAAAGTTTCAATCATCGCCAGATATACTTTGAGTGATCTGATAAAAGAGAAGAATGAAGAAGAAAACAGGAAAAAAAAAAAAAAACAGTTACAACTTTGGAGGAAATTAATTTCATTGAAAAAGTTGTGTGGATGAAGATAAAAAAAAAAAAGTTCAAAAAATCAGTCCAGCTTGGAAATTCATTTAATTTGTTTGAGGTTAAGTCTGAAGTTAAATCGGGTCACGATGAGTGAGAGAGAGTTGGCGTAAAAAAAAAAAAAACAAAAGTCTAAAGTATAATTTAAAAGGAGGGAACGAAAAAAAAAAGCAGTGGAGCAGGCTTTTGGTTGAGTTGAGGTCGAAAATTCCGGAAAGTGGCATCAATAATAAATGGCAAGGCTTAAATAAACGAAGTGAAACCCCAACGGTATTTTCTACCGGGAAATCTTCTGCAACTGAGTAAGAAATTGAAGCAGGTAAAAGGTTGCAACTGAACTATATATATATATATATATTTATATATACCAAGTCACATTAATATGTATGGGTATATACGTCTTTACGAACTTATGTTCATTCATATTCTTGACGGGTTTTCTCTTGTAGAAACAACTTGCTATAAGGTATTGTTGCCGCGTCCGTATAGTGATGGTAAATAAATTATTAGATAACTGCAAGTTCGTAATATAGTGCAAACGACAGCTCATAATATGAACGCACCAACCAGTCAGTAAGAGGGGCTTCATTCTCATTTTATTATTCATTTAACGTTTGCGGGAAATAATATAAGTTGAATAAAAAAAAAAATGAAAAGAAAAAATAATAGAGAGAAAATAAATTATACATTATACATTTTAAATATTATTTAATTTTTCCTTTCCCCTGTTTTGTGTATTTTTTTTTTAAATTTTTTAACGTACATTGATATTAAAATTTACATGATGATTATTAATCAAAGGGATTCCACAAATCTGTTGAGCTTTGACTAATCCTCCGTGGCAAATTCTTGTGGGCCCTCAAGTGAATGTGATTGAATAAATGTCGGGAATGCAATGAGAAATAACGTACTGTCTATATACTTGAAACATTCTTGATGTACCAATATTGAGAATGAATGCCACTGTGTGGTCGGTGGAAAAATCAATTTTCTCTAAATATTTGCAATGATGTTTTCTCTTATGAGTAAATAGTTCATTCACTCTGACACTTCACCTTTTTCTTTTTTGTTTTTTTCCTTTTCATGCATATACTAAACTGAAGTTGGTGCATTTTGAGAGAATAAAACAAAAAATGTGTAAATAAAAAAAATGTTGAAATTGGATTTATATATGTGAGCACACACCAGTAATTCATAGTTAGTCTCGTCGTTTCTCTTGCTACACAAAATCGCACGCCGCGTTACAATCATAAATTATTCATAACTCGATCGTCCTCATCCCTCGTATATGTCGCCTGAAATATTGACATTTATATTGTATATATACATATACATCTATGTTTTTATGCATGTAGAAATTTGAAGAGTTATTGCAACGTTGAAATACTTGCGATAAATTTTCTCTGTCTATTACTTGGAGATCATGTATTTATTAATCAACTTTGTATATACATAATTAAAAATTATTCATATAATTTTTATCTATATACAAATTAGATCTTACAATAAGCAGTATATATTTTTCACCCTATATCAATTCAGTTTAAATTATGTATCACAAACCTATGTGAGTTATCTTGTGGTTTGCAGACGTGGAATATATAACAAATCTACCATAGTCTGGGATTATGTGTACAAAAGTGAGATATATTGCTTGGTAAATATTCTTCTAGCACTTGTGTTGATGCTATTCTCAAGTCCAAACATAAACAAGCACAAGTGCTATATGTCACGCAGACAGAATTGGTTAGTCTTTTTTTTTTTTCGAAAAAATTATTTCATAAACTTTCAGTTTGCGAATGGAATAATTCTTACATATGTGTATTATAAAAACCTAACCTATATTGTCGTTTTACAATAGACTCTTCACAGTATTGAAAGTAAACATTGTAGAAATAAAACCAAATATTTTTTTCATTCATAATTAAAATGATTTATTTTCCTATTTTCATGCAAATTATATCCAATGATATTAAACATTAATATTATTCATGTTATTGTACCACAATATACACTCTCCAATCGGTTTATAATGCAATAACAAGCCAAGCCATCTTGTATTTTATGTGGACACATATTATGTGTGGGTATATATAATATATATGTTTATACTTGGGGCCCCAGTTGCATTTGAGCCCACAAAGCTCTGGGAATACGCAAACGCTTTTATCCGTCGGCTGTGGCGCAACCGAGTAATCGGAAATCACGTAAAAAAGCTTTTTACGACGCTCGACGGAGTGGCAGAAACTCGGGACGCGGGTATCGGTAAAGAAGATAGGAAGAAAAAAAATCAAAATTTTGTTTTTCTCCGAAAAAAAAAAATGACTGAAAAACGAAAACAAAATAACGTACAAACAAAAAGGAAATAGAAGAGATACAACTTGATGTATATATATATATATATATACATGCGATTTTCACGTTTCGCGCCGTTGGCTATACACCCAAATCGATATCCGGACTCGTCTGTTTAATTGGTCGTATCTATTGAGCGCACTAAATAAATAACTGAACATTCGACGTTCATACAATAGGACTGTAAGGATAATATATATATTTATTTATTATACATATATCCACTTCATCTCTTGATGCCAACTTTTTCTCCTTTCACTTGTTTTCGTTAGTCTGAAATGCATTCAACGGAAATAAAATATATTCTGTAAAACGAAAGAATAAAAATGATAATTTCGATAATTATTATTTTTGTACAATAAATCAGATAAAATTTAGAGCATATTTGAAAAGCGTTTGCTCCACTTTTTCAGGGTGAGAATCAAAGGATGAAGCGACAAAAAAAGCGAACGTGAGAGTAGAGGGAAGAAGAGGATTGACGAGAGGGAAGAAGAGAAAGAGAGAGGAAGAGAGAGAATGAAACGGAGAAGACAAAACCGCCGGCAGGGACGATTAAGTAGGTCGCTCGTCGGGCGTGCAGTTCGATATCTCGGGACTCACCCGCTCGTATGCTGCCTGCACAAACTCGCTTCTTCCATTCGTCTCTCTTCTTCACTTACATTCGCATACACTCTTTCTGTTTCTCTAACATACTCACTCCTCATATCATCGTATTCGACCTCTCTGATGCCGGGTCAAAGTTCCCAATTCAGTGAATTTCAATACTCTATTTTCCATTCGATTTACAATGACGTTGTGAGCTTATTGACAGTGAAATAGAAAGAGAGAGTTATGTCTATTCATTTTACTCATATTTTTCATTCTCTTTCAACTCATTTTTACATGATACTATTTTTGTGTTGAGTGGAAAAAACAAAAAAAAAAAGATTTGAATTGTATTTAACGACTTTCGCTTGCGGCGGTTTTGGTGGTTGAAGTGGAATTAAACATCATTTTCAATTAACTGTGGAAATATTTCGCATTTGAAATATGTATTTTAATTAAATAAATAATTCGAATAGTGAAATGTTCTTAGTTCATTTTTTTAATCGTAATTCAACATTGGATAAACCAACTGTCAGTATGAATTAAATTTACCAAGTATAATAATTTACATATACAATTGAAAAGCTGTATATGTATAAGTATATTTGATTTCATTCAATAAAGTATCGCACAATAATAATTATGAATTTCCAAATCATTTATGGTTCTTCAATGAACATTCTGAAGAACGTGCTTCCTTTGATTTCCACATTTTCTCTAGAGAAAAACGAATTATGGTGACGGTTCTTAACAATGAAAAGAATGAAAATGACTCACCAAAGAAAAGTATAGAGAAGTATATTGGAAAAATCTGAAGAATGTGTGAATACGTCGATAGTGAGCACCATAAGAAAAAAAGAAAAAGAATATTATTCCAATATTGGACGTCGAGAATAAATTGGAGAAGTTGCACATTTTTCTTTTTCATAATTCTCACGAGATTAAAGTGATAAGATTTCGAAGAAACGAGATCTCGTATTATTTCTTTTTTTTTTTCAATCACCCTCATGAATATGTTATGTAAAAAACGTAAAGGATGATTCGTTCCTCGAGTAAAAAACGTTGCTGTATACAGTCAGACAGGATTCATTTATTCAAGAATAACTCCTTGTCTTCTCTTGTTATTAGAAGACAACGAGCAGGTATACATATACATATATACCTCAGTTTTTTCAACTGTCTTTTCGCCTCATGTTTTTCTTATCCCAATGGACCAATGCTTTATTTCTAAAAGCACCAACAGAATCCGCATTTTCTGGTTCCAATGTTGAAAGAAAACCCCGCAGGTAAATATTTATTCTTGCCTATACCTCTCGATCCCAAGAGGCATTGCACGAGTGCGGATTCACGTTTCCGCCCTGTATTATATATAGATATATGTATATACATAGCAGTGAGAAAAAAAAATAAAAATGAGCGCGAGGGTTGAGAAAAAAGATGTGAGAAAAGTTATAAAGGTGTATAGAAACTTTGGAACAAGTCACTCGACAATTTTTCAAACACGACTTATCGAATAAGTCACTGCATATATATATATATATATGAATGTGTGTGTATGTGTGTACCTACATCCACATATATATATGTATATATACACCTCAGTGAAGTTGAAACTTGTGCGATTGAATCCTTGACAAAGCAAGAAAATTATACGAATTAGTTTATTTTAAAATTAAAATACATCGTGAGAATAAAAGTGAATAGTAAATCTGAAATGAAGAATTAACTTCATGTATATGTATACAGCAAAGAACCCAAGGACGAATTCACAGTGGCTGCACATCCGGAATAATCTAGCCCAAGCTTTATATATACTTTAAACTCTATAATATACTATAGCAACAGTTTCTATGTGAGAAACTAAATTATTCCTCCAAAGAGTTGAAATTCATTGTGAAGAACAAGAAAAAAAAGAAAAAAAACAATTAAGTTATACAAAGAAGAAAAACGAATTGAATAAAGAAAAGTAATTTTTGAAAAGAGAAACGAAAGTTAAAGGTACCAAGTATATGTGTGTCTGTATTTATCTAGATGACAAACTCACGCAAAGGAATAGAGTATTCAGGAGAACTCATCCCTTTCAAGAGTTTGATAATCCCTCGATACATCACTCTTGTCGCAAACCCTCACGAGGGAATGTTCACGAGTCCCCTTTGGTACCAGTTGGTGTATAGTATCTAAGTGTCTCTGTATACACTCAGGCCTATACTCTATCTAACTTTTGGTCATATTACTAGTGACAAAACCTCACTAAATGCGCACTCAGCCACTCGAGATATATTTTTTTGTTTGTGTATCGAAAAGGGCATTTAGTAACTCAACAATAAAAACTTTTGTTATTTACTCAACACTCTATTGTAAACAAAAAATCAGTGGCATATAATTGTGTGTTTGGAAGTATTGAACATTTTACCATGTATCACATTGACTCACTATAAATCTCATCATGTTATTGAGTTGCATAAATTGTTCGTAAGAAAAACAAAAAACATTGAAATCATATTAAAGCAAATTGGGATTACGATTTAGATGTAATGTAGCAATTTTTTTTAGCACAAGAATTCCATGCAAGAAATTGGATTGTGGACACATTGTGTTAGATGCTGGATATTTTCACAGAGTGAACATTTTTTTATAGTCAAACTTTCATTGCTCTCTCAATATCGATTCTTCTTTTTATTACTTTGTTATATAAATTCAAGATTGCACAAAAAACACGTGAAACCTGTACCATTCTGCACTTTCACGTTCTCAATATAATTCTAATATTTTTTTTCTTGCTATAATATAATAAAAAAATGAAAGAGAAAATGGATCAACAGCACATTGGCAATGAATTGTATTCTGAAATGTTGAATAATTTGTCTTATCTATTAAAAACATAAATCTCGCGAAAAATATATATATTTATGTATTTATACATAACATGAAATAAATATCTATACGGTGGAAAAGTCATTTGTATTTTTGAAATTCAATATAGGTAAACGCATTTGCTTTCAAATACACAAGGGAGATCGGAGTGAAAATAAAAATGTCGTCGTTCAAGGCAATTCGACCTTTCCATTGCAAAGTGTAGGAAGATATATATGTTATCATCCCTGATCCTAGTTCCGCATTCGTGTATGCATGTATGTATGTACGATCAGTGAATTCTCAAGAGATATTCTCGTCTTCTTTACTTCCATATAGAATATCGAAAGCGACATTTCTCAAACCGCGACGAAAACTTTCTCGATACTCGATGCGCAATGACACGACCCCTGTGCTTCATTTTTCATTTCCACAAGATATATAATATATATATTTATATATAAATATAAACTTTCCTATCCACATTGCACATGAATACTGATAATCGAAGCCACAGGGATGCCTGTAGGGCCACATTACAAAATAGGAAAAAATGAATGATAATCAAAAATATTTTACTATAAAAGTTTGTGATATACTGAAAAAAAAAAAAAAATTGATTTTTCTTGCATTCAAAAAATATTCAGAGCAAAAACATGAAGATTACAAATCTTTATATTTAAAATTGTTCATATCAAATGTCAAATGAAGGATCGTGAGATTTATTTACCACTATCCCGCAGTAATATTTTCACATTATCGTTACTTCAAATAATTGTAATCACAAAAATTCTAGCAAGATCACAGTATAAAGCGAGAACAAAAATGGTAAACAAAAATGTGTAGCTATATGAATACATATCACACCAGTTGTGAAGATAACTCGTGCAATTTTCACGAGAATATATATATATATATATATATATAGAATAAACATATAGCTATTGAGCGTGAGAAATGCAGAGCAAGGGCGAGCCAAAAGATATTTTAGTTAAATCGTGATTCACGACTATATACCAAGGACTTAATTCGAAGGGCGTGCCATTGTCATTATTTCACATTGTCACTAATTACAAAATATTTCTGCATCATCTTGTTTAATATTAATGTATATGTAGTACCTACTATGTAATACTCAAGATATTTTAACTATTCTCTTCACTATCCTCATTTAGTTTTATTTAAAATTCACACATAATTTTTATCACAAATTTAATGTATACTACTGACAAGTCAAGATTCACAATTTGATTTGGTTACAAAATTTGTTTACACTACACATTCAATAACAACAAATACCAATAGAATAACTGCTGTTATTTCAAATATGAAACTTTATTCTCCAACTTCGTGCATGTGTGTCAGTTCAAACTCAAGATTCATGGAAATTTAAATCGTGAAATTCAAAGAGATTGAATATTTGTGTTCATGTACAATTTCGTCTTTTATCAATTGAATTTAGCTATGCTATTTATATAGATATTGTATTCTCAAGAGTATCGAGAAAAGACAATATAATATTTTATTTTTGTATGGATATAATGTGACAACAATATGCACGAATATATATAGTGATGATCAAATGGCGTTTACAGATAGTGAGCTGGGGATGATGAAAAACACAATTTTATTCTCGGGAAACTATAAGCGAATATATGCAACAGGTGATTGTGCAATCTCGACAATATAATCGCAGATAAATATATATATATATATATGGCAATAGGAAAATTTCAATATTGATTTTAGGTCTTTAAACATTATTACTTGTCATCAATTCAATTGTATTATCAATTCAATTTTAACATGATGCTTTGTTTCAGAATATTCCCAAGTAGAATATTGAATATCCGGTATAACATAGTATACATCTCTATCCTCACTAGCACTTCCGCTTATTTACTATGTATACATCATATTCACAGTCATTACCGATGAATTCATCGTACAGTTTTCACGCTAGAAGTGTGCGCCCAGTCAGAATTTATATTTGTCTCTTGTGGCTATTCATGGTGGAAATATTCTGAAGATCCAGAACATTTCCGATAATTTAATTTCCACACTTGAAAATATAGTACATACAATTCTCTATACCAACCATCAATTTCCATTCAATATCGAGTACGCTATATAGGACGATTGATTGGACGGGTTTCAAACATTCGTTCAGGCAAGATGAAAACTTTGGTAATGTGAAAGTGTCGATAATTGTATATCAACATATATCTATTGGATATCTTTTAGTATTTTTTTTTATTTTTTCAATTTGACTATTAAATAAAAACATTTTCCTTGGTATTATCATCAAACATGGTAT
This sequence comes from Zele albiditarsus, assembly GCA_958496275.1. Lineage (NCBI taxonomy): Eukaryota > Metazoa > Arthropoda > Insecta > Hymenoptera > Braconidae > Zele > Zele albiditarsus. The sequence goes on from OY292409.1 coordinate 17,074,518, forward strand.
ATAGTTATGATTTGAATGAGTTCTGATATTATTGAATTGTCAAATTACGTGTTTATAAATTGCCATGAATAACACACTCTACATTTCTCAAGAAATTTATTGCAGTTGCATTGTTGTATACTATATGGATCGGTAGATGAAATATGTGCAAGAAACCAAAAGCTCGAGAAATATATCAAGAAAGTTTAGTTTGAACACAGGTGTTGAATATCTACTTGCATTTTGCAGCTATATTCTACATAGATGTATATTCAACAATCTTCTTTCATTGTGCAGTATATATACCTCCGTTTTTCGACTCAGTGAAAGAAGAAAAAAATAGGATAGAAATAATGAGAAAGTTTTTATTCCTGCATGTTATATGTGTGTGTGTGTATGTGTACATGACATGCTTACACTCGCTCATAAATCACATATATAATACTATTCACCTACTCTCGTCTCGTGTAATTGCGCACGATAATGAGAGACCGTGGGACATGTCCAGCTTGCGGGGGATTTTTCTACAGTAAAATAAAACATTGGAACTTTATGGTATATGCACATTATGTATACATGGGAAAACATTTACACGAATTTTTAATTTATAAATTAACTAATTTACACTATGGACTAGTGTCACAGTAGACTGTATCAACACCACAATGTATAATTTTACTATAGTCACCACAGACAAAAAAAAAGGGTTGGAGTGCAGTGAAATGCGGCAATGTAATTTGTAGATTAAACTGCCAATTACCAATTATCATTTACAGTTGGAAAAATTCCCCTGGTATTTGCTATTAATTTCGCACTATTATATTAATTTCTATTATAATGTTAATATAAACTATTCCTGGTGTGGACACAACAATTTTCAATGTATAGAAACGTTTTTTTCTGTATGCACGAAAGTGTTTCAACATTCGCTATCTGAATACTTTGCCTTTTCCATTTCATTTCCCATAAGAGTTACATAAGCGCAGGATCTTCCTATTATTTTCAATCTTGAGAGCACGATTTTTATCCACCCCACTGAATAAATACGAGATGAGAAAAAGATAAATATATATTCTTGTACATATATCCTACTAGAAACGAAATAAAATCCAATAATGTTACGTCTATGTGAAAAAAATCAAATCTATTTATTTATTTATTTACTTCAATAGTTTATGTATTTAAATATATTGTATATATATATTAACATTGTATTGTAGAGGTGAAAAGGACTCACATCACATCTAATACTCGGAAAGAATGTTCATTGTGTGATACAATAGAAAGAGGGTGTGTTGAAGAGCAGCTTCGAGACTACAAGAAAAGATCTTTTTCTTCCAACACTAAAGCTTATGCATGTTTGAGATTTTTTTCCTCAACGTTGAATAAGCCTTCAACGATTGTAAACGGGACAAGTGCGTAATTTCTTCCAATGAACGTCTTGAAAAAGAGCAAAATAAATACATAGAATATATATGCCAACGAGTTATTTTAATATTCTTCAACTATTATAACATTGTGATTCAATTTGTAGATATTATTTTGCTATGTGGTTACTATTCCTTGTGAAAAAATGATTAAAGAAGCAAAGATGACATGAACAGTGTGAGACTTGGGACGCATACACTTATTCACTATAAGCTTTATCGCAAGTTCTCAACAAGAAAGACATGATGGCCACACGAATATGTTGTGAACACTCAGAAATAAATATATATGTATATAAAAGGTATACCCACTAAGCCTCGGCAACGATGCTACATGGTGGTTCAACGTCACGTTGAGTTGACTCTCATGCTATATACGAAAAGACGGTTAAGAAGAGAAGCAAAAGTTCATGCGAGCTTCAACCATGTTCCTATACCTTCCTGTATACATATGCTCCAGAGTATGTGTGCATCAACTGGAACTTGTTCTGTTAAGTTTTGGAGATTTGAACCACGCGTTTCATGACACTGCATTCCGGAGAATATAATTGGTCTTTGAAGATAGGTCATGAGATTATGGCTGATGTCCAAAAGACTAACGAGAATTTTAGATAGTGAAGTAATTTTACATTTTTAACTTATTTTATGTTGAGATTTATTATATCATTGATGAAATTAAATACACCCGATTTTTAAATGATTCTAAATAATTCTAAAATCATGGTAGAATTTCAACGTGATTTTTATTCCATTTCCACGAACAAGTTTGAACCGGTGATTTCGCGAATAAATAATTTCTCGCTCATGTAACACATATAGTTAGATTTGGATGTTGGATAATTTCACAAAAGTTGATCCATTAATATTTCATAGGACCGCATTGGGACATGAATAATGTTAGTTTGCAAAATTTTGTCTAATTTTCTGATGTGACAAAAAAAAAAAAAATCGATATGTCTCGAGTGAGATATGAAAGAAAAATGAGCGCAAGAAAAAAAGAGGTAGAGGTAAAATTAATTGTTGGGTCGTGACTGATCATTATTAAGCGGATTTGTCTGGCGTGTTTGTATATATGTGTGTCACGAAATGTTTGCTATATTGTGAGCTTATCTAAATGAATAAGTCACCATGGAAAGTTTCGAAAATTTGCAGAAGTGAGAATAAATATAGTAATACTTGACAGTATACATACAACATTTAATTTGAATCAATTGTATCTTTTCGAATAGAATTAATGGAGAATCTTCATTCTCCTTAAAGTAAAAATTGATTTTTTCAATTGTCATATTTTTATCACTAGATATTTGCACAGTTGCATTTGTGCAAAACCGTTTAAAGCTTTCGGCATTTCCACAATTTCACCATCGTAATTATTTTTCCTTTGCTAAAAGATAATTCCTCAGTTTACAGGAGTACTGAGCAACATCAGTTAATAATATTATACTTTCTTTCCATTTCCACTGTTCACTTTTCCTAATTTGTTTCATAATTTGTTCATTGTACATAGCAAAGTGTAATTTGCTGAAATATATTTCCATCCTTACCTCTCTATCTCTATGTCTTCTATCTTTCCACTTTATTCATTTCCACTCCATTAAAATATCACTTGATGTTGCATTATTTTTTTCTTATTCTTGTAGTCAGTTGCACAAAGCGAACTTTTTTTTTTTTTATTTTTTTCTCACTGAGACGTATAAAAAAATTGTTCACGTCATATAATTCCGTATCTTACGATAATACCAAAGAAAAGAAAGTAAGGATGATGTGTGTGTGTGTAAGCTTGCATGTGTATCTATCATTCGACCATGTGAGTTTTATATGTTATAGGTGCCAGTGTGTCTGGCCGTCAGTACTTTTTATTAGCTCAACTGTACGCGTTTTTTGAGCCATGTATCTATATTTATGTAACGGCCAGGCGTATAGGGTTGGTTTATGGATGAAGATGACACGCCGTTTACGGTTATACTCACTGGACACATCTATTTTAAATGGCTTATAAAATCCATAGAATGGCGACTGTAGATCTCCAAGTATATATATATATTGTTGAATTTGATTTTTTTAAATCATAACTATATGTCAATGTGGCTTTTGTAAAATTTTATTACATTTTCACACGATGGACTCATTGGCAATCTACAGATTCGAAAAATATTCCAATTTTTTGCTATAATAGTAAAAGAAATAATAATATAAATTAATGCGTTGTGAAAATTTATGATATCAGTCAATCTAATCGTTTGGATTCCAATAATTGTGTCTTTCTCAACATTAACAAACTAGAATACCAAAATTATTGGTGATTATTGCCAATGATTGCAACAATAGTACGAAGAAAATATGACGAGTAAGTTTGGTATGTAGGCTGCAATTCAACATTGTTTGGTGAGTGTGTAATATTTGAATCAATGGGAAAGTGAGATAATGGGTTGCTTGCAACTCCAAGTGCTTTGAAACCACCATATATACCATTTTGGCTGAAGGGTCACGTTGATTAATAATGTTTTATGATCAAGATGCCAACGATAACGAGATTATTCTACCCTGAACAACATTAGTGGTTTATTAGAAAGGTGAACAATGACATGAGATAATAATATATACACATAATCCATTCATCTTATTTTGATACTTCCTAGATGGAGAAATGAGAAAAGTGATATCAACGAACAATATGAAATAATTTATCGTACCCAAAATTGCATCATAAATATCCTCATATATTTATATATATATACGCGTGAATGTTTTCACTTATTTTTTATGCATAAAAATGAATACATCACCATGAGCGTGGCGTTGGGATTTGAATTTTAAAAGCGAGGTTAACTTTATTGTATCATGTTTATATAGCCATCTATATAGAGGCATGTTGAGGTGGCAGCCGAGGTCAGAGCCAATTGGGTTATATTGCCTCTGTTTCATCAATCGCGCCACCGGTCTCTCACTTTACCATAAAAAAAAAACAAAGCACACCAACAACAACAAAATTAAAAAAAAAAGAAGATTAGTGCCTGTATTTTACGATAATCCTCGAGTTACATGTGCACATATTGTGTCGTTTACTTCAAAACTTTGTCCACGTATACAAAAATGAGTTTTTCACCCCTATATCCGCGTGGAACAAATTAGTCGAGATCGATCGTGCCATAAAATTATCCCGTGAGTGCAGTTACACGCACTCTGTTCCATTGTTATTTATATACACTAGTATAGATGTATATATTTATATATTGTATACCCAAAGCCATTTCATCTTCTGGCTTTTCAACTCATTAAAAATTTATCTCGCCGCAAATAAACTGCCAATGAGGTGCGACATGTGCACACAGGTCAACCACAACATTGTAACATTCATATATATATATATATTTATATAATTTTAGAATTTAGGCGATGCAATTAACGGCAGTGCTGGAATTAAATCAAAGAGATTACTCATTGTTCTCGACGACAATTTAATCTGTATGGGTGTGCACTGGTCAATCGCTGCAGAACTTTTGGTGTGTAACCACGTGCATTTCAAATTCCATTTACATTCACTTTCATATTTTACACACTACTTTATTCTATTTGTCACTCCGTCCATTACTGTGCTCATGCGAATAGTTTAAAGTGACAAAGTTCAATTAACAGCTTTACATGATATTGCAGAATATAAAAATTAATAAAAGATATATACTGTGTATATGTATTGGGAATTTTTTTCCGCACACATCAAAGAATAGAAGCTCTTTTTTGTTCACTGGTAAATCATTTGGTATTTGCATTTATTACTAGAATACGATAAAATGTCACGTTCCATTCAATTATGTATATATGATGTCACAAAAGAGGAGCGATATATATATATATATATATATATGTATACGAATAAAATATTCACAAATTTTACTTTCAGATGCAGCGATTCATCAAATCGATTTGAAACATACAGCGGTATGAAAAATGAGATAGGATTTTTGGTGATGAATTACAGTTGAATATTTGATTTATAATAAATATTGATCAATTCAATAATATGTGACATAAGTGATGAGGATCGTGTATCAAAAAATGGAATTTTTATCGTAAAAATACAGAACATAAATATCTGATGGTAGAATTAACATTGAGAGACACATATAGCATATATAATTGTTTGATTTGTCTGTTGGGCCAGAAAAAACATTTGATTCTATACGTTTTCAGGAAAAATTTAGTTACCATTAATAGCTTTTCATGAAATATTTGTGCCATGCTTCTGTGGCGCAAATGGTTAGCGCGTTCAGCATGTTCTTTTTTTGTTTAAGTTTATTTAGCCGATAAGACTCAATGTATAAACCTGTTATTTCTATTGTTAAATAAACAAATTATAAAAAAAAAAATAGAAAACAAAAGTTATAGTGTTCGGCTGTTAACCGAAAGGTTGGTGGTTCGAGCCCACCCGGGAACGATTTTTTTTTTTCGAATTCCATTAAAAAAGTCATTTAAATCAAGAAATGACACGAATTTACTTGAAAATGTAATTTTTTTTTCTGTTGCATGTTTCTAATAAATTTCAATTTCAATATATATATATATTGAACGATTCCTTAATTAAACATATGATTATTCGCAAATCATCCGAAGGTGCATTCTCTTTTTCTTTCATTTTGAATGATTAAATTGACGTTTCAATCGAATGGATACATATTGCTCAAGATGAAATAAAAATTCAAACGATCTCAATTCATATGTCACATGCACGTGGTTCTCACAAATTCTGTCGATATTGAGTTTAGTATAAACAGTTACCGCCAGATGGCCAATAGTATATTTACTCTCGACTATACAACAGTGCGGAAAATTTTTATAGCCGAGTGGATGTTGGAGAATTATTGTCATTCAGTAGGGTCAATTACTGATCATTACTTAGCACATGATGAAATCAGGAGATGATTAATGATTAAATCTCACGCCTGACGGTCGAATATTACTATCGCCGGCTGTTCAGTGACAATTCTGATGCTATTCTGAATGACGAAATACAATTTTAAAAATATATATCATAACTGTCAGTGTTAAGTAACGTCATGGGATTCTTATTAGAACGTATTCCTTTGGTTGACAGAACATACAGATTTAATTGAAAACGCTTTTACTCGCGAGAAAAATTTAATTAAGTTAGAAACTAGTGAACACATATATCGGCATTCCTTACTACAACAATTGAATGTTATTTTTATCATACTTCCATACAACATGAAATTCCAAAACAAAAGAGAAAATATCGCTAACAAATTTTCCGTGTGATAAATAAACATTTTTTTCATCCTGCCTCTACTACATTCGTACCGGAAAATAAATATCACTTGTTGTTCAGAGGAAACGGGGGATAGAAAGAATAGAAAAAAAAAAAAAAACTCTACCACAATTCACCACTTGAGTGCTATTAAACAGCGAAGAGAGAAAAAAAATTAAACACAGCTAATGAATGTCATACAAAAAATTTATTCCAGTATAAAACTAAAGTGTATTGTAATTTCTCAAATAGTCTTCTTGCAAAATACACGGCGTAAAAATTGTAAGTAGAATAAAGTGAAACTCAAGAAAGAAAAGATGAAAACGAAGTCAGAGAAGAAGCAAAAGTAGGGAAGAGTTCAACATGGAGGTCGATGAGAGTCATTACCGGGACAAAGGGTGCGGCCAATCGTGAAGAGAAAACCCGTCAGGACGCTTCTTCGGCTTCTCTAAACTGTTCAACCATTCGGTGGAGTAGAGAGCTGAGACGCGAACAGAGAAAGCATCTCTGACACGACAGCGACGACGGACTACTAAAGAGTACGTAGAGGAGGAGACGAAAATGAAGAAGAAAAAAACAGAGACAAGAGATTGAGGTAGGGTAGTAGTAGTATTAGTAGTAGCATAGGAACGAAGAGTTGTGCGCGTAATACACAAGAAGAAAAGACAAGTGTATGTATATATAACGTGAGCAGGGTGAACACGATAGTAGAGACGTTCTTATACTTTTTCGTTCTATTCTCTGTTACTATTACTAGTCCTACCACTACTACTACTATTACTGTGCGGCTCTTTGCCCCTTGGCGCTAATCCCGATGTTTCCATAGAGACGGTTGACATTACCGCACATTAACCACATCACCGAGTTTACTTTTGCTTCTTTCAACGCGACATTCCATTGAGAAAATCATGCATAATAATAAATACTCGAGCCATACGCGAAAAATAAAATAGTTTCGCAATTGAAATGAATTGTTTGTTATTTTTCACACAGTAGTCAATCAAACGTATATTCAATTGCAACATTCAAAAAAATAAATAAACACGTCTCGCTCGAAGCTAAATTGGCGATTGTGATCAAATTCAAATGGTGTTTTATTTTTTTCGTCCAATCATTTTTGAGTTCACCTCGGATAACTTAGGCCGCGTCTCGGGACTTTGTCAATCTCATGATTCAATTGATATACCCTTATTTAGTGTCGATCGCACACTACCTATATATGTTGCAGAAATTTTGCAACTTCCTGTAACACGGGAATTTGGCTGTCTCTCTCATTCACTCCCTCAAGCAAGAAAATCACGCGAACAATATTCACTCTCCTGTTTCGCCAACACTGAATATACATATACATAAACATATATAGATTGAACGTATGGGGTGGCGCACGATCGTGCAACGGGCGTGCTACTGTTGCACGCGCCAATAAAGTCTATCGACCCCGGCATATATCTACATGTATAGATATGCATATATAGTTAATATATATAGGCACAACTAATTCAATCCGTATCCTGGAGAACCTTAGAGACCCGTTATTGTATATATATATATATCCAAGGTGACATTTGTCGTAATTGTATTTGACATTGCAGTATAGAAGTCATTGATATACAACTCAATACAGATTTCACCATTATATTTCATAAAAATACGCTTTACAGTGTAGCAATATTAATGCAAAACAATTAATTTGTACACAAGTATTACGCCATTAATTCTTAATATTTTCATATTGAAAATAAAATTGCAAGAGAACATTGTTGTGAAAATCGTGAGGTTTCAAATGAAAATTATGTATCGGAGCTATAGGAAACCCTTCATTAGAGATTTCATATATAATATCAAATTTCGCACCATAATATGAATATTTACAAAGATTCTTTTCTACAACTTCAACTATAAGTCTATGTATATGGAGTTTCATTTTCATGAATGTTGGTTCTTGTTCATTTATTCGTCTTCAGCATTTTGCTTCACTGAATTGGGTGTTGTTTCTTCAAGGTGAATCTTTTGCACAAGAGAAAATCTATATCTAGGAAATAAGAGCTCGGAGAACAGAAGAGAAGTAGCAAGTGTGCAGTTGAAGTGTAGAGTATTGAAGATTCGTTCTCTCGATGTATAGATATCGCAAAGAACACGCTTCAGTTAATCTGTAATATATATTACTCTAAAGTGTTTGTATATATAAACTATGTATTCTACCAGTGTATACATGAAGTATAGTGCTATAAAAATTGACTTGAAAAAATATACCAAGAGAAAATGAATTGGATATTGCACAAGAACTCCATTGGAAAAATTCATTTGAAACAAATACACAACACACAATTTATTTTCGCCACAACTCTTTAGAAATGTAAAATCAAAATGAATTTATAAAATCATGTGTGTAGTTTTTATTCCCGAGTTACTATTAGTCATATATATATATACTTTTCTATTTTTACATCAGTTTATATTGGCAATTTGAAATCAGTTACTTGAACCGTAATTATTTTTTATTTTACTTGAAATGCGAAAATCGTCTCGCGTCAAAATTATTCAAATTAATTCCAATGATTTTTTTCCCAATGTTTCATCGTGTGCGCATTTGATATCACTGCGTAGGTATAGACATGATTGATTGGAATTGTTGACCATGCATACATATATATATACGTATATTGTATGTATATAAAAAAAGAAGAAATAAAATGCATTTGATATCCGTTGGGGGAAAAAAAAATAACATCGAAAATGTGCCAAGTCATTGTGTGAGAGATTAATCATTTACAATCAAGACGAAGTGCCTCAGTCTTATCCTGAGGAGTTTGTGTACACCACGCGAGGGTGATAACTTACAAGAGACATAGCATCAAACATATATCTATATATATATACATATATAGAACATAGTTTTAGTTACATATCTAGAAGGGCAAAGCAACCGTCGAGATCCAGATCCACTTTGAAAACCCGTCAGTGATTTACAATGTTTGCAACGAGTCTCTGTGAGATGGTGGCAGACCACAACTATATACTCTAAGTGCTACCAAAATACCTCTCCACAATGCAATTTGAAACGAAAAATGAAAAAGTAGATTCATTTACCCATAAATAAAGTGATTAAGATTAAAAATATATTCAAAATATTATCTTGGAAAAGAAAAAAAAATCAACCATTGGCTATATAATAATTCATCGCAGTCACTCTTCTGGATAAGAAAATTCCATTGATCCAATGCAAATTCATTTTACTTAGTCGGAAATTTGCATCGGGGATTTGATGGGAAACGGAGGAAACTCAATAGAAAGTGATGGGTAGCTTCAAGCAAAAACAATTCAAACAAATATAAATCTCCGATAATCCACAGTGCGAAATTAGTTACAGTGATAAGTGCATTGATCTTGACATTTGAGTCGTCGTTCTTTAACAACTATGCAGTAACCAAGATTGATAAATATATTATATTTATATATACATATATAAAGATTGTCAACCATGTAAATTGAGTGCGGTAGATGAACTCGCAGTTGTCGATGCCATTCAGATATTCCTATCTTATCCAGACAAATTTACAACGTCGTGTGGGGGTGCCAGCATCGGTAAGATAAACTTCCGGTGAGTCGGCACACCCGTATTTGATGCCATATTCTACACTAACCATATGTATACATATACATATCCATCCACATATATAATCGACTATGTATATACCCATGTATGTTTTACTCATATCCATCGATAGTGATTGGCTCTATATTATAACGCTCTTCGAAGTTTCAAAGACCCCAAGCGACAAACCGCGATCGTCCATATCTTCCTCTCACTCCCGCAATTTCTACTTTATGTGAATATAGATATCTGTCTATATATGATGACAACGATGACGACGACGACTCAATGATGACGTTATCAGTGGGGTAACCGCTTAACCGCGCTCATGGACTTCCGCTGGCGATAACAACCGGAAGTTGGAAGCCGTTGAGACACGCTCCAGCTTTTGGCCCATCGTTCCTCTCAATAAGATATATGTATATTAATATATCTATACATATATATGTATGTATATACATATAAATTGATAAATATAATATATCGTTATACAACTGTAGGTGCGGTTTGAGTTGCTAACGATCATTAGCATCAAGTCGATTTAACAAAAAAAAAACTCTGAGAAGGTGTTTTTTGTTGGTACTGTGCATTTTATATATATTCATAATGCAGAATGGAGCACCCTCTGTCCCCCTATGTAACAATCAACAACAAAAAATGAACGAGCGTAAAAATTCATCTACAAAAGTATTAATTTAATTAATATAAGTTTATCTCATTTAACTTCGTCGTTAATTTTACAACTTTATTTACAACACCGAACAATTTTTTTCTTCACAAATTTCTTTATGACAACGAATCAGTATATCTCATCAATTGAATTAGGAATGTCATTTTTAACTAGTAGCCCATTTCTTTGGTATATGTGATGATATACAATTTAATTGAATGTCATTAACAACAAAAATATCATATTATTAGATCAGTTGTAAACCATGTGCTCTTTAAATGAGCTCGTCTTGCTCGACATCCCCTATATATTCTCGCCTTTGATATGTATATATGTATATATGAAAAGTGAAAGTGGCGCATCAGTGCGGGTTGAGTGAATAAAAGGAAAAAAAATATATATATATGAGGTATATATAGAGTATATGGTTAGGAGTTCCCTCGTGTGATCAAAACTGAGATCGAGATGGCAAATCGTCGGGGGTGGTTCAGCACTCTATCTTTTATCTCGACCGCGACGCTTTTTTTTTTCTCTCCTTTTTTTTCGTACGTGCGCTTTTATTCACCGCCTCTTTCTCGAGCGGCCAGAAAATTAATCACGCGACTCTGCGGAGCTCGTCAAGCGCACGCGGACATGATTGCCTTCCTGAATATATATATATATATATATATATATATATATATATATATATATATATATATATGTATATATATATGCATATGTACGAAAAAATGGAAGAATAAAAAAAGACAATGGGAATGTAGCTTGACAAAAATACCGACCCTAAGACGGGATAAATAAACAAAAAAAATATATATATACAATGGCATAGTCAATTTTTTTCCATCTCATTATTTTTGTTTCTATTTTTATTCTTGGGTTTATTCATTTTTTTTTTTTTTTCACGTCGTTTTCTTGGCGGTTCTTGCTACAGAGAAATGTAGGAAATTAATGGCACACGCGAGATTGTGAGAAACGTGATGATTCGTTCCTGTTTTTCTTCGAATTCGCCACACATACAAAGTCGTTGATTCGTTCCATTATCTACATTTTTTTCCCAGCCGCTGCTTCGTGTTTTTTTTTTTTTTTCCCCCCTATCATCTCACTCTGTTTCAAATTTGCGCAAGTCACGCAGCAAGAGAATACATTCGTGTTTATATGTATATATGTATAGACATCTCCACGAGTGAAAAGAAAAATGGGAAAATAAACAAATGAACGAAAAATAGGGAAAGAAAAGTATAATGTATAACGTCACAACGGCATAAATAACCATCAGAACTTTTGTATATATAAAGTATATTTGTTTGTTCTTATATAATATTCTTATTTTTATTTATTCTCTTTCGCGTTGATTTTTTCTTCATGCAGAAACAAAAAGTTACATGGAATTTTCATAAAACCATATCGAGCACAACGAAACAACGTCCTTCAAAAGAGAGCAAAAACTTTTTCACTCCAGTATTACTAAAGGGGGGAAAAAAAAAAAAAAACAAGAAGAAATGAAAACTCGCGCAGCCAACGAGTATGCGGAGTTTGTTCTCGTCGTGGCTCATATTGAAAAGTATAACGGCCACAGGCATATACACTGGGGTGTTGTTCGGTGAAATTTTCTCTCCTGCCCAAGGTGTTTCAAATACATGTATGCTCATATAATCTGTAACACAATGGCTTCCCGACAAACCACGGAAGAAAAGTGTTAACAAAACTATTACATCTTACACATAACATATTAAACGTTTAACAACACATTGACGAATCTATACTTCTCATCAAGTGCACTAAACATGGAAATCAATTGCTTATGTGTATCATCTGTAACGATAATTATTACACAGAGTTATTAAACAAAAAATATATATAAACTTGTATATGATGATACTAGCTCCGACTACATATAACCCACTCATAAACTCTAGCTACCTCCATTGTCAAAGATTTGTTGAGCGTGCAAAAAAAAAAAAAAAGAAATAACCAAGTGCTAGTTAATTTTGTCTCTGAAAATGTCCCCGTCATCATCATTATCATCATTGTCAATTGTTTATCATGACGTTTGCACAGGAAAAAAAAAAAAAAAACAATCTCAAATTACTGAACTAAACACGGCTCTATTGAATTCAATATTACATCTAGGGACAAAAGCTTTGCCTTTTTCCATTCTATTATTTTCCCCCGAAATTCAATTCTCATTTCCAGCCTCGAATAAAGACAAATTTATTCAAGACGATAATTACGAGAGGAAACACAACTTGAGTGTGAGTGAAAAATCCTCATTTTCCACCATAAAATAGAATAGAATAGAAAATGAAAAATAAAATAAAGTAAAAACATAATTTTCTCACTAATTTTATTAGACAGGCGTCATACAAGAAGTCAAGTGACATAAAACGGAATAGAGGAGGGTGCTTCAATAAATAATAAAAGCTCGAAGACGCGCGAGTAGAAGCGTTAATTTTCGTAATTTTCTCCTTTGCCTTCACACATTAAACTTTCACATTTGTATATATAAAAAGTTGTCCACTACCTACAATATTCTATTGTCGACATATGGAAATTTATAAATTGTATGACTGTGACTGGTTGCTAAAAATAAAAGAGCGAAATAAAAAAAACCAAAAGAAAATCCTCCCTGAACACACACAAAGTTCACAAGAAATATATTTTCGAGGTAGTTTGTCCCAACCATTCGTCGTCCAAGCATTTTGTCTGCGTATTATGGATAGTAAAATGCGCTCATTCCTTTTTTGAGTATATATCTGAGATCGATCGTGGTGATTCCGGTTCTCGTGTTTCAGGCGGTCGCCAACATCCCAAGAAATTCCATTCTCATAGTAAGAGTGTACTCTAAAGGGAAAAGTGGCTGCTTTAACAAAAGCAAGTGAGAAACATATTGAGAAAAAATAATGAAAGTGAAGTGTATGTGCTACAATATTTCCGCGTCAACAAAAGCATCCAAGAGATCCTTCTTTCTCACGTCAACTAACATATATGTGTACATTATTTTAACCCGTCTCATTAAAAATCTACACCAAGGTCTCGTTAATTTATTTTTCATTGTACATCGTGCACTTACCCCCAATGTTTCATTCCACATTATACACGGTACCAAAATATTCTGGCCATGAATTTCAATGTGTCATTCAACTGAAGAGTAATGTCTCATATTTCGCGATGAAGAAAAGATTAAAGATTTTTGACAAGTAGTAGACATCATCACCACATTTCATTACGTTTGCTGAATCGTATAAATCATTAAACAGAATGCGTTGATGTCATATACTTTTTTTTTTTTCAGCATCACTTGATAAAAAGTGAAAAGAACAAATTCACCATCAGATCGACTGATCGTTACACCTCATTAAACTTTCTTTCAAACACCTATGTACAATACCAATGGAATAATCCGGCAAGTAAAGCCACACGGAGTTGAGAGGGATTTTCACAAGCGTACAGTGTAAAAGAAAAAGAAATGTTAAATCTTCATTGTTATATATAGAAAAGGACACTAATGACCGTGCTGCTGCCAAGTGTACTCTTAAACAAATATAAATCCTCTATATGAACGTACGTTACTGTAATCTCACCAGGGACTCATACACGTATACCCTCTTGTTATTCTCTTCTCTTAAATTTTGCTCTCCACCACAACGAGTATAGTATTATCATCATCATCATCACCATTCTCATCATCACCTTTCTCACCAAATGCCCCAGTATACAACCAGTAAATTCTCCACTAATCTATATAAGTATAGAAAATTCGTCTATGCACCCAATTGAACTCACTCAATAATTATTCAACCTCAAAAGCAGTTAGAGATGTTGGTGAGAAATTTTCTACATCTCTTGATATATTTGTCCTGAACCTTCTCACCATCTATATACTATATAACCATATGTAAATGTATACATATGGGGGCATTTGTATGTATGAGTGTACATATTTACTTGGTATAGACTCGAGGCAATCATGGTGGGTATATAGTGACAAAGCAGTAGACGTGCTGATGCTTTCGAATTCGAATGAACGTGCGGTATTATCTTTGACGAAATTGATCGGACCAATGTGAGGTTGATCCAATTGTTCTGTATGTGTGTATGTGAATTTTTCATGTTCTACGGTATATCTATTCCAGCATTCATATATATTTATATATGTGAATACAATGGGGAAAAAAAAAATTACAACTAATCCACTGATATGTACAGAGTGACACACGTCGAGCAATGTCGCACAGAAAATTGGACAATTTTGTTGAGATTGCTCATACGTGTATTTGTATCAGTGATGTGTGACGCGATAATCTATAATATCGTTTAGATATATATATATATATATATATATATATGAGGGATGTTGATAACAATCTAATATTAATCAGTATAGAAAATATTACAAATAATTCTCAGATACTTGCTAATAATAATAATTGATATTGCTTTTCATTGTATATACAAGTGGAAGATTAATTCATTACTATTCTTTTCGCTTTCCAAGAAATATTTCCAAAATTCTACATCACCCTCTCTAATTTCATTATTGAAACCCACAGGGAACTTTAATTGAATGATCGTATACACGCGTAAATTAATGTGTGAACAAAATTAACGGTCGTGGAGTTGTTAACGGAACAAAATTGTATTTATTCCCCTTTTTGTTTTTTCGTGAGGAACGAAAACAATTTAATTCTCGATTCTCATAAAGTTAAGGCAAATATTAAATTATATTAAAGGCTAAATTTTTTCAATCCAATTTTGTAATGTTCATCATCATCGAGTCGATAAATAATAGGAACGAAGAAAAAAAAAAAATAATAAAAATCAATAAAAATGTTATATTCGTACATCGAGAAATTGCTGCGTGACAAGTATCGAATAAAACACTTTTTGTAACGGAAATATTTCGAAAGAAAAATCGGATGATATATAGGTTAATGGTGATTCCCTGTACAGAGGACAACACACCAGGACTCTTCTCTCTCCCAAACCAAACCTCTTGTCCACTTTATATATATATATATATATATATACAATCGAATGGGTTATACAAATGTCATTCGTTCAAGTCGCGTCTGGGGATTGCGACGAGATTTCGAGTGGAAGCAATTTGCCGCAGAGCCGCCGCGCAAAATTCTTTTCTCTATTTTTCTCTCAACATGTGCGCGTTCTCATTCCTGTTCATATAGTGCTCTCTGGTCACCTTGGAATCTGTAAAGAGTCGCTTACGAGTCCACGACCTCTTTACGGACCTATATACATATATATATATCCACATACACAGACATACACATAATGCTGATTCTCCATCGAAAGCTTCGTTGAATTCCGCCACGAATATATAGAGATATATTGGCGTCAGCACATAAAATGAACCTCACAGTGTGGACCAATTTCAATTCTCTTCACCTCATTTGCTTGATAAATATAAAATATAAATAATAAAAATGATTATAATAATTTGTGTAATATATGAACTGATAATATTCTACGCTAATAGCATTTTATTTGCTATTATATAATAAAATTGGGCTATATACAATTATCGCAGTGAATCAGCAATACAATATGTTTTAAATTATAAATACAAAATTAAATTTGATGCAGGAGTATATGAAAGGAAGCTATCACACAAAATTTATATAGTCGAAGTACATTAGGGTGTGTGAAGCAGCATTATCGCTTGTGGCATGTGTGTGCAATAAATGTCGTATGCAAACACAATTAAAATCAGCCAATCACGAAATAATTCCGATGCATTGTGTTACACGTTCGTATATATAGATAAACATATATATATATGTATAATCCTCAAACGCTTCAGAACTCATTCACCCCTCCGCACGTACCAATGTACGTAAGCTATAATATGGATATGTATGTGCATGTTTCACAGACTCGATATGTAGGCATAAAACTTTGGAAAGTTCATCACACATTTGTATTCGTTGATTTTAACATGATATACTTTTGCATTTAGCCATCAATATGCGACAGATACGTGAACGATAGTTAGGGGGAAAAATCTGTGATTGATTCAATCGATTTTTTTCTCTTTTATTTATGAAAATTATGCGCATAATGAAACGACAAAGTGTGTATCAAATCTCCATACATTCATCATTCAAAATATGAAACACTTGAGATATTGATGTTGAGGGGGGAGGGGTGAAAAAAATATTGGGAAAAATTATTGTATGTTGTATAATGGACAAAGCAGACAGACAAAAGGTTAGAACCATGTTTATCGGTTACAAGAATATTTCAGAAAAGTTGAAAGACTTGAGATGTCATACGATGTCAAAATTCAGGACGAAGAAAATACTTTTTTCATCACTTCGACATTAAAAATTGTGGAAGAATTTTTAACTCACATCAAAGGACGCAAAATTATGTTTCAGTAAAAGTGAAGGACTAATGCTATACGCTGAAACTCAAACAGAATATGGATATGTAATATGATTTCATGTTACTTGACCCACGAACAATTATTCCTGGATAATTGGTTCTACATAAATTAACACGGGTAAAATTATCTTCTTGCCAAGTTCACCTTATATTAATTCATCCCTTCCGAATGAATTACTGTGTCTCATTTGCTTTTTTACATATCTGTGTACATTTATTATTATATTCGATGACAAAATTATTTTTATATATAATTTTGCTGTGTAGAATTTCACATAACAGCGGGGTCGATATGAAATGAATTATGATGTAACACAATATTTCATGTCTTAAATCAGAATTATATTTTTGCAGTTGGAAACATTTTTCTCGGATTGATAAACATAAATATGAACACATCAACTTGGAGAAAATTACTACCGATAAAGTTCCTCCAAGATATTTCGCAGAATGAATTTTCTCACAAGTAATAACTTTATGGTATATGTAGTATGAATATCTTTTCATGTATGTCAATGTTTGTGTTAATATTGGAGTAATATCGATGGAGAATATACACCTGGAGGTAGCACAAGCAGTAGCCTTTTGAAGAAAGATTTCACTGCAGTGTCCTTAATCGATTGTCATGGGAATGAGACAAGTTGGCAAAGTCGGACGTGACGGTGAGAACAAGTTGGACCATCTCGTCGACACTTCTGTGTTCATCTATATATGGACCATATACATACAATCTCGTGGGAACTTTCAACGAAACTCCCAGAGTAAATTGTGTACACGTAGGCTGAAACGATGTCCCCAACTATATATTTGCCCAACGTAGTTTCAACTTGCTTTTACATATAAATATATATATACGTGTACAATATATACCTGAGGTGATGATTGTTGTGTTGACAAATCACTGATGATTGGCACCTGCAACACATTAAACAAATATGATATTAATTATTGAAGATTGACTGAGTTCAATTAAATTTCTTGTGATATTTCAATTTTTCATAGCCTTCACCACAATTTCATCGATATTGTTTTTATTTAATATCGTTATTCTTTTTTTTTTGCACATCCCATGAATCAGGGAAGAACCATAGCCCTCAATAAATTTAAACAATTGATGTGTCATTGTTTTCATCTCTCTTTTTTTTTTTTTTTGGGGCTAAATAAATTAGACAAATTTGTGATTTGAGTTGACTACCACACGAGCAGATTACGTAATGAGTGACATGGCGAGACGAGGAGTCAAGGTATATAATTACGAAACTCATTAATGCTGTCACGAAAACTGAAACTAACCACTAGACGTTATGTTATCTACATGAATAAATATATGTGTGAACACATACGTATGTATCTCCGTATTTACATATATTTATATATGTTTTACCATTCGTTGCCACACAGTTTTGACTGACTTTGTTGCAGATGTTGTCTAGCTACTGTCGCTTACCTATATTGCAATTAAATTCACGCAATATGATACGAGAATTAACGTTTCTATATGTTGGAATAGAGAAGTAAGAAACAAAGTTTACCATATTGCAAGTTTGTATCCAGTTAAAACTTGCAGTGATATATATAGTTAGTTAATTATTATTGTCTCTTTATTGTAATTCCAAATTTACAACTTGTATCAATATTAATAATATTGGTGATCCAATAAATGTATACAAATTGCAATTAGTCATGATGATAATTCGATTCATCATTGAACAAGACAACAACTATTGAATCTCAACATTTTTTTTTTGCGTAGGAACTAGTATAAAAAAACCAAAAAATGTACCAATTATATTTATTCTATTGAGTTTCATCGTCCAAAAATGACAGAAAACGAATCATAAATTTTCTCCTTTGTTACAAATGCAAATTTACTATATGTGTTAGCATCAATGATTTTGGCAGTCTATCAAGCGTATACCAATTGCAATTAGCCACGATGATAAATCGACTTGTCATTGAACAAGACAATTGATGTTTACCATGTATATATATATATATATATATATATATCTCTAAATATATGTATATACAATTGGTTGGACCACAACGCGTGTAACACGTTGTCGCGTTGTGTATTTCTCTAACCACACTATGCCCATCGTGTTGCTTTTCGTGTTCCGGATCGCTCGATGTTCTCCAAACTTCACTACATATATATGTAATTACATATATATATATTTTATACACGCGATCGAAGTTGCAAACGGGTAAGCGAGTCGTATTCTATAATTACATTTCGCGTTAATTACCAAACAATTATTGTAACGAGATTGATATGACTGGGAGAGTGAGTGAAGTAGTATATATGCGAATGGAAATAGTGAACATTTTGTTACATGGCTCTGTACCAGCGTTCACTTAGCGGTACAAGGAAAAATATTTTTTTGGCAAGTATTAGTATACTTTATCATGCCAATGAATATGTATGAATCGGTTGGAGAATATATAAATGTAATCACCGGGAATACTGAAAGTTTAATATTAACTCGCTGTATATACAAAGGTTTAATTTTTTTTTTAGTACGAAGTTTAGAATTGTTGAGAAATTGTGATTATTTATATTGTACTTTCACTCGTGAATTTCAAACGTATGTGTCTCATTTTTTCGGAATTGTTTCAATCAAAATACGTTAGATCGACAATTAATTATTGTCGAATATTATTTTTTTTTCTTAACTCATTATCAAACTTATTACCGAAAACAAATTTTATATTAAAAATTTTTTAATTCACGCGTTGTTAAACAACGATATGCATACATGTATGTATAACTTGGATAATTATTCAAATATTAAATGGTATTTTTTTGTCGTACAGTACATATACCACTGGCAGCGGGGGAAAGAAAAAAAGAGGAAAAGAATCACTTCCTTCATATATTAAAGCATGAAAGGTATATATGAAGATGGAGAAGCGTGCTCGACCCCCAAGAGGGTAAATGTTATTTTCGTTGTACGTAAAACGAGGAAAAACCGAGACTGCCAAAGCCCGCTCTCGGTGAAAGTTTACCCAAGACTCCAGTGTATATACAGAATGCATAAATAAATATACACCTTAACGATTTCAAAACTATGCATGAATAAAATATAGAGATTTTTTCTTTCTTCTTTTATGATACGAATCCGGAGTGTTAGTTGGAATTTTTTTAATTTTACAAACGTAAATAGATACAAACAGTATTGTCGGTAAATTTACAGATCGATTGAATATCATGTCTTGAATATCATCAACATATTTTATGTTAGCATTTTGATTTCTTATTCTATTTTATTATATAATCAAATTCCGTTTTTCCAACATCGTATTTTTCTCAGTACTCTCATGATTTCATTTATTACTATAAAACATTCAACGATGTAATTTTACTCCAGTCTTATGGCAAAGTATACATTTACATATAGATATAAGAGAGATAATTTAAATATTCATAAAAGAGAAGAGGATTGTGTAGTCAGAAAATCCTTTCATGCTTATGGTAGATGAAAAACGAGATGAAATTTACACTAAAAAGCCAGATTATTAGCACTTTCATTTCTTAAATTCTCACAATTTCATTAAAAATTTGTGAGTTGAGGTAAATCTATTGGAATAACACTAAAATAATTATAAGCTTTGGCATATCAAAATGAGCAATTGAAAGGTTTTTATTTCTATAGTTGAATATACAGTAAAAATGACAAGAAAGAAAAGTCATTTTTCAAATCTATCCACAATACACGGAGGAAATGATGTTGCATTATTATTTGAATAGAAAACTAAAGACCTATAACAATTGTTCATATATTTTATTCAATTGTTAATGTATATAATGGAGGGAAAAAATTATGGTTAATGGATAGAAAGAATAAGAAGGGATCACAAGTGTATATATACTAAGGATATCCTTTGCCCGACCCATTTGCTAAGTTTTCATGCTTCCCCTTTGCCACACTCGACACAACCAATGGCAACGCGCCACCCTCTGTAACCTTCATCTACCCTTTCTATTTCTTCTCTTTCTCACTTTATAAATACATATATTTCACATGGACCCTTCTATATAGTATTAAAGAATGCTGTCAGCAAATTGGTGTCACCAAAACGCATCGTCATATCTGCCTTTTTCCTTCCTCTCTTTTCTTCATTTTTTCTTTTCCCCTTTCTCATTCTTTTTCACATATGAAATTTCAGAATGCTCCAACTTGTATGTATATGAAATATTGTCCCACGTCTTCCGTCAAGACACTTCTGACAATTCTTTCTTGACTTCATGGGTTCACAGACAATTCAATTTTAGAAGGGGTTGTTGAGAGAAAAATTTTGTGCAATATAAAAAGTTATATCACCTTGGTTTTTTTTTAAATCTCCATTTTCAAATTGAGTACAATTTTCTTTCTCTCAATTTTTTTCTTTCCCACCTCTTTTATTTCACATGTGATATCAGTACTTAATTTTCTAGTGAAAGAAAAAAAAAAAAAGTTCTGACCCCATGAAATAACACCATATTTTCCGTATTTTTTTCTATTCTCTTTATGTCTCCCGTTGGAATATGTGAAACTACATTTTTTATGAAATATAAAAAATGTTGCATGTAAGAGATGGAGTAAAAAAAAAAAAAAAGATACTTTCATATATGTGTATATAGAGAAGGTGAGTCGAAGAAGTTTAACGTGAGAAGAGTCCCTCCGTCTCACACACACACACACACACACACACAGTAGCATTATACGCTCACGACTCTTCCACGTTCCATTTATCGACGTGAAAACTTTGGCTGGAAGTTTCTCGTGGCTCATCTTATCCCACCACAGAAGGATAAATGTGATACCATGTGAGGAAAAGGAAAAAAAAAAAAAAAACCAAACGCAACATAAACCACAAGCAAGTGAAAAAGAGAACGAGAGATGTGTATACCACGACCACAGTGAAAGAAATGAAGATGAGGAGAGAAACGTGTCCATTGAGATATCACCACCAATTCCGCTTAACCCTGAGCTTCAACTTTTCCCCAGAACTTTTCATTCCATCACACAACCAAATAAAATTGTTTGGAAAAAATAAAAATACCCCACATCAAATTGAAAAGAAGAAAAAACCCCAATAAAAATAAAATAAAATAAAGCATTTATTTTCACATATGCTTCTAACAAGATATATATATATATATATATATATATATATGAGCGTGAGGAATTCGGGGCATTGAAGATATAAGCTGGGTCAAATGTGGATTAAGTAGAATAAGTGAGAATCGGTCAGACACGCGGACAGTAAAACGTTATGCAAGCGAGAGAAACACCCCTCTGTGACATTTATCTCTCGAATTTCAGATATCCCACTGTGATATTCATGGAAAATTGAGAGAAGGGAAGAATAGAGAAAAGAGCGAAAGCGTGATAGGGGAGAGTGAGAGCGTGAGCATAAACATATGTGAGAAAATGAGAATGGAAATGGAGAACTGTAGAGGGTGATCGCGTGTGTATAAACGATAACCACGAATATCAACTGTGCGGTCGATTCTAAACCTTAAGCACCCGATGAGTGTGAGAGAGAAAGAGCGACAGCCCATATATGTATATATAAACATATTGTAGAAATATATATGTGTGTATGGCTGATGTGTAGAAGGGATGAAAGCATAGTACTTATCCGGTTGGGACGCTCATAGAATGGTTAAGCAGCCCGTTAGACAGGCGAGGTTGAAATACATATATGTTCAAAGTGTAATGTGGATATATGCATATAATGGTATTATATACACACAGTGAAATTGAAACGACATTGTGAAACTTAAAAACAATTATTGAATAGAGAAAATAATATAATTGTTCCAGAATACATTGGATAAAAATCTAACTTCATATTTTCATATACAAATAAATAGAAAAATTGGATAGTGCTTGTAATTAATTATCGATTTAATCACATCCATTACTGACCCCATCATGTGAATCTTGGCCACTGTTGTTTCATCATATGACTCTCGGAAGAATTAATTGTATAGTGTAAAAGTGCTAGTTTATTTTCATTTCAATTTATCAAATTTGATTCAAGTTTTATCACACTCGGTGTATTACAACAACTTCAAAGCTTTCTATTTCTCAATGTATATGAAGTTATATACGGTAAAAGAATATGCAGATAAAAGTATCGAAGATCTACTGGTACTCGAGATATTTAGAAAAACAAAACAGGAGAATTTTTAAAAATGCAATACAATTGGCAAAAAATAATGTGACATTACTGCTCGATCAAACAAAAATAATTTCCATATATTTTTCCATATATTCAAATTCGCATGTCATCGATAAACATTAAAAAAAATTAAATCCTGTTATTATTCTTCAATCACCAGACACTGCGAATAAATAGTCATAAAAATATTGTTTCATTCAAGAAAAATGTATGCTTCAAATATTTAACTATGAACTAATATATTACATGTATTTATTTTTTTATCATGCATGGTATGTTCAAACAAAAAAACCCTGTACATTGCATTGATTTAGATTTGCAAGATACAATGATTTATTTATGTCCAAATTGAAGAGAAAAATTTCATTGAAAATTGAATAAAGAAGAATTGTGAAAAAAATTTTTATTTCATTATTATATATGAATATTGATATACAGATGTGTAGGTATGTGTGAGTGTGTGGCTGAATGGAAGATTTGATTATGAAAAAGTCAGTGACAGAATAGTATTTAAATTGATAAAGTTCAAGCAGTTGGTATGGAACGAACGCGGCGGTCGCTGTGTATGGTACAAAATAATAAAAAGAAAAAAAAGTAGGGAAAAATAACAGAACACAGCACATATATAAATATATATATACACACACACATATACGAGCACACGGAAGCTTCCCACCTATTCAACGCCGAGTACAATTGGAGGTTTTTTTTTTATTTTTTCTATTTTCTGTTGCTCTTACCCTTCGTTGAAATATTTACCCTAGAAAAATATCCACAAAGCAGAGTGGGGAATTTTTTTTTTTTTTTTTTTCCATTCTTTTTTCCCCCATTTCCACTTTAGTGTTAAAGTGAATCGTTGACAAATTATGATGATGTAAATAACAAATGAGCGCTTAAACACTTGATGCAATCAAATGAAATATATAATTGAAACAAAAATTAAAACCGAGAAAACAAAAAAAGGCAAAGAATAATATTATTACACTCTATATAGATATAAATACGGATCATAACTCTTGATCGAGTCCTCGCGTGTAGTCCAAACAATTCGTATTTATAACTATTACAAATATATAGATACATGTATACAAACTCACCCCAGCAAACTCGCGGCGGTAGCGTATCGTATTGCAGGAATGCTTGAGGGCTGCCAGTGCGTAAGAGGATGGCGGTTAACCTTAAATCCCAACTTCAAAATGATGACAATTAACCAAAAGGCGTGGCGACATTATGAACAGAAGGAAATAATTTAAAACCACGCACACACGACAATAAAATAATTAAATCTCAAGATGTACAAAGAGATAAAAAACCGAATCAACATTCGCCCGTAAATAACAACTAAATTCGTGTGAAACAATAAAAAAAATTATTAATAAAATGAAAGTTAATCAATGTCGTAGAGAAAAAAAAAATATTGCGTAGTCGATTTACAAAATTATTATTATTTTTCTTCTCGTCTTTGATGATTGTGGGACAGTTGATATGACCCGGTAACCCCGAGTAACAGTATACACGCCGAAAATCAAGTGTATAATATACACCCCATACAATACGGATATGTTGTGTTGTCACGCGCGCGTTGTCATACAACTTTGGGGTATGACAGTACCGTTGACAATGTCGACAGTTGAGACAGCGAGAGTCTACAATGAAAATGATGATGATGACGACGACGACGACGGTGATCACACAGTGAAAGTAGAGGAAGAACGACTCGACTCACGATGCGGAAGGGTAGGCAGCTCTTGCGCCACCGTCGACGCCCTCGCGTTACTCTCCTAAAAGGGTGGGCGCCGAGGTATAACGCGCCGCCGCTAGAGTCACGTGCCAAACACGCAAACTCCGTGTAGTCCTGGTGAAAACGGTCCATTCCCCAAAATATATATACATAGTTCTCCTTGATTCTATACTATTCAACTAACGTGAAAATTATCGTATCCGTCTTAAGTCAGACAATCTTTTTCTTTATACATATACCAATACACAGTCGCGATACATTTTACATACGATAACTGAATGAGTATTGTAACAGAAAGAAATGTTTATATTCTCATATGTACACACATCCTTTAAATTATTTTCAATATCAATATTATATTTTATCCAAAAATACCACGAAGTAACAAACAATAAATCATAATATATTTGTGAAATTTATCAAATAAATTGTACATTTTCTTATTCTCTTTCTAAATATTGGAATAATAACTAACAATACTTTTTTATTCATGCTGAAATATTCTCATTCACAGTCTTCTCTTAAAAATTATCATTTGGTTTTTAGATTGAAGAGTGAAATACACGTGAAGCCCAATACGTATGACATTTTTCAGCTCAATTTCCATTTCATGGGGTTTTTTTTTTTTTGTGATATGATAAATCTATACATGCCAGTTGGGTGAAACTACGTTGAGATGTATTTCCGTGCGAATTCCATTACCTCACCAAAGCCATCCACCGCGTTCCATTGACGAACGACGATCTGGCCATGAGAATCCTGCTTTTTTTTTTTTTATTCTTTGTTTCAAAGTCCAATAAGCCACTCTCACTGATACCACATACAAGTTTATTCGCTTCCGTATATATACATATAAATATATTACATATATATATATATATTCACAGAGCAATTCTAGGAAGCGGATTTCAAGGAAATTGCGAATCGGTACTGAGAAGCTAGTCAAAGCCATATGTATTCAGAATATAATGCAGTGAATGGAAAATTTTGATTTCACACATTTACTCGACTGAGATCAGAGACAAAGTGTAAAACACGCATAATAATACATTGAATTCGTTTATTATGTTAATGTAATTATGCATAGCACACAGTGAGGAAATTTAGTGCGGTATCAAAATATACAAATAAGACAGTGAAAAAAAAAAAAAAAAAAAATAGCAGCAAAAGTATAACAAGTACAATTAAAATGATAATGCTGGAGAAATATCTGTCGCTTCGCGAACAAAAAAGTAATGTACGAAAACGAGCATATTGAGGACAAATATGCGGGATAATCTGAAATGCTCTAAGAGGAAATTGTATTTAGAAAATTTATATACTTGAAACTTGATATTACTGTTTATATAGGATAGGACAAGACTAAAAAAATTAATTATACATCTGAGGTCAGAGGAGATGAATTAAAAATACAGAAATTAAATTTGTCATTTTTACTATTTTTTATGATAGTTAATTATCAGAATTTTTTTTTTTTCTCACTGTTTACTCATCATTTTTTTACTCGTTTCACACTATCAATATCTTTTGTTTTCACGAAAGAATTAATGAACAGATAATCAATGTTGGCGAGTAATTTTCGTGAAAATTATCACATTCTATTTTTGTTTTTAAATTGAAGTTAGCAAATATTTTCACATGGCAATCTGTTAATAAATGCCTTTCTCATTTGTTGGCAGCACGTGAACGCCAAAGAATCGCGACCGCAATTTATCTACGACTTTTATATACCGATAAACGATACTTATGGTACATGACTAAAATGCACCAGTGGATTGCACACGCCCATGACGGTTTCATGAAGCCACACTTGTACAGCCCCTGAGCTCCTGAGGAAAAATAGAATGGAAAGGCCAAAAGATACTGAGAAAAAGAGTGAGAAGAGGTCAAAGACTAACTTTTTTTTTTTTTTTTTTTTTACCCTTGAGGGGCTTTGCGTGGATATATTTCATGGAAGTATTGCGCCAAATCGTTGTATCGCTCTCATCGTCGTTCATTTTTTCTCCAAAACGAAAAAAATAAAACATAAAAAAAATACCAACCACAAAAATCATCGCAAAACCATTGAAGCTCTCAATCACAGTCAGAAATTGTTGATTCGGTGGTGTTCCAATTTTTTACACACATCTGTTCACCTGCAACGCATAGACACTGTCCATAAAAATAATATCACTGGTATCCAACTAACAATAAACAAAAAAAAAAATAAATAAAACATGAATAAATAAATGAAGAGGAATAGAAGCAAAAAAAAAAAAAACGAGACACATTCCTATATATGTATATGATGCATGGTCATATCAGTGGTAATGTCAATTATTCAGATATGTCAGAGGTAATTTGTCGATCGTTTTTTGGGCCGTGAACTGTGATAGAGCAATGCTGCTATTCACTTCAAACTTGTTAAACTCGTTGAAACAAAAACTTTTCCAATCACTCCATGTAGTGCAGACATTGTCAGGAATTTTTTCTACTCTTTCATTATTCTTCTCGATATTGTTATTTTTCTTATTTTTACCTCTTCTTCAACACGAGTGACTATTGGGACATTTTTTTTTTTTCATTCAATCACGAACTGTTGTCAAAGACAGAGTCAAGACTGAATTTCAATAAATCAATTCTCTTTGAATTTGAATTGAAATTTTTATGGCGAAATAGTAGTCCGTGAATTATTAAATATATATTTGCCATAAGAAATGGCGAGCTACATATTTTTAATATTTGAAAGGATATTTGCAAAATGTCTACTAATGTCTTGGACAAAAGTTGTCGACAAAAATTTCGCCAAACTCACAAGTGTTTCCAAAGCTTATATTTCTCATACTTCTTCTTCTTCTTCTTCTTCTCCTTGTTCTCCTCTTCCTACACCTTCTTCTGTTTCTTCTTCTTCTTCAATGTCTTCCTTTACCCGCCATTTCCCCTCTGCACGAGTTCTTTCATTCCCAACTTGTCCACTTATTCGAAGGTTTAGGGAAGTGGCGAGGGAATAAAGTGAGGTAGAAGAGCACAAACTTTCTCAACGCGATAATGCAGGAGAACAAGAATGACAGAAAAAAAATTTAAAAAAAACAGTTGCAATGAGCGATGGTATGTATGCATAAGGGATAATGGAGCAAGGGATTCCCTTGCACTGAAAAGAAAGTATTCTGTAAACGAGAACAAAGACCATCGTTGATTTAACTTGAAATTGAAAAGATAAATTAAATTTTTTACATGTTTTCTAATTTTTGATCATTTTTTCAAGACGAAGCCCCGTGTCTTCGAGCTTTTACCGACATAACAGAAAGAGACAAGTAAGAAGCGATAACGAGGGTTATCAAGTGCATATTAGCATCAACACAATGAACACAGCATCAAATACGACGTGAAAAAGTGAGGACTTAAACTCTTGATATTCGATGAGAGAATCTGAAGTACGGGCTCCGGGGAATTGTGTATCGATCGTGAATAAATGACTTTGCTGTTATGTGGTATCAAAGGAAAATATTATTATCCACGTTATTATCATTAACGATGGGATATAATCGAAAGACGCTTGATGAGAGAAATCATTGATGTGTATAATAAGAAGATGGAAAATACTATGTAAATAACATTGTCGATTACTTACTCTTCAACATTCCTTCCGGAAATTTCACTATTGTGAATTAATTACTTCAGTTCTTATGTTTCATTTCACACGGCTGCGATAATTTTTTTGCTATCATTTTCTTCTTCACTTTTTTTTTTTTTTCCATTATTTTCTCTTTTCATATCATTTCAGTGTGAATTGAGAGACTTGGGCGCGAAACCACCAGCCGTTTCCAAGGCGACTCCACCAACGACCAAACAAACTCCATCAACAATCCTACCGCCCCATTGTACTCAAATAAATGTAAAACAAAAGTTGGTCTACTTGCACGAAAACACTGAACAACTTTTATATTCCATTTATTTCTATTTCATTGTTGATTGAGAGGATAATTAAATAATTGAAAGAATGAAGAAGATTGACGATCAATTAATGGACCCTGAAGACAACAGCACATCTAATCGAATATATTTACCCTTACGTGAACATATTTTATTCGCCCTCGAGCCTTGCTCACATGCACTGGCTATTCAACAACAGAGCTTGATAAATTTAGATCATCATATAAATTGTGACAAGAGGTAGTGAGTTTCAGAACAAATAATTGTCACTAATACATGAACAAATGTTGACAAATATAAATGGATACAATTAATTTTTCATTCACAGAGAGTATGCAGATCAATTGGAAAAAGTGAAAAAATTGCAGACAGATAGGTGAATACTTTCAAATTAATGTATGAATTTCAAGTAAGATAATAATTACATGAGAGAAAAAAAATGACATTTTCCAATAGTAAGTATGTTCGAGAATTGTTGGAGAATGTGAAAAACGAGATGAAAGAAACCGGATCATTCAGTGCGTTGATTAAGCTGATCGAAGAGAGTGTTTTAAGAGAGAAAGAGGAAAAGGATATTCTAGTTAATTACAAGGAGGCGAAAAGAGCAGTCACTTGTGCCCGAAAAACTCTTGAAGATGAGCATATTGCGCACAATCATGAGATAGATGCCTTGAGAGCCGAGCTCGTTAATCTCAAGGTAAAGAAGAAAGTGGAATGTAAAATACAAATGAAATATCATAGCTTATTTTTTTCAATTCTGTCTTCCTGTCTCAGTGTCTTGAATTGTTTTTTTTTTTTTTGCTTCCTCCAATTCTCATGAGAATTATTTGCCCAATTGTCAATAGCACACGAAGAAGAAGCTCGTGTTGAAAGCTGACGTGGCAATGAGATATACGAGTGCTTGGGAAACAGCACAGTGCGAGCAAAGCTCTTTGCGATGCAGCATCATTCTCAAGGGTCTCAATACTTATCTACACGATTGTTTAATCTGTGAAAGAAATGAGTACCGTGTCGCGAGAGAAATTGGAGCTTTTCTTAAGCAAAACATTGCTGTAAGTTCATCGTCATCGCAAAAATAGAGATAGCAAAATTGAAAAATTGGAAATATTTTATTGACAATTATTTCAATTGAATAGTCCATTATCGATTCATTCATCCATAGTTTGTCTCTGTTTATAGTTCAATGAACAGGCGACATCATATTGGTGTGAACGTTACAATCGTGAAATGCAATTGTATGAAGTAAAAAATAACGAATTGCGCAAAAACATAGAATCAAGACGGAATACATTGGAGATACTTGAGACCAAGGTATGTTTTTGACGTTAACAGATCATACTCCTCACATTTCCGCACCACCCACGCAAATATATATATATATATACATTTAGATCAAAACTTGATTGCAGTTGCTCGACGAAAATCCCACGTAGGAATCGATTAAATGCCCCGTCAAGCCGCACTTCGGTATTCTAATAATTCTACAACTCATGCAATATTCATCAAGCCCAAATAAAGAATAAAAAGAAGGGAGAAAAAAATTATCACGGATATTGCATGTCATCAATTTTGCATACAAATTTTTTCTCTGAATTATTCGTTATTCACTCATTTATTAATATGTAGACATACACAATTGGTTTTCGATGATTTTCAGCGTTATATTTATATTTTATAACCATATAAATCAGTATCCCTCATATATATTCCAACTCTTGCATTCCTGTTTCAGTATCGGGAGAGACAAGACTTCATTGACAATTATCTGGCTGAAAAAGAGATGACAAGATTATACAAAAAACAGGAACAACATCGATGCAATTGTGCAATCACAATCCAATCGTGGTGGCGAGGCGTTATGGTAAGGAGAAAATTGGGACCATATCAAATTGATGAAAAAAAGAAGAAGCGTGCGGCTAAAAATAAAAAATAATTTCAATTTTATATTTATATGCATATATATATATTATAATTCTGTAAGTATGATATTATCGAAATCCCGGACCTGTTACAAGACAAATCAAATTTTGGAACAATATTTTCATGAAACTCAAACCCGAAGCAATTATATAAATATTAAAACTGGAAATTTAACGAAATTGATTTATAACACGTCAATTCAATATCACATATCCATTCCATTCAACCACTGTACAGTTTTTGAATTGATTCAATGGAGATCAAAAGGACAATCGATTGATTTCCATCTGAAAATTCATCGCATTGTTTCACTGATAGCGAATGCCCAGTTATCTCAACGTTTCTGGGTCAAATAGAGAACGAAAAGAGCGAGGGCAGAGTTGCAGCGGGTGGTGAACACGGAGGGTGGTTTTGCTTGGGACGATGGAAGTGGAAATATACGAACAGTGAACTAAAGGATAGAGTGAGCAAGCAAGTAAGTGAGAGAGAGAGAGAGGATAACTATATACTGGCATTGCAATTTCCCGTGCACACCACACTGGAACGGACTAGGTCGGGCGACCTGCTGAACGGAAGATTGGGTCGAGTGGAGTACGCTTAGTATGGGATAACAGATGTTCCAGGATATCGGTTAATTTAAGGGCAATGTACTTCTCTCTCTGTCTCCATCTCTTTCTCATTCTATCACTTGAACAGTCACCACACACATTGCTTCCAATTACTCGTGAAACTTGATTTTTCAATCTGATTGCATTCATTGTAAACAATACGATCATATAAAAATATCAAGTAGGAGACAATAGAAAAAGCTAGCAAACTAACTTATTCGTATCTCATGGGACATGAAATATTCCGAACCCTAATAGATATATGATGATATGATTTGATTGAAAAGAAATGGATTTATCCATTTATGTATACATAGAGTATAATTCATATTCGAAAAATATCACATTCAATGCATTTTCTGGAATGTAAACATCCATAATCATTCCATCACCGAGTATATCAAATTCCTACCCCAACCTAACCTCTTTATTTTTAGTACGCTTGCGAGCCGGGGTGAGGCGCTGGAATCAGCGATTTCCACGCACTTTCGTCAGTTATAATTCTAACCAAAAAATATCTCTAAATTTGTGTCCAATTAACCACAAAAAAAAATTAATTTGCTCACACCAATATAATAATTGTTTCAATAGAACAACTGTCCATTGAAGTGAAAATTCGAATTGTTGGTAATACGCATGCGGATGGCGCGAATGTGACGCCATTTTCTCCAAAACTTTCTACCAAGACCATAAATTGAGAAAGGTTGTGTGGTACATGAATGAATACAGTTGTGTCGACGTATGCCAACTCAATTGGTGCTGTTCAATTAGTTTGCACGTTTTTATTATGTATTGGATGTAAGTATATTTGTTTATTGGATAGTTGATCACTCACATACGAATGAATATTGGGGTTAAAATGTCCGAGCCTATGGCAAGGTACTTCCGTTCAATGGACAGGAACAGGAAGTTCATCTCGCACATTCAGTGGGCAAAATAAAAACATCCTGTGCAAATGAAATTTTTGAATAATATACACACATTTTTATATATATATATTTATGCATACAGTTATTCTGAATGTTAATTGAAATAGATGACAATCACTCTCATTTTATAAATATTCTAAATATAATAGAGCTGATATTTATATAATCATCAAACATGTGTTTATCTTGTTCAGAGAATCGCAAAGCAACACATACTAAGCACTATTCGATCATATTCGAATGTCAGATTATAAAAATATTCATAGAAATAGAATCAAATAGGAATAAACATTGATAATTAATGATTTTGTATTTCAGGGTATTTATTAGCTGGACGTGATAAAGAAGTAGAACCATGCAATCCGATACACTCTGCGGCAATGATATTGAAGCACTCAATGCTGAATCATTTATTCCTGTGAGTATATGATGGAATAGAGAAAGAGAAGTCGGGATATAAAATCAATATTTTTAATTTTGTTTATCAAGAATTATTCTTGATTCTCGAATTTACCGTACACTCACCTCAAAAAGAAATCCTATACCATACACTAACTCATATAAGAACAATTTGATAATAGGTGGAATTCCTTTATTGTGGTGCTACACAACAATCACATTCACAGGACTTATCACTAGTAGAACTAGGGAAGCAACTGTTGTTGGCGGCAAAAAATGGTCAAACAGAAGTCATACGAGATCTTATGCGCCGAGGCGCACCATTCTCCAGTGATTGTGTATGTATTTGTATTGATAAACATGCTATAATCAATTTAACGCTTGCAGAGCAGGCGTGGGTTTTACCGATCCCAAAGAATTCGGATTCTTAAAAAAAAAAAAAATATCAATCGATGTTATCGATGTTAAACCATTATTATACATGTAAATATTTGTTATTGCAGCTGGGAACTACTGCATTGCATCTTGCGGCACAAAATAATCAATTAGATACCGCAACAGTATTGCTCGAATCAGGAGTCTCGCGAGATGCTAGAACGAAAGTTGACAGAACGCCCTTGCATATGGCTGCATATGAGGGCCACCACGAAATGGCAATTTTGTTGTTGAGTTATGGTGTTGATGTTGATAGTAGAGATATGGTAAAGTCACATATTCAATTCAATGGAATTAATTTACTCTTTAATTAAAAATTCAGTGATGGTACAATTAAATATTCTTTTTAGCTCAAAATGACACCGTTACATTGGGCTGTTGAGCGTGAACATACTGAAGTGATAGATGTATTATTGGAACATGGTGCTGATGCCAATGCAATGAGTAAATTTGATAAAACACCAATAAGTCTTGCATTAGAACATAATCGTCTCGATTTCGTTGATATGCTGCAACAAAAGAGGGAGATATTGAACGTGCAAGTGCAAGTGCAACAACAAAATCCAATAGTTTCAGCGGAGATTAAAGAGGCAACGCAAAGCTTGATGCAAATAGAAGCTGAACGACAACAAGAACAACATCAGCTGGAGTTACAGCAGCAACAGCAATTGCAACAGCAGAAACGAAAGATGGCACAAGGTAAACAATAAATTATAAAATCTATAATAGATTTGTAAATAAAATGAAGGATATTTTTTTCATTGAAGTTCAAGTTCCGAAAAAGCAAAAAGTGGTATTTCAACCATTTCAAGTGTCCGCCGCGAGCGACGAGGAACAAGAAAAAGATGCGGAAATAGCTGAAAGAATAAATAGCATTGAGCATAGTACTTTTAAGAAGCATAAAGATATGGGAGGATTCAATAGCTTGGAGCAACCTTTTAGGTTATTACAAGCTCATGGTATTACGATGATACCTGTAGATAATGACTCGAGTATTGTAGAAAATGCTATGGAAAGTGGAAGAACGGTAGTTCTCACAGGTAATGGAAAACATACTCTCGTCATTTTCAATTGTAAATACATGCAAGCTTTATCATTCTTCTTTATATTTCGTTGTATTGTTTTCTTAACTATGTTATAATTTGTCTCCTTTGTTCTAGAAGCCGGTAAACTTGCATTAAATTTAACAAGGTCACAGTCGATCGGTGTGAAGGGTCTACAAGTTGGTTCACGTAAAGGAGCACCTAGGAAAGTAATTGCAATTAGAGCTGATCAAATATTGGGTCAAAATCCGCCAGTCCTCACACCGAGGAGTCCAAATATATTAAAAAGAAACAAT
This sequence comes from Zele albiditarsus, assembly GCA_958496275.1. Taxonomy (NCBI): domain Eukaryota; kingdom Metazoa; phylum Arthropoda; class Insecta; order Hymenoptera; family Braconidae; genus Zele; species Zele albiditarsus. The sequence continues at coordinate 17,109,314 of OY292409.1, forward strand.
GTCGTTGAAAGTAAATCAGGCAAACTATTTTTTGCGCCCATTAGCAATAATACGACTATTACATCGAAAAAAGGTGGCATGAATTCAACAAAGGTAAAAAATATGAATAAGAATGAGTAGAAATCACAGAATAGATTGATGATATTTATTTGAATTGAATTGTTTATTTCAGAAGAAAGGAATATCTCAAACAAAAATACAAAATCCAGTAATATTACACTTAGACGACGATATTGAAGAAGTTACAGAAGATGATAATCCATCGGAAGAGTATTTTGATCCACCAGCGAAAGATAATGCGACTCTCAGTGAACAATTGATAGAAGCACAGCGAGCACTTGTGCAATGTCGAAAAGAATTGCGGATGAAAGATGAGGAGATTGATATGTACAAACAGACAATTGAAAAATTATCTCAGCACAGGCATATGGAGAGTAATTAAAAATAATTCATCAATTAAATTATTTTCATCGGCAACGAATCTAATGCAGTTATAAATATAAGAAAGATACAAAAGCGCATTGTTTTGAAACACAATTGCAAGAGCTAAGAAAAGACAGGAAATAGTCGTGAACCCTGGATTAATTCCGGTGTATCTCCATTTTTTTTACGTGTTCGAAACATAAGTCTCCGCTTCCACCAAGACTATTAAATGTAAATATATAAGACAATCACTTACTAATTCAGTGAATCGCATCGCATTTTTTTCCCGAATGTAGTTTAGAATAAAAATGAAAACAGAATGAGGGGAAGAGTCGTCCACGATTTTAGAGTTTTTCAGAAAATTGTTAAAATAAGACACGATTGCATAATTGTTGTACAGTACCAAAAAAAAAACAAAGAAAAATTCAAATTTTCGAAACGAAACCATATGTATAAAGTGCCAATTGAGCGTTTATTATATACATAAGAACATATGTATATGAATGCGGTTATGTGTCGGTTTTTCATTGGTAATTTTGATACAAAATAAACGCCTCTTGCAATCTATTCGAATAATTCAATGTCGGGAATTCTGTGAAAGCTTTTGTGCGTCAATTAAGTGATTTTTTTTTTTCGTCGTTTTTGTATCTCCTAGAACCTACACGATTTTCGTGATTTTAATTAGGAGAGCCACATGCTTTGTACAGACACAAACATAATTTTATTAACTATATATTAATGAGAAGAAAGAAAAATAGACTATATATACATTGTTGCAATCACTACAGATGCTGCTTTTCGAAAATTGAATGCAAAAATGTTATTTTTTCATGAAAAAAAAAAACAAAAAATAAACATCAATGAATGGATAAAGATTATTTTAGTTGTATACATTGCTCATTTCATAATAAAACAAAACAATTTTGTTAAATCGAATTAATTTTCCATTTTTACATATATTATATGGTTTATAAATACAGATAAGATTTATACAAAAATGAAAAAATGATTTGACATTGATACCAAAAAAATTTGAAAAAATACACAGTTTTACATTTATATCAACATTTACTGATTGATATCGTTTGACTACCGGTTTCAATTATTACATTCTACATTATAAACTAGTATCGAAACGTGTATAAATCTGAATTCGTTTGACTCATCTAATTCTATTATATAGTTGATATATTAACTATTTTTCTATAAATTCTGTTATCTGATACATTTGAAGTAAATTTTTACATTTCCAAAATGTCTGGAATATAAACAAATATATTTTTTATTAATAAAATCGAATTTCAATGTTTATTAATTCACAAACATATTCGAAATTGATAATGGATGGAATGTAAAGTTCTCCACGATCGATCTTCGATATGAACAGTATACTACGGTATACTTTTGAATGGTTATAGTGTAGTTGAGCACCATGATCGCTCGTTTTCCTCGCTCGATAACTCGCGGAAGCCTAAACTTACACGAAAGTGCAAAGGGGCGGGCGTTCAGCGAATGAACGTGTGAGGAATGAGAGAGAGCGAGAGAACAAAATAAATGGCGGTGCGTCTGATCGTGTCGTCTCGGCAAACCTCGACTCACATCGGATGCATCGCGTCGACGCTCAGTTGCTCTCAGTGCTCACAGCAAACAAAGTAGAGGGAAGTTCGTTCTCTTTTCCTCTCTTCCCGCACCGCGTCTACGTCTTGGTTCTCGCAGTGAACACACTCTTGGCCATAAGCCCATCTCTCTATATATATACTACATACACCACACTCATAATCCCCTGTCGTACACGACACAACCAGGTTGAGAACCCTAATGTTTCGTAGGCACACGACGGAGTCGAAGGCGATGTCCAGCTCTATGAGAGGGGGCCAACAATCGTCGTGTTTTTTGCGCCTCTTTACAACTCATCGTTTATTTAATACAAGAGAATTATACGGCAAATAATAAATTGAAATATAAAGTTATTTACATGTGTATTTGTGTATATGTGTATTGTCGAGAAGACTGTGGTGGATACGTCGCAAATAATTGCATGCATATATACACGAAACAAACAAAAAAGAAACGAAAAAACCCCAAAGAATAAAGCAACATTACATGTATAATAACGTTTATTCACAAGAAGCGACGCGAATAGCGCGATTTGGTGGTATAGTGTTGGCGGGAGAGCAACTGAGAAGGAGAGAAACAGAAAGAGTGAATAAAGTAGTGTATGGATAAGAGTGAGACACAGATAGAGAAACGGAAAAAAGGGAAAAACACGAAGCAGTGCTATGTCAAAGTTGGCTTGACGAAGTGAACACAAGAAGGTGACACAAAGGGGGAAAGGGTAAAAGTGTGGTGGTGGTGGTGATTCCATTTGTGTTATGGGTTACGAATGAAAAGAGTGGACAAGTGGACAAGCGTCCAGTGCAAATACGCACAAACTTGCCGGCGAACGGCGTCGTCTTGTTTGAGAGCGTCTCTCCCGCGTGTTGATTTTTATGTAGTCGCAATTGTGAGGGGATACCTCCAACTGCCTCCAACCAAACAGAAGTACCAACATGAGTCGCCAGGCCGCTTAGTGTTGTAGTATATAAACGGGGCGCGAGGGAGTGAGTAAGAGGAGTGTGAGTATAGAAAAAGAGAGAGGTGTACTGCCTCAAAGGCGGTAGAAAAATGGCGTCTGATAACGAAGCCTTCTGCGTTAGTGACCCAAATTTTGCTGTGATCTGTTCGTTTTTGGAGTGTTTTGGTAAATCATGTGGAATTGATTATCCAGACATTGCAACACTACAAAAAATGTTGGAGGATACACATGAGGGTAAGCGACAACGTGTAATAATATTTCATGGCGCGAGCGCGCACTCTCTCTCTCTCTCTCTCTCTCTCTCTTTCTCTCTCTCCCTCCCTCTCTTCATCATCATCATGAAAATGTACACCCTTTTTCTTCACACATACACACGCTCGCAAACACACTGTATTATCAAAGATTGACCGTTGTGGGTCGTGTGTTGTGTGTGCGTGCGGTATTTTGCTAAAACTAGGTGTATATAAATTTACTTTTTTGCCGCTCAAACTTTGGTGAGTTTGTGTATATGCAAACGACGCTGCACCCTGGCGGCGAGTACGATTCTTCTCAACATATTTTTTTTTGTTATTATTTTATTTATTTATTTATTTATTTATTATTCCTTTTTTTCCTTCTATTTCAATCAAAATATTGTGAATTTCTCGTCAGTTACTTATACTTTTTCACCATCACCTCTCGCGATTATGGCTGATGTTAGTTCATGATTGCTTAATCATTCATTCTTTGCATTGAGCTTGAGATCTAGTTTGTATGTGTATGGATTTATCAAGTATATATTACTGCAGGAATAACCATGTTGATGATGTGAAGGTGATAAATGGCTTTCATTCTCGTAAGCATGATTGTTTACTGCATATAACTTTTTGTATATCAACCATACGCACGTCATAATAATAACACATGATGCTGCTCCATGTTTAATACTACGCTTTATGTTATTCTCATTCATTTGACCCTTTCAAGCATATTATTTCAGTTGAAAGAAAGAAAGAATTAGCTTTATGTAATTTTCCACAGCTTGGTTGTTGATAACATTATTTCTTGGGTAATTATGTTATGTTAGTGGGTTTCCAAATGTCAGCGCTACAGCAGCGATATAAAGATACATGTAAGATTGTAGTAGAACGTAATATGGGTGAAATGAATTAAAAAGTGAATTATAAATGAAGACATTCAAGAAAGTACCATACTTCAAATGGTGAATGAGTATTTACGTTCCACTATGCTGCGTAATTATTATCTTTTTCTCTAAACACCCAAAGCATTGAAGGTTCATTCAAAACATGTTCCATGCTTTTGTGGGGAACGAAAATGTCAGAACAGCAGTGAATGATAAAATGATGTATTCTTTGTTTTTGTTTAATTTCAGTGCCACGACCATTAGTCGATCTCCATATCAAATTATTACGTAAAACAAGAAAAAGTGTATCATCAGAAAAATGGGAACGGGCACTGGTTAAATTTTGTCACACATATTCCAACCAAGATGGTTGGGAACTCGAAAGATTTGGATATAAAAAAGCTCGTATTGGGGTCAAACTACGCTTACTTAAGGTATTTGAAATATATTTCTATTATTATTGAGAAAAAAAAACAGTATAAATTATATTGCTTTATTTAATATTTATGAGAGAATTTTATCTCTACGCATACATACAATTGATTGATGCGATTCTCCCATGGTTTTGTTTTCACAGGTGCTTCTAGAATCGCAATTCGATTTAAATCAGAAATTTAAGAATGAAGTTAATAAATTGGCAGCTAAAGAACTCCGGGTTGAGCCATTAGGACGCGATAAAACGGGTTTGTCATATTGGTTTCAATTGGATGAAGGTTGTAATATAAGAGTTTATCGAGAGGATTTGGATGAAGAGAGTTGGGAATTAGTTGCCAAGTAAGTTAATTATATTTCATTCACCCATTGCAAACCATGATTCATAGAACTGATCACTTTTTTATGAACAATGTATATAATTAATAATTTTTCTCTTTCTAGTGATCGCGAAGGTGTGGTGAACCTTATAAACACATTATCGGACGGTGAAATTGATGCAATACCAATAAATGAAGACAGTAATAGCTTGGAGATTTCTGAAAAACCGATCATTGATACGGGTCAAGTATCAACATCATCGCCAAGTCTCGATGACGATGATGGTGGTAGCGCAAAAGAGAATGGCGACACAAGTGATTCCAAAAATCAAACACAATTGAATAATAAAAACGACAAAAATGAAGTTATAGAAAAATCATTGAACAAACAGACTATTAAGAAAATTACAAATGAAAGTGACAATAGCGACGAGGGAAGTGAAGATGAGGATGAAGAGGACGAGGAGGAGGAAGAAGGAGAAGAAGATGAACATGCTGAGGACGAGGATGAGGAGGAATTGAGTAATGATGAAGAACCAGTATCAAAACAAAATACTGATGAAGACGATGATGAAGAGGATGAAGATGAGGAAGATGAATCACAAGATACTGATGGTGATAATGAAGGAACAATAGCGGTAACGGCAATAGCTGCTGCAGTAGTATCAAAGGCACCGGCGAATCAACCCAGGAAACAAATAAAAGATGAAGATTACATGAAACGCAAAACAGTGGTTACTCATGAATTGGATAATGCTGAAAGAGAAATTGCCAAAACGTCTGTTATTAAACCAATTATTCCAGAATCGACGCCAGTAAAATGCATTGAAACGCCGGTGATAACAACATCACCTTTGAAATTAGTGAATATTGCAGAGCTCAAACACACGACAAACGATCGAGTATCGGACATGACAATAGCGACACCCGTGTCAATAATTAAATCAGTGTCCATCGAAGATTCAATGAGTTCGACAATGAAAATACATGAGAAAATATCAACAAAAAATTCCTTACCATTTAACGATCCTATAATAAGTCACAGTAAATTTCCAATAAAGCCAATAGATAAACTAGCTGCAAATTTAGTGAGAATGCAATCAGAAAAATTAGAAAAGCCAAGTGCTTCCAAATTATTGGAAAAAATTGCAGAGAATTTGGCGAGATCGAGTGGTGCGCATGGATCGTCTGTAATCAATGGTGATGATGATAAATTCTTACCTGATTTCATTGCTAGGAATCAACCTGAAAAATTAAATTTACTTGGTAATGTTAGAAATTCACGTGGTATCGATTTATCAACGTCACCACGCGGATGGGAAGGCGCCAACGATCACAATAGACCGGTGGATTTTTCTGGTATTGATCTTTCTAGTCGCAAAATAACAACAGCAGCAAAACTCACCGATTTACCATCGCCTAGTTATCGATCTCAAGAGTTTCAGTATCGTGAAATGGATTTGAGTACGCGAAAAGTAACAAAAACTGAATTACCAAATTTGCCTTATGATTCGCGTTCAGCTATATTACGTAATCATACAATGGTAACGGATTTGAGTAAACGACAAATACCATTTGTCAATTATGATATGCCATCGGTGGCAGCTGCTGCTTATCATGGTGGTGCAAGAATACCGGGCAAAGAGGAACATAGATTAGCCAATTACACAATATTACCCGATCCCAGTAAACTCGCATCAATGCGCAGCGTCGCAGTAAAAAGAACGTTAGAAAACGCTGACGATCCGCAACACGAAATGCTAAAGAGAATACGTGCGGATTTAATGCGCAGTGCAATAGACAAGAAATCAACTATGGTTGGTGGAATGCGACGGAATGACGTTGGTCCAGCTATTGAGGAGCCACTTATGATAGTGCGTGGTGAGGGATCGGGCAGTGATTGTGATGTAGGAAATCCTGAAGTAGGCGAATCTATTGAAGAACCCGTGATATTTTTTTATGGTGAAGGCAACGGTCGCGATTGTGACACGGGTAATCCCGGTGATGACACTTCAACTGACAATAAAGATAGCAACGAATCAAAAGATAGGGGACGCAGTGAAATATCTGGTACTCTCTCACAAACAAAAGTTACTGAAGATAATGACACTGATACCGAGAAAAATGAACAATTACAAACAGCATCGAATGTCACCAGTGCTATTGTAAAATCTGTGCAACTAATTAATGATACCACTGACAACAATACGACAATGGCGACTACGAGTAATTGTCAATTGTCAGACATTGCTGCAACTTCTGAATCTGGAATAATAAAATTCAAACCAAGACTTGGTGTTCAAGTCATAGTGAAAAAGTCGAGTAGTCTACCGATAAAACGTTTTTCAAGGTGGGATGTCGGTGCTCCAGAGGAAAAACGCGAATGTGACAGCAGCATCATATCCAACGAAAAGAACATATCAATGGAATCGAGCATCAATGACGCGGAATGCCATAGTGAGGAAAATACAATGAACCTTACCACCCATTCGCCATCAGTAGAATCTAAGTCAGAAACTGATACAATTACCAGTACGACTAACCAAAGCTCGTCGCAGAATGCAGCAACTTCGACGCTATTGCCCGAGGATGATGGGATCTCTACCAATACGAAATTTCAATGTGATTCATCGTCGGTGGAACCAATGGAGGCTGAGTCGACAGTACCAGAAAAAGTATCCGAGTTAACTGGAGAGATAAGAATCAGCGAGACATCGCACTGCGATGAAACAGATGATGCGCCAAGATTTTTTTTCGGTCCCAATTGTGTTTCATACACTCCAACGACAGTTAGCGAAGGAAATCTCAAGCCAGACGCTACGTTATCATCGCCATCAACAATTCATTCAGCTACACTCAATGCAGATGACAATATATGCACGACGGTAAATAAAAATTTGGTAAAAAATTCGGACGTCCAAGCGGTGGTACCTGAAACAGTTCTCGCGGATGCCGATGATGGTAACAGTGAAAAATCAAATTGTAACAATAATAAATCGACAGAGCCACCACTAACTGAATGTATGGATGTTTCTACTGATGAAGAACCAAGTGCTAGTGAGAATAACGAGGATGTTTCTAGTGATTTGGATCTCAGAATGGACGAAGAAGAAGAAGAAGAAGAGGAGGAGGAGGAGGAAAAGGAAAAAGAAAAAGAAAAAGAAGATATTAGAGAAATAACAAATTTCGAAAAGGACCAACCAACTACAACAATTGCGAATGAAGTACCCGAATCCTCAATTGTTTCATCAAACTATCCGGAAGACGAACGGGGTGAAGATGAGAGCAGAAAAAAACCGCCAGCGTTAGATGTAAAAACACATGACGATACTGTTACGAATTCAGAGTGTGAGGAAGTTGTGCAGTCTGAGATTAAAATTCCTGAAGTAGCTGCTAGTACGGAATCAACTTCCTCCACGAATGAAGTTTGTTCGACATCGACGATAGAAGATAAAATGCGAGATGAGTCAGTTAAAACAAATGTAGAGGAAAATAATTCAAGTAGCGTTGGAGAAGAACTGAGAATAGAATCGATGGAAACTTCGAGCGTTGATCATGAAGAAAATACTGCAAAAACAGAATCGGAAGAAGCTGGCTCACAACCAATAGTGGATGACATGCGGAAGAAGGTGGAAGATGTTATTATTGATTCAAATCAGACAGAACAAGAGCAGAAGGTGGAATCATCGGTTGAGGATACACCTTTGCATGTTGTGATTGAATACAATCCAGAAAGGAGAGAAAACACAGACAACAAACATGATTCATGCGCCACATCAGAATTAGAACCTATTAGTGAATCCGTCTCGATTCAAGATTCTTCAGCCGAGGCTGCACCATTAGCAGTTGTCGACACGAATGATCCAAACTCCATGCAAAGAACGAAAACTCCATGTGAAGAAGAATCTGAAAATGAAGAATCACGAAAAATTGTCGATTCCACGGATACATTTTGCGATGATTTTTCCGATAATCAGAGCAATTCTGTTGATCAGGACTCCAATGAACCGATGGTTATCGATGATAGGACATCAGACTCTTCAGATTCAACGAGAAATCCACCGACACCAGCAATAGAAAAATTTCAAGATTTTTCATGTGAAATCCCAGATTCAAATACATTGGAAACGAATAAAATCGTTGAAGAATCCGCTTCCGAAATCACGAGTGAATGTTTGAATCCTTCCCCTATAATCGTCGCCCCAACTGCTGTCTCCCCGGAGGATTCCAAACCAGACGAAGAGGTTGATACAAACGTTGAACCAATGGGCGGAGACAAAGAAGAGGAAATGACTGAAAGTATAGCACTACCGATTGAGAAGAAATCCGAATTAATTGTCCTTACGATGAATGAACAATTCAATAAATCAAGTGAACCGCCCTCTGCAGACGGATCAATATTTGAGGAAAATTCTACTAAACCTTCATTAACAAGTCAAGCATCATTAGTTGCTAATTACGATAGCAATGAATCAAATGACACGTGTATCGATGATGTATTTGACAGTGAAAGTGTAATAGAAGCAGATTCACGAGATGCCAGAGAACCAATCATCCCTGACAGCATACAAACTTCTCAAGTATCAGTGGAATCTCCAGCCAAAATTGAAATCACAGAATCAGAACCAACAACGAGTACGGAAATTATCTCAACTGTTGATACAAAAATTGTCGAAGACCCTCTACCTGATGAAGTTAAGAGTGAAAAAGACAGTCATATATCAGAGGAAGTGGAAGAATCAGCAGTCGAAAATGTTATTGGAACAGCGAAAGAACCAATAATTGAAGAACAATCGATAGCAAAGTCAATGGAATCTGTCAATGAATCATTGGTCGATGAATTAGTAAGAGAACAAATTGTTAAAGGGCCTTGTAATGCGAGTGAAGTCGAGGAAATTCCAGAAGTTGAAAATCGTGACAAACAAAAGGACGTTCCTGAGCAACCTGGTACTGAAATGGTTGAAGGAAAAATCCTCGAAACTCCAGAAATCGAGTGGAATAAATTGGAAATTTCACAGCCAACAAAAAATACGGACCAACCTGAATCTTTACACGCAAACAGTGCAGAAAAAATTGCAAAAGCGGAAGATATAACTAGAATGAATCCTGAAAATATTCCAAAAGGTATAACCGAAGGCATTGGAGAATTTGGAAGTGAATACTCAGGATCAAATTCACCTGCTTATACCGATGAAGATGACGACGACGGAGAAGAACCACCAATAATTCAAATATCAAAACGAGCTAGAACCGAAATAGAGGAGTTAAATCAAAATGTTCTCGATAAACCCACGTGTATAAATGAGGTTTCCAGGGAAAGGCCCATGACAAAGGGTGACGCCTACCTCAAAACATTACAAATTGGTGAAGCAACCGAAATCAATATCTTAGATGATAGCTCAAGTCGCCCCATTATCAAAGAAAATATTGAAACAAGAGTTGAAAGAAATATGTCCGAAAATCTGGCAAGTATAAGTATGAAGGAATCATTGGAGGAATTCAAACCTAAGTTGAATCTCAATGTTATACCATCCATTATTGAATCCGTCCAAGTGGACAATAATACAGAGTCTTCAGTTCACATAAAATGCGATGTTAAAAAGGAAGTGAGTAAACGGTTCCATCATGCAAAGGAATCGGAAGATCTTCCGCCATTTAAATCAAAATCTATCGATATTGATTATGTGAAAGATGAGCCACAAACATTGGTAAATGATATTAAATCGACTTCGGACGAAAAACCTATAGAAATTATCGACAGGACATTAAATTCATCGATTGAGAGCATTATTGCACTCACTTCACCGGTTTTGCAACTGATGGAGAAGAAGGAATTTAATGTTAAAAACGCCGAAATCGATCGAGTATGTTCGAATAATCTTTCGGAAACAAAACCGAGTGAAAATGAACAAACACAAGATACAATTGTGATAACTGATTTATCGAACGCTAAACCAATCAAAGAGCATGATGATTATTCTGATGATTCAATGGGCGTAGATAATGAGTGCATATTCGATTCAACGGAAAATAATGTTGATCCTTTGTTGATCGAGGAGGATGATTTGGCTGAGGAAAAAATGGATTTAGAAAGTACCGATACAAAGTTGGTCGTACATGTGAAATCGATGAATGAAATTCAATATGAGGGATGGAAACTTGATTCAACGGAATCCATGACAGCAACACCGAAAATTTCCCGAAAGCGTCGCAATAGTGCACACGAATCAAATTCGGAGGATTGCATCGCGAAACAGGGTGACGACTTGGAAGAAACAACTGGCGGTAAGAGAATGAAATTACGTGGGAAACGAACGCCTGATATGACATTACGTAAATCTGTGGAGGATAGTAGAGTTGAGGGTGTAAGCTCTGAAGACGAATCGCCAGTAGTTGCCGAATCGAATTCATCAGCATTGCCAAATCCGCCGCCACCAATTGATGAAGTTGAGAAGAAAGTTGTCGAATCGGCGACAGTTAATCAATTCAAACCAAAAAGTAAAGCAAAAGGAGGGCGTAGAAGACGAGGTTTTAGATCTAAACGTCGTGCATCGCGCCATAAAAAGTCAGATGCAACGTCATCGGTTGCTGAAATACCAAGTCTTATCTCGGATAGTACCCCCATTGATGATGCATCAGAATCTACACCTACTGCTAGGAAAAAGAGGAAGAAACGAAAAATGGTGTTGGGTTTGGAAATCGGTATTGACATTGCATTGCCTGATTCACAATCAGTTGGTGGGGTATTGGATGAAACGCCAGTGCGACAATCACGAAGAATAGCGCAAATAAAAATAAAAGAACAGGCAGATCGTCGGAGAATTGAGGAGGAAGCATTGGGTGAAATGAAAGAGAAAAAAGATCGTGATGGTGCAGATAAAAAGAAAAGAAAAAAGATTAAGAATGAGAGCGATGATGATCCTCCGGTAAAACTAGAGGTGCGCGAAGAAAAAGAAGTTAAATCAAAGAAAAAACGTAAGAAAAGGAAAAAGGAAGCGAAATTTAATGAGGCAAAACCGTGGCAAAGTTCATCCGGTTCGACTACCGAAGTTGAAGATCACAATGATGAAGACTTGGATGACGAAGATGATATTGAGAGTGAAGAATCACTATTATTCAAAAGTGATCATGAATTCTCCCCGGAAAGTGATCTTGAGAAAGATGCGGAAAGTGAACCAATGAGACGCGCGCGTACCGCGCAGAAATCGCAGAATGATATCGAAGAAGCGGAAGATGAGTATGCATGTCAAAAGTGTGGTAAAGCTGATCATCCCGAATGGATTTTGTTGTGCGACACATGTGACAAAGGTTGGCATTGTTCGTGTTTACGACCAGCTCTCATGTTAATTCCTGAAGGCGATTGGTTCTGTCCACCCTGCCAACACACTTTATTGGTAAATAAATTACGCGACAGTTTAAAGACATATGATCAGTTTGCGAAACGTCATGAAAATGAAATTTTACGAAAAAAACGATTAGCATTTGTTGGGATAAGTTTGGACAATGTGTTACAAAAAAATGATGCGCATCGACATCATAAATCATCGAGATTATCAAGTCGGGATGATGATTCTGATGGAGATAATGATGGTGATGATGATGATGATGACGATGCTGCATCAAATGGCGGATCATCGTCCTCGTCCGAATCATCAGACTCTGGTAGTTCTCAGTCAGGTTCGAGCAGTGATGAAAGTGAGCCTGTTTACCAATTACGTGAAAGACGTTGCGCTAACACGTATAAATTCAATGAATATGATGATATGATCAATGCTGCGATCCAAGATGAGGTTGATGCGGTCCAAGGTGCTGGTAATCAAGGACGTGGCAAAGATATTTCAACCATTGTGAATGCCGAAAAAGATGAGACACAAGTTGAGACGTTTGATAAACAAGTAGAGGAAGAAAATGACGATGAGAAACAATCGGATAAAGAAAGTGAAAAAGACTTGTCGAAGGATGCAGATATCACTGACAATGAAGAACAATCAAAATCATTATCAGGCAAAAAATTATTATCGCGAAAGAAACATCGAAAATTGAATAGTTTGGATATTAGTAGTGAAGACGACCCTGACAGTGATGAAGACTTCAAAGGATCGAGTAGTGATGAAGATGAGGATTATGAAGACCAACTATTATCATCGGATGATGATTCATTCACAGAGTCAAGAAGGCGTGGTAAGAAAAATTCACGACCAGTAAGAAGATCAACGAGAGCAGCGCGAAAAACACGATATGATGAAGATTTCATCAATGATGATAGCGACGACAGCGATCGGCCGAAGCGAAAAAAATCAAAATCGACGTGGGATGAGTCAGAAAGTGAAGAAAGTGATAATTCTTGGCGTTCACGTAAGAAGAAGAGTAGACTATCGGCCATGCCGCGATTCCGCGCGTCGGCTAAAAGTAAATCGAAGAAGAAGAAGAAGCGGAAACGTATTATTGAACCGGACAATCAGAGCGATAATGAAAATGAAGAAGAAGAGGTGACTACGGCGAAGGCAACGATCGCAAATATTGAGGAAGAGATGAAAACAGAAAAGGTCGAAACTCTTCAAGAGCCTGAGCCAATTAAAGAACCGATTAAAAATCTCGTTCCCATTGTCGAACAACCTGTACCAATGCCAGAATTACCAGAAGCACTCTCTGACGATGATGAGCCGGATAAAGTTTCTGTTGATGAGGCGATGAAAGTGGAGGAAGAAAACCATGAAATTCTGTCGGTTGAAGAACCCAAACCCGAATTCACCTCGCATCATTCTTTACCAACACCGGTTGTCGCTGTAGAGGGACTGGGAAAGAAAGAAGAACGCACGCCGAGACAGAAGAAGCCTCCGACAATTCGGCGGAAAATTATTTATGGCGGTTTACCTGATGATAGACCGCAACAAGAGGAAGAACCACTTGGGAGACGTACACGAGGACGAAAAATCAATTATCAAGTTGATACTATAATGTCAGACAGCGAAGAGGTAATTATATTTATATTTCATATAAGCTCTGAATATTATAATTTCATTTTATTCATGTATTTTTGTCCCTCGTTCTTTTTATCAATGATTTGATATTAATTTCATTTAGGAATTGAAGAAGGCGTTGAGGAAGACGGAAGAGAGCGAGGACGAATTCGTAGTTCATGAAGGAGAAGATGTCCACGATGACGCTGAAAAAGATTCAGACTCAGGTATACGCAGATCATTTACAGATTGTGAAACATTTTGATTCTTTTTGTCCGCAGTAAAAAATTGTGATAACTTAAATATTTTGAAATATTTTGTAGGCGACATTTATTCCCCAAAGAAGGATGCCCCCAAGGGCAGATATAAATCACCGAAAAATCGTCGAATGAAAAAGAGCCCGGGTGGAAAAAGTATGACAGACAATGGCGAACCAAAACAGCGAAAGAAACCGGGCCCAAAACCTGGCAGCAAAAATAAACCGCGGCAGTCAAAGAGTATGATGTCTTCATTAGAAGGTACAGAAATAAATCAATTCAAATAATACAAAATAAAGTTAGTACTACTTTCAGGCAACATTAATAACCTACCTCTTATTTTATTTCTGATTTTGTTCGAATTAGGTGGTGTTATAGCCGATGTGGGAGAGGGTTCATTGGCCAGTCTGGGCACTGGCGAATTGGCTGAACTTGACGATGAACAACTCGAACAAATGATGATGGAAGACGAAGAGTACGGTAGACGTCAACTAGAATTAGCGGCGATTGAAATTGCGAAAAATAAGAAAAAAGAAGAGCGCGAGGCAAAAAAATTGGAGAAAGCACGTTTAAAAGCATTAGAAATTCTCGCCGCTGAACAACAACGTGATCCTAATTCGCTTGAGGGTACAGACGGCGAGGCACCAAAAAAGAAAAAACGTGGACGTCGGAGTAAAGCTGAAATACTCGCTGACCAAATGCGCCGGGACGGCGCACCGCATTTAGGTGGTGGTTTAACACCGTCGCCAAATATTCCAACCATTGTTTCGCCACCGCTCACAGTTGTTAATCCAGTTCTACCAACCATGCCAGTCATTATGATGCCAAGTGATGCCGTGGAACGTCCACCAACAGCAGAGGGTCAAATGCCATTGATCAGCGGACCAGACGGACATCTCTTCAATCCTGATGGTACGCCAATGAAGCCAAAAAGGCGTGGTCGGGGTAAGGGTAAGAAAACTCTTGCGCTGGAAGCTGCTCGAGCCGCTGAGGCAGCCGCGAAGGCCGCGGCTGAGGCAGGAGGCTTAGGTTTGACAGGCGCAGATGTGAATTCGGATTTAAAACATGATGATATTCCCAATGTGCTTCCTACTCCAGGTAGCAGCACTTCGGGATCAGCACCATCAACGCCGCCAGCCATTGCAGTTACTTCACAGGGTCTACCGCCGCCATCACAATCATCAAATCAGCAGTCGGTTTATCCACAATTGCCGCCTAGTCAGCAGTCATCGGTCATTACGCGAATGCTCCAGTCACAACCAGTGTCACCAGCACCACAATCGTTTACCGCTGCTGCCGCAGCGATGGGACAAAAATATTTTGGTATACCAAATGCTACAAGTCAAATGATGGGTGGACCACGTCCAACATATGACATGTCACCGCGCGGTAGAATACCATCGCCGTATAATTCCAGACAGCCGGGTCAAGTTCCGCCGATGCCACCGCATTTCGCTGCAGTTAGATCGGGTACGCCACCAATGAGAATGCGAGTACCTGGTCCAACTCAATTGTATCATACCCCACATCATCCAATGGATCCGTCGCCTTCTGGCGGTGGACCAATATCAATAAGCAGTCGAGACCGTGCATCGCCATTAGGACCTGGATCAGCGATGATTCCACCTGCTGCGGGCAGTCCATTAGCAAAAAGTGGACCAACTCCACCGCCATATGTACGCGGTGGTCCATTGTCACGATTTTCGGACAATCCACAACTTGGCTCTAGACATCAATTACCACCATTTACAAGTGCCTCACCAGCCAGTCACAGTTTGCAGCAGCCATCACCACCACCTAATCGTCCACCCGGAAATTTTTCACCGTATCACCCGCAACCACCGCCAAATTATCATTATGGCGCATATCCACCGCCAGCGCCTATGCCTACTGCTGACGACGCGGCAGCTTATCAAGGTTCCCCCTATTCAGCAGAACATTTTTCAACACCTGCGGAAAATCCACCGCCGATTCAGCCGCCCACAGCACAATCATCACAGCCACAAGCTCCGCCACCTCCACCACCACCTTCGGCGCAACAACATCCAACACCACATCCAAATGAGTCAGTGCATGGCCACGGTAAACAGTATGATGAGGAGGGAACTGGTGAATTTGGCGGTCTAGTATCTTACTTCAGCAGCCAACGTGAAGATGATCTTGACTCGTAGCATGAGTGAGCTCTTGGCCAACCTTAAACTATATGACGCAAAGACAATTGAAATCGTATTAACCGTGTGAATTCTTAAGTGAACCGAAAAAATATGAAAAGAGGACAACAAAACACAAAGAATACACATAATAATGCAATAGCGAATTATAATTAATCTTTTTGAAAAATAACAAAGTTTCATATCACTCAGTGCAATGTGAAAAAATATGTGTGTTATAGCGTCAATTGAAAATAATTGTGTTGAATGAATTTATAATTACCATATATTGACAAATAATGAAATAATTAAGGATAGATTAATGTAAGGTTAGAAAATAAGTGTGACGTTGATAGTGGTGCGGTATTGATTGCTATAGCACCGATGCGATTCTACGAGTTCAAGATTGGCCAAGTACCTGGTTTCAGATGTAACGCCGATACTTTTTTCTGTTATATTTTTTTCTTACAATTTACATCAGTTTACTGATAGGCATAGTCCGTCTACTTGTTTTCTTCATTGAAGATATAGAAAAAAAATAATTGAAGAATTCAACTAATCGTGGGCCAGACGCAATACAAAAATCGTTGCAGGCAATTATGAGACAATGGAGATGAGTATATTAAGAGAAAATGAGGAGAGATATAATTGATCTAGATTTCTGTTCATTTATAGTTATATCGCGAGGAAACAAAAGAAATGTCAAAAAATAATATTGCTTTTATGAAAGAGTGGAGAAAGAATCGATCAAAAAAAATGGTTAATAATTGGTAATGGAATGGATTATGATGAGAAAACATGTTTGGCGTTATTACGCGAACGTTACATGTACATATGTAAATACAAGTGATTCACTTAGATTCTATATTACATGTATTATAAAAATACACAGTCATATTGGAGAAAGGAAGGGAAATACATTGATTTAGTGCAACGGGCACAAATGTAATATTTAAAAGTATATAAACGAAACAAAATGAAGAAAAAAATTTTTTTTCTGTGAAAACATGGCATCTTTGCATCATGATGAATGAAGCACATGATTGATGTGAAGACTACAACTATTATTATTAATAACTAAACTATTTATAAAAATGAAGAAAAAAAAAAAGATTAAGAATTTATAATAACATTATATTGTATTTTACAAATTTTACTTGATAATTATTCTATATTGAAGATCATATATATATATATATACATATATATATATGAATGAATATCTATAATTATGATTAAATGGCCTCGAGAAATATGAGTTCGATGGAAATGAATTGATTCAACAGTTCAGAACATTGACTTTATTCCACAATTGGATTTATGAGTGACATAGGTCTTACGTGACAAAAAAAAAGTACACAGAACGAAAAAATGAATCATGGAAATTAATGCGCAGTGAAGTCGCAAGATTATTATACAACTAATAATGAACCAGAATATGAGTGAACAATGATTGAATCCAGAAAATTTGGGCGGGAAATACGTTTTGTTCTTTCAATTATCCCAAAGTGGGATATAATGTGCCCCATATATATATATAGTGAGTCACTCATCTTCTTCGAGCGCCTAAGGCAAAACCTGTTTGAAAAAAAAAAGTGGTATTGCACAGAAAAATCATATATCTCTGTTTAGTTCTTACACGTACATGCATACCTAAATATTAATAGAAGTTACACGGATAAACGGAAAAAAAATCGATATTACAATATCTTAGGATTAGCAGCTTGGGATAGTTTTTTTTCTCTTCCTTTTACTTGAATGATTTACGAACAAATATAAAAAAAAAAAATGATGAAAATACATACACAAAAACACACGATGTAATCATGGTTTACAGTCTATTATTTTACTACTTTTACACCTATAAGATATATATCTTGATTGTTCGTATGTAGAATCGATGTACCATCCATATGAACTTTATTTAAATTCACTGTTATGTGTCTTCGGGTTAAGATTGCGCTTCAGGGTGTCTCATTAGTCATTCTGACATTTGTACTTCCATGATTTTATTGGATTTCATTCATAGAGAAAAAAATATATGTGAATGTATATTATAAATGTTTCTTGTTTCTGCCTGTTTGTTTTCTTTCTTACTTTCTTGACTGAACATCGAATGGATTTCGTTATCTTCATAGAACACAAAATACAGCACTTGTTACAAACAGCTTTTTGATGGAAAAATTAAATTTAAGAATAATGAAACGTAGATGACGATGACGATGTATCTTTTTTATACCAAAAGAAAAAAAAAGAAATAATAATGATGCCTTCCCTGTATTTATATATTCCTGAAGCGCAAGATGTGTAGTTTATGAACAAATACACAGGAAAAAAAAATTAAAATTAGTAATGGATACCGTTCAGCTTTCTTTTTTTTTTTCATAAATGTCTCGAACAAGCGCTATTATATTAAATGTTGTAGCCTATTTACAAAAAAAAAAAACATTTTATAATAACAAAAATCAACATATTAAATACTTGCATTTTTTCATAATTCTCCCGCCACAACACCATTCCCTTATGGAGTCGATAAATAAGATTACACTAATATCCTCTCGATATTTTCTTACACATTTATATCATCTAATTATGTAACTATGTATATATAAATCGACAATACCACAATGAATTCAAGAGAAAAAATACACATTTCGTGTGATGCATTGAATGTTTTCTCATAGTTATCCAAATCGCTAATGCGGCCATTGCGAAAAACATATGCCAAAGATGATTGATCGTAGTAGTAATGCCGTTTAATTTTATTTTTCGTCCGTGACGAGTACGAATGAGCGCTATCACATCACATATTGCAGTTTTATTGGAAGAAAAAAAATAAGAAATCAGTTTTCAGAATGACAATCGTCAATATATCAAATATTCAAATATGTCTCTGTCATATCCCCGCCATAAATGAATCCTCAATGTCGGTAAATAAGATTACATAAAAGTGGTGGAAATTTTTCTCACATTCATATTATGTGATCCTGCAGTCGATGACACGAATGTACATAATCAACACTCTGTCATGATATATATATATACTTCCGAATACATTTGTTGAACAAGTACATATATGTATGCATGCATGTATATTAACAACACCTGAATGAATTGAACGATATACAATCGATGTACAATAAAGTTGAGCAATTTCACATAATTGTTTAGATGATCGTTGAATAAAAGTGGTAGCGCGAATACGAATGGTCTCGTATAACCTCTTTGTACAGTGAATTTTTATTCAGCAGAAAAAAATTACTTATCTGGAATATTTGTAGCAATTACAAAGTTTATTCATTGAAAATTCGTGAAAAAACGCAAGCTTGGAGATTATCCGTATAAAATAACGGAATAAAATAATAAATGGCCCTATTATTCACGAGTATGTGGGACTCAACAATGTTCTTGAGTACTCTAACCCCAAAATTTTACGTTGCGTTAACTGGAACATCATCATTAATTTCTGGATTAATTCTTATCTTTGAATGGTGGTATTTTCGTAAATATGGTACATCATTTATTGAACAAGTATCATTGAATCACATATCACCATGGATTGGTGGTGGCGAAAATACATCGGAGAATAATAACTCAAATATAAATGGTACGAATACATCAAATCAACAAAATGTTCCGGAATGTAAAGTATGGAGAAATCCAATAAATTTATTCAGGGGCGCAGAATACCAGAGATTTTATTGGGCAACGAATAAAGAGCCGTTGACGTATTATGATATGAATTTGTCAGCGCAAGATCATCAGACGTTTTTTACGTGTGAGGGTGATACAGGTAAAGCAGAATATGAAATAATGCAAACGGCATGGCGTGAGAGAAATCCTGTTGTTAGAATCAAAGCTGCGCACAGTGCATTGGAACACAATCCTGACTGTGCGCCAGCATATATTTTACTCGCTGAGGAAGAAGCTACAACAATACTTGAGGCTGAGAAGATATTGAAACAAGCGCTCAAAGTTGCCGAAAATAACTACAGAAAATCACAAAATACTCAACATCAAGGGACGATAGCTGAAGCGATACACAGACGTGATACAAACGTCTTGATTTACATTAAGAGACGATTAGCGATGTGTGCGAGGAAATTAGGGAAATTAAAAGAAGCGGTAAAGATGTTTCGAGATCTTACAAAAGAAGTGCCACCAATTATGAATGTATTGAACATACATGAGAATCTTATCGAAGCATTGTTAGAGATGCAGGCGTATGCTGATGTACAGGCAGTATTAGGTAAATATGACGATATAAGTTTACCAAAGTCTGCGACAATATGTTACACGGCAGCATTGTTGAAAGCACGATTGGTAGCTGATAAATTCTCACCAGATATTGCTAGCAAAAGAGGGTTGACAACAGCGGAGATGTCAGCCGTTGAAGCAATTCATCGTGCAGTAGAATTCAATCCTCATGTTCCCAAATATTTACTGGAAATGAAACCGTTAATATTACCACCTGAACATGTATTGAAACGTGGTGATTCTGAAGCAATAGCATATGCATTCTTCCATTTAGCACACTGGAAACAAATGGAAGGCGCATTAAATTTATTACATTGTACATGGGAAGGAACGTTCAGAATGTTGCCATATCCATTGGAGCGTGGTCATTTATTTTATCCATATCCAACGTGTACAGAGTGCGCCGATCGTGAACTTTTACCAGCATTTCATGACGTCAGCGTTTATCCAAAAAAAGAATTGCCTTTTTTCATTTTATTCACCGCGGGATTGTGCTCATTCACCGCATTATTGGCTCTTTTAACACATCAATATCCTGACACAATGGGTGTCGTTGCTAGAGCTATGTTGGCATGGCTTTCACTTCCATTCTATTATATATTGGATAAACTGGAAGCTATATTACCATCAAACTTACTACAACAGCTTTCTAGAATATAAGGACATCTTTTCGATAATTGATCTCACTAGTTCAAACTTCATGTGATATATTTGTCAATATAATACTGTAATGGTGTTTCTATTATTATTTTGACCTATTTTTTTTTTTTCTGTTCGAACAAACAAGAATCTCGTACTGACTTCCCATTTCCGCTAAGGACTGATTTTTATTAATTAATATAATATTATTATTACTATTATTATATGTATTTATAGTATATCCTTTTTGTTTACTCAATGTATATTGTGCCCGACACGGTTAAATAGTGTAACTACTATGACGATGTACAAATAAAAAAAAAGGCAGTATCAAAAGATACTTGGATTGTTTCTTTTATTTGTTAATGAAAACATACACGTTGAACATTAAATTTGAACTTCCCGCATGCCTTAAGACGAATACTCAGAGTGGTTAAAGTTCTGAACGAATCAAATTACATCGTAACCATCCAATGGGAGATATGCGATTGGTGGAAACTACGGCTTTAATAGCAGTTAATGAGAATGTAACATTTGACAATGGACGCAAGAAGACGAGAGCGCGAACAGATTGGATTATGTGGTGTTGAAAGAGTGTGGGGTAAATCTCCAACAAGAATTGAAGCGTAAGTTATTATTTGGAGATGTCAATTTAATGGACTGAACCATTTTTACTATGGAATATTTGAGTAAATTCGCTGCCACTTCCTAGGACAATAACATGGCAGTCTAACCTCAAATATCAATTCATTCGTCATGTCGCCCACATCTACGCATAATACTTATGTTTACATTTTTTTTGTCGCAGTTCAGATGAAGATGATGAAATTGCTAATAAACGGAAAGATCAATTATCTCCTGAAGGCCGTAAGAGGAAGAAGAAGGAGAAGAAAAAGGTAAGATGTTCATGAATCAGGTGTTATATGTATGATTGGAAAATAAAATGAATTGGTTAATGGTCGGAAGATGTGGAAGACCATGCATTTTAATTTATTACTGTATGATATTGAAGTATATTCCGTTTTTTATTTGCAGAGAAGTAAAAAGTTGAAGAAGGAGAAGAAATCCAAGAAAGAGAAGAAAAAGCGAAAGAAGCATAAGAAGAAACAATCGGACAGCAGCTCGAGTGGAGAATCGTCAGACGAAGAGAAGGTTGAATGGGTAGAAAAGAGTGAGTTAACAACAAAAAGTAGGAAAAGGAAGAGTTCTACATCAGACGACAGTTGTGATGATGGAACAATAGGACCAGTACAAAAACAACACGTTACATTATCCGCCAAAGATTTTGGTATTGCACTTTTACCGGGTGAGGGTGCTGCGATGGCTGCGTATATTGCTGAAGGCAAACGTATACCACGACGTGGTGAAATTGGTCTCACTTCGGATGAAATTGCATCTTATGAATCAGTTGGTTACGTTATGAGTGGTAGTAGACATCGTCGTATGGAGGCTGTGCGTATACGTAAGGAAAATCAAATTTATTCAGCCGACGAAAAGCGAGCGTTGGCGATGTTCAGTAAAGAAGAGCGTCAAAAACGCGAGAATTTGATTTTGGGACAATTTAGAGAGATGGTTCATAATAAACTTGCTCAAGAGCAAAATAAATAATTAATAATTGTATATATTTATGATTCAGACTGATAAATTTATTCATAATTTTTTCATCATGCTGTCCCGATACACAATGTAAATACGAAATTAATTAATTATTAATCATGTATAGAGTATGTCCATTTTTTTTTTTTATTTGTCCATTTGTAATACACAATCTATGACGATAATAGAGAATTATTTATGATTGAGTACTTTGATAATTTGATTCTTATTTTTTTTGTTTATCCTCCCATTCTAACCATCCACCAGCATAATTGTATGCACTGTAAAAAAAAATATACAATGTTTGAAATGTATTTAATTTTACTATTTGAATATATGTTTAGATTACTTTTTATATCCCAATTTTTGCAATTCTTGTTGCACCGTAGCGCTCCGCATTCCCGATCTACAACTCAAAATTAATTTTGTGTCTTTATTGGGTTTGGATTTCCCAAATTCTTTTTCAAATTGTTCGTCAGAAATATTCAACATTTTGGCGACATTTCCCACTGGAAAATAAATGAGAATGAATAATGGTATGATTGATGAACATCAAAAAATCTATTGTAATGATAATATAAATAATGATACGCATACTTGGTATATGAATACTCCCAGGCAATTTTCCAGTCTCATCGATTTCTTTTTGCTCTCTAACATCAATTATCACGGAATTATCATCGCTTTGCGCTTGCAATAATCCTTCATAATGAATAGTGAATTGTTTCTTATCACCACCTCCGTCCATGTTATTACCACAATCAGTAGAAAATTCCGCGATATCAAAAAATTCCGCTGGTGAATTAGCTACAAA
Source organism: Zele albiditarsus (assembly GCA_958496275.1). NCBI lineage: Eukaryota > Metazoa > Arthropoda > Insecta > Hymenoptera > Braconidae > Zele > Zele albiditarsus. Next base: position 17,132,860 of record OY292409.1, read on the forward strand.
TATGATACATACTACATTAATTCTTTAATTATATGGTAAATTTGCATACAATCGAATGAAGCAAATAAAATATAATGATGAATGATGAAAAAATTGAATTGATAATAACAGATATGTTATTGAAATACGTGGTGATCGAAAATTTTACTTTGTATGCTTGACGGTAATGATAATTTTTGGTTGGATATGGTCACCATGACACTATACGATTTATCTAAATACATATTAGCACATTTTCTTGATGAATGCAGTAACAGTGTTCGACGAAGATTTCGAATGCTCAACTTCATTATCATATTGATAGTAGCGTTTGGACAATATATCTATACTGTACTTTATTTTATTCACACTGTTGATTGATTCGTTTTATATAAGCCCACACAGACAGCTGACTAATATTTGCGGAAGACAATTGCACCTCTCGTCCGAGATATACAGTTAGAATCACAATTTGTGTATATTTATGATGTGGATCATAAGTCGACGTATTTTAATTCTCTTGCCTCGATTTAAGTGCATACGTAGATAAAATGCAATTACTTTCTCTTATGACTCTTGGAGCGGTAGTGCTCGTATGACAATGAAAATAAAAAATCACTCCATATATAGTAGTTGTCGTCTTATTTCACAGCCAGTTCGATTTCTGTTTATTGCAAATGTTGTTAAACGATCGTAAGATGGTCATTGGTGGACGATCATGAACATTTGATGGTAATTCAGGCAATTATAAAAAAGACGACAATGTGCCGTTGAAAAAAAGTTTGAGGTAGCTCTTTAATAATTATTTTTTTTGTTTATGGAAGTTGATGTAACATCGTTGAGCATTGATTGGTGGTTAATATTCAGTATTTAACTAAGCATTGATAATATTTTCATGAATCGTATAAATAAATTTTTTTAATATTGGCAATATAATATTGGATTTTGTGATCTATCGATGTTCTTCCTACCTAAGAAAATTGTTAGGTTATAATGGGGTGATATGGAATGCCATTGAGAATATCATAACAAATTCATTGCTCATGTGTTCATCCTACCATCCAAATTTATCTCGCGAACAAAACAAAAGTCTATCATGTGTGTGTGCGTGTATGTATGTATGTGATGAAAGCAAAAAAATATGGGGAAAAAAACAGTGGTCGTGACTCGTAGTGCCCCCTTTTTGTGTATGTCGCCCCCTGACGAGGAATGCGCTAACCAATAATTTTTATTTCTTCGTGTACGACGATGCTAAAGTTGTACTAATTCATTAAAATAGTCACAATTTTTCATGTGTTTTCTTGATATCCTCGTTGCCGTAAGTAAGTTAAATAATAATTGATATTCAATATGTGTAAAACTATATGTTATGTTGATCGATGAATCGTTGAAAAAAATTCTTACATGCCTATCAACAATGTCCTTTTGTTTGTTTGTATAACTCGCTGAGAGACTGTAGATGTTTTAAAAATACAAATCTTACTCGGAAAGTCATCGCTTTTTTTTCCTGATTCTCTGTCTCTTTTTTTTTTTCGCATTCTTTTTCGTAATGCGTAACACGCGAATTGGCTTGACTTTCTTTGAAATTTTATTGTTGAGAAGTTCAACTGCGTACGTGTGTTGATATTCAACTTTGTGAATTGTACATCTATGAATTATTGAAATTCCAAACTGTTGACACCTCTCTGTCAGAGTCTTCTTCCCTCTCATTCCTCTCACTATTTTATAGCGTATATACATGTAACAGTCTTTATCTTTTTTAAACATTTTGTGGCTGTCCATTATTGAAGAATATTATCATATCTATTTACTCATCAAATGATTCACGTGAATTAAATAATGATTATGGTAAAGATGGAAAAAAAAGCAAAGAATTCAATTGAATTTTCTGTGTAGCAATCACACTTTTAAATGTTGCAATTGATTATTCTCCATGTGCCATATTCTCTCTTTTATATAAGTATGCCTACCAACAAGGTGCGTGGACATATGTAAAAATCATAATTGATTTGCACACTGGAAAAACTACAAATATGTTTATGGGTTTTAGTGCTGGCTATAATTAATCATAAACAATAATTGGAGTATGTCCAATATTAATGTGCTTATATAAAAAAAAATGGAAAAAGTGACATAATATTTATTTTATAGATAAAAAAAAATTGGAGTACCCAAATGAGCTTGTAAAATGAGTTCTATCCAACAAACTGGTAGATTTTTGCCGTTTACCAATAATAGCAGCAATATTCAGCGCAAGCAATTGTCCTCACAAGGTAAAATTTTGCTTCTCCATTCATCGTCCTCGTTATCGTAACCATTCTTATATACTTCGACTTGTTCCGATTATTGAATCAATCCACAGCGGGTCTGCCACAGAGTTTGAGTGGAAGTGATACAGATGTATCAACGTCGAACGAAAATTTGAGTAATGAAGAGCGATATGTTATAAGGCATACTGCACGACAAGAGCCACAGGGTCAAGAAAATCAACAGCAGAGTCCATCCCGATCATCAAGTCACAAAGAAAATATACCAAATATTCAAGTTAGTAAATCGAAATAGAATATAACAAAAAAATTATCTGACAGAATGGATTGATAAAATATGATGTAATCGATTTATTGTATTTTTCTGTTCAAATTTATAGGGCAACTTGATCAATCGGAATAGTTTGAAGGAAAGTTTGAACGGTTCGAATAGAAATAGTTTGAAGGAAAGTTTGAATGGTTCGAATCGTAATAGTCTTAAAGACAGTATCAATGGATCAAACAGAAATAGTTTGAAGGACAATTTGAGTAACAGGACAAGTGTAGGCTCAAATCGTAGTAGTCTTGACATATCAACGAGCTCTTACAACACTCTTATTATACATAATGCTAATGATGAAAATGGCTGGTCACCATCTGGAAGGTTATCGTCAAGTATTGTCCGTGAACATGGTGACGTTGGTTATTTATATTGCGAAAGTGGTGGTAAAGGCCATTCTATTAGTCCAACAATGCAATCATTATCCAGTCTTCCCCATGATGAACGATATTATGATCAAGCGAATAACAGTGGATGCCAAGAAATTAACGATATTCCCGACGATTACCTGAACCAATCCCAGGTTTTTTTTGCTCCATTGTTTTGTCTCCCAATATCCATAAATAATTCAAATTTAATTGTTTTATTATTCTTTCTCTTTGAATAGGTGTTGAAACATCTGGCGAAAGAGGTGAAACCTTCATATCCGAAAATTCCGAATGGTGGGAGCAATCTTGAAATAAGGGTGCGTGAAAATGATCGAAGCAAACAGGGAAATACTAATGATTTTAACGAACGATCCCTATCGTCGTATAATTCAACATTGTTACCATTAAAGAGCAAACACAGATTGTTGGGACCGTCAGAAAAACTCACTTTATCGAGATCGCAACCAGATTTATCGAGAATTGGAAAATTAGATATGGATGGCTATGAATCCCCTACAGTCTCGCCTCGGTAATTAACCGATAGAATTAATGTTCGATTGATATTCATGTTTACACAAGATTTTTGTGTTCAACAAAATTAATTCATACACGTGATTTTAGGCCACAAACTAAAGGCAGAGAAGAAATTGAAACAGCTGCGGGTGAAATTTGGCCACCATCCGAAATGGTTCAAATAGTTATACAAGAAAACAGTGCCTTAAAACTTGAACTCGAGAGATGTTACAATAAAGTTGCGAAATCACAAAAATTGGAGCAAGAAATATCGAAAGTTCATCGGGCGCATGAGGAATTGGCTGCATCATGCGAGAGACGAGAAAAATTAGAGCGTGTAGCACGACTCAGGCTTTCAAATGACTGTCGTCGGCTGACTGAATTGAATCGTGCATTGAGAGATCAAATTGATTTGTTATCATCACGATCGGACAATCCGTCCATTGTCGAGTCCATGCGTAAAGAATTAACTCAACGAGAATTATTAATTGGACAACTAATAACGCAAAGTTAGCGATGAGTCACAGAAAATAGTTTTTGGGAAAAAAAAAGATTACATAACATTTACGTGTGTCTTTATTTCAGATAAAGAATTGGCTGCAGCTAAGGAACGACAGGAAATTGAATTAGCTGCGCAACGAGCAACATTGCAAGAGCAACGCACACATATTGACATTTTGGATACGGCATTAACAAACGCACAAGGAAATGTCGTGCGTTTAGAGGAAGAAGTATGAGGAATATGGCATTAATTTTATGTATTTATATTTCACCAATCCATTGCAATTTTAGTAATTCACAAATATTACATATTTGTTATTTTAGAGTCGTAAAAAGCAAGTTTACGTTGAACGCGTTGGTCAATTGCAACGTGCTCTGTCATCACTTCAAGCATCGAGTGACAGACGCGAAGAAACTGAACGACACTTGCGCGGGCAATTAGAACGTGAATTACGTGAAGGTGGAAACGGTGGCGTTAATACCAACGAAAATTCAACAAATGGCGAGACAATAACCGAATTGAAACGTCGATTGCGCGAACGTGACGAGAAAATTATGTCTCTCGAGGGTGATGTTACGAAATGGGAGCAACGTTATCTTGAAGAGAGTGCACTACGTCAAGCAGCCATTGATGCAGCGAGTCTTCCCAAGTAAGTTCTTATTCCATTTCTCAAGTTCCCGGTGCCACCTGTTATAAAAAAAAATTATCGTATTTTTAATATGATTGTTTTATTTAAAAAAAAAAGAGATGCCAAGATTGCAGCGTTGGAGAAGACAAGTCAAGACGCTGAAAAATTAATTGCTGAAGCGCGATCGGAAAAAATGCGGCACATGGATGAAGTACATGCGGCTCAAAAAAAATTGGCTGACCTTGAATCTAGGTAAATAAAATCCTACAATAGTCTTCATATTATCGATGAAAAAATTTGACAGTAAAATTTGATTGATAAAATGTATTCTATTCTTTTTTACTTTTCTTTTTATTTCATTCAGAATGAAAGATCTTGAGTCAAAGCTCGCTGAACGAGACGCAATGATTCGTGTATTACAAAAACACACTTACGATAAAGAAATAAGCAGTAGCAGCGGTGTTGGCAGTTATCCTGCAGCACATTCATCACATTCAAGTACATCGGCTGACCATACTGGTCTAACAAGCACACCCGAACTCGGTATGTTTTTTTTAGGGTTTGTTTAGGAATTTCCAATTTCCTTCTTCTCAACCTCTCCATCAGACATGTCACACAGGCGCTATTGACGTTCGGGTGGATCGCAAATGAATATTTATATGATCATATAGAAAAGCAAATTCACCGCCTCCACAGAAAATTTTCATTTATAATTATTTCAATTTGTTCATCGAATTTCCCCCAAATTACCCAGTTGGGTACAAAATCTGCATCTCATTGCCTTCATTTTGGTTTTATTTTTCATATCAATTATGAAATAAATGTTGCAATTGAGATTGTATTTGTATCTTTCTCTTCTCAAAAATAGTTTCACGTATGTCATCAGTAAGCAGTGTATTGGGTGGTGGCGCCGTATATGGTAGTACTGGAACTTATGGCGTTACAGACAGCTATAAATACAGAAAACCCGGTAGTTTTGAACAAACAAACAAGAGTCTTGATGATCAACTCAAAGAACTAGATTCCCAACTACTAAGTAAGGTAGGCAGAATCTCCACAGTGTAGTGTGTTGAATTGGAGTATTATCATTTTTTTTTGTCATTCATAATTTATATTGTGTTTCCGTCTTTTTTTTTTTACAAAGAATTCCTTATTTTTTCATTACAAGCCGAACCTTTCAAGTCTCATCATTTCTGTCATTTTATATTGCATATTCATACGACAGAAAAGTTGGCATATTTTTAAAAATTTGAGATAGAAGTAGCAACGAACGAAAAATTTTTATCGATAATGGATTGATCGAGTACGCGAATGTTCGTGTCATTATTATGTTTTGTCTACCGTCATTAGATTTTTCAGCTGATGAAAATAATTAATCGGTCGTGATTTATCGGAAAAGGTATCGTACTATCGCATATGTGTGAAATTGATTGTAAAGTTTTTTTTTAATTTTTTGAGAGCAGTCGAACATTGTCACGTAAATTTAATATCAATTGATCTTCATGTGAAACAAATTTAATTTCATATTATATTATGAGTATACATATACATGTATATTTCCTGCTTTTTTCTTTAATTTCATCAACTTTTTTCAATGTAATGCTGTTCTCAACGTGTTCATATAATGCTTGATTTTTGTGACTCACACCCCCGAGTGTGTGCATATAAAGTAACATGATTTAGGATACTTTTATTTATTATATTTTTTTTTTCATTCCATCAAATTTATTCATCCACAAAAAATTGGAAGTTCCCAGTGTAGGCGGATAACAGTTTATTATATTATACATAACCCTGCCGCATGTAATCTCGTGTTGAAGTGACTTCTTTATCCCAATTTGAATAATAATAGTGACAGCATAGATGTTTATATTTTTGATAAAATAATCGAGCACAGCGGACCTTTGACAGCAGTGGCCATATATTTAAGGTTCATTCTGTGACATGGAAATTTCAATGAAAATTTATCGTAAATATATAATCAATGATTAGAGAGAAAAGGGAGCGAGGGCGGAAAAAATGCGATATATATTATATTCAAATTATTCTAGCGGTTTTCCCATCATGATACCAATCACCTTACAATTGCGGAGGATTAAATTTCATTTTTCTCTCATTCTATCCATTCACAATTTTAATCTTTATATAACTAGACTGATGTTATTATAATTATTCATTGAAGAAAAAAAAAATATATAGTGTTAGACATGACAACCTGATTTGCCGTGCTTAATAAGTTTTTATTTTAATGAGTGTTCCATAATTAATTCCTCAAACAACCAAAAAACAAGAAACAATTATTCCTTTGATTCCTATTCCTCATATATCATTCTGAGTGCGCATGAGCTGTTGTGGCGAGCACTAACCCAATTTATCCAAATATCCTACGGCCTCCTCGTTCCAACGCAAGGCGTTTTTCTCTCTTTTTCAGCGGGCACTTTGCTGTTTTCCAGGATTCTCTAATCCAGGCACTGCGTCGCGAAAGGGAAAAATATCCAAGCCACTATTGGCGGGTGTAGATAGCACAGGTTGTTCCAGTACAGCATCAAGTAAGAGCCGTTTATTGGATGACTCACCGGGTGATACAACAACAGTTGGAATAATGGAATTTGCAACAGCTACAACGCGATTGAAAGGAACAACCTCTCGCTTGTCGGACGGTAAACCTGAGGATATGATGTTATTGGAAAAACAGGGAAGGAGTTCGCAAAGACAAAGAATGCAAGAAGGTGAAACACGAAGAGCTGGTAGTTTACCACCAAGTTCATTGCCACGTCCACCAAGATCATTAAAATCAACGACAAACTCACGTTACTGTCGATTGAGCGATACGGAAGCACGAAAGAAATCTGATCCAGGTCCAGTTATTGATAATACAATAAAAACCCGAGATTCAGGCAATTGTACACTTGAATATGGACGATTCGACGTTAAAGGCCATCAACGTCGAAAGAAACCATTGGTCGCTGACAATTTCAATCAAAATAACTCTATAAAAAAGACATCGAGCGGCGACTATGAACGTTTAGGTGAATCTGAACGAAAAAAACTCGTCATGTGTGCCGATGTAAAACACAGAGAGACACAAGGTCGTTCATTAATACCACCACCATCACGTCGTATTGGTGACTACGGTAGACTAAGTGATGGTGATGCTAAACAATCATTGAGAAAGCAAGCTAGTATCTCAAGAGGTTTGAGCATTGGGAGTACCGTGAGTACCAAAAGTGGCAGCGGTGGCCGTGATTCTGGTGGTACTGCGAGTAGTGAAGCATCGACATCACCACTTCCACCAACAAAAGCAAGGTCAATACCGCGACCCAGCAATTATCGTATTCAATTTTGATTCGTGTAATTTCATTATTCCCCATGGGGATGTGATGCACAACATATTACCAAAAAAATAAAAGCAAGAAGGAAAAGGAGAAAGAGAGGAAACAAGGGGGTAATATTAGAGAGGGAGAGAGAGAGAGAGAGAGAGGGGGAGAGGGAGAATATTTTTATCCAATGAAGAATATGTCGACAATTTCGAGATGTTGTTCTCGATGCCGTGGTCGTTTTCGGTATTTCGTCTCCATGGCGTTTATTTTCATTCGTCGCTGGTGTTTTTTTCTTTGAATTCAGCAGTAAGATTGTGTGAATTGAATGATTAGAAGAGCGCCATAATAACAATTATCAGTACACAATAATATAGTATTTTTCAATACTATGTTGAGATACATTAAGATAGGATTTTTTACCATGAGCGCTCCATTTTTGGCCCATCACAAAGCCATAATAAGCCTCCATTTGACGAAATATGATATAGAAATTAGTGAAAACTAGTCATTACCAAAGTAATAAACTTTCACTCACGCAAAAAATGAAAAATTAAAAAATATTTTAAATATTAAAAGGAAATGAATATGATGGAAGAATAAAATATTTACTGCTCTTTTTGTTTTGTTTTTTTTTTCTTTCAAAGTGGAGTTTGTTCAAATAATGACAGTGCCTTCAATGAAAATAATCTCATAGACTTGGTCAGTAGTGAGACGCCTTTTTTCAAATTGAAAGAAATTTTGCCATTCTGTACACATCTGATTATATGGATGAAGAAGTAATAGTTAAAATTAAATAAACAATGATCTTGATTATATAGTGTAGGATAATTACAAGACTGACAAAATTGATACTGATATAACGAAGAAAATCGAACAAAAATAAAACCAATAATCTCATTTTATTCCGGTAAAAATTCCTCGATTCTAGAAATTGCTGTGACAATTTCTGTTTTCACAACGATAATTACCCGTTACGCTGCACCAGATATGAAGAAAAAAAATTATCATGATGAAATAATAACACATGCCTTTCTTATTATTTCCACGTCATGAAAGTAAAAAAGAAAAAGCAAAAGTCGACGTGGTAAATTGACGAATTTAATACGCCAAAGGTCGATTCTCCTTTTTTACGACGTGTTATATATATATCCTCTCAACATAGACATATGAATATATATTATATATAAAAATTAGTAATATAACAATCAATATTTATTTGTGCTTGTTTCAACTACAATCTAACGTTTGATGTCATCAAACTGGTGGCGAACATGATGCGTTGTAAAACAGCATGCAGGATGTTAATTTTAAGAGCTGTAAACTTTTTTGTTAATTAATTATTTGATTGTGATGTAGCATAGCATAGACGAATTTAGGCTAAAACTTGTTACTTTTTTTTTTCTGCTGATGTATAACAATTGTATATCGATGGAATGAATGTAAAATGGGATTTGTGGTTAGAATAGAATCGGTGACTGCATACAAGGTGATGTTTTGTTGATAATCTTGCATTAACTCGTCTATCATGATTTCATTCAATTGGTGTTTGAAAATTATATTCCATTCGCGATTCACAATTCTCGTACTACAATATTGTTACTGACATTGTTGTTTTCGAAACGAAAATCAATTACCATGTTACCTTTCTGTTTGTTTTCATTTTTTATTTTATTTACCATGCAAGAACACCAAAATCTAGTATCACCAAAGATGCGTTCGCATGTGCACCATTACTTTATACGTCGTGACCAAATATTTGGTTGAAGAATATTTTTTGCGTTTCACGCGTATATAGTTCTTGAAGCGATGAAAGTGGAGTAAAATTACATAAGGTTCAAATTGAATGTGTTGAACGTTTGCTCTCTATTTTTGATACAGCCATATAATTAATTTTTTTTTATGGTCCATGTTCTTGTATTTATTGAATAAAATTCGAGTATTTTCGATCCAGGAATAATTCATCAACTGTCGATTCTGCTTGCAACTGTTGATGTGAATTGTAGGGAAAAAGAACTATTTAACAGTTCAAAATCGCGACAGATACGAGATACTATAATTGTAAAATAATAAATTAAAATGATATCATTGGGCACACAGAATAGATGGTGAGCCAATTATTGCGTGGGTATTTTTGATTAAATGCGCTTTCAGTCGCGAAAGTATGTATGCTAGCCTTACTAACCGGAAAGAAAACTTAATAAAAAAATACCAATGTATCGTCTTGTGGAATGAAAGCTTTCAATACGTAAGTGAAACAAAGAGGGAATAACGTTTGTAATAGACTCCTGTAAAAGAATTGTACGAAATACAGAAAAAAAGCCTGTTGTGAATTTATATTTTTAATTAATATTACAATACCGAAATAGAATGTTTCCTATTTTTTTTTTATTAAAAAAAAACGAACAGTGCGAATATCAATGATTTAATTTGTTCATCGTCAACGTGGCACAAACTTTATTCGAGCCATGGTTTTTGGTCTCAATACTAAATCCATTGTGATACGGATTTCATGAGCCAAATCTATCGGTTCAAAGTAAAAACTATGTACTAAATGTCCGATCATAGTCTTGAGTTCCATCATACCGAATTTCTGACCGATACAATTGCGCGGTCCAGCGCTAAAGGGAATATATGAAAAAGGATGACGTCCTTGAATACGTTCAGGTAAAAATCGGTCTGGATCATAACAAAGTGGATCCGGCCAGAAATTTGGATCTCGATGTAAATCATATATGTGAACGCTTGCTAGTACGCCAGCAGGTACCATATAATTTTCTGAAAATGAAAAAACAACGACGTAATCACTAATTAATTATTGGACATGAAATTGCACAGAAGTAGATGGATAAATACTCAATTGGATATCATGAGTGATTTCGCGAGAAATGAACGGTACACTCGGATATAATCGCAACGCCTCTTTGATGCAACGCTCGAGATAGGGGAGTTGCTGCAATTCCGTGATTCCCATGTGATTTCCACACTTTTTCAACACTTGATCGACTTCATCTCGAACACGTTGCTGTATCAAGAAATATCGATTGCGTAATTCGATACAAATATCATTTGACGAGAAAATAAACACATATAATAGTTCAAGAATGAGCTATTTACTTGAATTTCGGTGTGCTCAGCTAGAAGTAGAAGAGTGAAGCAAATGCCCGTTGCAGTTGTGTCATGTCCCTGAAAAAAAAAACTGGTTCATATTGTGATATTACATGGTGTTGAATCTAAGTGCTATTCAATGAAAATTGTGAAAAACAAAAATAATAAGTAGCTGTTGCTTATACTTCAAACATAAAAGTGTCGACTTCTTCCCAAATACCACTGTCATCGATATGACCTTTTCTTTTTGCTGCAATAAGAAGATCAAGCATCGCTAATTTTTTCATTGAAGGTCGGTAAGTAATCTCAGTGTCTTCATTATCTTCATTGAATCTTTCCAAATGAATTCCTCTTGTATCTTCATGATACTTTTGCCTCTCGCCAATTATCTGAAATTTTTTTAATCAATAATATTCATGTTTACACAATTTACTTTATTCAATATTATTATTTAATGCTCACTTTTTTCGAAAAACCACGAACAACATCCAAACATTGCTTCTGTAATCGTCCTATAGACGTTAATGAGAATATTCGATCGGGATGTATCCAGGGGCGCAAGATTCTGAATAATTTTAATTGATTAAAATATGAAAAAAAAGTGTACTTATTGATATTGAATTCGTATACCTGCGAATGATAACGTCCCCCAAGTCATGTACAGATCGTCTGTATCTTTTAAGAAAAGATTCACTCGATGATTCCATACTTGAGAGCGATGTACCCATTGCAGTTTCTTCAAGAATGCCAAAGTTTATTCATATCAAACTGTTCAAGTTGATATAATTGAGTGCGGAATTACTTATCTTACCACATATAGTATTGAGTGTGTATTTCGAAATGAATGATACAAGATCCACGGTGACAGGGCCATCCTTGGAATTCAATTCTTGTACCATACGAATACCTTCTTGATCGAATGTGTCGGCAAATTCTCGGAGCACGTTGAAGTGAAATGCGGGAGTAAGAATTTTTCGTCGTTGTTGCCATTTCTGATCTATAAATTTTTACACTATAGCCTATGTACTTAGTCATGTATGTTTTCATATTTGGATTATCTATTGAGTCGATATGTCAATTTTTTAACCAACTTGTACTTGTGAGTAGTCCAGTTCCAAACCAATCATTAAGGAAACTGTATATGTAACCTTTTGAAATATTCTTTGGACTCGATAACAAAATCTATACAAATAATTGAAAATCACTTTTTGTCATTTGAGGCTGGACAGTTTATCCACAATTTTCGAGAAAATAAACAGAAGATCACGATTTTAAATCAAATAATTTACTTCAGCATCATCGGGATGACGAATATTCACCATGCTAATGCATATGCCAATTAGTTTATAAATTGGATAATATTTGTTGCCCATTCTTCGAAAAGTATTCCACCCATGCTCTAAACCAATAAAAATTAGATAATTAGTAATCAATACATCAATTGAAGATGGAAGAATTTACCTGGAGACCCTACGAACTGTAGAATATTTCCTAAAATTGGTAGAGTCGGTGGGCCTGGAATTCTGTCCAAATAAAGACTATGCTGACGCGAATATCGAATAATAGGAGCCATTAAAAATATTATAAGTATCAACACGAGAGCAATAACAATAATACATGTTGCCATTTTGATTTTAGTTCACAAGTCAAACTGTGTTTAGACTTATAGTCGTGACCATTTGGACTCAACTGCAATATATTCGTCGATGAACTCAATTTTTATCAGTTCATTTTTAGACGAGATATCTACACAGTAGCGACGCGAAAAAATTATGATAGCCTCATGAAGCGACATTACGGCAATTGAACAGGATAAAAGTAAACCCTGTTATTAGACTCTTATATTTACTCAATATATTAATGTCGAAACAGGGGATATTTTTTTTCTATAATATATTTCCTAATATATATTCGGATAAATATTGCCATTTGGATTGTGGTCCACAATCGATAAAGTATTTTCACTGTTTGTTGTGACCATTTGATCTCAATCGTACCAGATTTTTAGGACTCAATTTCATCAAGTTTATCTCTGGACTTGATGACTATGAAGTGGGGCCTGGAAGAAATTATGATAGCCTCATGATGTTGCAACGGAGATTAATAAAACAGATTACATCTTTTGCGTATACATTGTAACGATTAAACGATGAATTGAAAATAATTGGGAAGAATGAAATTTGAATGATATTCTCAGCATGAAAAACACCACATTTATTTATAATCAATTGTATAATGAATATGAATCCTCTTACGAAAAATACTGTACATAAACGGTGTCGACTTCTTAGTGTTACACCATTTCCGCAATATTCGTTGTTCTTTGGTGTGTACTGTATGGAAAATCATGTTTGTTTTTACATCTCATCTATTTTGTTTTGAATTTCCAACGAATCTCTATATTACACCTGGTTCATTATCATTCATACAATTCATGTGGAATGAATAAACTTTGACATAACTTTAAATAGAAAGCAATATTATTATTAACATTGAAAATGAAGAGAAAAAATGTTATGTTCATACAGTTGCCTGGGGCAAACACATGAATTGGTCGTCCCAGATGAAATACTGTGCAAACAAATTATATGAAATAACAATTAAATTCATATTTTTAATTAACACATTAATACTATAGTAGAAGAGATTTGTTTTTTTTTGTTAAACACTAGTGAAATGGTGCAGAGTTCAATGACTTTTCCAATATTCGCGTTTCAACGTGGTACAAATCTGACTCTGGCTGTGTTTTTGGGCCTCAATACTAAATCACACATTATACATATCTCATTTGCCAAATCTACAGGTTCAAGATAAAAGTTGTGTATTAAATGTCCGACCATTGTCTTCATTTCCATCATAGCGAATTTTTGACCAATACAATTGCGTGGCCCGGCGCTGAAGGGAATGTACGAGTAAGGATGGCGTGATTGAATTCGTTCTGGTAAAAATCGGTCAGGATCATAACGAAGTGGATCGGGCCAGAAATTTGGATCTCGATGTAAATCATATATGTGAACACTGGCTATTACGCCGGCGGGTATCGTATGATGTTCTGAGAATAAGATTAAAAATACATGAAGAATAAAATTATTATTGCCATTGATAAGTGCATGACCAATTGTGTAATTGTAAATGATACATACTTAATTTGATGTCGTGAGTAATTCTGCGAGAAATAAACGGTACACTTGGATACAATCGCAATCCTTCTTTGATACAACGTTCGAGATATGGAAGCTGTTGCAACTCTGTTATTCCCATATGACCGCCACATGTTTTTAGCGCTTCATCGACTTCATTTCGAACACGTTGCTGCATACATAAATATTAATAAAATATTACTGTATAAATATCACATCAAATTGTCTTTTTATCTGAAGGGAAATAAATAAATGAATGAAGTAATGTATGAATAATCCATTTACCTGAACATCACTATGTTCAGCGAGAAGAAGGAGCGTAAAGCAAATGGCCATTGCAGTCGTATCATGACCCTGAAAAATTCCTTGCTCATGTAGTGAATTTGCAAAAATTGATTATTCATTTGACGTTCGTGTTTAGTATGATATAACATACGACAAACATTTTATAGAAAAAAAAAAATGAATAAAATAATAACAGAGGAATAAAACAGAAATAATTATTTGTTTATACTTCGAACATGAATGTGTCGACTTCCTCCCAAATACCATTATCATCAATATGGCCTTTTTTCATTGCTGCGATAAGAAGGTCAAGCATCGCTAATCTTTTCATCGATGGTCCACATGTTGTCTCTGTGTCTCCATGGCTTTCACTGAATCTTTCCAAATTAATGCCTTTTGTATCTTCATGATATTTTTTTCTTTCTCCAATGATCTACAATTTTATTAATTAATAATTATTATCTTTGTTCAGTTACTTTTTATCATTTAAGGTTTACTTTTTTTGAAAAACCCCGAACAACTTTCAAACATTGTTTTTGGAGTCTTCCTGCGGAAGTTAATGAAAATATTCGATGGGGATGTATCCATGGCCGCAACAATCTGATGGATTTCAAATGATAAAGACATAAAGTTATTGTATTTTCAATCATTCAATTCACTTACCTGTAAACAACCAAATCTCCCAAATCGTGGACTGATTTTCTATAGGTTTTAAGAAAATTTTCACGTGATGATTCCATACTTGAGAGTGATGTACCCATGGCAGTTTCTTCAAAAAATTTAAATTTTTCATCAATACAAAATTATTTTATTGATATATTTGGATTTGTATTGAATTAGCTTACCGCATATCGCATTCAATGTGTATTTTGTCATGAAAGATACAAGATCCACGGTGGTGGGGCCATTTTCAGAATTCAACTCCGCCACCATACGATTACTTTCTTGATCAAATATATCAGCGAATTCTCGAAGAACATTAAAGTGAAATGCCGGTGTCAAAATTTTTCTTCGTTGTTGCCATTTACCATCTATGAATTTTCATATGATATTATTCACATGTTTGTTAATATTTATATTAATATCATAATTTTTTTAACGAACTTGTACTGGTGAGGAGTCCAGTTCCAAACCATGCATGTAGGAAATTGTATATTACACTTTTCGTAATATTTCTCGGACTCGATAATAAAATCTGTATCAATAATTTCAGATTATATTTTTTATCAATCGAAATTTGATTATTTTTTTATGAATGAATAATTTACTTCAGCATCATCTGGATGGCGAATATTAATCATGTCCTCAAAAATTCCCAATACTCTATAAATTGGATAATAATAATCAGCCATTGATCGAAGAGTGCTCCACAATTGCTCTAAATTTATAAAAAATCATGTGAATATTTCAAATTGTTGTTTCATCACAAATTGATTTGAAATTAATTTCTTTATGAGTAATTTGGTTCTATGAATTTTATTGATCCACCGAAATAAGTTCTATATAGGAAGATTTTCATTCTTCGCTCTTATCTCCTCTGCCCCTTTTTTCGATTAGCTCTGAATAAGTTTTCGTACTCTTCCCAGATGGAAAATACCCATAAAAAAATACTGTAATGTATAATATCCGAGTGTATGTACTGGCAAAATTGTTGATGAACTAATTTTTTTAAATATGTGAAAACCATTATTTTACATTTTTAAACTATGACAAAAATTTTGACCAATGTATTCCAAGGTGGTGATTCGATAATGACCCAATTCAGAATGTCAATGATTGAACGAATCATAAAATATTTACCTCGAGTACCCAAAAAGTCTATAACATTTCCGATAATTGGTAGAGCAGGTGGGCCTGGAATTTTGTCCAAATACATCTGCGTTCGTCGTCGAGAACGGATAAACGAAACCATAAAATAGATCACAAGTAGCAACAAAATCGTAATAATGACAATAACAAATGCTGCCATTTTAGTTTCATTCAATGAAATAAAAAGTTTGGAGACTTGTTTGCGAAGACGGTTTGAAGACAACTGCGAAAAACTCTTCAGACTTCATAATTTTATCTGAGAGTGTGGAAAATAATATGGACGAGAAAAAACAATGATAACCTTTGTATATTATAATTAAGATAAGGATATAGTTAACATACGTATTTTAATTGATTAATTTCTTAATTAGTAGGGGCTTAATCACAATGCCAAAAACCGGTTATGAAAATATTCTTACAAGTTTGAATGTTTATTCTCAATGGCATAAGTTTAATAAACGTCTCAACTTTAATTATTGAGGTCATACATATACAGTCGGTCATTTGACGATTGGTACAAACTTAACATGAACTGGATGTGCAGCCCTGAAAACAAGATCTGGTAAAATACGAATATTACTTGTGACTTCCAGAGGTTCGAGATAAAAATTATGAAGTAATCCAGCGATGAATGTTTTTAATTCTAACATTGCAAACTTCTGACCTGAAATTGTCAACGTTATCAATTAATGTTTTTTCTTGATGCTCTGCTCGATTTAGTAATTCAAGGCACAGAATACAGTACCAATGCAATTGCGTGGGCCCCCACTGAATGGAATATACGAAAATGGATGTCTACCGTCAATTCTTTCTGGTAGAAATCGATCAGGATCATAAATATTGGGTCGTGGCCAAAAATTTGGATCACGATGAACGTCAACAATTTGAACGTTCAAAATTGTTCCCTTAGGTAAAAAACAATGCTCTGTGAAATAGAAATTGATCAACAAAATATTGAATGATATAAATTAATGATAATTAAATTATGAAAATAAAATTCTCTATATTATTGTATCATTTACTTAATTGTAGATCTTCGGTAACTTTCCGAGAGATAGCGGGTACACTTGGATATAGCCTCAGCGATTCCTTGATACAACGTTCGAGATAATTAAATCGTTGAACTTCTTTGATAGTCATCTCGCCATTACTTTCTTTTAATATTTCGTCGATTTCATTTCTCGCTTGTGCCTTTGATAGATAATTAAAACTTTTTCTTTATTCATCATTGTCAATGGCTTATATGGTTTTTGTTTACCTGTATGTCCTTGTGTTCTGCCAAAAGAAGTATTGTAAAAAAAATACTCATAGCCGTTGTGTCGTGACCCTGAAGATGGGCATCAATCGTAATTATAGATGAATAAACCATTCACCAATTCATTCGATTCTTTGCTAATCCACTCACCTCGAAAACAAATGTGTCAACTTCTTCTCGGATACCTTGATCGTCTAGGCCAAGTCCACGTTTTGAAGCAGCGATAAGGAGGTCAAGGAAAGCCAATCTTTTTTTCTTTGCTGATTGATATTAAAAATTATAATATAATTTTGGAACAATGTCTAATTCAAAATTACTATTAGCTATTCAATTTTTATTTTACTTTTCCCAAGTGTTTGTGTGTCTGGACTTCGAGGCATGGACATTGAAAAATCCTCCAAATACTTTCCATTTGTTTCGGCATGATATTGTTTGCGTTCTTCGATTATCTGTAAAGATTGGATGGGAATAAAACGGTAAAAATTAATCGATAAAATTAAATATTCAGAAACAATTCCACATACTTTTGTACTAAACCCGTGAAGTATTTTGAGAGCTTTCGATTGATCACGACCTTTGGCTGTCAGTGAGAATATCCAATCATTTTTTAACCATGGCCTCACAGCTCTGTGAAATGCAAATTTATATAATTAGAATCATTCGCGTGTAAAGTTTTACGTTAAGTTTACCTAAAGTAAAAAATATCTCCAATATCGTAAACAGAGCGTCTATAGTTGTCTTGTTCTGGATTATTCTCGTCGAGTTTTTTACCCATAGCCGTTTCTGAAAAAAAAAAAAAATAAAAATTGATTATTCATTGTCAAGCTTCTGAAGTGATTGTAGATTAATTAATTAACCCACCGCATATTGTATTGAGAGTAAAATGAGACACGAGTGGCAAAAGTTCTTTATCAACATCACCTAACTTGGATTCTTCTTTGAGATTCGCAATCAGACGTTCTGTTTGTTCTATAATATTATCGCTATATTCGTGTAGATTGTTAAGATGAAATGCTGGTGTGATTATTTTTCTCCGCGTCCTCCATTTGTCCCCTAAGGAAAGAAAAAAAAATAATAATATATGGCTCGTCTTTTTTCATTATTTTCGATAAATTCTACAATGACTGATATACAACATAATGATCTTTCTGATTCGTTAAATTGTCGGTAAGTTATTGAAATATTATCAATATAAATATATCCATTTGTAGATTTTTATTTTAGCAATACCTTCATTCAAGATGGTGAAATATAAAAACTATCAATCGGGATTTAATTCTGCGCACTTATATTTCCTGATGAGTCGACTAACGATCAATTAGAATTGCATTGCAAAAAATTAAATGCGCACATAACGACTATGGAGAACGTGTACTGAGTCTACATGACAAAGGTGTGTCAATTAACTCAGAAAAAAATAGTGGTTTCCACATTCTTGGAGTCATTTTATTCACTTGATGTAAAACAATTCTAATTATTATCTTTACCTGTGCTCGTTAAAAGCCCATTGTTCAACCATGGATGCAAATATTCGTAAAACACACTCTTCGTGATGTTCTTATTGCTGCTCAATAGTATCTGATCATGATAATAAAATAACAGAAATTAATTTATCCACCTCATTTGAATAAATATTATTCTTCTGAATGATTCACCTCGACATCATCAGGATGACGAATATTCACAACGGGCCAATTCACAATCCAAAATTTATAGACAGGATAAAAATCTCTCCCCGAACGACGAAAAAAATACCAAAGATCCTCTGATGAAACAAAACATTGGTAATAAATAATTAAGTATTTTTTTTTCCTTCAATCCTTTTTAATATGATTAAATTGATATTCACCGAGATGTACTAAAATGTCCAGAGAATTTCCAATAATGGGATACCATTTTGGCCCAGGAATTTTATCAATATTCCGCCCCAGTCTCGTACCATGTACAAAATAATGAAATAGAATCAATGCAAAAACAAAAAGAAGAAGAATAATTGTTGATAATGATTGAATATCCATAACAAACAAATAATATTCCCACTCGGAAATAAAAAAAAAAAAAAAAAACAATAAGTGATATCTTTAGAACGGCACACGCGTTGCGTTTATTTCAACAGTCGCACTACGAATGTCCGCCGCACAAGATGTTATGTGACAGTGTATCAATCTTCTTTTACTTATTCATCCACTCTTGACCGTAACCAGAGTAATGCCCAAGCGTCATTTATATAACTCCATGTGTGTCATAGGATGACTTTGCATGTTATAATCAACTATTACACTATCATAATACCACATATTCTGTTTTTGCACGCGATAGAATATATTATTACGCGAATGTACGTGTAATTAATTTCCACGATGATTGACATAATTCAACAAAAAAATATCGAAGATTTCTTTTGTCAAGCGAAAAATTTGTATAGTGATTTATATAAGCTACAATTATTGCAAAACTAGGTATATTTTATAACCACTTTTCTGAACATCTGAAAAATAAGTTTGTTTGTTTTTTAAAAAGTGACTAGAATGACTAGAGTGATAAAAATATAAAAATAAACGTTCTGAAAATATTTGAGAATTCATTCAGGTTATAGGAAAAGTATAGTGTGAAGACGTGAAACGTGGCATTTATTATTTTTATCAGTAGTCAAAGTTTGACATTTCGTATATACAGAAAAACATATGTTCATAGCAAATGTTTATTTATTCGCTTGCAAAAAATGTATGGAGGACAGTATCGCTAATTATCAAATGAATGAATATTGTATAGTCGGTAAACATCCAACAATGTCGGATACATGAATTATTTATAAATTGGCACAAATTTTACATGAACTGGATAAGCAGGTCGAAGAACGATATCAGGTAAAATACGAATATATGATGTGTTATCCAGTGGTATAAAATAAAAGTTGTGGAGTAAGCCTGCAATTATTGTTTTCAATTGGAGCATCGCGAGCTTTTGACCTATAGAATGATAATTGTCATTAATCGACACTGATTCGTACTTATTATCAATTATTATGAATTCAAATGTAAACAAAAATGTATATTCTGCTATCAGTGTAACGAAATAGAAACAATTATTACCAATACAGTTACGGAGGCGACTACTGAATGGAATGTATGAAAATGGATGTCTTTCAGCTACATTCTCTGGTAAAAATTGATCAGGATCAAAAATATTGGGTCACGGCCAATAGTTAGGATCGCGATGAACATCAAAAATTGAAATATTTGCAATTGCCCCTTTAGGTGCAAAACAATGTCCTGAAGAAAAAATGATATATCATGTTAGAATAGAACGGGGTATTGATATTGTTCATAATATTATAAGACGTACTTAATTTCAAATCTTCGCTGATTTTACGAGAAATGAGAGGAACAGCGGGATATAATCTCAACGATTCTTTGATACAACGTTCGAGATAATCAAATCGTTGAACTCCATTGAATGTCATCTTACCATCACTTTCTTCCAATATTGTATTAACTTCATCTTTTGCCCGTACCTTAAATAACAAATTATTTTAACAGCCTCCTAGAATAATTTCATCCAAATTTTTTCGTTACCTGTATGTCTTTGTGATCTGCCAAAAGAAGTATCGTAAAAAAAATACTCATAGCCGTTGTGTCATGGCCCTGACAATGTGAGTCAATCAAAGTTAAATAGTTTGCTAGGTCAGGTTCATGATTTTTTTTTTTTTTTTTTAGGAAATTTGTTGCTACTCACTTCAAAAACAAATGTATCAACCTCCTCTTCAATACCTCGTTTATCGATTCCATGTCCACGTTTCCACGCGTCAATCAACAAATCAATAAAGTCTAATCTCTTTTTCAACGCTATTGGGATGATAAATTATTTTTATGGATATCACTATCGGAAAAAATAGAGAAATAAATATAAATAAACCTCACTATTTCCAATAGATTGTTGAACCGAATTTTTTGATGAGCTGAGTGAGAAGTCCTCTAAATATTTTCCATCTGTCTCGTCGTGATATTGCCGTCGCTCTTCAATTATCTGCGATATTAAATAAATGATAAAAAAAAAGGGATATTTAATTAATGAAAAGAGAATTATAACACAATTATTATACTTTTGTTGTAAACCCGTGAAGTATTTTGAGAGTATTTAATTGGTCCTGACCCTTCGATGTGAGTGAAAAAATCCAGTTATTCTTTAACCAAGGTCTAACTGATCTGTGTGGGCAGTCAACAATTCAATATTATAAATCTTATACTAAATAAAAATAATTTAAACGGCAATTAATTTTACCTGTAATAAAATGTATTTCTAAAATCATGAAGAGCGTGTCTGTACTTGTCCAGTTCAGAATCATTTTCATCGGATCTGATGCCCATTATTGTTTCTGAATAAAATCTGATATTCAATTCCATATGATACATACTTAATTGTAAAATGATTCGTTGACTTACCACATATTGAATGAAGAGTAATTCGTGATACCATTGACAAAAGTTCTTTATCAACATCACCGGATTCGGCTTCTTTTTTCAGGTATATAATCAGACGTTCTGTTTGTTGGGTAAAAATATTACTATACTCATGTAATTTATTTAGATGAAATGCTGGTGTAAGTATTTTTCTGCGTGATTTCCATTTGTCCCCTGAAGAAGAACATTGTCAATTCTATTCTTGTAAATAATGCCAATTCTGTTTAATTATAGTTCTATCACATGGAAGAGTGAAGAAGGTTTAATCAAGTGATGAAAAATGTGATTACTGAAAGATTACCATCGAGAAATGAAAAATACGTGGCAATATTTCGATATAAGAATTGAAATTATTATTTTCCAACAGTCGATTTATGAAATTTCATATCCTAGATGTGCATTAATTATTCATAGTATATTTACGACTAAAATTTATTCACCAACTTGTCTCGCGAGTTGTCTAGTTCACCTTGATTCAAGAAAGATAATTGATAAAATTTCCTGTACTCGTTAAAAGACCGTCGTTCAACCAGGGATGTAATAAGTCATAGTATACACTCTTTGAAATATTTTTATTGTCACGTAACAATATCTGTAGGCAATAATATTAAAATTGAAATATCTTAATTAATCTTGATATAAATAATTGATATTATATTTTTGTGTATTTTTTGTGTGTGCCTCAATATCGTCAGGATGACGTAAACCTATTACTGGCCAATTCACGACCCAAAATTTGTATACTGGATAAAATTCTCGACCCGCACGACGATAAAAATGCCAAAGATTTTCTAATAAAAGAAAGAAAAAAAAAAAAACGATTGGTGAATTAATTTTTTTTTTCGCAGCAATCCCATTATTTTTTAACAAAGACGAATAATATTTACCAATTGGTCCCACAATGTCTAAAGTATTCCCAATAATTGGATACCATTTAGGTCCTGGAATTTTATCAATCAACCGTCCTAATCTAGTTCACATGCACACCAAAATGAAATAATATCAATGCAAAAACTATTGACACTAAAAAAAACATTGATAATAATTGAAGATCCATGTTTGAATGACGAATGGCAAAAAAAACATTAAACTCAGCAAAATTCTTGCAGTATTGCAGAAGCAACTAATTCAATCTCAAGGTCCAATAACTTTCAAAAAAGTGGTTATCATGCCGCACCCAAATTATTGGGGACACAGTACATGGTCATTTGGTAACGCATACAAAAAAAAAAAAGAAAAAACATGCATTAACATTGGTATACATAAATGGCATTTCGAGATAAGCTTATGATGATTGCTTCTCATGCAATATTTAAATTTCTTTCCTTAAATTCTCGCTTTGAAATTACATACCGACATGTGCTGCCGTCTGTGAGGCGACTTGGACTGCTCCGATAAAAGGTGCATCTTAATACACATTTCGACAGTACTAAAGCTCTACCGCGAGATGGCTAAAATTAACTGCAATTCAATTTACCAATATAAATAAAACCCGCGCGACTGTTCATAAATCAAAAGTGGAAACTATTTTATTGTATTAATATAAATAATCTTCTAAACTTCAATTCGAGGACGAGAGTCTGTTGTCAACATTATCATATTTCCGGGTAATTATTTACATATGAATTTATAAGAAAAAAACAAGAAAAATTGTTCCACCTTAACAGTAGCGCCCAAACATCAGTATAATATTTGGATTGCTCATCATCATTCCACGCTCTGGTTTACTCAGGTCACCTAGTTAACGTGTAGTATGTGTAGTATGTGAGAGTTGGACGTAGCGGTCGTGGTCACTTTCCCGCACCAATGCACCAATAGAAAAAACATCTCGCCGATTCTCTAACTATACGTGGTATGTATCATCTACCTTTATTTTTTCTCTTTTTCTTCTGACGCGTCAGCCGCTCGAGGGGTTATATAGCTGACGCGCGAAAGTTTCAACCTTGGACTCGATCCGAGAAATCGGAGATCCGGCTTGTACCTTATATATATATATATATATATATATACATATTAGATACAGTAAAAGCGTGCGGAAGTACCCTCTTGGACGAGTTTCGATACTTCTAACCCAGACCCGACAGTTATAATATTTAATCACTTGTTCAATACTTTCATTTATTAATTGACGTGTTACATATCGTTGATAGACTCAAAATTGGGTCGAAATTCAACGAAGTTATTACGAAGGATAACATTTTTTCTATCGAAGAATAAATATACTCTTTCCCTGAAACTTTACATGGAAAATATAAAAAATTCTCAGCAGAAATGTGACAAGAGAAGAAAATTTGACGTTTAAATTTTTTTTTTTTTGAGTGGGGAACAGTGTCGTGACCTACACTACTCTTCACTTATATATTATAACTATTGTTCTATACGGTAGACAAGCATAAATTGAAACTAAATCTGCAAGTATCTATATACAGTATATACATTTATATATATCCATCAACTCTTCTTTATACATAAATTATATGGCATAGTAATATAAATATAAAATATATGTAATCAGGAATGAAATAAAAATGGAATATTATTGAATACTTCATTTATTATGTCATCGAATAAATAAAGATAATTAAATACTTATATATACAGTTACGTCATGGAAATGAGTCTGACGGTCATTTCGTGAGAATTGCTGATGACGTGTAAGCTCTGATGTGTCCATCACACCTCTCTTCTCTTTCTTCACTCTATACATACATATATCGACTGATCGTCATACGATTGTCCCGGGGATTGTTGGAGATATATCCCCAGTGAAGCATGTATCATCCGTCCCATATAACTGTTTGGCGCCATACTATAGACAAACTGTGTTTGCAATGTCACGTGGTTGTGTACATGTGACGTGTCAATCTTGTCATATCTCAAAAAAAAAAAAAAAAAATACTTGAGTACATTGAATGTTGAACTTATTGATTCATCATGCACCATTTTTTTTTTTTTTTTTTTTTTTCATTTTACGTAAACGTAGAACAATTTGGAAGACTTTGTTCACAGTTTTGAATCACAGGGTTTGACTTGAAACGAATCAATAATTGAATTAAAATGGCACTATTGAAATACAATAACGAAAAAAATGTTTCTATATTATTTATAAGTTATCCTTTATTTTTTGTCATGAGGTAAAATTAGTTTACAAAACTGAGTGAAACTAAATGAAAGTAAATGATACAAAAATAGACAACGACAAATTCTTTAGTATAACAAATTGAATTGATGACATACATATTCGGGGACTTTTCACTCTTTCAGTATCGAGAACAAAAACTTCCTTGACGTATAGGACGTTTAAATGTTCGTATATATATATATATATATATACATGGGGGAAGTGAGAAAGTGATAGAGCTGAAGGAAGAGAGAGGATTGAACCGGAGGGACAGCAAAGTGCAGAGTGTCGTTGAATTTATTTCTTACCTGTCCGGCTATTTTGAAACTTTTTTATATGTAACAGTCACGGTGGTGGATAAAAAGAGAATGAAAATAAAAGAATGAGGATAGAAAAAGTATTACGGTATAGTTATATATTTATATATATTATTCTATAGACATAAAATATAGAGATATATACGTGTATATATATATGAAGCTTATTCACTCAATATACTCATCGTTGAGTCGAGAGGAATCTAGCACGGACAAGTTGCGTCTTTTATCTCACCCAGTTGCTCTCTTTTGCTCTCAGCACCACGACGAAAGCGCAC
Source organism: Zele albiditarsus (assembly GCA_958496275.1). NCBI lineage: Eukaryota > Metazoa > Arthropoda > Insecta > Hymenoptera > Braconidae > Zele > Zele albiditarsus. The sequence continues at coordinate 17,158,526 of OY292409.1, forward strand.
TCAACATTTAGTTACGAAGCGAACGTGGCGTGCAGGCGTCTCAACGGATGTTATACCGATGAAAGTTGTGAAAGTTGACGGAACGGTTGCGCTCACGCGCATGCACGGGCCTTTAACTTTTAATCGGCCGTTCAATGATTGCCTCCAGCCAATATACCGTTCGTTCAATAACTCTTATATGTAATATCGATCACATATTTATGAGATTCATTGTCGATTATATATGTGAATGTGTGAGCGATGTAGCGGTACTTGAATAAATATCGCGTGACTGGAACCAAATGGGCGTATGTGCTATTTTACAGCTTTTTGAACATTTTTACTGTGCAAAAAGGTGTATTTGTATTCATACTTTTTGGTGTATATGAGGATGGGATAAAAGTTTATAAAGTTCACAGCGATGAATGTTTGGTGTGATTAAAATTATCAAGACTTTTTTAACGTCACGTATTATATGATGTGGGGGGGTGTAACGTTTTGCTTCCAAGAATAAATAATATTTATTGATTAAATTGAAACAAATGTGAAAAAATGTATTCAATGCGAAGTGTAAAATTATTCAGAGATGATTTAAATTTAAACGTTTTTCCAACACACAAAATAAAACTGTTAATTATTCATTAGAGAAACAAAGAATACTAACTTCACTCTTTCTGTATTTATTTCTGGGTTTTGGATATACCATTACGCTATTGCACATTAATGGTAACTTGAGAATCTAAACATTTATTTTTCTGGTTTGTCACACTTCTCTTTGGTGAGATTTTTTTTAATTCGTTTTCCTTTTTCTATTTACAATTATGTATATTGTTGCGATTATTATTGCAGTGAATTAAAGGCCGAGTTAATGATATATTTGTGACGTTGTATTACGAAGGAAGGTTAACCATGAATATAATAGGACCCAGACCGCATCATGTATATATATATATATATAGTCGTCACGCGTAGTTTGTATGTACATAGTAATCGCTTTCACATCTCGTCTCACTCCCGCACAGTTTGCATAATAGCTTATATATGTTTCGAGTTAGTGGCAATCTATGGATGCGTGTTGGCTGGCTTAGGAATTTCTCATCGATTTCTCTCTACCTCCCCATTCTCTTTTGTCTCTCATTCTCTATCCATCTCTGCTTCGCCCCCTCACTATATATATATCTGTATCCTTTCAGTCGACAGTAAATTTTCATGTTCCACTGACCCGGAAGCTTCTATACACAAAATTTCTCCCGAAATTATCTCGATAGCCGCAACGAAAAAAATAAAAAAGAAAGAGAACAATGTTCCTTAACACAAATTAATGAATGTAATCATTAATTTTTTTTTTTCCTCGTTGGAGGAAGCGATATTAAATTTTTCCGATAATATATTTGATCAATGGAATGAATTGAGAGGATATTAACTCAATCAAACAATAATTTCTTGCTCTATGTAAATTGATATCTGAATAATTGAGAAGAAAATGAATAGTGATATTGTTTCTTGAACTTGCCAATATTTGTACACAGATTTATTATCTCTCCACATTTTATCATCATTGTGTGTATTGTCGTGAGTGAAAAAATAATACAATGAAAATATAAAAAAATAAGTAGAATGAATTTGAAATGAATTCGCAAAAAAGAATGTCACCATCGTTGTCTGATGTGTAAAAGTTTTTCTATTACCATATATGCGTCGAAACGGGAATTTGATGGACGATATAAAAATAAATTTGAGGCGGAAGAGTAGAATATAAACTATGTATTTTTGTATGCGTACTCATACACACAAACATATATACATCGCTTACATATTTCACGATGAACATTGATGATATACACAAGACTGTATATACAAGACTAATCGATATTTCTGTGTTACGATGGCTACAACCAATGTGTGTATGTGCTGCACTGTCGTGCCATTGTCCACTCTTGACATTACATATGTAATACATGTATGCATTGGAACATATATATATGTATATATATATATATACACTCGAGTTTATGAGTATATTTGCGTGCAATTATATATGCTCAATTACTGTAGATAATTTTTTATGACAGGCACAAACATGATCTGCTAGTTCGTTTTTATTCTGGGTCTTGTGTGTGTATATGTATGGGTGCATTTATGATATAAATATGTATATGTAAAGAGCGTCAATGTGTGTATATAACGAAGGAATGAACTGAAGTCTCGTAAAACTCGTGCGAGGCCCCATCACCTGTAAAGTCGTTCAGCTTTTACGGTCGTAAACTGTCGCGTGCATGCACAATGCCATCTAGATTTTGTCCGTCGACAACAAGTTACTCATGGTTAATATCAACGACAGTTACACGCATCATATATATGTATATATATATATGTAAGGAAATATATATGTAAATACAATGTATGTATATGAATGGATTTGATATCAACTCTGCGACCTCCATCAACTCTTCAATCTTATGTTTAATATTTCATTGTGGTAAAAATGTTACCACGTATTTTTTTTTTTTCTTTTTACTTTCGAATATTATTTTTTTTATTGACTAAAATTGCAATTTTTGATTGATGACATCTGTGGTGTCGTTATACACGTTCCTGTCGATTCACTGATGTGAATCGAAAGACATTGTATTACAGATGGAAGTTTTGATAGAAAAATTTGACACTTTTTCTTACGAGTTGAAAAAAAAATCATTCAATCACGATATCGATTTATTTTTTTTGCTCTATCGATTTTCATAACTTCTACATTACTCCTTCAACTAATTGAAGAAAAAGGTTATTCAAATTCTCTTCACTATTTAAGTACAATATATTTTCAAGTGAGATATTTTTTGTTAATTAAAGCTTCGCATTTTTTTTTTTTTTTTCCCCATGTATATATCCAGAGTTCAAATAATTGTCAAAAGAATAATATTTTACTTTTGATAAATGAAAGTGCCAAAAGCGCTAAACATTATGACAGTGAAATTGATTAAAAAAAAACAAAATTGCAGTAGACAAATCTACAACAGCTTGTTAAAAACTCATTCGCGCTCATATTCATGAATATATCTGTATATATAACTCAATTTTTTGTAGTGGCCACTCTGGAGAGTTGAGGAATAAAAAAAAAGAGAATGAGTGAAAAAAAAAACAGCAACGAGCAAAAAATATAAAAATAAATAAAAACAATTGGAAAAAGAAGAAGAAACATTTGTCATCTATGTTTATATATCTGCGTTTGTGAAGTGTGTATGGGTTAGCATTTGTGCACGCGAAATCCCTTGGGGAATGTGACACAATGCGTGACGAAGGAGAGAAAAGGTGAAGAGAAAAAGAGCGTATGAGAGAAGAATATTGCTTTTGGTAAAGGAAAGAGTGAGGAGAAAGAGATGCGGAAAAGGATGGTATATATATATATATATATATATATATACGTGGCACGGGCGCAAGGGGTCGTGCAAGGAAATTGTGTAATTTATTCAGTGAGCCGGGAGAGATCGCGCCCAACGGGCTCTTCCCATGCATGGCGCAGCAGGGGAGCGGTGTGTGCGGGGCAACGAGGCCTTTCCTTGTGCTGCATGGATGCTAGGATGATGCGCCCATAGTGCTATATAGATATGAGGGAGATGGTAAGAGGACGGGAAACATTTATTCCGGAAATAAAACCTCTGTAGCGCAGGACGCGCGTGTGCATACAAGACGCATCAGTTTCAGATGCAATATATATGTTTCAAGAAGGTATAAAAAGTATATATATATATATATATATGTATTTTATATGATGTATAAAAATTTGTATATGTTTTGTAGAGGGAAAAATTGGTTCAGGCAGAGAATAAAAAAAATATATATTTGGTTATTGATGTATATTGTGTATTTCTTTCTTTTTTTTTCCTCATAGAGCAGGAAGTGAAAATTCGAGTTGGAAAATAAATCTTGCAAATTTTTAGTATTTACAATTATAAGATAAGTATTTCGACATCGATATTCAATTAAATAAATATAAATACAGATTATAATAGTAATATAATAAATGAACTAATTAACTATAATAAAACTGATTGTGTAGTGGTTCAATTGAAAATGATCACTGAACCATGAAATATACATGTGTATAACTTCTTGGAAAGTTGAATAGACCATCCAAGTGCGTTTTATTCTGAATCGCCATTTAATTGGAAAGTTTTTATTTATTAAAACGTACTGATTTACCAATCTACATTGAATTATTTTTTGGGAGAAAAAATGTTCTTACATTTGAATTAAAATTTAACAATCCTGATTGAAGTTATTTTTTTTTTTTTTTGACTATAAGACATTCAAGTTCACTGGCTATAAAAATATAGTCATTTAATTGCACAGGATTTCGAGTATTTGGTGAAAAAAAAACGTACAGAATATAAATTAAATGAACGCGTTTACAAGAATGAACTCGCGAACGTCCACGTTTGACGTCTACCTGCACAAAGTTAAAAGAAAAGAAAAAAAAAAAAAAGAGGTTGTAGCAAGTTGTTGGTAGTGGTGTTTTAGATGATGGTGGTGGCGGTTACTCCTCGCGGACGAGCGACGTGCTCGGTCGGTCGGTCGGTCACTGAACCGCCGCCGCCTTCCAACTCTCCGTATACCATTCCAGTGTGTGTGCTGGTGGCAGCAGCGGCAACGGCGGCGCGCGAACGAATGAGCGACAGAGAAGTATCGAGGGAGAGTACCGTTACGAGCCGCTGCTGTACGGTCTGCCTGGAAACCCATAGCGACACGCCGTTTGGAGAGAGGAAACCTGCAGTCTGTATATGAGGGGGAAAGAATGATAAAAAGCGAAAAATAAATAAATGAAAAAAAAAAAAAAAAAGATACTTAACACTTAGGTATAATACGATACACGAAACTCAACTTTTCTCTCGCTCAACGCAATCAAATTCTCTTTTTTTTTGTCTTATCATTAATACGTTACTCCAGTTTCTACAAATTGATCTAATTTACTCGAACTATTTATCAATCAATTGAGTGATCGTTAACAATTATCAACTGATAATACCACAAATATTATAGAATAAAATGTTTTTTGTAATTGATTTGAAATGATTTTGAAATAAATGTTGACGTGAGAGCCACCATTGTGACATCATGTGTATATATTGATGGCTAATAGATCTCATCAACGACAACTATATAGTCCCACCTGCAATTGACATGATTCACGAAGACCCGATATGTATACACATAAACACACGCTTATATATATATATATATATGTACAAACTCAAACACGATTCATACATACACAACGACGACGTCAGAGACACAGAGTCCGAGTAATCCTCATTGCTCTCACAGGCCTATCGATTTTCTATCATCTGTCCGCGTCAGTGACGTTGCTATACACCGTTCCTCTCATATATATATATATATAAATATACATGTATGTATAATTTATACCTTGCATAGTCATCCTCGCAAAATATTCTGTCACAACTCACGTGTATGTCCCCATAAAATGTTCTAATGTTGGGTTTCATCGTGTTCACGTTCTAGTTTTCCGTGTGAGAAAAATATACTGTTACATTGACCCAGATTGAAACAACTGTTAAATAAATAGTGAGACAATAATATATATATATATATATATATATATGTGTGTGTGTGTGTCAACGTATGCTAGTATGATATGTTATGAAAAAATCGAAATTGATGAAGAAGCGAGAGAGAAATTGAGTTTATTGAGTAATGTTTGAACCAGAATCAATTATTAATATTTCAAGGTCAAGAGAGTGTGTGTTAACGAACATTTTTGCATTACAGTTAGTCGTAAATTATATAGAATTATTTTGTAACTGAAATTTTTTTTTTATAGATGGTGCAACGGTGAATGATTAAACATAACTGTATTTATTATTTTTGCACTAATTGAAGATAATGGTCAGCTACTGATATCTCAACATACGAATTTTGAATGTACAAAAATGTCTTCGTATAATTCTCAGTATGTTAATAATTCACATAAATCACAAAAATATATTGTTCCGATACAACATTTTCATATGAAAAGTAATATTATTTGTTTGAGTATATTTCAAATAATGTAACAATATATATTTATATATATTCCAATACAATCAATATGTATAATAAAGATATTATTTTATTTGAGTAAGTGAAACCGAGTAATTGATACGGTAGATAAATTGTATAGATATATTATATCGTGAGTGCGATACATATAGGTGGGTTAGGGGTAAAGAGGTGTTTCACAGGCTGGTGAGGACATCGAATGATGGCTATATAGTTATGTGTGTGCATGTGTATATATATTAGTAAAGCCAAAGAGGGATGATAGTGGTGGTGGTGTATATATATACACAGGAGTTTCACGGGTTGGCGGCAAGCAAGGCTGACATCACTACTATACAGAGAATAACGTTGGGGGATGGACGCGGCTACCATGGCAACCGTGGCTGGGCCTCGCGTCGACTAAAACGTCTCGACGTGCGTTTTCCAATGGATTTCTCTCCGGTGGCTTCTCTTCTCGTGCACATTGCCATAGTGATCTGATCTTTATCTGAGTCAAGTGATGCTGTCGATACATATACCTATATGTTCAAGCATAATATACTTCGATATGTAAGATATTGTATTCCAATTCAGCTCAATACATGTATACATGTTATTCAAGAAATGTCAATCGATAATATAATCGTGCTATTATTTTCTCTATAAATTTCCAAACTGTATATTTCATTTTATCTTCTCTATGTTATTGACGCAGTTTTACATTCGGTTTATAATAATGTAAATTAGTCTTACAATATTATTGCATATGTTTTATTATATACGCGTGTATATTATTGGTAAATAAATTCATTGATGCGTAAAGAAAAAAATGATATTTGATTACATATGTATTCATTCCTTAAGTCTTTCATTTTATTAATATAAAACAACGAATCATTAACCAACACGACATATTACCTACTATACAAATGCATGATGAATTTATGATCGGTTTGAAATTTTGCAAGCATCACGCACACAATACATGCACGTGAATGCAACTAAGCGTTAAAATACGCGTTCCGACAGGCAGAACCGAAACATAAGTCCTCTAAATACACATATCTCAATACATGTATGTATATACATACTTGAAAGAAAATTGTACCATTACGATAAAGTCATTAATAGAATGATAATTTTCTTTTTTATTCTTCAATTAATTTTTTCACAAGCTAATACCAAATAAAATTAAAAGCTCGAGTCCAGTGTACGATACTCGAGTGTTCGAATTGATAATTACCAACTGTATTCAAGAAATTGTCAAGCGTATAATATTATTGATTGTGAAGAACATTACATGACCGATTATACAAGTGGAAATTTATATTAAAATCATATTTTGTATTGAACAAATATAAAAATTTTAATATTCACATTCATTCTTTCGCCAAATGAAAATTTAAAGTTATCTCACCATACTGTTTTCCTGAAGATAGAATGGTTTTTTTTTTTTTATATATTCAGTAATTCCATGCACATATTGATAATAATTCTTCATTACCTCATTCTAATTCCACTAAATTACTTGTTTGGTACATTTAATCTTGATACTCACTCTTACATTCTGACTCTTGGTTTGTTTTCCCTGTATATATACGTCTATACTTTTTTTCAAGTGGATAATTTGAAATGATGTAAAAATCTTTTTGGCAGTGGTGTTAGATTGAAAAAAAAAAAAAAAACAAAAGTCGTTTCGCACTCGTTTAAAACACTTTATACATTCTCACTCGAGGACAAATTGATCGTGCATGAGACGAGATCAAGGGTGCTCGTCGAATCTATCGTTCTCTGCTCGACTGAGTTGTGCACACGAAAGTGAGAGAGAGAGAGAGAGAGAAAAAGAAAGAGAATGAGAGAGGAATCATTGACTTTTGTGTGTACGACGTTTGACCTAGATATCCCAACACGAACGAACGACTGGCACTCCAACGAAAAGCTTCTCCCTATCAGAGAGAAGGTCGCCTATATATATATATATATATATATATATATATATATATTCGTCTTATTCCACCAATTCAGCCGCAACTCTTTATATACATCTATGTTATACCGGGGAAAGTGAGATAAAATGGACCCGTGCGATAAATTATATCTTCAAATATATATCTTTGTCATTGAAGATATTTTATGTTGATATATACTCGGACAAAAATGACACAAATCGAAATGCCATAATTTTTATTGTTCCGGATATATTTGCACGTATCTGTAACGGATATAGAGAATAGAATCAATATGGATGAGAAATAAAGATAAATAAAAATAAATAATTAATTGAAGCAAAAACCACAAGAAAAAATAAATAAAAAGATGAATTTTGCTTGTGGTATAGCGTTCCTTGCCCACACGTGCATGTAAAACTCATTCGTGTCTCCTGATGTTCCCTTCCAACCTCACCATCGTCACTTTGCCCCTCTTGTGAATATATACACCGGCCGCAGCGTCGGTTTACTGACCTACCGCTGGCGAGTCCTTGGCACTTGATTCACAAACAAACTATAGTCACAATTTATATTCATATACGTATATACAACACATATATATATATATATATATATAATAGAGTCAAATTAAATTAACTGTTCGACTCACCATGTACAATTTTTTTGTTTATCAAAGTTGGAATATTCTAGCAAAGGTTGGGTTCATATTCAAACTATATTTCGCATCAATAGTCCAAGTTTCTAGAGATGAGTCCATCCACATTTTTTATAATTCCAAATGCAATTTATTTGTTTGTCGTATTAACAATGGCTAAAACTAAATTTTTTCTTGATTCGTTGCAGTTGTAATCTCATCAAATAACAAATACAAAATCCCTTTTATCATTCGTCATGATAGTAAAATAAATTGAAATGAGGAAGAAAAATTGTCCACGCCCACCACTCAATATATACAATAGGATGGAAGGACGTGGTTGGATTGAATTGATTTGACGTGTACATTAGGCGTGACAATATGTGTGTATGACTTATGCATTGCAATGAGAACGATTAAAAAAATATATAAAAGAGTTTTTTTTTCTTTTTTTTTTATCGTTCAAGATATATTTATTCATTCATTCATTCATTCATTTATTTAAATATATATGCATTCATCTCTACTCAATAGACGTCAATGATGCGCTTGAACTGATTGAAATTTGTGGGGCGGTGTGTCGCGACAGGTGTGCATTTTATCGGAATATATATGCGCACAAAGGTAAAAGAGAAAAGAAGTCTGAAATTGTGAGGGGAATTAGCCGGTACAATATACACGGGAATTCACATCATTCAATGGGTGAGAATAATAAAATACCTATACAATAGAGGGGTTGAATATGTTGACGTGTCGTGTGTGATCGAGTCGACAACATATCACGCACACTTCAACCTGACGCGCACGAGCGGCACATCTAGTTGTGATCTGAGTGTGATCATCGTTATTTTAAAGTGCGCAGGTGATACTGTTGCTGACCTATCTACTTTTAAATACCTTTTATATTCATTCAGACAAATATTGGAGTGTATAAAGAAGAGAGAATTAACTGTGGCAAGTAGTGTAGACTTGTCCTGTATACTTTCTATCATCTCAATCAATTGTATAAATTATACAAAAGATTTTTTTTATTTCAAATTTGAAGAGTTTATGGAAACTATATATAATATTCTGAAGATATAAATGTATATTGTGAAAAATGAATTATCATTTACGAATGTCAATTTATTTTTTAATAACTTTTTCTCATTCGTTCTATACTTCTCCGTAAATTTTTCATATTTCTTTATCTCCACGATGAAAAATTGAAAAAAAAATAAAACCTATGATGATAATGAAAACCATCTATTTTAATATGTAAACGTATATTTTTTATTTTGGGTATATATATATCGATACACTTCAATAAATGTGAGATAAGCTTGAGAGAGATATGTATACAGTACAGAATAACATAGTATAGTATAGTATAAAGCGAGTGCTTTCACAACAATGAAAAATCGTAGGTGATTACCCAGACCCTCGTTGGGTTAGTTGGGTAGGTGTAGTATCGATCGCGTATATACGGTCCGGCGTGTCGCGTACACCCCATACAACTAATATATACGTATATATTCACAAGGTGATTTGCGATTTGCCGACGGGATATGCGATACGATTATTATTGACTATATACATGGTCACACAGCTAGAGAGGAATAGAGAGGAAAAGGGATAGCAGAGAGAGAGAGACTGCGATGAGATAGAGGGTAAATTCACCGAGATCGTGTTTGCAAACCATATTTACTAATTTTCCTCTTTAATCATTTATAATTTCCCACTGAAATAATTATTACTATCGTGATACTCCACAGTATTTCATTTTCGAAACAAAGAAACATTGTATTCAATATAATATTAATTTTAATGTATTGGAAAACATAGTAACTTAATCTTTGAATCATTATACAGTGTATATAATGTATTTATTTTTGTTTATCTACTCGGTGTCTATTTTCATTTAAATCCATCTCGCGTCTTAGCTTAATTTTAATACAAAGATAATATTTGTTGATTCAAGTACGGGAATTATATCAACACTCCAAACAGTTATGAAAACAATATTTTTACCCTAATAAGTAAACATTAATTCCATATCATACAATGGAATATATTTTTTTCAATGCATTAATTCAGTCAACACAATATTTTACGACAATTATTCTGGCATTTAACATCGTTAAACATTATTCTTCAATAAAATAGAATATAAAATTATAAACCATTTCCAAAATTTTTCTTCAAATCAATATACACTCGGTCCCATGATATAAATCAAAATCAAATCATCTGTGTTATTCAATCGAAAATATTCGCAATTTTTAGAAGTATGTACAATGTATCACTCCAAATAAAAATCCATTTTGATTCAACTTGAAGCGGTGAAAAAACCTCACATCGAATTTAAAGTATTCATCAATAATAACAATTGAAATCATATTTATTTTTTTTTCCCCCTCAGAGTGCAATAAATATGATACATTCAGAATGTACCATTCCAATTTCCACCCTTGCAACCGAAAACTACTGTTCAGCTTTTCACAATGCATCAACGATAAAGTATACTTAAAATGTATGTAATATTCCGAGAAGAAAATCGAAGCGTGAGACGTTCAAAGGATTAATACAAATAATGATGATGATGACCATGATAATAACAATAATAGTAATACTGAAAATAGTGAGTGAAAAATTGTTTTTACTCTCTCGTTACACATTAAGCATTAACTCTCGGTAAATATAAAAAGTGAGGGAGCAGTGAATTTCATGTGATGAGCGGGGAATATAACAACGCGGGAGAGAATTCCATAGAGCGTTTCGGAGTGTTGCTGCTGCTGTTGCTGCTGCTGTTGCTGCTGCTGCGTGTGTAGATGCGTGCGCGTGGACTCGATGACGAGTCGCAATGCTCGACGGGAAAGCGACCGCACACCGTACCGGTGTACGCATTCTATCTTTTTCCTATTCTGTCTCTCTATTATCATTCTTGCTCACTCGCACACTGCTTATATCGTCTGCCAGTGTATTGTATGCGCGCCAACATGACTTGGCAACGGTGCGTATATGGCTGAGCGCCATACACTGTCGACTCCTCTCTGCGCAACGTCGCAATCGGTGACGCGATATTTGAATGTGTGTGGGTCATAGTCGGTGTATGTCTGTGATTCGTCGTCGCGCCACTAGCGCGCGTTTAACCATGAGGTGCCGTTCTATATAATATGTATATGCCCATGTTTGTATGTGTGGTAAATCAGGTGCGGCCTTTCCGCAACGGAAATTTGCGAAAATTTTGCCCAACTAAGAACATTATCAGTTTGACGAGAATAAAATCATAAAGTCAAACTATGGCGAGATAGAAATTATGGAAATTTAATAAAATGATTCACGGATTTGTAGTTTCTTCGTTGAGCTTATTTTTTATATGAATAAATTTTTTTTTTTATACATCGTATTTAACGTATGGTTTTTTTTCATGATATACCGATAGATGTATCAGGAGCAGATTCTATGGAATAGGGTCTGCGCATGTATTGGTCCTGATAAATCCATCCCAGGGATTTATAGTTTGATAATTGATTTTTTTTTTTTTTTTTGGTAGATTTAGTCCTATGAAATTTAGTGTTGCAGTTATTTTTTCTTATTTTCGAAAATTTGGCTCAACCAAAAACATTATCAGTTTGCTGATCATAAACGCGTAACGTTGAACTATGAAGAGATAACGAGGTAACTGAATTTCGATGAAATGATGGCAGAATTTATGATTTTTTTAACAGACTTTTTTTTAATTTGAATAATTTTATTCATCTACGAATGCTACTAAATTTCGTAAAAATTCTTCATTTCCCAATTATGATAATGAATAAATAAGTTTTGTACTATCAAATGATAGATAAAGTACAATAATCATATTAAAATAAATAGTGGATGTATAAAAGATAAATTTTGATGAACGTGGTACATCCACATTCAATATTTCGATAATCCAATTACATTAATTGTCCGAGGTTTAAACTACACGTAACCGTGAATATTATTCAAATACGCGGGACTTGCTTGGATGAATTATAAATTAATTATTGACGCGCGCGAACGTGATTATACATAACCTCGCACGGGCTGGATAATTTCAGTGAGTATGTATATAAGGTATAATGCTTGGTGTTCGGGGATATACTCAGTAGTTGCTTTCACGAAATAACATCGGGGCAACGACAACTTGTTGGACATTGGCACCAAGTTGCAAGAGAAAGATCGAGTATGTATATGAAAAGTGTGTACATATATATATACCGATATATATATATATATATGGAAGGGAGAAAGCGATTACTGTACGAGCGTGCGAAACTTTTCGTCGCGTGCGAACCTAAATGTCTTTCTTCAATCGAGCAACGAGTCATCGCGACGGCGAAAACGAAACATTAGAGAAGCTGACGGTGAGTGAGAGAAAGAGGAAGAGGAAGAGAGAGTGAGAGAATGACAGGGCGATGGAGAAGAAGAAGTGGGAAATACATGAACGCGTATGTTCAGAGACATGGTGCTACAAAAAGAGAAAAAAAAATCTTGGAGGGCAACCGGATTATTCTTTCTTTTTCCTTCCTTTTTTCAACAACCTTTCTCGCGGTCCTTTCACACGTGCAACATCGAACCAGGATAAAGGAAGAAAATTTATTGTTCTGACGGAAGGTGGAAAAGAATGCCTTTGCAACACATTACGACTTACACCTCTCTCGTCGGCGTGCGCCTTTTATTTTCCGGAAAAAAAATAGAAAGAAAAATAATTTTTTTATTCAAACTAATTCTAGGTGATTAATTCTATGAACTTAGATAAATACACACGAGTGTATATATGACGAATTAAATCTCAAGAATTCCCTCAGAGAATTTCAATCACCTCATATACAAGTATTTGCAAAAATAATAATAACAAAGGAGAAAGAAAATTTACACATAATTAGGTATTTATCGACAGTGGGAAAAATAAACTATAAATATTTTACGCTGGATTGCAAGTAGAGAGTCTTGAAATTGAGCTACTGTTTCATTTCACTGACTCTCGCATTTAACAACTCGAATACAATATTGTGAACAAAATTATGTAATTTTTATTTCTTTATTTTTTCTGAAAGTACGTTTTGTCTCCTTTCATATTAATTATAATTTCCTTGACATTCATTTTGATTTAATTTTATGAAATTCAATTTGTATTCCAATTTTTATTCCCATATATATATCTATGTCACTCTGGATATGTGACATACAAATTCCTGTTTCCCACACGTTATACATACTTTATGCATGTCGCTGTACAATTCCAAAAACCAAACTGTATAATTCATATTTTTAACTTTATGTTTTTATTTTCATTCAGTGTTCATTTTTTACCATTTGATGTTATTGTGTTTCTCTCCGGTTGCCCCCGGGGAGGTATTCTCGCAGGTATAAATAAACTATCTGCCTATTTATTCCAATCTGTCTATTTGCTTTTTCGTGGAAATTACCGCGGCAAATGAAATTGTCACTGAACTGAATGCTGCCCTTTCGATAATCGTGGTTTTTCATTGTTTTGCTACCGCATTGATAACACCGACGATTTAAATCTTTATTTGTTTGGTACTTTACTTAATGAAAAGTCGTTTGTATATACAATGTGAATTCAATTTGCTGCAAAACGGTTATTTTACAGCACGTACCCATGAATGTGAGAATGAGTTCAAGCGAAATTTGTATAATATTCTGAAGATTTCTTCCACAGTTAATATTTTATTTTTGTTACAGGCAAATTCAGGTTGGCCAAGTGACAAATGAGTGGTCGCGTTCGCATAGTGAATTACACAATTTACAAATAACACAAAATATTGTTACGGACTGTTAATATGTGCGCATTATTTCGCGGCATTCCCGATAAATGACCACACGAGTACAGAAAGTTTCCGGGCGGCCACTCGGCCATACATATACATACATATACACACGGCCGCGCTCTTTATGACGATGTGGCGGTATCGGGGTATGGTGTATAGGGTATAGAGCAAGCAAACCAGGGATAGCACAGCACAGCATATAGGAGCGCTATCGTCGCGCGAGCAGCCCCGAAGGCGACTGGTGTGTGGTGGCTCCGAGCGCTCGAGTCGCCGCCGATCGTCGTTGGTTACGATCAGCCGGCGTCAGCCGCTCACCGCTCAGTCAGCTCAGTTCGAGTCGGACCGCCAACGGAGACACATCGTGTTGTCCACCCGTGTCCGTATTTACGTGGTGTGTATTTCATCTTCCCTTTTCCCCACCGTTCTTTTTCACTGTGTTGTCGTCGAGCAGTGCGCGCACGGCAATCGTGAAATTCGTTCAAGGGATATAAAGTTAAATATTGGTTTAACCAATAATAATTAAGTGTTTTCAGAATAAAGAAAAATTAAAAAAAAAAAAAACGTAGATTTGTGAAGTTTATCAAGTCATCGAAAGTATTGATTGATTTATTGATTGATAGACTCAATATAAGGTGAAAAGAAATTTAAAAAAGTCGATGAAATCAATAAAGTGATTGTGAATGCTTAGTGATAGGTATATCAAACTTTTTTTCGGGGAATTTAAGATTTTGTTTCATTGCATTGGAATACAAAATGAAATTACATTCAAACAAGTGAAAAGTACATGAATGGTGCAATTATAAATACTGATATACAGGTGTTGAAGACTCTTGTCTTTTTAATGAATTTGGAATTTGTGAGTGGATAGAAAAAATTAAATAGTAAAACAAAAAACCATATTGATAATAGTGATAATCATAGAGTGAATACATATTAAAAGTGGTTATAAATTTTATTATTGTCGAATATAATTTTTTTTTTTTTTTTTCGGCAAATTTAAATACTCGGGATCGAGAAAGATAATTTAATTACACGAGGAAAATAATAAACAAAAATAAGTGACTTAGTATTAATATTGACATAGCCAATTTTTCTGGTGAATTGAAAAAATTATACTGACAAAAACAAATTGGAATAATAATATAGAATAAATTTGTAGATTAACAAGTTGATGATTAATATTGATGCAGCAAATTTATCGTTCCGGTGAATTTGAAAGTTGAAGATCGAGTGGAACAGGAGAAAGAAAATAATTCGAAAGAGTCGGATGTACAGCGCGTGTATTCACGATTACCGTACACACCTGTATATTCCACCAAGTGCAATCGTGTGTGGTGAAAAGTAGGTTACCCCCAGTGCGTGTCCTTGGCGAGTGCCCGATACACAGTACAACCGCGTTTGGACGGCCCAGTTTTTAACTGACGCGCACTTTTTACGTAACTCGGTAGTGTATGAGTGGTCCCAACAACTCTGCATCCACATTATCGTTATTGTAAACGTCGAAAAAAAAAAAAAAAAAAAAAAAAAAAAATTATTTCTCGTCAATAATTCTCAACGCTCATTTGTTTTCCCTCCATTTTATAAACACATACATACACATTTATCATATATTGCATATGCAAGTTGGGCACTTTCGACCGTTGTCAAGTGGCTTTTATTTGTGTGTGTGTGTGTGTGTGTGTGTGTGTGTGTACAGTGCGCGCTCGCGCCTTTTGTGTACAGAAGAACAAAATTGATCAAATACTCCGAAATACTGTTCCGAAATAATTCTCAGTATCTAACTGTATGAGATTTTATATAGAAACAATACAAAAAATCGATTTTGGGAAAAATAAAGAAAAGAGAAAAAAAATATAAAATTGTGTTGGTGATAAATATTCCTGAATGTTAAAAATAAAAGACAAAACGGTTCACGAGAGAAACCGGGAGTTACAGTGATAGTGAAAGCTCATACGCATACATCACTTGGGAAAATAACATCAACAAAAAAGGTGCACATTTATATCTGACATCGGTAGTTTGAGAATTTATAACGACGTGTGAGAAAAAGAGTTGAGAAATAAATTTAAATAAAAAAAGAAGAGTGGAATAGCAAAGGAGGAAATTGTGTATGTGTAAGAGAGTGCAGTTGATTCTTTAGTGCGCGATGGCCGTGTCCAGTACTCGTTAACGCTGTGAGACGTGCCCCGTAGTAACCGAACAACCGACTGACAACGAAGTTCCACGAAGTGTGCTCACTCTCTTGTCGGGTTTTTTTCTTTATCATTTGTTCATGCGTGCAAGCAAGCTAATTCATCACCTCCACTTTCAATGTTCTATTTATCTGCCTATCTATCTCGTGTGTTCTTTTTTTTTTTTTTTTTTCACCCCTCTTTTTCTAAATATATTTATGTATAAATAAAAAATTCTCTGTCTCTGGCAATCGTGGATTCTTAGGGTTTGTGGCAGTGTGATTTGTCAGTGATTCAACGAGCAAGTGATAATAATAAGTGTAACCCGTGCCAATCTGTCCCTGTGGATTTATTATTGGATATATTATACTACACAACGGAAGAAGTGCCGTTTGCTACTGCACATCAACTAACGTCGAGCATCATTTATGTGAGTACTCGCGCATAACTAATATATGTATATATATATATATGTATGTATATGTACATATAAATCTTTATTATTATTATTGGCTTTAACAAGTCTCGGGTTGGCTCCCGCGGAAATCCCTCAACGCTCCCGGCGCGCATTATCGGAGATCGGCTGCCATCTTGTTGTTATTGTCCACGGCGCGTTCCACCATCTCACTCGATTTTTCATCTATACATATGTATATATATACAATTTTTTATATCCTCTTTTCGTCCTTTTCATTTTTCTCATTTTAAACATTTTTTTTTCTTTTGTGTGAAAAATTTTCACATCTCCGACTTTTTTCATTTATATGTTCGCGCACCGTATTGGATTCTGCAGCGCGCGTGAAATAAATGTGTACAATAGAGTTGATGAGGTGTCTGCGTGAATTCTTTTATGTGATGTTTATACGTTGTTTCTTTTTTTTTTTTTTTTTCTTTCGGGGATTAGTTTCAGCAGAATTATCTGGGAGAGAATAACATTGATATAGTAGTTGGGTGTTTAGTCTTTATTCGTTTTGATTCTTTGGTGTGTTGAGAGCTTGTATTTATCGCAACGTTGTCTACTGGAATCGGATATTTAATCAATTGATACTGTAACAACAACTATCCAGGAAATTCATTTATGAATGCGGCCTTTTTTTTAGCTGAACGGAATTTTTGATTCGTGACGTTGCCCTTCTTTTTTTCTTATTCACTATCGAAGCACTTATCGTTTTTCCGCCAGTATACACTGGTTGACGTTTAAAGTTGCTCCACGATAATTGGAAATACGTACGATTCAATTTGTGAAAATAGAATTTGGTGGAAAGCGTGCACGTTCGAATCTACAAAACAATACGCGTGACATCAAAGTATTAGTGTAAGATTGAGAGAAACCGCGTGACAACAACAGCCATAACAACAACATCAACAACAATATAGCAATGTGACAGCGACGCGCTGAGATTATATACGTAAAGATAATTACCTCTTTGACGAGAAATTGAATTGGCCACGGGAGTCGAGAGAGCGCGGACACGGAGGGAGGTGATGGTGGTTAGGTGGCGACGGGGAAAGTTGGAGGGAAGACAGTTGCTTGAGAGTCTCTTGGCAACCGACGTTAAATCCTAATGTTACGGCCACTATAAATCCACAGTGAGGATCCTCTCTGTGAGGTTATATTCTCATACCTTCAGTGCTTTGATTTTATAATCTTCTTTTCCTCTTTCTCTGTCTATGTCTCTCCGTCGCTCTTGCTCTTCTCCATACCCTTTTTCCGTATCTGTTCAGTTTTATTTTTCATTTTTCACTTTCATTATTATCTTCCGGAGTCTCGGTCATGTTTTGTTGCTTATTCGGAAGGGATTACAACTAGGCGGATAAAGACTTTTTCATGGACATAACACTGTTAGTTGTATGTTTTATTATTACCTGAGCGCAGAAAATTAATCCAAAGCCGTGTTCCAGTAACCTCATTACGCGTTGACACGCGCGCAATTTATATTTCAGTCTGTCTGTATGTATGGTTGTGTTCATGCGTTGTCATTTTTATTTGCGTATGTATTTTCATTTATGTATGATATAATTCAACCCTCCATGCATCATTGTCTACGACCCATCAAATTATAATGCGTTGGTTCATGCATATATGTATGGAAATGCAATTGTGCTAATACGTTTATTCATGGGGTAATAAATTCATAATCGATTATTAATTGTTTTTTCATTTTTATCGCGTTTCCTCCAAGTAAATATAGAAAGAAAGTCGAGCATCGAATTAATTTGTACATCCAATATTTATTGTGGCATGACAGATTGGTGAGGACAGTTTTTTTTGTCCAGCTAAAATCACATTCTTCCCGTTCAAGGCGATATTCTTCATGCGAATTCGATATTGTTCTCATGTATACCATGACGGCAACATTTTACGCACATAACTACCACTCGATCTTCATATCTCTGCAATATCGAAAAAAAAATTATCTCTGTAATATTGAACTAAAGTATATGAACGAAATATATTCAATTTTACAAAGTTTTTTATACTGTGGCTGAGTCGCAAAATTTATCGGGGTATTACATTAGTATATTTCAACTGGTAAATTGTTTTTAAGTAGTTAACTCTCCTCTCTATATGCATATATATGTGATTTTAATGCGGTCATTCTCCCGCAGTGATTATCGATACAAAAAAGAATGCCGTACGAGTTTATTCATGGATTACAGATGTTGAGTTGGCCTTTTTTCCGTCTATCTCCAACAGCACACACAGCCACACAGAGACATTTTATTCTATCTTGTGTGTAAAAGCTAGCTAAACTTTGAAATGGCAGTATGTCGCGACGAGAGTTCCAAGATAAATTTTGTATTTTTTCCTCTCTCTCTCTCGCTTTCGCTCCCACTGTTTTTTTTTTCAATTTTCTTTTTTTTTTTTTTTTTTTTCATCGTACTTTCTCTTCCTTCCTCTCACACTCGTTCTTTATCTTCGATGTATATTCGGGAGCAATGTGCACTGCTTGCTGAGCGGTTGCCTTTACTTTCGTCCATCTCGATTCAACGCAGTATATATGTACGTATATGCTTTTTTTTTCCTCTAGTTGGATAGCTGTGGGGCAACGAGGAGACAGACGAAGCCACGTCGTGTCTTTCATTACTCTCGTTCGTCGAGTTTTCACGAGTTTCATCGATTTTCTGCGCTGTCTCTTTTTATTCATTCTCTGTGCTGTGTGTTAGGGGTTTTTTTTTTGTTTTTTCTTGTTTCATCCTCGTCGCATTTGAATGATCGATCTGTAATGCATTTTATTCGCGAAAATGTATTCACCAAGCAAATTCGCACCCATTATTTATTCGGAATTTTTATTTTCATATTCATAGACATACACAATTTCTCAATGATTTTATGAAGCAATGAATTGATATAAACTACTTTACAGAATTATTTTATTCCGATACAAACATCAATCGGAAAACTATGTAGGCTTTCAATTTAAATTTGTTACATTTGACTACGACACGATAAATTTATTTTTATCGACATGAAGTAGTACG
Source organism: Zele albiditarsus (assembly GCA_958496275.1). Taxonomy (NCBI): domain Eukaryota; kingdom Metazoa; phylum Arthropoda; class Insecta; order Hymenoptera; family Braconidae; genus Zele; species Zele albiditarsus. The sequence continues at coordinate 17,178,576 of OY292409.1, forward strand.
AAAATATTGTCTGAAATTAGAGATCAATTAATTTCGAGATAGATTTTCATTTAGTCATAACAAATATTTCAATGCTGCATTGAATATATATTTTATTTCACAAAAATAATTTGATGGTGTACAATTATTGAACATATCATGAAATATGGAGTTTGAATCATTTTCAGAATGGTTTGACCGCGTTTCAATTCAAGAGTGTAATTGAAAAAGATACTGATCAATGTTTTCAATTGAATGACGATGTAATTTGTTAATATATTGATGTTCAAATTAATATCAATCTTCACTTTTGGATTATTATATTTAATCATGACTCGACATATATATTTTCCTGTTAGACATTAACAGATATTTCATATAAATAATTTGACCTTCTTGTCAACACAAATTGTATATCATAATATTACAACGCAGTTGGGTGTTGTCGTGGTTACAAAAGTTACTTTCAATCGCAGTAGCGCCGATACATATATATATATACATATATATTATATCACAACACATAATCTTGATCGACGAGTGATGGGTCGCGCGAGACAATGTTATACAGGAAAGAGAAGAACAAAGCGCAAGCAATTTAATCTACGAGAAAAAAAAAATATACATAATATATAGATGGGATATTCATAAACAAATACATGACTATATAAGTGATATACCTGCAGGGTGATAAGTTCGTCACGCGAGGGTATTCACGTTTGATTTGATATAGTATGCAAGACACAAATATTCATTCTGTTAGATGGCAAGAGAGTTTTTGAGATGCGGAATATAGATATATATACCCATATGTCTATTTATATTATGCACTGGATCTATATGTCTATATAGAGTCAAAGTCGTGGCGCTCAAATGCTCGAGTCACGCTCAATATCGATGAAGTCGCGTCGTGAAATGTAATGTGAGTATACGTGTATATATAAGGTGCAATATTTATGACGCATTTTACGAGCCTTCTTCGAGTTAAATATATATATGTATATAAACATAAGATTCATTGAGTTGGTGATGGTTTTAATATACATGGAGTTTTAAATCAATCCATCGTTGTATATAACCGGATATTAATTTTATTTTTATTCATATAATTAGGAAACTTTTTTTTTCCGAATGGAAAAAAAATTTTTTTCTACATATATACAAGTGAATGAAAAGAATTCTTTACCTTTCCAAGGTTTTCCATTAAGTTATATATGTTTTTTAAATTATGTTTTTTCTTTTCATGCTATATGTGTAAATATATACATATATTGAGTGTAATTTCTGAATGTAATTCACTTGTAGATGATACACGTGCTTGGAGAAACGTTTGCAGTTTATTGTGACGGTACCGAGCGCGAGGAATGAGTGAGTGCGAGAAAAAAAAGGAAAAGAAGAATGAAAAGGATTCGTTTGAACGTGGGTTCGTTTTATGGAATTCAGAATTTTTATTTTCTTCTTTCTTAGTCTCGCACTCTCTACCTCTCTCTAGCTTCTATATACTCTGCTTCGTTTCGACGACGTATTTATTTGAAGAGGTCCCGCCAGGGTCCAGAGGATCCGTTGATCCTCAGAGACTCAGCATCCGCAGTAAAGAACACACGTTTCTTTTTCTTTTTTTTTTTTCTTTTTTTTTACCTCTCTCGCTTTTTCTTTCTTGTGTTATATCCAACGTTCTCTCCGAAGTTTTGCCTTCACCTCTCGCTCGCAACATAAATCTTGACCGCGCGACGGTCGAGCCGACGCGAGAGGAGGCCTCAGAAGTAAAATGCTCTCGGGCCCAACAACACACATAAACATATACAGATATATACATACCCACATATGTATAACGCACACACACACAATACGCTCTCTTATGGCCGTTTTGAAATGCATCCTGCTGCTGTTGCTGCACTATATACCATCGCGTGTGTATGTGATATACCGTGCAATCCCAACAGCCCCATTTTTCATCTTTTGAATTTGAGAGGAAAAAAAAAAAATCGACGACGACGAGAATAAAATTAATTTTTTTTTTTGTTTTTTTCATTTTGTTTTATTATTTTTCTCAGACTTTTTTGTTTATCGTGATCCTATAATTGAGCAGAGAGTATTGTCTTCCTGTTTATGAAGCAAATAATGAGTATGTATAACTATTGCGACTTTTACAATGAGTGAAATGAGAGAAAAAACTAAAATAATTTTCCCTCGCCAAAAGGGGGGGAAAAAAAAAAATTCCCATTTAGAGAACCTCGATACCATATCAATTATTCTGCCGGATTTTTCTCTGCTGTTTATTTAATATGAACGTGATGTGATGCGGATGGCAATGATATTAACGATTGAAAATTTTCATTTATTTGTTAAAATTGAAAAACGAAACTCACGTACATATACATGCAAACATATGGTCCGTATTAATGTCATTATTTTTATGACCAATATACGAGTAACCTGAGTAATTGCCGTCAATAAATATACCCCGGTTCACTATAACGTTATCAGTTGAATCAATCGTGTGTGAGAACGTAAATAAAAAAGTAATATAAAATTGGATATTTGTTCGCGAATATTTGTTTCATCAAATTACTTAAAAAAAAAAAAAAGTTATATACACTGTATCAAAAAAAAAAAAAGAAAAATCTGCAATATTGTTTTAATTTTATTTTCAACAGTATCGAACTCACAACAATTCTGCTCGTGAAAGCTACGCTAGAGCACCATACATGCACATAGATATACATATAGACAGTTTAGGTTCGATAGAGCTGATGGGATAGTAGCCAAAGGGGTGGTTAGCGTCGTGATACAGATGCCATCAGAATCGCGAGAGGGAGAGTGACTGAATAGAGGGATCGGGGAGAAGAGATTGCACGCGAGGGTGGATGATAGTGTAGCGCCTGCTCTGTGTCGCATGAACACAAATTTACCTCTCTCTGTTTTCTCTGTTTCTCTCCTTCGCACGCCCTGTCTCTATGCAATGTATCTGTTTATGTGAAACACCCATATCTAACAGTGTACATGTGTGCGTAGTGCATTGTGCTCCGTCCCTTTAGCAAACGAAGCACGACGACCGGAAAAGCACAAGCGCAGTGGAAAATAAAAGGGCCTGGGACCTGTTATCGCAGTTAGACCATTTTTTTTTTATCTTCACTTCAGTTTCTTCAGAAAAATAATAATTCATTCTTTGCAACATCTATTAACAAAATATATATATGTACTGTAATTTCATCTGCAGATGTGAATTCGTCTATTTGAACTTTTAAATACAGTCGAATTCTGCGTCGGTTCGTGATAATGAGAAACTTAGCTTTCAATCACCCGTAATCTCTTCCAATGAACATTATGCAATACAATACATGTGAAAAATAAAGTAATAGATAATGGCAAAAGTATTGCAGTTAGTATAAAAGAAGTTATGAAAAGAAAATTACGTTGTGAGGTGGCAACGAGCGTTTGAACAAAAATACATATTCAGATGTTTTTTGTCCCACTATCTACGAAAGATATTCATACAGTGATTTATATTATTTAAATATACATAAACATATCAATTCAAATGAAGTTGAATACATTTAATGATGATAAAATGAATTCATTGATCAATAATGTATATTATATTTCACAAATATCATAGAATACGATTGTAATACAAAGACAACGTAATAACAAAAAAACAATTGAATGTTTTCATAATGTGGTGATGAAATAGAAACACACAAATGTTTTTTCTTCCATAAGAGACAAAGGGTCTATAAACAACTATGATGGACACAAATATATATTTACGTTTTTTTTTTTTTCTCTTACTTTTTTCAATTAATTTTGGGGGTACTTTATATTGGTTAGACACGTCACTGTGTTCCTGAGAGACGAATGAAGAGACAGAGAGGAAGGATATGTACATAGTGAGGAAGGTAAATCGGAATACGACACGATCGTGACGCAAATTCCAAATATACATTGGCGAGAAGCGAGCGAGTTTGCGTGCGAAGAAAACAGCGGGCGGTTGCGAAGAGAAAGAGAGAGAGAGGAGAAGGGAGAGAATGAGAGAGCGAGAAGGCCGGTCGATACCGGGTTATAGAGGCCGGTCGACTCGTCCGTGCGTGCCTCGAAGCTAGCGCGCGCGGCTTTTGTAAGAGAGAAGAAACACAAGAGTAACATGAACGAGTTAGGTGAGGGAGCAAACGAACGCAAGACGGTATATAGGTATCTAACGACGGTTAAACATGAAGATGACGTAGAAACAGCATGACGTCGAGTGAGTATGAACGGTTAGATTCATGAAAAAGGTATAAGAGGATATAAGAGGATATAAGAGTTCTAGAGCGCATCACGCACGCGCAATTGACATCGAAAATATATGAAGAAAGCGGATATGACGAAAGGAGAAAGAGAAGTTTCGAAGAAGTAAAAGACGTCCAATATATATATCGCCAGACGTCACTTCATTCCCTTGTATTCATTTATTTTCCTTATTTTTGTATTTTTATTTTTTTTTCCATTTTTAAGAGCTATATACATATTGCGTGTGTATACGTACTTGGATCCAATATCCAATATCAACACATACAAACTCCTTCAGATCCAGTGACTTGGAGGAAAGTTTTGCCGCGCGCGCGGTTGTCACAGCATATAAAATTGATCGGGGTTGAGATGGCGACAAAATTGCTTCAGGATTTTACACGTTGAAATTTTGGATATGATAGAACGAACGGTTGAACATTTTTGTGTGTGAGATAGAAAAAAAAATATGCACCTATCCCAAAATCAAATTATGTTCTTTCAATCAAACAATAAGGTGAATTATATGAGATTTTAGTATTTAATGAATGAAAATATTAAAAGTCTTCTTTTTTATTATTATTATCAATATTATTATTATTATTATTATTATTGTTATTATTATTATTCGCAAGAGTCTTAACGGCGATAATTCCCGCAAGCATTTGATAACGATAAGAAATGAATAAAAGGAATTCTAGTTTTGCTTCGTATTGCCTCGGCTTAGGTAAATAAGTTCGCTCTACATTTTTTCCCCCCACCATTGACAGACTCTCTTCCTCTTATTCTTTATTTCTTTTTTTCTTCGCGCATTCCCGCATTCATATATATATATATATACATTGAGGTACTTCCTCGAAACGATCGCGGTGCGCGGTGCTTTCACTGTTTGCTGTAAATGAGAGTCCTTCCGTAGAAAACAGCTTTATCTGAATCGTTTCAATTCAATCTGATGTACATTCAGGAATTAGTTACACACAATCGAATTGTCGAAGCAATTATTGTAAACGAACACATCAGATATATAGTTTTGTCATTGGATAATAATAAACAAGAAGTAACTTGATACGCTGAGACAAGAGATTGACTAATGTATAGTAGGATGCCATGAAGGAGGATAGTCAAGGCCACGAACCTTTAACAATTTCCTGTCGCTTTGTCGCGCAGCCACGCGAGCTCGCCGCACCTCTCTCTCTCTCTCTCTCTCTCTCTCTCTCTCATGTATCGTTGCTTTTGCTGTGTTGCTGTTGCAGTAGTCCACGTCGCAACTCAAGGACAAAAATATACTGACGTAACATAAGCGCGCGCGAGGTCGAGAATTGCACATGAGAGGAGTTCCCAATATACATACATACATATCGAAAAAAAAAAATAAAAAAATAAATAAATGATTTCGGAATTATTCAGTTTCGTAATACTGCTATACTGAATGATAATCATTCGACAATTTACAATTGATTTAATTTATATGTAAGTGAAAGTCGGGTAAGAAAAACCACTCACCCAGGAAAATTATCATTAAACGAATGAAAAGAACTGTGATTTACATATTTTCATATTTGTTTAGTATAAATTATGTGTACCGATATTTTATTACATTCGTTCACTATTATACTTCATTTATATTTGCTCGATCGATACTTTTCATCATGATAGAATTAGTCAAAAATTTAAGAATAGAATCTATTGCATTTTATAACATCTGTCTGCTAACTGAACATTTGTTGAATCAAATGTTTCAAATGTTTGTATGTGATTTATTACATGAAAGAGAATAAGATTGAAACCAGACACAGAAATCTCGACAATCTAATTATGTAACACATAAAACTTCCAAACGTTGAATTTTTATATTTCAATATTGAATAAAGTCTCGAACTTAGTACTCAAATTGGGAATAAAATATATTCTTGGTTCAATATGAAAAGTAACCTTGAGATTAAAAATAATGCACAATCGAGAACAGTATTTTTCCAGTATGGTTATACATTCAGTACATCTCATTGATTGAATAAATAAAATAATTTTATTAGAATATTGTGATTGCTTTTTTTGATGGAATCATTTTGCTTGGACCACCCCTATATATATATATTAATATTTAAATACATATATCAATTGTTATGTGGAAATAAAACTTTGCAATACTGTATTATTTAATTGTGAAAGAAGCGTAGTTTTATATAGATATAAAAGTCCTGACCTGCAAGGTCAATCGACGCCCGGTCAACCGACAAAGTTGTTCGATTAGCGGATTTTGTGCTCGAGGCGTAATTATCCCGAGAAACGGGATGGCATGCTGTATATATATATATATATATAGTTTAATACTCTATCTCACTTATTCGCTCCCGATACGTTCGCCGATGGCCCGAGACAAAGAACCATTTCAAACTCTCGGCGCGAATTGCGGATCAAGCGTATAGCAGTCTCTCTTACTCCCGAAGCCCCATACAAAACTCGTTCCGCCGGATATTCACCCAGTATTCTTCCATTTCTCCCTTCCCTTTTCTTTACCTCACTTCTCCTCGCGTGCCGGGTGTGTGGTGGACAGCCCGTTGAAGATCTGTTCAAGAGTCTCGATAAGTTTAACAACCCTTAAACGTCACATTTCGGTTGAGATATTATAAATAATCATAATGTCTTAAAAGACGGTATTAATTTCTGCGAGTTTGATTTTACTGTTAGTTTATTGTTAGTTTATTTTGTGTCGTTTATTAGTAAATGATTGGAGAGAAATGGTCGAATATGGTACAGTGACGGACATAATTTCAAATTATGATAGTTCATTTTGAAAAATTAAATTGTGTATATTAGTCCAACGAAAATCGTTCACTTGTTTCGAGAGACGACGATTCTATACGTGATTAAATGAATTTAAAATATTAAGAATGTCTTCGGGGGATTGAAACTTCAGAGGTATTATTTGTTGTTGTGTAGATCTATCGGAAACTACTTTGTTGAACAATCGAGATCGGACAGTAGTTAAGGATTATTAGAATTGATAAGGATCACCTCGTGGTATGGTGCAGTTTGGCTCTATAATTTATTTTTAATGAAAGCAGAAAAAGAAAAACAATAATCAAATAAATGAATGAATGAAATGTGAGTCACGGAAATGTTGTACATGACAAATTATTATGCAAAGATTCAAATTATATTTATCCTGATGAGACGCAGTAGGAGCTCGTTATGAGCAACGATTCTGTCTTACTTCAACTGTAAAATGCAGACATGCAATTCTCAAGAGAGCAAGTAAGCTGGAGAATATTCCTCACGATGGGATTCGACTGTATTTATATCTGAGTAATGAACATAAAGGTAGCCTTCTTAATGCTCAAAAGGACAATGGGCTGTAAGGTCGTAAATCCCAATGAAGATTTTCAAAAATAAAATAAATTATTTATTGGGTGAGCTGTTAATGGTTCTCTCTTCATTTGTCACACAATTATGTCTATTCATTCATTCGTCAGCAGTATATACATCGTGGTGTCTTATAATTGGCATTAAAAAAAAAATCCCACTTCCAACTAGGAATAATCATTCTTTCGTGTAATGGAATAATTTTCTATGAAAGGAAAATCCACAGAAGACATATTTTCCCTGAATATTTAAAATTGAATTTAATTCATCATTACAATAATACTAAAGTGTTTCAAAATTTTCCGTATACTCACAATAATTAGTCTTATTTCATCTTGTCATATATATAAATTGTATGTATGCATATATTGTGAATGTTAGTCTCTGTTATCGCTTGCATGCTCACAAGTGACACCAGAGTACTGTGCGCATGACAGTAATAATAATAACCAAAGTGGACCGGTACGCGTTTACTATACGTAGTCGTCGTCGTCGTCGTCGTTGTTGGAGGACATTACGTTATAGTATAGCGAGTGAAGCGAGGCGTGGAAGTGAGAGGGCAGTGGTACTGTTGAGTAAAGGAGAAAGAGGACGGACGCCACGAGAGAGCGCACTTGTCACTCGTGCGGGACCAACTTGGTATACATACATAAACTACGTACACATATATACCTACTGTTTGGCATTGGCTGTGGTGTGACGCTTGGCGAATAAAGCTCCGCATAACGACGGCGGCATTGAGCAAATACTCGCATGCATATTGTCGCTGTCATATTCATTGCTGTGTCATCCAATAAAATAAAAACGATACCTATATAATAAATATAACATGGCAATTAATGTGGCATTGACATTATTCTTAATTTAATTTAGCAATGAGAAAAAAAAAATTATTTTCCTCAAATTTTTTATTACGTTTGCTTCATGTTTATGATCACGTTGGACTTGGAATAAATTATTGTCAGTGAATTATAACTATTTCGTGACTCACAAAATTCATGTCGCTTCTGTCTCTCTCATTGTATGTGGCGAACTGGTCTCGCTTATTGCCAGCTAAGTCTTTTCACCCTCGCTTGCATTTGTGAAACGACAAGTAGAAGCCCCAGAAAAGAGACGATGAGAGAGAAAGAGAGTGAGAGAGAGAGAGAGAGAGTTTGGGATTTTCCAAAGTACGTATTTCCCATTTTCTCCTGCTCTTTCCCTTTCATTTTCCGGACTCTGTTCAACATCGACCCGTCAAAAATACCAAAGCGAGAAACTCACGTAGCGAGAACTGTTGCAACGTGAGCCAGTGGGCCACGACACACAACACAATGTCGGCAGTTTAGTTGAGGGGTTTTTCGGTGGGGCCTGGTCCGTGTGCGTTAGTATTATAGTATGTAGTCAACTAGTACAGGCATGCAGAGACGAAGTAAAGGGAGGTTCACACAACTGTAGCCGCACCCTCAGGCCCGCGTCGTTCATTCCCTGCCGCACGTTTTCTCTCACTCACCTCCATCTTTCTCTATATACATATATATATATATATATTGCTCCTTCGTCTTCCCCCTCACTGGATGAGGACGTCGACCCTTGGGTAAGAGCCCTCGCCACCGGGAAAATAATCACACAAACCTGTCGGATTTTGTTCGCTTCATTTCATAAAATTTTATACCCTCTCAATTTTTTTCAATTTTTTTTTTTTTTTCGTTTTCTTTTTTTTCATTTTCTCATTATTCGCATCAGACAATTCAATGGAAAATAATCATTTTTAATTTTCACATCGTACAATGGAGAGCCAATTGAATCGCGGAAACTGATTGTGAATTTCTTTTTGCAGTCGCGTTTTTGTTTTTTTTTTTCTATTCACGTTTTTTGTACATGAGTAGACACTTGGCGTTTGTCTGCTTTTGGTTCCTAGTTAAATGAATAAAATGATTTTTGTTTTTGTGTGTGTGTGTGTGTGTTTTTTTTTTTTCCCCACTTTCTTTTTCTTTCACTCTTCCAGTGAATGACTTCTCCTGTTTTAGCACGTTTTAAATACCTTGTTGTTGATATATTACGACAGATAATCAACCCATGTTGGCACACACTACATTCGACGCCCGTATATGCTACTCTATATTTACTTTCTCTTTTTTTTTCCTATCTCTCTTTCCCCTTCTTTCCTGTACTCATTCTTTCTTTCATTTTCTTCTCTTTATTTTTTAATTTTTCTTTTTTACCGAGTCGGTTTCTCTCTTCACTATTAGCTCATATTCATTCATTTATTCGGGAACGATGGTGCGCTATTCTCTTTCGCACGACACAGCGACCGAAGCTCAAAGTTTTTCTCGGAAAATGAGAGTTAGTGAATAATGTCGAAAAAAAAAAAATATATTTTCGTTAGCTTTTGAATTTTTGCAACGTTAAATTTAATGTTTTCTCTTTTCTTTTTTTTTTCTGGTGTTCTATGAAACAAAATTGTTGAGTTCAGTAGAGCGAAAGTGTAGTTAACATTTTTATCACGATTGTATTGTATATAAAACAGATATTTATATGTATATTCTACAAATTCCTCAGCCTAGAAACACAAAAAACAACAAAAGTATTTTTCTTCATTAGTCGTGTACGAAACATATTATACCGCTCGCACTTTCTTCTTTATTTTTTTATGTGAAGCTCAGTGTTAATGCACCGCTGTAATGTTTTCACACAGTGACATACATGCAAATGTATCACGTCTCCAAATTCATTGCGTTCTATAATTTCTCGAATTCCGTATCCACATTGTAGGCGAACGCACATTTGTCGATTATTAACATAGAAGATTTATTTGTCACTAACTTATCTTGTTGACTACAAATAAATCCCCCTACCAATGTATCTTCTACTCTTCATTCCCAGTATATTTATTATTTTTTTTTTTTCCCCCTTCATTCATTCTCACCCGCTTCCACCCTACTACTAGTTCAACTGTGGGATTTCCTCCTTTGTCCCGCGCAACTCATGCATTTTTACTGTTATTCTCCATCCACTTCATCTCTTTCGGGGTTTTTTGCTTCTTCTAACTCTAAAAATAATGTGAAAAAAAGAAAGTATTTCTCAATTTTTCATGCACTCGCCACGCATCCGAAATTTCATTTCAACTTCCTTCCCCCCTGCCGCTTTAATTGATGGATTGATTTATTTTGTTCTTCTATTTTCAACGCATTGTCGTGAACACACATTGAAACAAAATAACCTGTCCAACTTAAAAATTCCTCTGGCAAAATACTCGCGCGTAGAATTTCACGTCAGTCCAACATGCGATTCGTTCGATCAACGTGCGAACTTGTTGTAAGAGTTGGATGCATAGAGGAATAAAGCAACGAAAAAAAAAGGAAAAAAACAAATAAACAAACAAAAAATAAGTAAGAGCAGGAGAGAGAATGAAAGGAAAATAGAGGAGGAGAAGAAGAAGGGAGAATTGATGATAATCGATGACGTCGGTAGACGGCAAACTCGCGAAGGTCTGGGTTCAAACGTGGAGGGAAGGCTGACGGGCATGAAGAGTCGTGCCGATGGCGATGGTAATATCGATTTAGCGAAGGAGGCGAGCCTCTTTCTTTCTCTCTATTTCTCCCGCACTCTTCTACATCCTTCCACCCTTCTTACCTTCGTTTATAAACCTACTCATCCTTTTCTATATATAACATTGAACGTCGACATTTTCACGTGTATGTCACTAGCGCTTTACCTTTCTATACCACTAACACTATGTCTCTATCTCACGCAACTCCCACTACTCTCTCTCTCTCTCTTCTCCTCGCTCCCTTTTCTAGCCGGGATAAACTCGCAAATTGCACCCTCGTCACAATATTCGTTTTATCTTCACTCTCACTATCGCGTTTAAACCGAAAGATACAGGACAATGTGTTGCACTATTATTCTGCTTCATTTTCTCTTTTTTCGTCTAACAATTGATGTAATACCCTTTCGTAATACACTTTCATTGCAAATAAAACGCAAAAATGAATTAAAAAATAATGTTCGAGTGTCATTATGTATCAAAAAGTTCATATTTAAATTAACGAGAAGGCGGAATATTTCTGATTTTTTACGAGTATGATGATATTATATCAAAGAGCGATATGATATATAATGGAACTAAATATTTGTGTGTGAATGAGTTAGAGCGTAATGACTCGCACGAATACCGAGTGCTTCCAAATTGTCTACCACAGTGTAATCTATGCATATATATATATATATTTATATATTTTTGCCTCGCGGCACGTCGTGTTTATAAATAGGTTAGGCAGAGACTTCACCTAGTATACATATACGACTCGTTTGAAAGCGCGCTACTCTATTCGCGCTGACTTTGTAAAATGAACGAGCACACAGGGGACCCAGAGTGCAACAGAGAAGTAGAGAGAGAGAGAAAGAGAGTAAGAAAGAGAGAGTTGGCGAGAATGAGGTTATATAGCGAAGAAAAGCAAAGTATAGAAGAAAACAACGACATTGGTAGAGTTGAGAAAGACTGTATAGTTGAGAGAAAAAAAAAATAGAGAAAGAAGTTTTTTACTTCTCGCGTGGTCGGTTGCCGCCGTGCCCATCGTCATTTCTCACTCCTCGTGTGTTCAATCGAGTTCTTGCTCGTGTCTTCTCTTTCTGATATATATATATATATATGTATATACTCATATGTGTCTATATACGCTTTATACTACTGGCACCGGAACGTCTGGCGTCCAACAACGTTGGACAGTTGAGATATTTCTACTGGACTTATCTACTTTACTTCACATCACCCCGCTGTCGTTTCTCTCTTTTTCATCGTTCTAACTCACTCCTTCTCGTTTACCTATATATATATATATATATATATATATATATATATCTTGTTCATTCTCCCGCTCACTGCGGTTCATCAGTACGTACAAGTTGATGGACGCTGCTCTCAACGTCGTTCTATTCCGCTGTATGTAGTTACTCGTTCTCATTTTCGCAACGTGAGTTTTCATTATTCCGTTTCTCTCTTGGTCTTGAGAATCCACCAAGTGTGAAAAAAAAACAATATAATTTTTTAAAATATAGAAAGAGAAAAATATTACCAACACAATCTTACCAAAATGATAATGATTAATTTTTTAATTATCTTCACTCATCCTCACTCATGGTAATTATGAAGCAGTCATGTCGACATATGATGCTGACAATATATTAATTGAGGCCGCGTGCACGGTTGCGAACACATTTGATTGCACCACACCTTCATAAAAAACGTATTAGTTTTTTATTTTTTTTTATTCGGGTGTTTTCAATTGTATGACAGAAAATATAGAAAAATAGTTTTTATTTTTCACTTTGTGTTTCTTTCACCTTTTTGTTTTTTTTTTGTTTTTTTTCTGTTTTACTGTTCTACTAGAATGAAAAAAAGAAGTGAGATTGAGAAAATAATATAGGGGTAAATAATCTGACTGAAGCTCTTTTTTTTTTGTGCGTCTGGCAAGTTTATCCGAAACGATTGTGTTTGTTCGCGCATGAGAGGACGAATGAGAGATAGAAAGTGCCGAGAGAAAAGATTTCTATTTATAGAGTGGGACACGCTATTTTTCGAGACTAAACTCCGCACACATCACTTGATGTGTGTGAGTGTATAATGAACTTTGGGAATTTTGAGCATCGACCCTGAGACTTTGACGAAGTTTTTTCCAGTCTCTTTTTCTTCCACGAAGCCTCATTGACATTCCAGTATAGTATTTAAACTGGACGAGGTGTTGAACATTGAAATATATGATATACATATGCATGTATATTATGGAAATGTAAAATATTGATTATTCAAAACAATTCTCTCAACTAATATTTTAGAATTACCACAATGTATTCATAGTCATGCTATTTGTATATAAATATCTAATCGGTCTATAGTCATAAATGGTGAACAATATAATATGTTCTAAAAATAAATGATATTTTATAAAGATCTAGATATATAACAGGAGTTTATATATTACAATCAATTAAATATAAACGCCAAGTGTCTTGAATACTTCTTTATTGTTCATTGTGGTGATTTAATAGAGTCAATTTCACTATTCAGTATCATCTCAAATGTATACCCACAGGCTGACGGACAAATAAGGAGAAGCTAGTAAACAATCCATACGTCCATGTATACCGGAAGGATGACTAAGAAAATAAAAAGAAAAGATTTTCTTTCTTTTCAATAAAAGTAAAAGAACCTAAATCTATATAAAAGAGAGGAGGAACCAAAAAAAGTCTTTGTGTGTTCTTCTTGTGTCGTTGCCGTGTAGTAAAAGTCAGCATCAACCATTGTCGTTAAACTTCAGTTCAACGCCTTTGAGCATCGTCTTTCAAACACGGCAAAAAATAAGAAAAAAAAAAAAAAAAGAAAAAGGAAAGGAAGAATGAAAGAAAAAACCAAATACGTTGTCACAACTTGGATACACATAGATATTACAATTGAATTGAATATTATTACTCTGTATATAAGAATCATATCATCTGATTTATTTATTATTATGAATAATATTTATACCGATAACAATATTGATTGTCAAATAAATTAGTAGAGGAAGCGCGGAGGAAAAACGTGGGAGAGGGCGCGAGTTTAAAATATCTGACTTTATCGGTCGGGTCACGTCTTCATGGTCATATTCGAAGTAGGTCAACGCGTAATCGATTCTCGGCACACGCTTGGGGACTATACACGTTGGCAACGTGAGTATACATTTAATATATGTATATACTTACATGGGGATGTGAGAGAAGTGTATACATATACATATGTATATATTATGATTATATTGTGATAAATTGTGAGACACTTGAGTAAATTAATTAAATGAATTAGTAATTTAATCGTAACAATGAAAATGCATTTGACTTATTAGGTATATTATTAATGGGGATATACTTGATAAATTTATTTATCATATGAGTTAAATGTGATTGTTGTGTGTGAAATGAAGTGAGTAGGTATACGTCGATAACGACTGATTGCAACATGAACATATTGTATGTATATGTGTATGACAATGTGTGTATAAGGATAAGATATCGTGAATTGAGATTATAGAAGTTTTCAATTGAAATATGAGTTTTGTCAGTGAATAAAAGAAGAAAAATCAGTGAATGAAGAGATGAAAAAAAAAAAGAGAAAGGAGTTCATCAATAATATGCAGTGCAGAGGATGTATATATATATATATATATATATATATATATATATATATATATATGAGTGAACTGTGAATATACGATGAGAGAATAAAAATGAGAAATAAATTCAAGAAACGGAGATAGAGAGAAAGAGCGATAGATATAAAAGATAAAAGATGAGAGAACAGCTATATGGAAAAATGAAAATGCTACAGAACATTTTATATATATACGATTGGACGATGATGAAATTCCAACGAGAATGAGATGGCAGAATAGAAATAGTGAGAATTGCGATGAGAAGAGTGAGGCAGCATGCAATGACATTTTTTTTCTATCGTTTTTATTGACATTTTATTTTTTTGCGCATTGTAAATCAGGAAAAACGAAGAAAAAGTGAGAAATACAGTGGCTTCTTGAGGTCTTTGGAAGTATGTATTATGTGTATACCGATATCTCTATTGGCTTCAGAGTTCAATACTATTTCTTTTGCGGGGCTATCACTCATTTTTTAATTAGAAAAATGAAGAAAGAAACAAAAAATAATATTTAACTGTCTTTATCACTAACAGACTGGCACATTGAGATTAATGGTACCACTTATGTACGTGTGTCGTCAATGACAACAACGCAATGTATATAATAATTCCTATTATTATTATTATTTTTTTTTTCTCGATGTATGGAGTGACCAGCAGCAATGAAACCCAACTGCGCATTAAAATTGTTTATATTATTGCCGATTTTTTTTTCTCCTTTTGATCTGTCCCATTGTAAATTAACGTTTATAAAACGAAAAAAATTTTGATTTTTTTCATGAGATAATTGGTGGCATTTTAATATTTTTAGTCCCCTCTTCTTTCGCTCTATGTATTTCTTTCTGTCTCGCTTTCAGCTAACTGCTGATCCCGACGCCGCGCCACTTTAGGGTCAACGCATTGCCAAGGTGGCGGCCATGTGGCACGCCGGCGCACACTCGAGCTCTTTGGCTCGCGCATGTGCGCACCCAGTATAAGTGAGAACCGACAGATAGACTTGATAAAATGAGCGCGAGAGAAAGAGAGAGAAAGGGATCTGCTTATGAGTACCTACACTTTATACCATTCTTTGTTTTCATCCACGAAAAGTTGAAACCAAAAGAGCCTGAGAGAAAGAAAGAGCGGACGAAAGATAAACAGAAAGAATTGAACACATGATCTATCGTGCACGGTGAATTTGAATTCATTGTTATTTGTCACGACGATAATGAGTTTATATCACTGATAGAGATCATTATTTTTTTTTTTTTTTTCAATTAAATTCGGATTTTCTTGCCCCGCATTTTAATCTGGCCATTATCAAGACTAATCGACTTTTTTATGTCCTGCAACCAACAATAACAATAATATATTTACGTATATATATTATTAATTATTCTCTCTCTGGGGCGATTAGTATTTCTTTTAATATTTCAATCAACCGTCATAAAAACTCTACATAAAAATGACAAAAGAGATGAAGGAGGTTATGAAATCTACTTAGACCTTGTGGACAGCATGTGTGTTACATTTGGCATAAATAATATTATGAACAGGCTCAGTTATCTCTGTGAATATAATTTTTTTCCTCACACTATTATCTTTATAAATATATCACATGTATAATCAATTGATAATATCTTCTGACGTATTAATAAACGTGTGTGGGAGTACGAGAGATAATAAATGAGTGTGTGTCCTTCACCTTGCATTGAATCAATCTTAAAGTATTTTTCCGATTGACCCTGCTATAAACAGTCATTCATTGCGACAGAACGAAGAATATTTCGAAGACAGTTTTAGCTCTTGACTAAAATATCCAATACGCCCTACACTTACTTGTCGCTGAACTCTTTATTCTCTATAGTCTGCCTTTCATTTCTCGCACGACCCTATACCTTTATTTCTTTTTTCTCATTTCAATTTTTTCTTTTATTCGTTTCTTTGTGAAAAAATATATCTCTCCAACGCTTTTGTGGTGCCTTCGCAGGTACTTCATCCAATCCGCTGAGCATGTTTGATCGAAGGTCGAATCCTCCCATCGCCTGTTGTGTCATATCCTCTTTTAGCGAGATAGAAAACGTATCCCACACTTTTACAATTGGAAATGACTCTACTAAAGATTATTCTTGGTTTCATTTTGTCCTTTTTTTTTTTATTTCTCATTGCCGCTTTTTATCCCATTCTATTTTAATTGTAATATTCAATTTATGATTCATTAGATAATTTTGTCGGACTTTTTTCGTACACTTTCTTGGAGATTTTGATAAAATTGTGCATTCCTTATTTCTCATTTCTTTTCATCACTTTTTTTTTTCGCGTTTGTTCTTCTTTTTTTTGTTCTTGTTAGATTGCTGAGTATTGTAAAGAACCGAGTCGCTCGCACATAGCTCTAAGGTCATCGACTCTCTGATGCGCGCGGGGGGAGAGCAAAGAGGTGGGACGAGGTGGAGGCGCGCTCGCGCTGTTTCGCGTCCTCCAATGCCGGTGGTCGTCCTCGTTTGTTGAGTTGAACGCCATGACACTGTGTCGCGCTACTATTTCATCAGCAATATTTTTTTACCTCTCATTCATTAATTCGAAGGGTTCATCAGAGAGGAGGAAAAAAAAAATTGAATTAATAATGTATATTGTTGAATAGTAGAAAGGGAACATAATTATTTCATGACATGTTGTAGTGGAATATTACTAAGTAAATACAAATCGAGGGGAGAACTTCAGTGCGGCCCAAACCGGTGTTACGGTACCTGGATTTCCCTTCTATAAAACATTAGATCATTGATATATTTTCCAATACCATCTCGCTTATATTCTCTGGAATTACATTTACCGACAAGAGACATCGTACAAAATAGTACAATTATCTACAAATTGGAATATATTATTGTTACGACGGGACTCTGAATAGTTCACGATTTTTAGAAAATTTTTCACACTTTTTAGTGATACTTTACGTAGATAAATATTTTTATACGAAAACGAAATGTTGAATGCAATTTTGATCGTTCTCAATTCTATTACCTATTTTGTCTGTTACTTTCTCTTTGTTTCTTGCTTGTTCGTACACGCTCTCGATGAATCGCAAGACGGCAAACGGTAGCCGTAAATCTCAGGCAAATTCCATGGGATTCCCCTGGCCTTCGCGTTCGATCGCCATCGGTTGGAGCCAATCGGCATGCGCGTGCTTGGAATAATTATCGTTATCGGTGGAAATTGCTCGCCGAGAGCGGCATGACAAACATATTCGCATTGTCATCAAATACCATTTATACACTACTGCCAGTTGTATTGTAGACATCTATATATTTTTTATTTCTAACCTATATTATATATGTGTACATATATACCTTATATACAGAAATAAAATAGTTGAGGAGAGAAACGAGTTTGTAATTTGCTGCGAACTACATGCCAAGTTGCATTCTCTGTGTTATTCATTCGTTATACTTTTCACAGTGGTATAATTAAATTTTTCAAATTTGTTCGACTTTACATCGAAATCACAAGAAAATTATATATACATATATAAAGAAAATGAAATATTATCATAGCGAAATTTTATATTCGTGATGAATTACACTTTACATTGTTCTTCCCGAGAAACATTATAATTTTATGAATTATATTTTCTTCCAATTCATTTATTCAAAGATGTTTAAAATATATTTTCAAAACGTATCGTCATTCATAATTGAATGTTTAGTTATAAATCACATAATGACACCAGGAAAGGGACAATAGGATCTGACTTTGTTCACTTCATTCTTCAATTCATAGTTATTGACTTGTCAACGCAGTTATCGCGCGCGATTTTGTATTCCTACATGCATACTTTCACTCACATTTGTAAACACAATCGAGGCGACAGCGTGTTTAATGTGGTGCAAGAATTGTATTTTGGCCTCGGGGTCCACCGCAAGATTCACCAGGAAATCCAATCTACCTCATCATACATTCTAGTGCGCTCAGGTAGAATCCTCTGCACAAACATGAAATGAGCGAAATGAGAATAAAAAAAAAAAAAACAAGGGGGATCCACAATGTTCCAACCATTAAAAAAAAGTTAAAATAAAATACATTCTCACCGCACAACCATTAAATAATCAAACTTTTAATTAAATTCTCATCCGCACACTTAATTCCAACCACACACAATGATTTATATATAAATCAAATTACGTTACATTCAGAAGTTGATCCTAGAATAATACACCTACTTTCTGCCGCCATAATCCTCCCAGCGCATAGTGACATCCAATAATCTTTTGCCTCTTTAATCCGTATCTAATTGGCCAAACAAAAATATCTACCTACCCAAAATAAAAATGTGATTAATTATTTTTTATCTCATATAATTATAAATGTAAATCATTGTAAATACATCATTGATAAACATGAAATTGGTTTGTTCTTTACAACCGAGGTCAGTCATTTTTCTGGGGTTCAAAAAAAGTATTGCCAACGAGAAAATAAAAATTATTGGCCAATAAAATTCTCCATTAACAAATTAATGCTCCGATAGTGTTTAGAAACGAGTAAATATATCTCTTTGGAGCTTTGCCAACGAGAGTATATCTTTCATTGCAGTCCGATCGGAGGCCTCGATAAAAACACACGTCAATCTTTTTTCAACCCTCGTACACCTCCCCATCGCCCTTCTCTTATCTTCCATTTTTCTCAGCAAGAAAAAAAAAATATATATATATTCGGGCTATGAGTATTCCCCCTCATTCAAGTTGAATAATCACTTGCTATCCCACCCTCTTATTCTTCCTCTTTATTCCTATCCCTAACCCTCGAAGAAATTCTCTCGCATCGAGGATTCAAAAATATATATGTGTGTTCCGGATGCTGGCGAATATGAAAATTATACTTTTCAAGGTGCATGTAAAAATACTGAGTATATGCATGTATATGAGCTTTTGTGAGATCGATTTGTTGAAGAGAATGGTGCGGTTACACTTTCGATATATATATATATATATATCGTGACCCCAATGCACCCACCCGATCCTCGTGTGTTGCATGATCCCGAACAAGTTCTTGCACGCAGCGACCTGTTTTGCTTCGATGAAACCAAGTAGCTGCGATACGTAATAATGTACGCACAGAGCAGAAAGATGTCAATATGATTGAAGTCTATATAACACTTTAATGACAAATTACTTGGAACAGAATTATTAAAAAACAAATCAGGATGTATATTTTTCATTGAAGGCAAACTTTATACTAGATTTTTTAAAATACATTATAACCAGAAATTTTCATTGATTATTTTCAAATAACATTCATAGATGATTTTGTCTTTGACGCAGTAAAGAAATTTATTAGATATGAATTTTCATTCAAATGTATATATTCGATTCACAATTCGCATACGAAACTCGAAAATTTATTTACGAATACACCTATGTAGGAGTAAATGCAAACAGGCACAAGTTGAATGATGGAATAGTTGAAGAGGAAGGGCGAGAGTAATTTTATATAAAGGGTTAAATATCGATCGACCACAAGTGAACCGCCAACATTTATCTTTAATTCACGATTGAGAAATAAGGTTATGGCACTCACGAAATCACGATGATGGGTTGGACTTGTAGTAAAACGTGTCTACTAACTGAAATCATTTTTATCTCGCTCCTATCAAAAGCATTGTTTATATTTATGTATATATATATATATATATAGTTTCTGATATTTACAGCGGTATAGTGTTTTATCCCTTCATTTTTGTAACATAAAAACACGGTTATATAAAAATGAGTCCCAAGGTGTGTTGGAATTTTTCTGTTGTTTTATTTATTCATTTATTTTCGTTACTTTTTTTCTCCTTTTTATTTCCTTTATCCAATGACGCAATGATTAAGTTCCAGCGTGAGAAATATATACATACATAGTTACGTCTATATATTTGTTGTATCATAAAACGAGTTGTAAACGTATCACTTCAGGTATATATTAAAGGTGTTAAACAGTAAAGTGGAAGTAATGATTTCAAGTTTTTATTATTTAAGATGTGAAATAATTTTTGCTATGAATATATGAATACAAACAACTATATTGTTTGTTCAATTTTCGGTTTATGAGTGTGATCCTGTGAACGAATATTTTTTATTGTACTTTCAACCCTCTACATTATTTGAAAATCGTGTTCTCTCATCACAATTATTGTGTGCAATGCAATAGAGTTGTGATTTACTATTCTTCTGCATGATATAAAAAAAAAAAAACGCTTGTCAATATTCAATATTGAAAAGATTTTCGTCTTTTTTTTTTTCTTTTCTACGAAAGTTCGCTATCGACCTATTCACATATTCTCTAGCTTTTCTCAATATTCTCTTCACTTCGTGAGATTATTTTCATCTATTTTTATTGCTCAACTTCGTCATCATGTTTTGTTTCATTTCGAAGTAAATCATGAGAATTAAATATATTTAATTCAAGTTCTACACAATACTCATTGTAATATTATAAATAATTAAAAATATTTATTACGTATTTGTGTGAAGACAATTTGGCCATAAATATTCTTATTAATTTACCATTATATATCCTCAATACACAATATTATCTCAATACCTATGAACAATTACACGCGTGAATGTCGCGAGCACATTTACTACTCGCACACATATGCATGCATACTCCAATGACATTGCTGAAATACATCCCGGGCCGTTTGAGATTACGTGCGGCGCATATGCGTTCAATTCGGTTTGAAGTGTTCGTGTGCGTATATGTTTGTGTATATGAAACACTTGCGCGCGCCAATACAGCCGGTGCAAGCGAATGATGGAGGATGGCGCGGGAAAGGGGGCGGTCGCAGTTGGAGAGGGGGAGGGGGTTGAAATGGGGTGGGCGGTGTGAGGAGAACGACGAACGACGAGCGGAGGGTGAAAGGGAGGCCGCGCACACGTGCACCGCAAGCATGCGATAGTGTCTGGCATGCTGACGATATACCGGGGATCGATAATACTTGCCAACATATATACAACCATACACATATATATATATATATATATATAGTTGTTCTATTCGTGGTTGAAGCAAATTCACTTCGCCCTTTTGCGTCCTCTGACCGCCGCTGCTTTGATCTACCTTCGTCATCATGTCTTTATACATTTTTTTTAATTTAAATTATAAACATGTGAATCTATTAATGAATACATTATTTTGGGTTTTGCTCTTTCTTCTTTTTTTTTTTTATTGATATATAAAGTGCAGACAAATTGATTTGTTTTCTCGAATTATTTCATTTATATCCTCTTCAATATAGTCGAAGATGTTGTAAAGTTGTTAGGCGGTGCTTTTGTAGATAGTTTTTTTTTTAAATCTCTTTTATACATGTTGTCGATTTGAAGACTTCATTGAGATCTCTGGATACAGTGGTACACTTTTATTTTCCATTACAAACATAAAAATCAATCAATGTATTTATGTTGATTTTTTTTTTATGCTAAAGGAAGCGCAAACGAGTTTATCCATTTGCCGGTTATTTTCCTACTTATTTTTTTTTTTTTTTTAATGAAGTGGAAAATGTTGCAAAATTAATTGCGGTTTTTTTATTATTTTTCAGCATTTTTTTAATACTTGGTATAGAGTTGAAACGCTCTGATTATATATACAATACAGTTTTCTGTTATATTTCCATGTAGGTAGGAATAATAAACTGTATGGCCGTATCGTGTATATCTATACGTATATATATATATATAGATATACAAACACTATGGGCACTCTCCGGTACTTTACTTTACCCCGAGTGAGTCCGAGTAAACTTTTATGATTAATGTTCCGTGGATTGGGTGGAGAGAACTGCTTACACGTGGCATATTGCATCCAAGGAAAATTGCGTTGAACGCGCACGGTGATGGAGGTCAAAAGTTTTCCCGTTCAATGTCTATTCGTCTTCATCTCTTATATTTAATCTTCTTTGATTCTGGTTAAGTACATATATGTACAATGTATATGAGCATACATAGAATGTATATGGAAAGTGTTTAGTCATGTCGACAAGTAGACTCAACAATTTTCTTTTTTTTTTTTTTTTTTTTTATCTCACAATTTACCCAGAGTCAAAGTGAACTTTGTGTGTAAGGGATGAAAGAATGTGATATGGCTGAAGAAGAGAAACAAAAAAACATCTCGCTTGTTTATTTCCAATTTTTTTTTTTTTTTTTTTTTTCCTTTTTTACTTTTGTGTTGTTGTTTATTTATTTTTTCTTCCTTTCGCTTCCGTCCGATGTTGGAGGTGAGAGATAGCGATGTATATTACCCGACCCAGTTCTCTTTGTGGCCGACTTTTTAAGTGAGAAGAATAAACAAGCATATTTTTGACGTATGAAAAAAATGAAAGAGAATGAAGAAATGAATGGGAATATAATTGGCTGAATTTATTTTTATTATATAATTTGATTTTTGTTTATGTATGGCAAAATTTTCTACGTGAAATGTTTAAGTAATTTTCATATTGTATAAAAAATAAAGAAACATTCTACTGAAATTTAAGATTCTAAAATTTCACCATGCATATGATGATTTATATTCAATATGGTTTTGTTTTGCTGCTTTATTTATATGGATGTCATAAATAAAAGATAAATCCTATGAGGTGTGCTCTAGTATATATTTATATATGCATGTATATGGGTTTAATGTGTGCTTGAGAGGGTGTTGAAAACCAATATAGCCGAGACATCCGATACCCATCGGTCGGGTTGTCCGATTCTCACCTCCCTGCGGAGAATCCGATCGAACATTGTCGTGTATTCACCGTGAAAGCGATATGCACCTTGGATGGCGGCCATTCTCCTTCCATGTTTTTATATATACATATATATTACGTATTTATATAGATCTACTATACATTGTATATGTCTATTTATTTGCGGTTGTTCAAAGTGGAATTTGTGAAATGCTGTTGAGTCTTTTATATACACGTTCAAACTCGAATAAATAGGCAAAGATTTATGCATATATGAACATTTTTTTTTCTCTTGAAATTTATTAACGTTCTGAAGTGTAGAAATTACTTGAATCTTATGTCAGGCAAGCAAGTAGGCCAAGTTGTGCCCTATCAAAATTAAACATATGAAGAATCTGTTGCTATTTGTTTTTTTTTTCTCGATTTCTCTGTCAAGAAAAATCAAATAAGTCAATTAATTATCAGTCTTTGGATAGATTTTGCTCAGAGGATCTATCTATAGCTATCTGTATGCATACACGTTTGCATATAATAGAATTTATTGTGGAATATCGATTGGTTAACATAGAATGTAGAAATATTTTCTCTTCTATATGATTTTGACAATGCGAATAAAGATATTGCCGAATTTTTCTCGTCTCCTGAGACGTGGAATTCACCAATCTTATACATATCTATATGTATATTTTGGCATGTTGTCTTTCTTTTTCTCGTGTTTCACACGACGAAAATGGCAACCAACGACTATTGTATAGTGATGGAAATGGAAACTGTTACGTCTCGCAAATGTCTCTCCGGTAAAACGATAAATCCGATGTTCGATCACAAAAGCTTCGAAGAGAGAAATAGGTACATAACATATACAGGTATATATATATGTGTATCGGAAGAATTTTCTCCAACTTATACTCTATTTACAGTGTTCCACTTTTCATCAGAGTTATCGTATGTTTTTTTTTTTGCCTTCACTCATTTTCTGCAAATAAATGTCTTGGAAAATTTTCTCTCTGCTTTTCTTCCTTCTTCACAGTTACGATCAGTTATTCCATAGAGAAAAGAAATTAATGTAGGAGAAAATTATAGATATATATGAATTTCTTCAGAGATCTGTCAGGTCAGGAATCTTTGAAGTTCTCACGGCATTTGTTTTTTTATTCCCCCTTTTTTTTCTGGTTCCAAACGCAGTCTGTGCGACGACTTTATCGGACGGACTCAGCAGAATAACGAAGGCGAAAATATCATACCAGACACGTTGTCGCAACCCCCTTGCGTTGCAAGAAAGAGAAAATATGATAGAAAAAAAAAAAAAGAAGAGGAAAATAATAAAAAATACAAAAAATAAACCAAATGATACTCCAGTGAATATTGGGTAGTACAAGTTTGCAAGTTCTTCCTCCGAAGAATTTTTCCGTCAACTCAAACAGCTGCGAACAAATCACATCGTTATAATATATTTCCTGCTATTCTTTGTGAAAATACTCCCTTTGTTAATGTATTTTTATTTATCCGGAAACTATATGGAAAGAACAAAACTATCCTCAAGGTATTTTTTCGCTGATACAAATTGATAAATCAAATGTTTGTCATTTTCGTACTCCCAGTATCAAGTGTTGGATAAATAACTTCCAATAAATACAGTTGTATATGAAGTGCAGCTATACAAGTCGAAGAAGTTGTTGGTCCGAAAACATTCAAGTCCTCTCGTGTCGTGCAAAAGGCGAATGAACGACATATAAGCGGAAGTTGAGGACGCACGCGCTTACAAACGTGTATGTTGCAATCGTGAAACTATAATTAGCGTTGTGGAGTGCACAGCGATGAGGCTTGCGCAGTCTTCTTTGCCATCTCCCTCCCATATATATACATATACTTGGCAATAAAAACAAAAAAGTGCTGACGTTGCCATTCGCCAAGTAGTTATGAAACATTTACATTGAATATAGACTTCGTATAATATTGATACAGTAAACTTTACGTTATAAATTTTCATCTATTTTTGTGGACTTGAAAGAACTATATAATCATGTAATTAGTGTAAAATTGTTTTTTAATAACGAAAATTATATTATTTCAATGTAATATTGTTGATGTATGTCCGGATCAAAAATTTTCACGAACATTCGAAAGCCACAGGTGTACAAAACAATTTAATAAATGATTATGTAATAATTTTTAAATAAAATATAATGGTGGATTTGGTGTTTCTGCATGTCAATATACATGGACATTGTACAAATTATTGGGAGAATCCCGAACTGAGCATAGGCTCCATTAGTAGCGCCGCAGTATTTAAATTCAGCCCCTAAAACACATGTAGATTCCCACACGTAAATTTTTATTTCTGTATTGATACATGCATCTTGCGTAATCATCATGAGCACAACTGTACACATATGTTAATCTTCATTCTAACAAAACAGCTACTTCCTCAGTATATATATATATATACGTGATCTCATTTCCTCCTGTGCTCTCGTCCTCCCACCCACCACCACCACCTTCTTTACCCCTCATACCGTGTAACGCATCTATTTGCACACCTCACTGCATATCTATCCAATTACTGGATGCAAATATTTTCCTCGTGTCGTACTTGTCTTCGCATTGAGATTTTCCTTTGCGGATAGAAAATTTGTGCATTTATTTCTTTGTGTATCGTTTTTTATTCTTCTCTGACTATTCAAATTCCCTAACGACAACACGGTACAATACAAATTTACTACATCGGAACAAATTTTCTGTTTGATTTCTCATCGCTATTTTTTATTTATTTTTTTTTTTTCTAACAACTGTTGTATTAATCTTTTTCTTTTTCTCTATGTTTCAGGTAAGTCAATTTAATTCCGGATAACATTTCCAATTATCATATCGTCAGTATGATAATGCACCGCTCCTGCTATCGGTAAGATGAAAAAACGAACAAGAGAAAAGAAAAAAAATTCGACAAGAATGAACGGAATTAATTTAAATTGTCGCGCGCGCTGGCCGCGTGGTATAAAAAGAAATTTCTCGTTTGCTGCCTCATTAAGTGTCCCCGTGGAGTGTATAATAGCTGTTAAAATAACAAAACCAAAAAATAAAGTACACACCATCTGTACATATACCTATACAAAACAGCGGGATGAAGAGAACAAAAAAGAAAAACTAAAATGAAACCAAACAAAAGAACGGAAATTGTTTGGCTATCGCGTGTGCGCGCGCTGTTGACGCCTAAACCGTAAGGGACACTCTCGCTCACGATACGAATGAAAACAAAACAAACAAATAATAATAACAAAAATAAATAACTAATGCTCTCGAGTGGTTGTAATATACAACAACAAATCGTAAAGAGTTCATTTAACCATCAGGGACGCACAGAATGGAACGAAAATAAGTGTGCGATTGAGAATGTGAGAGAAGCGTGGTGCGTCATTCTAAGTATATTTTACTGGCGCGTAGAAAATGTTTCCAACATTACGATGCTACTATATGCGTAAAGGCGACGAACTTGAATATGTAATAGTCGAGTTATGTACCCGCTACAATTGTATATAATGGCAGAGGGGGATAGTACGGGAAGCAAGCAAGAACGCGTTCTGTTGTGGCCAGTGGAGTGCAGTGGAGTGTTTATATGTAGTAGAGGAAAGAAGATAGAGATTGGGAAAAAAGTTAATAGCGATTTTTATTAGTGTAATATAATGCACAAATGCCTAATAACTTTTAATAATTTTATATAGGATTTTGATTTGATTGGGGAAGAACATAGAATGTTGACAAGTGGAAGGTTTTTGTGGGTCAATTACGTGAAAGAAAAATACCCGAATTGATTGCACATGACAATATTATTTATAAATTAAGACTGTCTATATATTCGGTATGTTTATTATCATCGAATGAACTGAATAATAACTATGGTCATATATATATCATAATTTTAGAATTCATCAGTACGATATTAATATAGGAGGTTAAAATATTTTTCTCTACTAATTTAATCGGCCACTTTTTATTCAACCATAAAATACGGTTTTGCGTGATCGAATTACTTGTGGGGAAGTTACAAATTTTCAGATTATGTAGATGGTTGACATCACGGGGTAACAAAAAGAAAAGGGTGAGGAGAAAAGTGGGATTGAACGTGCGCACCGAGTGAGAGGCCGATCGCGTTGGGGAAAACGAAAAGGGACTCGAGTGGGTTTCGCGATTTATACACACATATACATATACACACACACACAAAGAACGGCAGCAGCCATTCCAGGCATACTTTACGTCCGGCTTGATTTGCGACGGGCTGTGATATTAATAGCTTATTCATGGCTGGAATTGGAGCACAACTTATACCATCATCGTTTGTGCAGCGCGCTTGAACAAAAATTTTTATCATATATGAATTATATACATGGAATGATAAAATATATATTTTTTTTATTTTATCTTTTATTTTTATTTTATTTTATTATTATTTATTATTTATTTCTTTTTTTTTAAGATAAAATGAAATTGTTTCTTCTTTTTATTGACCTCTGGCGGTGGGGGAAGAATTGGTTTTTAAACGGGAATCAATTTGTGTGTTTGCTTGTGTTCAGTATAAGCCGCGTAATTTTGATAGAAATCGAACAGAAAAATTTACAAAATTGATGTCACAAAGTCGAAATCGGGTGAACTATTGAAATATCCATATAATCATTAAACATTGTTTACACTCAATATACTGGATTTATTTAAATTGAATAAATAATGCCAAAAATACTTGACCAAAATCTAAACTCACAATAATTCCAGATTTCAATTACTACTGAATATATATATATATATTATTTTTGAACTTGAATCAATTGTGTTCGTTGTTATTTGGGTTGAAATTATTCTTCATTTTGCTTCGAGGGGCGAAATTGTCATTAATCACAATTACTAGCGACTTGATTCAAATCATTTTTTTTTCTCTCAGTATACATAATTGACTGCCAAGTATATTATAATGTTTGGAATAAGTGGTAGACGACGACGACGAGTCTGCGAGAGTCACTTGGTGTTTGGTTAAGACGCAGCAAATTGTGCAGAGGGTAATGTTGGAAAGAGGAGCAGAATTGAATGGAGGGAGCGGTGTGTGTGTGTGTGTGTGTGTGTGTGTATGAACTGTGTGAGGGATTTTATATAGATATATAGTTTGATGGGAGCAAAGTCGAGCGCACGTGTAGCGGTTGTATTTCCTTGTAAAGACCGAGACGAGAAAGCTGTGCACAAAGTAGACATTGCGCTTGGTGGAGTATTATATACAGATATATACACACTTTGGGAGAGTATGTAGAGAGAACGCCAGTGTAGTTTGGTATACAGTGCTGTGTGAGAAGGAAATATGAGGATGAGGGAGAGAAGTAAACTGTGAGTGAGAAAGCTATGGTAGAAGGCGGACGGCGTGTAATCCTGAATTCACTGGACTCACGCCAACCTTACTCCACAGTAGCATCCGCTCTACAAATGTCGCTAAATATATATGTTAACTGCTTTCAAACGGTATGAAGTAAAATGTGTTTGGATAGGTGATGAGGGATTTTGTGTTGGAGGTAAAACATTACAACTTATGGAATGGACATGCTTTATATTTTGTTATATTGTCAGGATCATTTTCTATAAGAGTAATATTAGAATCGTGTGAATTTTTTTATTATTGATCTGAAAAGTATCTTATTGACTCGTCACGTTAATCAAAGAATTGTGAAGAATTTGATAATTTTAGTAACTGGCAAGATTAGTGACTACAAAATGGAAAGCAGTCAATTATAAAATTTTATTAATTGTATCAGTACACAAGAGCACGTATTTTAGCATTAATATAACAGAGTGGATGTATTCGCGTTTGTTTAGAGATATTGTATGATGCAATTTTTTGAATCGACAAATTTTTTGTTTTTTTTTTTTTTCTAAGGAATGGAAAAAATTGTGATTGATAGAACGAGATCAAGTTTAATCAAGGACATTTTCTCAAGCTCTTCTTTGATAACCAACACAGTTTATATTTGCATCATGTTTTTTTTTTTTCGTACCAAATATTTCATGTAGCGAATCATTATTATTTCTCCCATATTATTAGCCTTGATTTTATTTATTTATTAATTTTTTTTTTTTTATTTTTTGGAAGGTTGAATATGAAATAAATGAGTGTACACATGAGAGTAGGTCAAACAGTTGGATTCAATCACTACGCGTTCACCAAGGTCCCGCGCAAAATTTTCGTTCATCATGCGTATATATAGAAACGTATCCAAAAATATCTTTCTTTTCATTCGCGAAAATAAATCGTGAAACACCGCATGAACAAGAAGGATTTATCCATTTCTTTTATTCTATTTTTCTTTAATTTTTTTCTCTCCTATAAATGTCTTGGATATACATATAGGACATTGTTGATTCCATAATAAATTGAAATTATTATCTATATCGAGTTTACTATTCATTCAGAATTAGTATAGAATTGAGAGAGAGACAGAGAGAGAGAGGAGGCAAAAAATTGTTGTTTAATTATTCGATACTGTTGTACATTTATTCACGTGCGACACGCTTGAACGAGAAGTCTCGCGAGTGACGATGTCAAGGCCACATACATTTACATGTGCGACTGACTGTTGCATACACCCGAGACCGAGAGAAGAAACGAGACATCGTGTGTGATGCCTTTTACATACACGACTCAAGTAGCATGCATATATATAAATAAATACATATTTATTCGCATACATTCGAATGTATATACATGTTTAAACATTGAAGAGAGATATGGAATGGTTTCTCGAACGCGCGCACACGCGAGAATTTTCTTCGAATACATATACAACACTTGACTACGCCGTCACGATCATAAATACCCTCCGCCTAAGGCACGTAAGTACTTTAAATTACGTTAATAAATGTAAGTGCCCAGGCACGAAACACTCTCGGATGGGTATACTCTAACGTTCTCGTGGCTTTCTCCCAACTATTTTTCTTCCACACTAAATTATTTGTTTTTTCTTTTTTTTTTTCATCCCCGCCCCCGTTTCGATATACCAACCAACGAATTATATATTTCAGAATATTATTTTATATCCTTTTTATTTTTAATTCGTCGTTACGCTTAATTTTAGTTTTTTTTCGCCACCAATTTCACAGATCTCCGACAACTTTTAAAATCGGGACATAATTATATCGATCACGTTCTCTTTTTTTCCTTTGTCTTTCAAGTTACAAAGAGAATTTTCTATATAGTATCACACTGGATGTGAGCCAGGAACTGGCGAAAGTGGCAAATCCAATCTGTCGGATTAAAGCTTCAACACTTCGCCTGACCGTAAAATATATATATGTGTGTATATACACAGTATATAATTATATATAGTATATCTATGGACATATGTGTAGATCGTATATGAAGAGCTTACGGTTTCTGCGAGAATCCAAAGTCAGAAGTTAATTCATTGGGAAGATAAAATCGCGTAGTTATTTATACACATTCTCATTACACCCGAAAGCATTTATAAAAAATCGTTCACAATAGATACCAATTTTTATTTTACTTTCACAAACATTTCAATTTATAAATATATTTCCAACTATTCTATTTATTGTTGTGATTGATCGTCACACAGAAATGTTTATAATTTTTTTTCTTACTAGTTATATTGACGCTCAATTTCTATTTCAATGTCTGTATACCAACACATTATTCTACGCAAGTTTATGTTACAAAAAAATTTATACGACCCAATGTTTCTCTTCATACAACGATAGATATATGCCAGTGACAAGTTGATATGCGCTGTACATTCGACCTTTACAATTTTGTATATATGGGAGTTTGTGCGTGTTGAGAGTATTTGAATTGCTTGAGATGGGAGGGCGTTGAATGTTGGAAGTAGAAGAACGAGAAAATTGTGTGTATACCTTGCTTTTGGTATGTATATGTATATACATTGGAATAGTGGAAATATGGCGTCGACTTCTATGTATGTATACAGTGGAGGAAAAAGATGAGAGAGGGGTTGGCGACGCGCGCGCGACCCTCTTGAGACGTCGTGGCGAATATAAGCAGTTGCAAAAGGAGATAAAGAATGAGGGAATGAAAAGAAAAAAAAATAAACATTAAAGTGGCGACCAAGGAGGATGATGTTGAGAGAAAAAAAAATTCTTACGTTAAAAATCGTGTCAAAGAAAATGTGCAAAGTTAATTCATAAGAAATTGATAGCATTAAACATTTTATAAATATATCTCAGGGAATTTATGCTCGTTTCATCCTGCAAAGTTTCGATTTTTTATCAGTGGATTTACGTCATGTGACTGACAAAATTGTATGGGAAAGTATTTATTTTTCAATGTAATATAAGAAAAATAATTAACTAAACCCCAAACAAGAAACAAAAAACGTGAATTAAAATTATATAACTTCGTATGCACCTTTTCACTGCTAAACTACCTAAAATAAACAAATGAATTTGTTGTATTACGATTAAAAAAAAAAAATGGGACACCATTTGCCTGATGTGTACAAATGAAATGTAGAAATAACATGAATCTTTGTTCTACAAAACACACTTATAAACATGTGTTGTGAATAAAACTCATAAATCATAAAAAAGAATTGGATGGAATCCGACAATTTTGCTTCAATGTTTCCGACTCTCTGTCTTGTGCCTCTTTTCCTCTTTCTCCATTTCATTCTCAACGCTTTACGTCTCGGGACGTTGCCAGAGTGCTGAGTAGAAAGCGACCTACTTGCGGTGCCAGTAATTATAAGCCTTGAACCGCGTGAAGCGAAACGACTTTACTGTGGGAATAATATAATATACAAATATATATTTTTATACAGAGATAAATAATTCGTGATTCAAATTTATTTACCGTAATATTGATATATTGTATACCAACACAGAAACGTATATAAAATTTCAGGTTTATATTTGCTAGCATCAATACTCTCAGTCAACGTAATTTTTGTTTCATGTTCTATTGACAGAAAGGAGGGGGAAAAAAAAAAAATGTGTAAATAAAAAAGAAAAAAAAAACGGCAATTGACGCACAACTGATTGGCTCCAGTGTATGTCGATATACATGAATATGTGTATCGCATTTGGATTTGTTGGACTGAAAGCGCGGAATTTGTTTGTGCGCGCCGGAAGTCGCAACGTTATCGTTGGTTGGGATTCGCGAATGTCATATAGTTTGGAATGAGGATGCAGCGCATTGATCGAATGATATATATAGAGATGACTGCAGCAGCAAAGGGTATGCGAGGAAAATTGAGAGAGGGATATGACTGAAGGCAGGTAAATTCCTCCTGAATGCAAGTATATGTACAGATATGTGTATATTTCATTTGTTTTTCTCGCTGTATTATTCACTTTATTCGTATATATATATATATCAGCTCAATTGGAACTCATTGGAGTATTGTGCGGCACGTGTCAGTACAACGTTTGTGTACTGCCTTTGATAGGGATTGTTAACATTGGTGCAGTGTGTGTATCAACTATTATTGTCTCGCATTTTTAATTATAATATATTATAATTGGATCAGGTAATTATTATTAATGATGTATTCACACGAGCTTTGATATTCATTAAGCGTTGAATATTGCAATGTTAAATATTTCTGACTTTATTCTCCGTGTTCTTCATGTCAACGATAAAAAAATAAGTATCTATTAGGTTTCTATTATAAAGCAGTATATAAAATGCAGGTAAAAATAAAAGTAAATCAAATTTTCAGGATATTGAAAAATTGATTTAAAATTTGCAAATGTCGTTTAAACGTAAATGTAGTAACAATGCAGTTGACGTTAAATGTCATTATGGGTGAAAGGCCACTCACACACACACACACACACACACACGTACGTGTATATATTTATGACACGTGTGTGTAAATAATGAATTTAAGTGCTACGAAGTGACAACTATATTTTGTAATGTCACTGTAACTATTTGTACCTTACTATATAAAAGTATTCGCTGCAATTGATTTAATTCGGTATATATGCTTACGTAGATCTCTATATGCAATTTAATTCACTGTGTGTATCTACATTTATATTCATGTTTTTTTTTTATATATATAAATGTGAATATAAACGACGGTGTGTGCTATATGTATAAAGATTGCGAATGAGACGCCGAAATGAAATGTCTGTAAAAATACACACACGAGTTTGGTTAAGAGAAATTTATACATATGTGTATAGTCACTGGGGTGCAACAATCTGAGTAAAAATAATCGCGGATGTATAGGAGGAGTCTTTTGCGGTCGAGTGTCGCATTCATTTGGCAACAACAGCGGGGTAAAGAGTGACAAAGGGAAATATTTTATTCGCGTGCAAGCAATTGTTGATAGCCAAAGTGTATACTTATGTACATAGAGATATAGGTTTATTCTTTTTTTTTTTTCTTCTCGCTTTGTTTCTGTTTTATATTGCGTGTCTCACGATTATTAATGTCTCGACTGATCATTACCTTCTTTTATCCATTGTTCTAACATGAATTACCGTTACCATTCATTTAAATTCAAATTTATACGCACCAAACATAAATTAATTTTGAGACATTATTATGAATTAGTGCACATTTCATAATTATTTTACACTGTATCTGTGAGGTGAAATAGTTTGCGACAATTCATTTTCTTATTTACCATGTCATTATCATCTATATACTCATTGTAATCGGCTTCTACATAACACACGAAAGTTAATGCAGAATATAAAATATATATATAAATATAATTTTTTTCCAAATTATCTTATTCGATGAAAGATAAATTGGCTTTTGTTTATCGCTTTTTTTCTTTTTCACTCTTGTTTTCGATAGTACAACTTTTCGAGCATATTTGTAGCATCAATAATTCGCCTCTCTTTATATCTTGTATTTTCTGAACGTGTACAAGGTTGAGAGAGAGAGAGAGAGAGAGAGAAAAGGTTCACGAATATGTATGTATATTATACATCTTTTAGTCTGGGAATAAGAAGACGTGAAAAACTCCGCCGGGAGGCTGAGGATGAGAAGTAAAAATGCTGATAAAAAATATTTATGTTCGTGGTATATATTGTATGGAGTTATTGGAAAACTAAGAAAGTCCGTTGAGAGATAACAAGAGAATGTGAAAGAATGATAAAGAATAAAAAAATTTGGAGAAAAATACTCGGAAAATTTGTATGCGATGAAAGAATGATGAAATCACAGGACATTCAATTGATTGGATATTTTTAATTCATCTCTAGTTTTATATGATATATTCCATAATCATTAAATATTACTTATATATAGTCTGTATCAGAATTATTGGATTTTCCGTGAATGGTAAATTGTTGGATTTATTTGAAATTGGAAAATTCATATTCATTTGATTATTCATGCTATACAATTCCAAATGGGCAATAAATAATTATCATTGAATCGTGAGTATTTTCCCGATTTGGATATTGGGAGACAAG
This sequence comes from Zele albiditarsus, assembly GCA_958496275.1. Classification (NCBI taxonomy): domain Eukaryota; kingdom Metazoa; phylum Arthropoda; class Insecta; order Hymenoptera; family Braconidae; genus Zele; species Zele albiditarsus. Next base: position 17,213,477 of record OY292409.1, read on the forward strand.
TGTCACTGTATTGATATTTTTGGTTGCTGCAACAGTGTGGGATTTCTGTTCGGATCCGAGAATCGCATTACTGGAATGAAAATATTTAATGGGAGCATCAATTAAATCCCAGTTTAATTTAACAAATGAATAAATAAGAAATTCATTTTTAAATCAATAGAAAAATATTTTCTTTTTCCCGATGAGGGAAAATAAAATGTTTTTTTTTTTTTCGCATATCTCATCAGCGAGGAATGAAAAAGAAAATTCATCTATGTTACGTGAATTCAAGTGTTTGGAAAAAAATTATCGTACATTAGGTCATATTATGTGTATTTCAATATAGTCTTTTAGATTAATAAATTGATTGGAGTTTTTTTTCTTTTTTATTTGTATAAGAGTGTGTGGGAGGTGTGTTGTAAATGTAATAGAAATATTTTAATTCTCTTTGTTTCTCGCACTCGTTGGGCGGTATAGTTTATATGTACATATAGACATATGCCAACGTGGTACATGCGTGGGTGCGAGAATAAATATACGCGCGGGTGAGCGAGACTTTATCGTACGTTCAACAAGGTGGTGTCGTGCAACTCTCGAGAAAGGCACGAGCGCCCCAACGGATAGGAAGAATCAATATATATATATATATTAAATGTATGCCGCTGCAGGATTTGAGGTAATGGACTCAAGGGGAGGAGAAAAAAACAAAAAATAGGAGAACATGAAATGTAAGAAGAAGAAAAAACAAAGGAAAGAAATATATTTCGTGTACATATCGATTTTGTGAGAATGGAGGATACGATTTAATGGTGGAAAGCTATGATTATTTCGAGTTAAATTTATTCATGCGCAGTTCTGCCGTTTCGATGATGTAAAAATTCATCCTTCACATTTTTATTTTTACGAATATATATAATCGAATTATAATTTTTAGATGTTCAACCAAATATAGAAGTCAATTATCGAATTGAAATTATTTTTAATCTCATGTGGAGCACAAAAATCATTAAATTCATTAAATTCAAACTAAATTATTTTTATTCAAGGTGTATGATTCTTTTTTTTTTTTTTCGACTTCGTCAAAATCCAGAGCATATGCGCATCAGTGGTCCGGACTATTGATGACAATTTTTTTTTTCCCCCACTCGTATGGAGAGGCAGTAAAAATAAGCATTGGAAAATTCAGATTGACAAGAAAAAAACCGAGAAAAAAATGGATGAAAACATAAAACTGTTAACGCAAACGTGGAAAAAAATTTGAGTGTGCAATGAAAGCATAATATGACACAGCAGCAATCTCTGAGCGTTGATCGGCGTGTATACGAACGATCACTCGTTCTCACTCGCTTTGAATGAATAAATGATAGAACTGTACATGTAAAGAGCGTGTCATGCGTGACGTATATGTATCCCGTGAGCGCGGTTAGTTGGCGCTCTCTCTATACCTTGTGTCACCATTCGCTTGCCGTGTGTATATAGATCACAAACACATGTTCACATACAAACGATCATACACCCACATGGTGCAATATCACAACCACCAGCATATCAGCAATACTACAGCAGCAATGTCGCGTTGCTAAAGCCTACTATTCGCGCGCATGGCACATTGAATTTAAATTATCCCAACCCTGCTGTTCACGACATCATATTCAATCCTCCACTGTCCCGAATGAATTATCCCACTTTTATTTTATCTTCCTTGCACCCATTGTTCACATTCCCCCATTTTACATTTCTGTCAGGCATATATATATATATGCATCCAAAAAAGAACAAAATGACAAATTGTTCACAACTCTGTGTTGAAATAATCTTCAATCAGGAATTATATTATCCCACATCTGATGCTTATTTGATTTTCGATTGATAACAAAAATATGGAGAAAAATCATTAATCTTCGTTGACATAGAAGCTGATGATAATTCCATCTACATGATATATTTGAAAATTCATCAACTCAATCCCTATACTCTTCCATTTTATTAACAATAAACATTGTTTCAGAGCTATTACAAATTGTTGCGGGTAATTAATTTATTATTCCCTATCTCATTATCATATGATCACTTTTGCAGACTCTATTGTACTGGTATGATCTAATAGTGTGTATTGCGCTGATAAGAAATGATCCGCATTGCGTTTATCAAGTGACTCGCAAACTTGAATAAAAAAAAAGATGGGAAATAAACAAATAAGTAAATCAAGTGGATTGTGGATCAGTAAAACACTATCGACATTGGCCAGTTTTGTGCGTGATTGAGCCTGTTGTTTTGCACTCATATATAAATATATACCCACCGCCTTTTTTCGCATATATACCTTTTATTATCGTCTCGTCTTTCTCCACACTATGTTCCGACCTTCGTTGTTTTTTTTTTTCTGTCATTTTAACCGAGAGCCGTCGTATTCTCCTGTTCCCAACCCGCTACTATATAGATATCCATATATATCTACTACCACTCTTCTACATTTATCCCGTCTTGCTGCTCCCTCACCTCGCCACCTACTACCACTCGCGTTCCAACATTGTACACCACACTCACTCTCACCCTTCTATCGTGTGCTCGTTACATAAAACCTTTCGATCGCGCGTCGAGTCAAGCGCAACCCAGGGTGTAATATAATTCGCGCCAAGTGAATCCATTTCCCCATACATCCCGCGACTATATTGTATATCATTGGTAATAAATTTTTTCGTGAAATCGAGCGACAGTAGAATGTGTAAAAAAATTTACAATCATACCCGGTGGATGTAAAAATGGAATCATTTTGATCCTTAAACTTTTTTTTTTTTTTTTACTCGAAATAAATTGAAAATATTGGTGGTGAGTTTTGGGCCTGAAATGGTGCCGTATTGGCGAGTCCCATCTATATTATCAGTAAAAAAAAAACCCCCATTCCGTTCTCATAGAGAATATATAGTTAATGACCGTAGATAAAAGTTTTAAACCAAAAATTTGTCGAAACTAACCAAATGAATTGAAGGACCAAAGTTTTGCTTTCAGCATGATATTACCTAAGAACCTAACACTGATTGTTCCATTAATTTTATTTCTTCAGCAAAACTTTAGGATTGAATTCTTTTTTTGTGGTCGACATTCCATTTCTCTTCAAACAGTTTGAGTTTATCTGTGGTAGCTTTTTTTGAAACGACCATTAAAATCTAATATTTCCCATTGAAACTATTCGATGTAAACTTTTAAAGTAGTTCTATCATGCAGACGTGTATTTAGAGGATGTATACTGAAGGATCTGATTCAATTGGCTGAACAATCCTTCGTTATATGTAATTTATAACTGGTGAGTCTGTAAAATGCAACATTTTTACAGTTGTTTCTTCATTAAATTAATAATCATGATTGATGAGGGCCCAAGGCACTGATGACAGTCTCAATTTATCAGTGACAACATACGGATTCATAAATTTAAATTACTCTCGTTTACCTAACTGGACCATAAGGTCTTTTATCCTTGATCATACCTCTCTTAAACCGTTTGAGCATTCCGCAATTTAGTTGAATCTACTAATTTTTTTTTTTTCCGAATACATCCACGCGGAAGACATCATTTCTTGATGTGTAAATTTGTGAATTGTGAATACAAGAAATTAATGGGAAGTGATTAGAGGACTGAATGAAAATTAATGACGTATACTTAACATTGATTGAATAATTTTTTTCAACAGCAAAAAGAAATATTAATTCAATCAAATTGGTAAATAATTTCAATCAGAAGTTTCTTGAATGTATATATTTGTAGATTGAAATAAATTATTTAATTAATGAATGATATTAACGCGTACATACTGCAGAAATTATACATACACAGTGAGAGTGCGTGACAAGCGGTGGATGAAAGAGGAAGTAACGGACAGAGTGATGACGCGGGGAACGAGTATGAACGCGCAAATGCCTCGCGGGAATGTACGGTGGAAACGATGAGTGAGTGAGCAAATAATTGAGGGAGAACGGGAGAGTAAGAGAAGGAGAAAATGAGAGAATGAAGATGGGAAGGAGCTATATGTATAGTATATATATATGTAGAGGTAGAGACGAGAGGGAAAGCGCCGTTTATGGACGCAGAGATATGCAAATAGATCTCGTTCGCTATTCAGTCGCGTCTCTCGACCCATTGACTTGTTGATCTCGTGCGCCATAAGGAGACAGAGTCAATGCGCGCCTACTTTATCCAACTCGTGAATTAAAAATCTATCAGTATCACTATTTGGTTCTATGATGTTCACGAAAATTAGTTGCGACGTGGAAATATTGATAAAAGTATTTATTTGAAATATAGGGAAATATTAAATATTTTGGGACAGAAGAACAAAAAAGGGATTCTTAGGTTTCGAAAATGCCGGGGGAAAAAAAAACCAGTTTCAACTACTGCATAATATCACTAAGTAGAACTCACCAAAGCTCGGTTTTGGTTTAAACTACTTGTTTACACAAACTCTTAATTCCAAACTTTTGCATAGTATTAATAATTCCCAACATTAATTATATTCATCATTATTTTATTTCCATGTACAAAAATTCTTTCTAGTTCACTCCGATTAGTCATGGCATTTAACCTTGGACATGCGTCGTATCGCCCTGACCATAAATAATCTCGTCTTTAATACATCACTGAACACCGCAATGTGTGAATATAATTAAATACATATACAAGTATATATAAATATACATATATATATACACTTTTGTTTGGCCTTGTTTTCGGTCGAGGTTGTATTTATTGTGCTCGCACACAAGTGCATTGAACACATCATTAAATAATCTCTCCATTATCTTCGCAAAAAGAAAAAAAAAAAAAAGAACAGAAACAATAATAGAGTATATAAAAATAAACATTATTTTTCCGGTTTGTGCCTTCAACTATATAAGTCAATTGACATTGGATATGAATTGAATGACAAAAGCCTGTGTGTATATATGTAATCAAGAGCAGAGTATAGATCACAGAGTAAGAGACGGTTGTGCGCGTGTCAATATTTGTTGTGATACTGCTGACACACTATAGCAAAACGTCTAATGCTCTTTGACTTGCTTGCAGCTATCATACCACGTGTGTAGATTAATACATATGTTTATTGTAAAGTTAAAGCGGTTTGTGGGGGGTATATATATTCCACTGACTTCGTTTACACTGAGCCATATTTTGTACATATGCGTCGTGTTTGTGCGTGTTGGAACAGATCTGTGTGAGGTCACTCGACTTTCCCCTCATTGTATGTATCGCACGCGCATACGCCGGCTTCTCGCATTTACTTCTCTCTCATTCTTTCTCACTTCATTATATGTATATACTTGTTGTGTGTGTGGCGAATCCCCACGACGCCCGATGGAGGGCGCGATTAAAGCCGTTGCTACTCTTGTATATAAGAAAGGAAAATGAGTAAAAAAAAAAATGTAACGATTGGAGAAAGAGAAGTGAGTGAAGTAAGTGAGAAATTCTATACAGAGACGTAGAGATTTATTTTTATATGCCACATCACACTGAGAGCCAATGGGGCCGTGTTGTATATGTGTGTTTGTCGAGTACAAAATGACGTTTATCTATTTTTAGAATGTGTTCTCGTGTGGCATAAAATACAACTTAGCAAAATATATTTATTCACGTTCGCGTGTGTGTACATGAGTGTATTTTTATTTTTGTATCGTATATAGAAACAATAATACGAAAATTTATCTTTATGTATTAAAATAAATAACGCCCTCGCGGTGGGGTCATTGTTATCAAAATGTTTGTTTGGATTTAAGTTGAATTTCTTTTCCATTTCATTTTTTCATCACTGCCACTTTTTCTCTATACATGTATGTATATGTGAATGCTACAGCAATTGATATATTTTTTTTGTATCGGCTCGCAACTTGATCAAACACGAATTAACTCTGTAAATTTTATAAATATCCGTACATGAGTCATCCCTGTAAAATTCATATTTCAATATATTTTCGTACACGATTATGTAAATTTTGTTCATGTATTATAGTACAAATTTACTGGCAATTATCCCTTACAGTACAACTATATTGTACGAACAAAAATCAACATCTATGAGCAATACATGAAATTGAAAAAATGTATTATCAATAACAAAGATGAAACATTCAGTTTGAGAATTCATGATACTTTTTGTCTTCATTACTTTTGAAATATTTTTCACGTTTAGAATGTCATCTCTTATAAATATAATCGTGAGATTTCAAGGAAAGCAGTTTCTTCTTCAATATGAATACATTCACGAAGACTGTTTAGTATAAATGTTTGTTAATGAGACTCATAGTTCACGACAAGTTGAGAAATATTTTGATAAAGAGTAAAAACATGTTTTTCTTCTCATATATATTTGTTGATAATTTATCAAAACTAAATTAGAAAGTATATTAAACAAAAGAAAAACAGTTTTTCATATACCTTGGACTGTCTTCTATTTTTATTATTCTTATTATACATTTGTTTTGTGATTTGCGATTGTGTGAATGAAAATCGCGATGAGGAGGAGCTTGTGTTTAGGGTGAATGCACTCGGCTCGGTACAGTATACAGAGACGAGAAAGAAAGAAACAAACGTGTATAGTGATAGAGTGAGAATACCAGCGTTCGCGACAGCGACAGAGAAAGAAAAGTGGGAGAAACAGGAATAGGAAGGGATAGAGAAACAGAAAGAGAGGGAGAGATGGACTAAAGTACCCGCGGCGCAATCCGTTGATTGTGAAAGTGAAGCCGACATCGATCCGAAGTGGTCGTTCATGCTCGTTGAATACTCATTTTTTTTTTCGTTTTTTTTCAACTATTCCTTCATTATAAGTATTTATTCTCTCCATATCTCATCTTTTACTTCTCATCATCACAATTCATTCATTTATTTTCTCTCTTTTCCAACGTTTCAATAATTTTTTATCTGTATATATACACTTATAGAATTTAAATCTTTTATTCAATTGATCGAATCAAGAAAAAATGATAAACGAGAGGAAAAGAAAAAAATAAAAAAGGAAAAATTCTTATTCATCTATTGGGATATTTGTAGAAGCGAAAAAAAAAAAAAAACATGTCCATAATTACAGTGCTTTATGCAATTCGTTTTTTTTTTCTTTTTAATGATTTTTATTTTTCGTTTCGCTACGTCTTATTGTCGCCACTTTGACTGACCTAATTTTCACAACTACACAGTCGGTGACGCAACATTGACAACAAGGAGGAGGCACATTCAAGGCTTCAGTGATTCGTTATACTCTTGTATACAGTATATAATTTTATAGGATTTTAATACTTTTGGCTGCATACGATGAAGATATATCTTCACGATGCACATTCAAATCTCGAGAGACACTAACATACTTTATCCCGACGAGATGAAACATTTACAGAAGCCCAATCTGCCAAAAAAAAAAAATTGGTAAACTCTAGGGTTAGAACATGACATTTCACCGTTTTTTATTCCCACGTAACATTCACTTTATTTCCAAACACGATTGCTCTTTTCGTCCCTCTCAATTTACATATATAAATACGTATTCAAACATCCCCACACATGTGAAATAAAAAAAAAAAGGGTGTAGCAAAAGAAGAGATATATAAAAATCGATTGTATCTGATGATGAGCGTGTCGAACGTTGGAATCGACATGGGTAACCCACCGTCACGTTTATGTATTAGTATTTATTACAGTAGCGTGTGCGTATGATGGGGTTGAGAGAGACAGAGACATCGGGGGAGGTGAATGTACGTTGGTCGATTATTCCTCGTCCAAAACACTGTTCTGTATGTTAGCAAATATATAGTTTAAAGGGCGAAACTAACTTCTATTATTTTTTCACCCTAATTTTATGTAGATATGAAAATGGAGAGATATAACTGGGTCCGGCTCGGGGGTTGAGAGAGGGCGCGAGAGGGGCTAATGGCGTTCAGGGCGTAGGGGGCGGATTGTCAGAGGGTCGAGTGTTCGCTAATCGATCGCTAAGTCGAGGACGTCGCTCGTGGCGCGTTCGAGCGTGCGAGAACTCTCGTCCGGTGATTAAATCTTCATCGATCGATGTCATCGACTCGCTCCATTTCCGGTTGACGCGACGCAACGAGTTCATCAGAGTGTATGCGAAACCGGAGAAAAGGTGAGAAAGAAAATAGAAGAAAAGAGAAAAGGACAAATATAAAGAATGGGGTGAAAAAGAGTAAAGTGAGAAGGTGGATGAAAGATGAGGAATAAAATTGAAAAAATATATACATACATATTTCACGAGTTTTCACCATCGAGGTCAAAGTGTCCGAGTTTACTCTCTAAGGAAGTCTCACTTTTCATCGTTTCCGTTGTCACCGTTCTCTCTCTCTCTCTCTCCCTCTCTCTCTCTCTCTCTCTATTCTACTCAATGTTCCGCTGTCTCCTTCACTTCGCTTGTTCATTCTGGAAAAAAAAAAAAAGCAGAAAGAAAAGCAGTCTTCCAATTTGTTTGCCCATTGTCCTGGAAATTTATCTCTCCAACTCGCGACCCAGATAACGAAATAAATCGTTGAATTTCCGGCGTGGAAATGTCGCTGACGACATATATGAAATAGCGCGTGAATGATTTTCAAAAAATTGAAGAGAGAAAGTAGTAGGATATACAGTAACAATTAAATCAAAATTTTACGAGACTATTAACGTCATAGGTATTGTAGAATGATAATTCTTAGCTTTTATTGCCAATGGAATTCAACGTAAAGCGACATATCTTAACTCGGTGATTATTGAAAGTATGAATAAATGAATAGATGAATAAAATTTCAAACCAATAATAAATCTAAACAGACAGGAAGTGATTTTTTCAATTATATTTTTTATCCCCATTGTTTTCGCAATTACATTCTATTGGATATAATTTTTTGTCACTGTGCTAATAGAAATATTAAATTTATTTGGTCTATTGTAACAGAAAAAATAATAGTTTGAATGGACACCGTGTGTGTGTGTGTGTGTGTGTGCGACAGGGATAAATAGCCATTAAGTCCGTGGCACAGTTTTCGAGCGTTAATGTTACGCCAACCTCAAATGGAATTAACCAAAAGCCTGGTTTGCATTTGCCCTATTATCGTGCACTCCACCATGTTCGATTAATCTACTTGTCGTATTCCATATGCATAGTATTAGACCCTGTATATATGCAGTTGAAAGTTCTACCCATAAATCTATCAGGAATATGTGTCAATTTTCATACATATTTTTAACTATTTTATATTGACATAAATACGTAAAAGCTTTCCAAAAATATATCAAACAAAAATCTATTCAAATTATGGCTATAGTGTATGAGTATTCTTTCGTGTATCAGTTCTTAAATGCATAAATATTTAGAGAGTGAATTAGCTAAATGTTGAAATTTAATCTTAGTTAAATAGAATTTTAACTTCACTGACTGCGACAATAAACATCTATTAATTTTAAACGAAATTATTCACATCAATATTTTATTATCGATAATGAAGACATATAAAAGAATTAAAATATAAGTCTTGCAATTTTGTTATTATAAAACATTTTTTTTTCACAGCTTCTTCTTTTTCATCCTGTCTTTCTAACTCATCACTATTCGATACATATTTTTTTACACATTCCAGATTAATCATATGTTAACTAGAAAATTTTTTATATGAGAGAATTTATTCTACAACTTATGTACATAGTATATACAGATATAAACATACGTATTATGTTTTGTTCGCTTTAGTACAGGGAATCTGGTATAGTTAATTAACGGGTGGGCATGAAGAGGCGCCGGAAGCGGATCTCACGCGATAGTGTAACGGTATTACGTTTCTCCTTTACAACTCCCTCAATGTATATATACATATATCCTTATATACATACTCGTTGCGTTTATATCAACGATGCAACGTGAATTTCAAGTTGGCCATCTTAAACGTGACTCTCGACATTATTTCATTCCATTTTGTTTGTTTTTTTTTTTTTTCCCCTCAACATAATCATCATTATGTGTCACTGCACACGAATGTATTTTTCTTTCTTTTTTTTTCTTCCTTTCCATTAAATGTGACGCAAATTATTTTATCCATCAAATATTTCGTAACGTTCATTTTGTTTCTTAAATAAAATATACTCATGAATTTCGTATCCTCGAGTAATTATCACACTACTAACTTTGTGTATACAATTATTATCAACTCATATTGAAGAAATTAAGTGAAAGGATGATATAGATACAGGAGTAAACTCATTTTACAGTAACTATATTTGATTTGACAAGTTTGACCGTATTTGCTGAACACGAGGGACAGGTAAATTCACTTTGGTCTTCGTATGTGTATGTAAAGGTATATATATATATATATATTGAGAGAGTACGATGTACATTGCTCTCTCATCCAAAAGTTTCATGAATTTTTAACGAGCTGCACTTAATGTCGATTAAAACGATGTGGAAAATTTATGTAACATTACTGTGTTCGTGGCTTCGCCAAACTCGTCTAATTCCTTAATTTTCAATTAATGTCGTTTATATTTTCACAAAGTTGCTGTACCAACTTTCATGCATATACAAATGATAAAATTACATGACAAAAATTTGTGCTAAACGAACACGTATTCGACACGTTTTCATTCTTGATATGAAAGGGAAGTATATTTTGAGTTACAACACCAACTGGTAATGTGTCTTTTCAATTACAAATGAGTATGGTGAACTTTTATATGAATAATATATATATACAATTTTCTTTTTGAGTTAGTAACAATAAATGACTATGTATAACATGATTGAATTTGAGGAGCAATTTCGTTTCAATAATTGATTGAGTCACGTGATGGATAAACACCAATAACAGAATGTTGTTTCAATCCTTTGATCTATTCAAGCCTTCACTTTCAGTACTTGTATGAGTAGAATCGGTCAAAGGAATACAAATTTCAATGTATACTATTTTTTTTTATTTTTTTATTATCATTCCCATTGGACTGTCACTGATTTTTCAATGAGAATTTAATCAGTCACGCAGTATTAACGTGATCTTTTGACAGGTGTAAAAGATGATACGAAGCGAGAGCACCGGCGGGAATAACGAATAGGGCGCGAGTAAAGGGGTGGAAAAAAAAAAAAATGAAGGAAGTAGTGAATGTGCAATAAGGGGCGAAAATGTTTCTTTACTTCGTTTGATCCATGTATATATCGATGAATATATTTGTTTAAATATATATATATATATATATATATAAATATACATAGTGTGAGCTCGACTCTCTGTTACGTGTCAGTCACACCTCCGCTTTCGCTTTCTCCTCGCGTGCCAACTCGCACTATCGTTTACCGACGCGGAAACGTCGATTCATACCAATGTGTATATACATATATGTGTACAACAATACCAAAGTATAAATGTATCATCTTGAATATGTATGAATGAATAAACAAACGGATTCTTTGTCAATATAGAAAATCAAATATCAAGTGAAATAATTTTGCTTCCGTTTAGACAATTGCAATTTATTGAATGATTGAACAATATTTGTTTCAACTTTCATACGCGGTGTAACATTCGTTTTTATTAATTCATTCATTCCATTTCCAAATGTCAAGAGGGGTCCACTTTTGGACGACAAATTTTTTCGAAACATCTGAAGTTTTCAATACACAACTTTTATCGCAATTACACAATTTCTTTTATTCGATTTAAATACGGTTTTTTTTTGCGGGGGGAGGATCGATAAGAACAACGATAAAATTACCAATTTTCCTTTTTTTTGGCCATTCTCATTGGTCAAACTTTATTCTATAAATTCCAAGAGAGTGGAAAAAAAAAAACAAAATTAATATATATCGATTTTGATTAACGTGGTATCGTGAAATATACGCACGGCAATCGCCAATTGTCCGCGACCTTGCGCGCCGCTATTCGGATCAGGGTTAGGTTTCACGACGCCGATAGCCGGACAAGATTACCCACTAGTCGCGCGGTCGTATAGCAGTGTAATATAGCGAATGAACGAGCGAGCAAACCAGCCAGAGAGAAGAAATAAAGTGAGTGAGAGAATTGAGTGTTATATAAAGCGCGTGCGCGCCGTCTATACTTGAGAGTGCGCGGCGTCGGGTATATTACACTTGTATATATATTTATATATATATATATATGTGTGTGTGGATGGTATGCCTGTACGTATATGTACATATGAAGGAGAGACATCGTCGCCTTTGTGGAAGCCATGGCAAGGCCACTGTGCCAGCGGCAATGATTGTGGGATGGACGATAGTTGATGGTAAGACAGAGTACGAAACAAAATGAAGAAATATATAGGTATATATTTATACATATATATATATATATACACTATATAAACATATATATGTATGATGCTCGTGCAATAATCCGTTATGCAACGGAATGAGTATTTATATGTCTCGAATGAATTGAGATAGGATTGATAATATACGATAAATCATTTATATACCACAGTAATATATTTCTTCTTCCTACTTTTTGCTTTTATATTTATTTCTTCGGATTCTTGTTGCAATTGATCGATTAGAATTTCTCAAAGTCTAGTCACGGAATACGATAATATTGAAAAGGGAGTTGGACTTGATTTATTATTTATTCGCTAAATTTCATTGTGTTATATCCTTCTAGACAAGAAAAAATTGAACAATTATGAGTATATATAATATATAATGTAATGTTGGTTGAAGTGGACGGCTTTAATTGCGAAAGGTTGAAGCGATTGAAAAAAAATTTCGACGAGTAGTATAAGACTCACTGTGTATTTCTTTGTTCATCAAATATATAAATGTCATTTGCTACGAAAACCGGGAAATTGCATACGAATAAAACGTCAGCTATTTATTGTTCTCTCAATGTCAACTTAAGTTTATACTAGTCCTGAAAATTTTCTCGTTTGGCTACACGAAAGATTACGCCACTCATATTGGACACAATAGACAGGAAAACTGTTCAACACATTTTTCCAAGATGTTCAGCGTTTACTGGAGATTAAATTCATTTTATCAATTGAGATCAAAGTTGAGTTGATGTCAATACTTTTGAACATCACATCTCTATGAATTTACAACCATATAAAATGTAAACATGAGGACAGTTACCATTTGTTTTTATTTATTAAAATATTTAATAATGAGAGAATAAAGAAAAATTAATTCAGGCCTGATAAGTCACGTGTGAACTAAATTCTCCAATAACTTCTCTATACGTCATGAGAAGTAATGACGAGAAAAATAAAACAAAAGAACAAAATTTGCCGGGAGGATATCAACTTGAAGGTATAAATGTCTTGTCTACTGTCAATTTATTCCCTCCTACCCTCTCCATCCCTAACTTTCATCCCCTTCCTTACTCACCTCTCTATCACTCATTTTCTCTGTGTCGTCGTTGTCGTTCCTGCACCTTTGTCATCGGCTATCTAATTAATCTCGTTTGCCTCTCAAAAGTTCGCTTCGGCTTACGTTTTAACCATGCTCACACTCATTCATCTATCTATATATACACACATCTCTCTATGTATATATATATATACATATTATATGTAGTTCCTCAATGTATATAACATTGGGAGTTGGTAGCGCATCTCAAGCTGCTTGCAAACTACTTTGAGGCGCTCTATAATGCCAAGGCGGCGTTGAGAAACGAGATAGAAAGTGGGTGGCGAAGAAAAGGAGCAGAAGAAGAGAAGTGATAGAGAAAGAGATAGCACGAGAGTGGGACGGTTATATAACGGATGATGGCTCTACTGCTATATCTTGTACGTTTTTCCCTCCACGCTTCTTCTTCCGGTTTCAACCTGTCCCGCCCCTCTCCTCTATTGCCGCCACCTTTCCATTCTACGCGTTCTTATTTTTCTTCCATCGCGCATCTCTCAAGTTCGTGCTTGTTCTCTTTCTATCAGTCTGTCTCTCCCTTTCACCTCCACTTCCTTTCTCTTGTATGTATATATTATACATGTACATACATATTGTTTCATCGTACTATGAGTTGCCTACTTCGCAACAGTAATTACAAGAGCGAACCATTACGCCGAGAGCAAAACAATTATCGTCGTGTTTCAGTACATAAATATATATAATATATATTTCTATCCTGTTTTACAATATATACATTCATTCATCAGACTCTCTTTTTTTTTTCCATCTATCTACTGCTGATTATTAAATCATCGTGTATATAAATAGTCAAAGAGATAGGTCAGATGATTTTCATTAAATGAAATATGTATGAGAGAGAAATTTGAACAAAATACATAGAGTGAAAGAATTAAAGGTGCAGTGTTGATATCTATATATTTTTTTTATATACACTTGATACTCGTTATTACAGAGTTGTTGTTCAAATTTTGCAGAATCCACGTTGGATCGATATAATTTTTATGACATCTAAATATTGACAATTTTTTACTTCTCACTATTCTCTTTCTTTCTCTCGAAAGTTACATTTGATGCTCTACACTCTTTTGTTTGTATGCACGTTAGTACGCGCGAGTTATCAACACTGATGCTAGTTGGTCCCTCATGAATATTCCAAAGTCGATTACCACACACTCACAGACGTGTGTGTGCGAGAGCGAAGGGCACTGATCCATTCCTCTTTCCCACTCGTCCTCGGTGTGTCTACCATTGTTGTTTACCGGTTTGCCTGTCAACTATCATGCGAGGGAGAGAGAGAGTGAGTCCATTGCTTCTCTACCTCTCGTATCCTATCCCTCATTCACATTCAATCTAACCCCATTGCTCGAACATAGTTGTATTTGTGTTTGTGTCTGTGTGTACAGTGGGGCGCGCGGGCAAGATCAAGCGCGTTCGGAAAACCGAGGGTGCATGTAAAACATGTTCTCTCGGTTTTCTTCTGCACCGCACAGCTTTAACGGATCTAAACCATCTACTTACATACTTCTATATATATATGTGTGTGTTTGTATGTATGCTCCTAGTTATACACAAACACAAACAAATAATTATACCAAGATTTTTTATCATCTCGGGTACAAAATAATTTTATTCTATTTCACAAAATTCACTTTCACTGAAACTTTCTCTTATTTAGAATAAATCGATGAGGTATTAAACTCAATAGATAGAGAATTCTCATTGCCATTGAGTTCATGTCAATTTATTTGACATAAAATTGACAGATAATCTGCAATTTATGACATTGGAAGAGATAAAAAAAAATAAATGAGTAAATAAATTGCTACATGCATAGCTGTGAAATTATGCAGAAACATTTTATCAGTGGAATAGATTGGTGAAATAAATAAATATATTGAATGTGCGTACTATATACTATTTGTATCAAGAAATATAAAATTAGTATTGAAACAGCGTAATCTTTGTCTTCGTATATGTTGACGCGAAAATTCCCACACAATTTTAATTAAACGTCGACACACCAATTCCAACTGCGTAGAAGTTTATGTTTCGTTATCAGAATCTAAATAGTTGGAATTATTAACTTGAATATTGGAAGTTTGAAGAGTTTGTACAGCACGATGATAAACGATGCCAGGGGCAATTGCGTTTCATCTTCCTCTTATATTACTTTCGCTTTCTCTCTTTCTCTCTCTTACTCTCTCGTCCGATGCCATATATGTCGAACGTGAGCGCATAGCACCCACCCATAAACACACATACACAATAGCTTGGGATATTCGTGCCACACGATTATTCCCAATATTATCATGATTTTACTTATGCAAAGTCATGCGCGCGGCCTCCACTGCTGCTCACTCGCGATCGATTTCGTCTTTCTGGTTTCCAGACTCATTTTCTCTCTCGCTTGTTCACTCACTTCTTGCCATCAGTATAGAACGTCCTTCGTGTCTCGCCACAGGCATCTCTCCACAGACTCACAAACGATTCGTTGTACGAGCGCAATGCACTCACCCAAATATATATATATATGAGTAATGTCGTGTGTGTATAGAGTCCTAACGGGCCGATTGTTCCCGAGCGATTGAACGTGTAGGCGTCCCTTTGTCATGCCGAATATTCAACGCGAATATCAATGCTATATATACACACACAGACACATATTCACTTGAAGTCTGCCTTTCACACCATTTAGAAAAGCCCCTCTACTATTTTTCTTTTGCTTTTTTTTTTATTCTCCCCGGTTTATACATTGCTTTTTTCTATCCCTCCTTTTTTTCTTTCGTTCAATAACAGAATATTTATGACACATTGTTGACGTTTCCTCACTCAAAACATGGATTCAAAAGATTTAACGTAATTCCATCACGCACGAATGTATTTCGTGGGGGAGGGGTGGATGTTCACGCGCCTGATTAAATTACTCAAATATAATATTTTATTATTTATCATTTAGAAGATATTATCATTTATTGAACTGCTTGCATATTTTTGCGTATGGAAATGGAGTATTTTTTTTTTCATTATGATGTAAAATATCGCACAAATATCTTCTCGTCAATGTACACACTGGCAATTTTCCGAACGATCAAGTTACGATATATAGTTATCTATTGAAAAGTTTATTATACAAACAAAAGCAAACACCACAGGTTCATGGGTATACATATATATATCCCATCGCGATATAATCTTCCTCAATTGCTTGAGGGATATATTATTGCGCGGACTAAATTCCACAAAACTTTTGCTGCGACGTGTTTCGTAGAGTTTGTTTGAAAACAAGAACGATAGACCACACTATATGTATAAAATGTACATATATATATATATATATATATATGTATTACATGTACCTACATACGAATATAAGCTTGGTTGAATTTTCCACGTCGTCGGAAATGATCACACTGCCGGCTGGTTCGTGTCTGACCGCAACTCCAACACCCTTACTAGATACTCATTCTCTCTCTCTATCTCTCCTCAACTATCTTTCTCCGTATATGTATATATATAAATTTGTGTGTGTGTGTGTGTGTGTGGTACATTGTCGTTTTAGTCTCTGCCAAAAACCACCCGCCAAACGAGGGGTCCAAAATGGGACGCGGCCGATGCGATAATGCGACACCATATAACCGCGTACGTTGCACACTGAAAATTAAACTCACTCGTGAAATCCCGCGTGAACTATTTTACTTGTATACATATAGTACACGCGTCCTATAACCAATGGACTAATGAATTATGAAAAATTGTATGTGACAATTATTGTTCGTGTTTATTGATAGAAGTTGATTATTGTTATTGTTTGTTAGAGAGGAAGAAATTATTGAAATACAATTGATTGAAATAGTTTGACATTTGAATGAAATTATTTGATCTACGTACAGTCAAATGGAAATTGATGTACGTGAGTTCAGGGAACGCGATGTAATAATACTACAAATATTAAATATAAATTGCAGCAGGGATTCAAAAATATGGATGAGAAAAACTTGGAATGAAGAATATCTTTAGATTTTAATTGAAATTGATATGTATTTTAAATTAAAACTATTTTTTAAAAAATTTCATTGAAATCAATTTTTATTTTATCAATAAGCACGCTTATATATATATATATATATTGAAATAAAAATAGATTTACAATTCAATTCTAGTTATTATTATTATTTGTTTTTTTCTTTCTATTATGTAACAATTTTTTCGAGTATTGAATAACACACTTCGAGGACAATGAAAAATGATAAAATGGTGTCAGGGAACTGCTGCCGATTTGCTGACGTCACGCGACCGAGGTCGGTTGAATGGTAGGAAGAGGAAGGTGAAGGAGAAATGGAAATAGAGAGAGAGAGCGAGAGAGAAGAGAGAGGATACAGCTGCCGGAACATGAGACCGTTCGGAGAGATGCACTGTGCGTAATTGGGCGTTCCCATAGGAGTCTCTTGCAAGTTCCAACATAATTCCCATACTATATATGTTCTTTCAAAGATATATATATATAAGATAAGGTGTACGCGTGGTGAAGTTGAGGAATTAATCCAATTAAATATCAAATGGGTACATTTCTAAGTGTTTAATATTCGATATTAGGTGAAAGTAGTACATGCAATGATATGCATGATATTTATTTTTTTTAAATGCAACTACAAATTTACTGCAACGACATGGTGGTGTTTTTTTTTTTTTTGTTCTCTGTTGTTATTATATTAAATATTTGTGGCAGTCAAAAGTATATAAAAGATTCTCATATTTTATATAGCAGAGAATCAGAAGTTGGAAAAAGATAGAAAAAGTTTTGTGCTTAAGAGTTGTCGAGAGAAAATAAGATTTTTTATCTATATCATCCTCATATTTATTTTTCTCATTCACTCGTCGATTTTTGTTTGTCACTGTTGGTATACTTGATTACGCAAAGATCTTCTGAGAAAGGGAATATTGCAAACGTTCCAGTAAGTTTACCTCACCGATCTTGATAGCCAACCAACTGTAGTTAAAAAATTGGTGTATTTATAATATGTGTTAGAGTGTATATTTTATTTGTATGTATATATATATATAAAAATTTAATACAGATATACCGATGTAGAGTTGTGAAATAAGGTGAAATTCGATTATGTGAAAAGTGACTCGTCCTTGAATCCTCTGACCCGGAAGTAAAAGTTGAAAAACTCTGCGCTGCCAACACAAACAAGTGAAAGAAGTAAAAGAAGAAGAAAATGCTTTTGTGATGGGTCACAGAAAAAGTCAAAGTTTGATTGGACGGGCCTTTCCACGCGCGCTGACTCAACTTTTAAACTATCGATTGTCAGAGAATGCCACGAGAATATTTTCGTCTCGTTCTCTTCTCTCTTTTCCCATGTGTATGTATAAATATACACGATTTAACCATCACTCATATGACAACTGTCTGCATTTGTTTCCAACAGTCTAGGTATTACTAAATAATTTAATAACGATTGACAATTTCGATGCACTCTTTTGTTTTCATTTTACCCAACATTGGTATTTGAAATTTTATATTGGGGTCAATTAAATTTAATACTTTTGTTTCATGACGTAAAACGAATCGACGGCAATCCTATCGAATTCGCCCGATTAATTGTATTATCATCCTTATTATTATTATTAACTTTTTTTTTTTTTTTCGTTATATTTATATTAGTTTTTTGTCATTGATATGACATTTTTTTAATTGTGGGTCTTATCTTCAATTGTCAATTAACTTGTTGATGAGTAATTAAAAGTTCGTTATATGAAATAGTAAATTCAAACGCGAATTTTCATCGGTGAAAATTCATTCGTGCGCTTTCTATTTAATCCCGTTGCTATTATTTACGTATCAACTTTTGTTTTTATAACGCCAATATTTGTTTCATATGTTTAATTTTTCAATTATTCTTTTATTTCTATTATGTTTCAACTGTTATGTTCAATTATTCTCAATACATTTCCTCTTATCACAACTCCGACGTATCGATTTGAAAATAATATTGACGTTTTATAAACACTTGGATATTGCCCGAACAAATGTTTGAATAACTATATCAGAAAGCTTTTTTCCCTAGATTTTTTTCTTATTCATTTCCACTTTTTCCAATCAAAACTCTTGGAGTTCGCGAGACTATTAATTGTGTCGATAAAGTTTGCAACTGGAGTGATTTTATGGCACTCAATTTTTCTATTCAGTTCTATCCTCTTTAGTACTTAGATTAATTTTGCGATAAATAATTACATATGTTTCACACATGATGTGTAATATACAGTATATACACATGAATGCGTATTGTCTGATGGATTCTCTTCGTGTCTCTGTGTATGGTACGATGCGCCGACTTATCAACTGAATTCACGCGAGTGACAGTGAGCGATCGTACGGGTGCCTTGCTCGTTACTCCGAAGGGTGAAGGTGTACCAACAGAAGCGAGAGCAATAGTATGAAAGAGGTATACATATAGCATAAGTAGAAGTGAGAAGGATAGAGGGAGATGCCATATAGCTTGAAGCGGACATACCTAGACCATTGGATATCTGGCATTTGCTGGGAAGCGAAGATTAATATTATTCTCGCCGCGTGCCAAGGCTCATTTCGCACCAACCCTCGGAGAATCTATATTTTCCCTTCGTGTATGCCTGGATAAAGCGTGAGTGGGAGAGAACAAGAGTGAGGTGAGAGGGAAAAAAGTGGAAAAGAAGAGGGAACGTTTTGAAAGAGACGAGACGTGGGTAACCGATTTTTCTCAACTGTTTTTTCCACAAGTAAAAGATGAAAGGAAAAAAAGAAATATATATATATATATGGCGAGAATATTTTTTTCATAATGCAAGAATTTCGTTTCATTTCATATATTGGGTATGATCCAATAATATTTCATTTTCTTGAATTAGAGAAAAAGATAATTGAAATATTAGAATACCCAAAGAAAGTTTTTCAATCAAAATTTTTTCATAATATGATTTTTAGAGTTAACTGACGATTACAATTGCAATGTTACATAAATAAAAAAAAAAAGGAACTCTGTTGACAAATTAGATATTCATGTAAAAAAATATTTCCGTGTAAATATAATGATGGATAATAATGAGCAGAGGGAAATAGGATAAGATAAGAAAAATGAAAAATGTATGGTTGATAATAAATTGAATTAATTTAATAAAAAGCAGATTAATATATAGTATGGTGTATATATCATATATATTTATAGTTATAAATCTCATTGGGGAATAACTGTGACTGGTCGTTTGTTCATTGCATATATGCCTTTTTTTTTTTTTAATTCCCGATGGATTAGAAACGATTTCCTGCTATCACGGAACATCGCGTCTCTCTATCTCACTCACTTGTATCCCCCTCTTCAGTAAATAACTTCCGGCTGGAACACGCGAGCAACCGTGTGCCTGCTGACATAAATATCGTGTGCCGCCCGGGGAATCGTCTCGGCGTCAATATATATCGTGACTCGCACCCGCTCTCCCTCATTTTTCTGTGTTTCTCTATACTCGCGCATTTCTCTCGCTCGTTTATATCTCTCATCTCGCGGCTGCGATGTACACCCGCCATCCAGCAAAAATTAGTGCGCTAAAGGGTTTAATTTATGAGACAACCAATGTGCGTGTGTGTGTGTGTGTGTGTGCATATATTTTTTTTCCCATCCAAATAATAGAAACAAATAATCAATCACTATGTCAGAATAATAATTTTTATTTTATACTATCTCTCTCTCTTTCTCTCTCTCATATAGTTGTATTATTTGATCATCTTCATTTTATCTTTGTTCCTTCCAGTTGACGTCGTCAGTTGCCTTGTGACAATATTGAAATGTAAATGTGAAAAATTCGTTATGGCCCGTACGAAAAGTTCCCCGACAGTTTTAAAGTGGGACGATATAAAAACAAAAATGTAATTATATTCAATTAAAAAAAAAACGAGGGGCGGGGGGGTTTCCTTTGTGTTACGGTTACATACAATGTTGAGGGGAGATTTTGAAAAATGAAAAACTAGAGGGGGAGGGGGGTGAGAGAGAGTGTAAACATTGTGAAATTTATTTGTAGACGTTGCGTTTTTCATTCGCACATTATTTCATTGTACCAGTTTTATTTGCAAACATTGTCTATAAATATATATATATGTAGGGTACAGTTAAAATTCATAGACTAATTGGCCCTGGACTATAAGGTATCGAACAGTTGCAATAGTTTCATTATTCAATTAACCCGTAGCTGCTAACGAGCAGGAGAATTAACATTGGAATTATAGTTATTGTTGAATTTTCAACAGTAACTGTTAATTGCACCCATAAAATCTCGATATATTCATTGATATATAAATACTATCAGAATCCAGGAATTTCGATAATTATTCTCCTATAATTACATTCAACTCATTGCATTAATAATTCAATAAAATCTATCAATAATTATATCGTGAAAGGTATCAGAGTTACGTGAACGGGGGGGGGGGGGGGGGGTTTCATTAATTATTTTCATTCGTCGAGATATTACAATCGTTTTGATTTTAATTCAAAAAAGTTTAATCTTACTTAGATTTCGTTAGAGTTTATATTACACCAAGTGCAATACTTTTTCCATAAATGTAAAAAACAAAAAAGAAGACGAGATAGAGTAAAGTTTCACCATATATATCCAGTTAGCATCTGGTGTCGACGACACGTACTTTTAAATTATTCCTTCACGAAAAAAGCAGGACGGCAATTGCTGTCGAGTTCGCTTTCTCTTATTTTTCTTCTTTGACAATTTTAACTTCTCACTCTCCCATCGTATTTTTCATTATACACTGATGGGAATTACTTTTACATTGTACTAGACGCACTGTAATCATTTACACATTTTCATTCTGAGAAATGAAATAATGAAATATTCTCTCCACGCGTAACATTCATATTTGAATAATACCAACTATTGAATACTACGTCCACCTGCTGCCGCCGTCGTCATTCACCTCCTCCCCTTATATCCTCTCTGCTCTCTTGTCTCTCGCTTATATTCTATATCGTTGCCGCCATACCGTGACGACCTTACTCAATATTTTTTCCGCTACACAAACCGTACAATCATGTTTTTTTCATGCATTTTTTGTTACGCTTAAAAAAAAAAAATGTTTTTCTTCATGCTCAATGCTTTCATATGGAACAAAATAAAAAAAAAAAGACACAATTCGCCACGGGACATATACCGTATACAGTGTTGTATATGTAAAGCTGATAAACTCGCGTGTTACGTTTATTAACTCGCTTTTAACGACTAGGAACTCGCTATTAAACTTAGCGAATAGCAACACCACTATATTTAATTTATGAGCATCATTAATTTGCATTGTCCACTATTATCTTTACTATATTACTAATCACTTCAAATCATTTGATTAATAATACCTCTATTATCCATATTTATTCAATTGTATTGTATATAAAAAAAGAAACATACTCAATGAATTTTTATTTATCTCCCTATGTAAATATGGTGAAATTTAATTTTCAATTTACTCAAATGATCAAATGTTTATCTCAAGTGTTTTGTATAAGTGCTTTGTAAAATTATTACCACATAACTATTATGTATAAAATCACTTGATGTTGTGTGTACATCATAAAATTTATATTTATATGTATACATATGTAAAATTGACTTTACGCAAAATCTAGATTGGATATATAACTTCTCACCGTTCCCTCTAATGTTCCAAACTCGGCCTCTCTATTTTCTCTTATACGATCATTGGCAGGAATGAACTTGCTGGCATCGAGTGCTGTTATCGGGGAAAATCGTGGGACGATTATAGGATAACATCGATGCTCACCCGGAGGCCACGCCGGAATACCCACTCGTAAACTTGCATGCTTTAACTCTACCTCTCTCTCTTCCTTTAACGGGGATACTACTTCTTCACTATATACTCTATCTATACTGATTTATCGTGATGCTTGACCAGTACTTGAGCTGGTACATTTTACCTCACTCTACTTTATTATTGTTTACTCATCCATATATATTTACACAGCTTGTAATTAATGTGCATTTCATGTACACAAGGTTTGGGTGGAAAATTATTATAATTAAAATGAAGCGGAAGATTATGTTGATCTGAACATTTGTAAATTTTTATCATACAAAAATTTATATTAAATTAATATTATCATTATTTTTATTATCTGAAATAATATTATACAAACAACACATAAAATGTGTCAGTTTTTATTACAAAACTTTTAACTATATATACATAATATCCATTATCACTATTTTCTTTCCATCACTATAATATTATTCTTCAATCTTCCATAAATTCAAAATCAATTTTAACTTTAATTTATAATATGTTAATGTGGGAAAGATATTTCACTTTATTATTCTCGTATTTTTATTTATGACATTGTTATTAATACTTATTTCTTTTGCTACACACACAAACATTATACTTATGTGAATATATATATATATATATACTAAACACACGATTAAAATGGTCTACTGATTAATGAGATATTTTTATGGCAAAGTTGTATGGATGAAAATCGGCGACTCAACGAGCCAACACATTCCGTCGAGAGTTTACGAGGACGTATACAGCGATGGGGCTATAGTGGCCCTTTTACTGCCACTATCAGTAGAGTGAGGTAGGAAGCATGAAGAGGAAAGAAAAAGAGAAAGAGAGAGAGAGAGATGCTGTGAGAGCATCAGAGGAGGGCAACTTGCCTGGTCTGCCCTCTGTATCCGCAACGGCCAAGACCGATAATACGTTTATGACCAAGAGTATTAAATCTGTCACTGATCTCCTGCAACTTTCTTGCTGTATGGTCACGCTTCTCAGCTATCGACTTCACTCTTTACATTTTAATTCATATAAATACAACATATATACATTTATATATGTTTACAGATTTATATTTCATTGCGTATACCTATACATGAAATGCATTCAGCTACTAAGTTGCTTCTTGTTTACAGCGTTGCTGTGATAAATTTTCAATAACCGTAAATCAATTTAATACATTTACTTGACTGGTTTGTTTTTTTTTTTTCTGTCGAAACTTTTTATTCGCTGCATGGAGAAAAACTGTGTATCTGCGTTAAGTAAAAAATATCTTCAATAACTAGGTTGACATCATTAACTTGATAATTCGAAGAAACCTCGATAATAAAATATTGATTGGTACTCAAATTTCTCGACACTGTAGAAAAATACAACAGAGCATCTGTTATGAAGTTATTTTAATCCCGATGTACAGGTATTATATATTAAAATAATTTACACCGTGCATTTATAAGTTCATTAATAAAGATGAAAAATGAATGTTGAGTGCAGCTTGTAATTGAGATTGAATGATGTGATGAAGAGTGAGAGCAAACACAAAACTTCATGTCACCTTTTATACTTGTGTATGTACATTTTTTTTATTCCTCTTCACCCCCCCCCCCCCCCCTCTCTTTTTTCATCTTTTGCGTTCGAGTAAGCGCGCCCGTATTCGGTGAAGCGTGTCACGATGAGTGGCGGCGTGTTAGTCCGCTCTCAAACGAGACTCCACTAACGATTGAAATCTACTATACATATTGCATACACACACATATGCATATATATAATAGGTATTCCGCTTTGACTTCTTTTGCTTCGCATTATATTATACGCTGGCACAAGGCAAATAATATTTTTCTAATTATTCACCGCACAAAAAAACTTCTCGTGCAAATTTATATCTTGAATACAAATATAAATATTGAAAAGAATTGATAAAATAAATGGCTCAGACATGTATTTAATTTATTTGTGGATATATTCTGTGGTTCTTTTCGGTTACCTTTTTGTTTTTTCGCCGCCTCCGTCTTTTTTTTTTTTTTTTGTTAGTGATTCCTTTCAGGAAAAATGAGTAGCAATTTTCGTGTAGCCACCGTATACGAAACGCGCGCGCGGCAACGATATATCGATCGATCGTTCACGCTGCGTATCTCTATAGTCTGTTTTTGATGGATGGGATGATGCGACCTCCACTCATACAGGCCAAGATCCCATCGCTTCACTTCAACCTGTATGCCATGTAGGTATATATACAGTATACACATATTCTCAGTGGTGGTCGGCAATCGGCTCCGATACTAATTCGATATTACCGCGTGTTATCGGCTGCGGCTTTTTTTTTTCTTTTTTTTCTCTTTTATATGAATGCATATATAGAAACCGGTTTTCAACTCGGTGGAAAAAAAAAAATTGCATGCATTATTATTTATTTATTTTTTTTCTTTTATTTCTTTATACTCTTTCGCTACTTTGCATGTGATTTCTATGACTTTGCATGGATATAAACGGTATGAATATACACAATAAATCCATTATGAAATAGATAAAAAAAAAAAATATTTAACATCATTTTTACATAATGGAAATGGCATTTTCCACTTTTTCTTTTGGTGTATTTTTTCTCGTCTATTTTTTTGTGTTTGAAGTACGTATATTCGGTATAAATATTCACAAAGGTTTCGCTTGGTAAATCAGAACTCTTGACTATTCCCATTTCGGAATGGTTGGCGAATGAGAGTGCGGGGAATAGTGGATGCACGGTAATTAGTACAGGCTGGTACATAAGCTCGTTGAACCACTGGCGGTGGTTCATTATCGGTGTGAATTCACTCGGTATAACTCTCCTCGTTTCTCCCGTATTCCAGATCACTCTTCTCTTTTCTACTTCTACACTCCATCCGATGATAATGTTCTCCACTTACCGTGTACCATCAATTTGCTAATAATTTCATGCGCGTGCTCATTTCATTTGTGAAGATTCAACACGAAGATTATTTATCAAAATACAATATCAAAAGAATTTATTTATTTATTATTATTAAATTTTTGAGCGAAAGAATAAGACACAAATATAATGAAACAAACCGCTACTTGGTGATGAACTAAGTTGAAATAAAAAATATTTATTATATATTGCAATAATATCCCTTCTTGCGAAGAAGAAACTACGAATGCTCACGGATATAAATAATTTATCCGCAAAAGCCAGTGTGAGCCGCGATGTATTGCATTAAATATAAAATCCAATATAAACTTTTCCTACGCTTGAGACTATACATATTGTATGTTATATATATATATGTGTGTGTCTATGTGTATGTAATATTTGTCTGTGTGAACGACTGGAGAGGACGCGGGTGGGTTAAGACGCGCAACTTTTCACTGACTATATACTGAAGCCAACCCCCGGGATACCAGGGGTGCATATCGACGTTTAATCAGACACGCCACTCGCATACTGATATCTATATATTCACGTGTTCAACACCCGATATAAACAAATTTTCATTCGTATTTTTTTCATATGTTTAGCGCAATATTTAATTGAAATTTCTTTCTTGTTTATTAATGTATATTTTACATGCGCAGGTAAACACAATTTTTAATAATTTTCTCTCTATTTTTTCAGAATGCAGAGACACGGTCGAAGCAGTTTGGAAGTGGAGGTTGCGCAAATGCGCCCCATAAACACGGCCGGCTAATAGACCCGCATAGTCGAAGCCCGCCCCCGACACCCCGCAGCCAGACACCAGGTGAGTTCGTTTATTCGTACATTTTTTTCATCGTTTACATTTTTACTATGAAAAAGAAAGAGGGAAAATTGATGAATAAATAAATTGAAAAAAAATGTTTCACATAATTTTATAACTTTATAACAATAATGATTCGAGTTTACATGTTATAATGTAAACACTGTCGTGAATAAACAACTGAGGGAAATTTTCTATATGTCCAAAGCATTGTATTTACTTCTTAAATATTAGCAAACGTGTAATGTTTTCATATAAAACACAGAAACACACTTCGATACCCTGACAATTATTGAAGTAAATATAATTTTGTGTACATTTAAGCGAACACGATATCTCAAATATAAGTATATAATGATGAAGTACGATAGACAAAGTATTTATCGCTAAGCAAATTGAGTGTGAAGGTTTAACGTAATAAATTGCACATGATAGAATCCGTGCATGAACTTGCAACACTTAATAACACCTGGTGAATTTTCTTCGGAGAGTCTCATTACAAAATTTTAATGCACAGTATTATACTCTAGCTCATCATTTCTCTTCTTCGTATCTATACATAAATTGCCCCAATACGTAAATACACCGATAAATATATACGTCCATTTAAAAGTTGTATAGCAAGATAATGTATACACGAGCACGATATATGAGCTGCAGAGTAATAGCACGGTCGTTCATTTATCGATTGATTGACGCGTGGAGTTTATAAATCGAATTGATATTACTGAAGGAATCAGGTGTCAGAAATAACAACGGATATACCTTTATATAAATGTAAATACACATAATAATATATGTACAGTTGAAAATTTCCTGTTAATGACATATAATATCCAATAATTAAAATATTTTTTTCAATATATTATATTGAATCAGAATCAATTTCAACATTTATAAAATATTCAGATAGTTTTTAACCATACTTGTGCGAATTCTCACTGATAATATTTTTTAATACTCTTAGAGTAGATTTATCAGCTTTTATCTCGCTGTTTCTTCCGGCGGCGTTGGTAAAAAAGCGCCATGAATTTTTCACGGCGTTCACAGAATCCAATTCACTAGCATAAACATTTATTTATTTTTGCTTTTTCTGTTCTTTTATTTAACAGTTTTGTATGCATAATTCGTTACGTTTTCGACTGACCTTCCTCCAACTCGGATTTTGTTCTTTATTCGTATTATCTACTAGAGAGAGAAAAAAAAAAAACAAAAAACTAAAATCCGATAAGCATTGCGTGCACACATATATATGTATATATTTGTGGTGTCGATAAAACGACGTGAAGGAACGTGGTCAGCATGGGTGTATAAATATATATTCATAGGTGCAGGTCAAGGGAAAGGTTTTCGACGAGCGAGGAAAGCACTTGGGCGTTGATATTAATTAGCTACTTGGAGTTAATTACTCGTGGCCACACGCGCGGCTTCCGGATATATAATGTCCAATGCACGGTTCCCCGCAAGCACCAACTTTATTTCCCTTTTTTAAATATATATATATATATATATACGTGTCATCCCCTCATCGATTAACGCAATGTGTTGAAGATAAAAACCACAAAAGTTTCAGGATGAATTGAAAAACGTTCCAAGTACATTATTGATATAAAATTTGAAATATTTGTATTTATATATTATATATATTTTTTTCTACTATTCCAATCATAAATATACAAAGATATAAGGTCATTTAGTCAGTAAAAAAAAATGAATGAGGATTATTCTCCGCTATCACCATGAATATACGTCGATAAATAAAATAGGAAGTCGGGGGAAAAAAAATAAAACGAAATGTTGAAGTTTTTATGGATCACTTCAATTCTAGTAATACTATATAGAATCTATGTACAAATCGAATGTTCTCCGTTTGAATTCAATTATATGTATGAATTTCCAAAGATTTCATCATGTGTACAGGTTCGATAAGAAATAATTCAAAAAAAAAACACGTTAAAAGTTTTCAGTAAACGTTTTTTGTTTTTTTTTTTTTTTCGCACAATTGACTACGAACCGCGTGAAAAATAAAATGAATTTTACATTGGGTAAAAAAAGTTAACGAGTATCAAGAGAAAATGAAGAAATCATTATAACCGTTTCAAACAACAACAACAACAACAATAATCATCATCAGTTGTTTCAACTTGTCGCATCATTCTTGTTGATTTAATAATCCACACATATACAAATGTGACATTTGATCAGTATGCATTCACATATATATGAATTATCACAATTGACAAATATCAGTATATATATATATATACATATTTCCATATGTATATGTATGGATATGTATAGATTTGTGCGATACTCAATTGAAAAGCTGTGATCGATCATTTAATGTGGTTGAATTCAGAGGGACATGAATTACGCACGCTTCGTGGCGTCACGTCAACCATCGGGACTTTGAAGGGATGAGGACCAGTGGAAGGGGCACGAGAGAGAGAGAGAGAGAGAGAGAGAGGTTGAGAGAGTGAGTACAGAACGGGCGGGATATGGTGGGGTGAAGCATTATCCGGGCATGACCCTCCATTGCGAAATCAATACCGGAATAGGGAGAGAGAGTGAATGAGATAGAAATAGAGAACCAGTGGAAAACCGAGAGATGGAGAGAGGTCTTTGAATCTCTTTGTTTCATGAATCTTATATATATATAATAATAATAATAGGAATAAATGTATGTATGTATATACATTTAACATTATTATATATCAATTGACAAGTGAATATTATCATTTCTCATTATTCAAATATAAATCGTATGTACGTCAAATATTGTTCACCCTCCATTCATATTATCTTATCTCTAATCATTTACTATATTCGCAATGGTAATTTAGTTATTTTCACGCTTGTTGAATTGCTGTTGCAATTTTATCGACAATATCAATCACGCAAGTGAGTATCTAATTGCTTTACGTATATATATGTATGTTTCATTCATGACATTTGACAATACCATTTCCTCACTTTAACTCTTTATTATCATGTGTGTGTGTGTGTGTGTGTGTGGGAGAAAAAAAAAGCGAATATTAATGATATTTTATTTCTCAAATTTGTATGTCACCACTCAATTTATATAATAGTGTAATATTTTTATTGACACTTTCATCATTCAATATACATGAAATTACAATTGTTTCTACTGTGCTAGTGAATATACAACTGTCTAATATTATTCATCATCAAACTTGATTTGCAATAATTAAACATTCTTATCCTCACTAAATTTTCATTATTACAATTTAATATTCGATGGCGGATTTACACCTATTTATATTTAAATTAATAAACTATGGTGTCAAAACATTCGTCGATAATAAAACTCACAGTTTAACAGCTTTGGTTAATGATAAGTGAATGAGAAAATAATAATACTACAATAGGATATAACAACTTTTTTTTTCTCACTCCTCCAAGACCGGATATTAATCGCGTAAATGGTCGGGAGTCGACGACGAAACATTTTCCCGGGTAAAATGTTCTCTGTATGTTTCACAAAATGGTCGTGTGTGTGTGTGCGCTACCGAGAGAGATGAAAGTAATAACGGGAGAGAGAAAGATAGAGCAAGAGAAGAGATAGAGGGACTGCAAGCGTGTTTGGTACTCGAAATGCAATTAAGCCGAGGCAAATTGTGTCGTTTCCACACGTTACAGGGATGAGAGAGAAAGCGGATGGATATAGATATACATACTAATATCGATATATATATATAGGAAGAGTATAGCTGGATGTATAGAATGGATAGACAGGGACAGACAGAGGCTATTTGGAACTCTCTGTTGCTACTCCCGGCGATATTCCAGCTACCTAATTACGCGATGATTTAATAACGACCTGTCATGCGCGACGTATCATCAATTTCATTGGTGAAATTATTGATTCATGATGTTTCAAATTCATGATTATTTTTCTTTGTTTTTCAACTACGTGGAATGCAGTCATGTGAATAAATATGAATATTTTTGATTGTGCATTTCATTTATAGCAAATATTTATTCAACAATTCTCAATAGTTGATGTTGCCATCAATAATTATTCTCAATTCGTTCGCTACATTACATATCACAATTCCCTTGACTCTGCAACGTTCAACATAAGTCATAGTCAATAGACAAAATGTTTAAAATAGATATGAAAATTTAATGAATAAAAATTTATTTATTTGTCACTCTTGTTCTTAATGAAATATTTTTAGTATTATCAACAGTTCACAGTTATTTTTATATGACTTTCATACGATGAGAGCTTTGTAACACAGTAACATGAGGCAATATTTTATGCACGAACTTCAATGAATTCATAAATTTCACTACATTGACATCGTAATCTTTCATGGTCGGTCTGGCACTAAATTAAAAATGGCTATTTGAAATCGATATAACAGCAGTATTTACGGATTCATATGAAAAGTAATTCCTGAAATTTACTGTGGTATCTTTGAATATGGCATTCATCATGATATTGAACAACATATGGAGCATACGAATTATAAAACATTTTACTATGTTGTCTAGTAAAGAATTAGATGCTCGAGTACTGTATGATCCACTTTTTGTAAATTGTAAAATATGTGAAACGTATTGTTTGAATTATAGTATGAGTAAAACTAATTTGTACTTTTTGAAAAATCCACTTGCCATATTTTATTTTCATTTTAAATCATTGTATATTGATAAAGAAATTATTCCATCATATTATTCCGCTATTAATATGTGAACAGTAATTTATAATATTAAAATATCCCCGGGTGTATTCATATACCTTTTGTAACATTCATGCAGATGAACTTATAAATATTTCCACATACAAATAACAGGATCATTGATTTCAAATGATTATTTATTACACAACATTCATCATTAATACTTCCAACATGTATAAACATATTAAACGTATATAATCATTTATTAAAAGCATTCAGATTAATCCATATAATTATATATAAGTATATATTGATTAAATATTCTCATAGTTGAATGGCCCATTTAACCTTCAGTGAAAAAAAAAAGATGCGAGAGAGAAATAAGAATTTTTGTTCCATAGCCAAGAATTTTTTTGGTCCTTTTGTTTTTTTTTGCTCTCTCATTTTGTTGAACAATTTGCTCAATTACAATTCCAAATCCACCTCGACTTTTCACACTATGTTTTTCTCATACCTTTTCTTTCATTCTCCAATTTTTCTTCTTTCCCTTTTTCCCTTTTCCCATCTTATACTTTTCTTCTCTTCTATTCTATTCTCCATCTGTCGGCCATTCATTCTCACTTCTCCTGGGGGTAGCTGTGTGTGTGTGTGTGTGTGTGTGTGTGCACACGGCACTTTATCAACCCAGCCGTACCAAGTTTGCAAAGCCGCTTTATTCATAATTAACCAGAGCTCGTGGCCTCACTCTCTTTTGCTTTTCTCCCGCATCCCGTTTACTTCCCTCTTTCATTCTATATACTATAACCTTCTCATCGTATATTATTACTGGCACTTATTTGTGCGCTCATCTCGCGCACATGTGTAAATTAGATAGTTAAATGTCGCATACAGTTCAGTGTACAATGCAGAATCTGTTTGTCATCATACATACTCAATTGTAAATTTATTCAACTAAACTATCATTGTTTTCAGCTAAATTGAGTTTATTTATCACTCACATGCAATTGAAAATAGTGTGTAGAAGTCAGTTGAGAATTTCAGTGATAATTTTAATATAAAATGAATATAATAAAATCATTGAATTTTACATGAATATTTATTCATCATGATTCAAATCCCATTTGTTTAATATTTATACAAAAATTATTCAGTCAATAAAATAATTGAATGGAAACATTTTTCAATTCATTTACACAGATTTTACATGTTTTCTGAAACGAAATAAAAACAATAATGAATAAAAAAAAAATAAATAAATAATCCTTCATGTTGAACTATACACTTGAACATGATTAACACTCTTGTGATCTCCGCAACTCGTGTTTCACATTATAAACATCAAAGTGATCCTCTTCCTCTTTATTTCCATTTCTATCTTCTTCACGTTCTTCTCATTCTCCTCCCGCATTTGTGAGTTTGAGACGCTCTGTTCCCATTTCTCGCTCATCCTTTTCATTCCCCCATTTCCTTACTACACTCACACACCCTTTCACAACATGATTGTTCGCAATGTTCGTGGCCTTGCGAGTTCAATTATTCTCCTCGAGAGTTTCTCTGTGCTCCTCTTTCGGCGAGTTTGCCACGAGAGCGACATCCCCGTACTTGCTTGTATATGTATATTCATTATATACATATATATTTCAACCACTTTCATCCCTTACATAAACGGTATGACGCACTATATAAAGTATTAGTATATAAGTGTAGGTATAGTGTGAGGTACATGGAGTAACATAGAGTAAAGGATTGTCCTGGCAGAATTTTAATTACGTCTGCAGCCAACAGCACGTTCGCGCTTGGACCAATCGACCGCGTTAATGCGCCTGTGTTCACATGTCCATGACCCAACACCCTATTGCCCCAAGTTTTTTCATCTCTCTTATTCCTATTCGGTTTTTGTGTTCATCTGCATGATGACACGTGTGCATGTATGAAACTCATCCTCTGATTATTATTTTAATCAAGCGCCCACATATTGTATATGAATTTATTGCAGCACGAAATCTGTTGGAATTATTTAGTGCAACGTGCGTCAACATAAATTGATCTTGAAACTATTTTTTATTCATATTTTTCACTGGTATTTTATTTTTCACATTCACTCAATGTTCACATCACAGATATATTGTGAAATATAATGTGATTTTAATGAATGACACATATTAGTCAGGTGTAAATGTATATTCAAATGTATTATACGAGTGATCAGGATAATTGTGGATTACATACATTTAATTGGGCAAAATAAATTCTGGGAAAATTAAATTGATAAATTATCACACATCGTTCATTCGCATATAATACCAAAGGGTTTTTCATGGAATTGGAAAATTATTTATTTAGCCTGCAAATGCTATTACACCCAAATTCGCTTTCATAACTCTGATAGTGTATATTTCTGAATATAATTGCACAGCATTAACCGTCAACCAGTGAATTCTGATGGGAAAAACGGCGAGCAATCAAATTGTGATGAGAAATAGTATTGAATTATGATATTATATCAGTGAAGAATTAAATTTAATAATTGAATGCACCGAAGTGATACTGCTTTCGCCAATTCAACTCAAATTTTTCTTTCTATACTTTAGCAGTGGTCATCGTGACTACTGCTACACCTTGTGACGTTTGTGTTTATGTGAAATCATTCACATAATATCTCTTTCATTTTTCATTAATTATTCGGGAGTATCAAAACTTTAACTGATTACTTTTCTTGAAGATCGATACAAATACTTCATTATTCTTTTAACAATATAAAAGGTGTATTATAATAATTTTAGTTGACATTGACATCTTGGGCACGAGTTTCGGGATCAAATAGAATTATCGACAAGTCTTTGTCGTGTTTTGATATATACATATTATCATGTAGATGATGTTTTATAGACTGGTGTAAAGTCAGTAACTTGACGGAATAGATTCTCCTACTGGTCTGTTTCAATTGCATGTAGAATAGACAAGTGTAATTAGTTTTCCCCTCTTCTCTCTGCATATCCCCTCCCCATCTATGAATGTACGTATCTACCATTGCCACTATCGTCTTATAACATTCCTTCTCCTCATCTCTATAAAACTTTTTTGTCTTTCTCGCATTTCCACTTTAACTCGTTATGCAATTCAACTCGTTTTGCCTATATACATTTATATATATATATCACGTGTT
Source organism: Zele albiditarsus (assembly GCA_958496275.1). Taxonomy (NCBI): domain Eukaryota; kingdom Metazoa; phylum Arthropoda; class Insecta; order Hymenoptera; family Braconidae; genus Zele; species Zele albiditarsus. The sequence goes on from OY292409.1 coordinate 17,248,198, forward strand.
CTTAAATTCTGGGGAATCGCAAAGTTCTATTTGAAAAAGTTTTACTAAAGTTTGATCATTCGCCAAGCACTCTTGTCCTCATGCTTGGACAATTTTCATCAATTTCACTTGTTTACATTTTTCGTTTACTCGATTGTGCTAAAATCCACGTATACATAATTCCAAGTTTATTCATCAAAGTTATTGTAAACATGGATATATTTGAATTTAGAGTCAAATTGATGGATGTAAGAGAATGTAGGTTTATTTAATATCACGTATACACAGTTAATATTCAAATTATATTATAAATCAAATGGATCCAGATTTCTAAAGGACGTGACAGAAGTAGTAAACATTGTGATCGTGACTTGATGATGTTTACCAAACTATCTTTCGTATAGAGATATATAGTTTCTAACTTTGTTTTCAAGTTTTCGATCATTCGTTTATTTAGTTGGAAACGAGAGTGAAGTAAAATTCATACATATAGTGTTGTCTTCAAATTGCCATAACAAACAATTTGTAACATTATATGAAAATGAATACGAAATAATGAAAGAAAATAAAGAGAGAGAAAAGTAACAATGTTTAAATCTTTGATCAAAGTAATATCACTAAAATTCTTTCTTGGTCTTTTCACTTTTTCTCTCGTTTTCTCCGCGTCTGTCTGTCTGTCTGTCTATCTGTCTATGTATGTATACATAAGTACCGTACACTTACACCCCAAACTTTCCTCGTCAGTCAAAGTCGAGGATAAAAGAGAAAGGGGAGGTTTGTGTATGGGAGGGGTGAGAAATGGTGAAAAAGTAAAACACAAGGGTACAATCGCATTACTTTTGTGAAGAGGTGAAATGAAAAAATAAAATGGTATAAAGAGCTTTTGCTCTACTTTCACCGCGTTGCGTTGATTAAAATCCTTCGATCAAGCAATATAATGATTAAATATTCTACAAAAGTATTTAAATACTTAGGATAAATATAATATAACCATATGTAGATGTAGATACATGCATACAGTAATCTACAATTGAAACATTCAATTTGATATATTCTAACTTGTAAAAAATTTGGTAAGAGTCTATGTGAATTAGCTCAATCATTCAAACGTTAAATAACTCATTCGAATAATTAGGGGAACAATAATTAAATTTATAATTCATCACCAATTTTGGTTTACCATGGTTTCTCAATATAGAATTAATAGTTATGTATATACATATTATATATATTGGAGTGGGTCAGTTGGTGAGAGCAGAGAATGGATAGTGCGAGATAGATTGCGAGAGATATCAGGTTATCCACGATCTAGAGTATATATCTACATAGTTGTGATGGCGGGTGAATCCTGCACCGCAAATACAAGCTGCGCCCGCAATTCTAGTATAGACTACATCACACAGAGAACGAGATAGTGAATGACGACTATTTCCTATATATATATATATGTATCACAACAGATTAAACGCGATTACATTGTTCTCCAATTTATCCGCTATTGCAATATCGTTAACTCGTCGTTGGTTGTGTTCTTTTCTTTCTCTTCTTTTCGTAAAAGTGAACATTTAAGTAGAATACATCTCCGACAATTGAAAAATGTTTTTAGAAAAATCCTGTGTAAAATTTGTAGTTAGCGACTATCAATTGTTGTGTATTGTTATTTAAACGTTGGTACAGATACTCGCATAAATTGGCATAACCATTCACTATTCGGAATTGTTATTCTTGTCAGTGTCTCAATCAATTATCGAGGATAAATTCCGAAATTTTGTAAATATCTCAGCATTATAATTAGGGTAATATAATTTTTTTTTCTTTATTAAATATGCGATATAACCATCGGTGCCACAATTTTCTGTAAGTCGTGCCGTCATGACACATCCATATACAGTGAGTGGGAGCTACACACAGTGAGATGAGTAACATCGAGTAATTATGTTACGCAGCAAATTAATTAGCCATGCGAGACAACCGGTCGGTTACTGATGTTGTCCCTCAAAGTGGTGGTGGCATTGGCGGTGACGGTGACAGTGCGCGCAGCTCTTGTGGTCGCTTACTTGTATATATATAGTTAATCGTCTACACAAATAATATAAAAGTGAAAATTCAATTCAATAAAATGATTGGTAATATATATACTGCTCATTCAAATAACAAGAACAAAAAAGAAAGTTTATTACACAATAAAAAAGAGTGTTCTCTGTTGAATTTTATATTGTAAGAATTTTCGATGAGTCTTCAATGTCATACGGCATACAATGTGACGTGTGCAATGTTCACAAAAGAATACACACGCTAAGAGAATATATATATATATATATATGTGTATATAGTGGAAAAGAAGTAACACGAGTATAGAACTGGGAGAGATAAAGCTGTAATATGTTGCTTCGAGCGACAGACGTCGTTTCGTCGCGGCTTATATTCGCCCGGGCGCGTCGAGTCGACGAAAGAGATAGAGAAAAAAAAAAAAAGTGAAACGACGACACCAACGCAATCTTTCTCATTCTACGTGTCTGTGTGTGTGTGTGTGTGTGTCCTATACATACATCCGTTTATATAAAGGTTTGGAATAGTTTTCAAAACCGATGAGAAAACCTTTCATCGATGAAAATAATATAAAAAAAAAAAAAAAAAATGAAAAAGAAATCTTTTTTTTTTTTTCTCGTTGTGCCTTTCATTTTTCTCCAAAACTTTTTACACTATGTGGCAATCAACATTGCATTGATGTCGAAGTATAGAAGCAATGTGCTTTATCGGTATAAGTGACTTTTGCGCCACGGGCAAACCACCAGGCAACTCACTCTCATTTTACTCTATCCTTTTCTCTCTCTCTCTCTCTCTCTCTCACTTGCCATTTGCTTCGCGTCAGACTATGGACTACTACTATGCTCCTTGCGTTCTCTCATGGAATATGCATGACACGCCGATGCTCCCGGTCCCTGATCTAATTATACAGCTTCGCGCGAACCGCAAGCACGACCGCTTCAGGCACTCGAATAGCGTCTCGACGTTCTTTCCCTGTGTATACGCGCTACTTCCATCATAACTTGCAAAAATAGGAACAAAAAATAAACAATAAAATGGAAATACAAAAAGAAAAAAAAAAAATGTGGAAGAATGAAATTATTTTTCATAGACTTCAGGGCTCAACATATTCTGATAACTTAAACTTCAATGACGCGACATTGATTTTTCAATGAATCGCATTTGATCAATGTAAAGAAGATATATTTCTTTTATATTAATATAATCGGTTTTGTAGTTATTTTCACATTATTCATGCGATGGTATATTAATATGGTTTATATATATATATTTTCTAACTATTATCACTAATAGTTTTTGTAGTATTCTGCAGTTAGCAGGAAATATATAGTTCCCAACTCGCGCGTCGATTCATATTATCCACGGTCAGGATCTAGTCAAAGTTTCACTTGACTGTTGACTTGTCGAGTTATAGCCTCGCTCTTCCGTGATCTCTTAGCTCAATTGTACAGTAGAATTAACAAAGGGAATCGTTATGATGAAAAGCTGTTGTTTGAAGCAACAGCTATATAATCTTTGGTAATTTATCTATCTTTATAATTCAATTTATAAAGTTAATGTTCAACTATATGAAATAAATTTTCGAATTTAATTTTTCTGTACAAAGTGTAATTGATACCGTCTCAAATAAAATGATTTGAATGCAATTTCGCGGATTTAAATTGACTTGAGCGCACGGTGTGGAGTACAAAATAATTTAATTTCGTATTATTTCCTTTTTTTATCATTATGACATTTACACAAAAGCATTGGGCAATATATAAAAAATCCCAAGACAATTCACCAATGTATATGCAACACTTATTTATATATAAATGCATTTGTTTTATATAAATATTTGCTAGATATAAAATTTTTTTATTGACTTGGCACACGATCACATGATTGGACTTGTCGTTTACTCTCTTTTTTTACTAATCTACTGCACTATCTTACCCTCTCTCTTTTTTTTTTTTTCTCTCGATACATACAACTCCATAAACTTATATGCCACTATCTCTCGTTTGCAGAAATGTACATATATATATATATGTGTATATAATATCGCACCAATGGATTTCTCCCATTTTTATAACTGCAACAACTCGTAAACACAACGTGAATATAAATCGACGCTTGTTTCGTTTGCGCTATCTCACGCCGACGCAATGGCGCTATATGCTAAAACGATATAACATACAAAGCGTGTGTATACATGAGTGTTGCAGTGAGGTGGAACGGAGAGAGGTGAAACGGAACGGAAGGAAGAAAAAGGATATATAATATAGGGAAAGAGAGAAAACGGATACAAGTGAAGAGTAGAAGTGAGTGAGACAGTGAGGATGAGATTATAATTCACCGGTAGAAGTTCCCTCACGATTTCACGATACAGTTATTCCCATGGTCACGGTGAATCGACCCTATATATGTGTACGTATATATATATATACATGTTATTCTATATACTGGCGCCACAGAATTGCCATGAAATTCCACCGAGTTCTCATGTTATTCGTTCGTCGACTTACAAGTAAGCTAGACCGCTAGACTTTGAGAAAATGAGAAGAATAGATAGAGAGAGAGAGAGAGAGAGAGAGAGAGAGAGTAAAATAGAGACAGTGAGGGGTGAGGGTGTAAGGAAGAGAGGGGGGAAATATGCTTACAGCTTTTATACCATCAGCTCAGATATTTTCCGGTCATGGAATTCTCTCTCCTTTTTATCCATTTTTTCTTTTTTCCTGACGTGTATTCAGGTCTTTAGATATGGCAAATAATTGCCTTTGCCCACAGGCCTTCTGAGAAGAGCCGCTTTTTTATTTAACAGACCCACAAAACACATATATATATATACGATGAAGGCTGCAATTTTTATCCATCAGTCGATCGTCATTTCTGACAGATGATAAATTGTCTGGAATCAAATAACAGTACTTTATAAATTCCATTAATAATGCGTATGTATATATATTCACGAAAGAAATGATATGAACAGATGAAAATTATTTCGATTATGAGTTGGAACACTAGCAAATTTTCATGTACAAATTTATTTCATACACACACTCTTTAATCCAATCCGTAAAATATATTTTAATATTTTGCAATTGAAAAGGCGTGAAGCATACGGCTAGAATCCATAATTCTTCTCCAGAGAACATGGGAAAATGTATGTATACTTCTCACACAGTGTCTCACAATATCGTAATCAATTTAATATTCCAATATACTTTATTAAATTTTAATACAGTATCACTGTCAATTCATAATAATGACCATCAATCGTGACTGATTATTCATAATCCACTGTTACAATGGCACTTTTGTTCATGGTATGAAATAAAAATGCAGAGACATTTTTATTTCATGAATTAAAAAATCGTGTAAAAATTTTTGTGTGAATGTATTAAAAAAAAGAAAAAGAAAACCAATGAAAAATGTTCCGGATGCGAGTTCGTACCTGAGAGTTTAACACCAGATGGCACCAATCGACAATTTAAATTCTCCTTCACCTCCTCTCTCTCTGTCTCTCCCTCTGTCGCCCTCTCACCTCCTCTGCCTATTGACCACAACATCTACAATGTTCAGTATACGTATATGCATACAGACAAGCGTTTATCGCCGTTGTCCGTATTGTTGTGGTCGCGTGAACGGGTTGCAGCTTGCAATGGCCCGCATAGCATACCAGAGGCCATATACACACTGTATATTCTGTATACATAATAGTTGGCCTGTGCGCGCGCTCTCTCGTCGTGGGATATAGGAGGATTGCGAAGCGAGAAGGGTTAAATCCCATAGACGAGACTATGGTTTAGAGTGCTATAATAGTGTTAGCAACGTGGACGATGGCGCGCGAATAAGGCCACGATATGATCCGAATATTATCTCTCACTGTAGTTGGCGTATCATTTCATTTTTAGTCGACCTATCGACCCTGATATGATGCCACATTCGCTCTTGTATATCGTTAATTGACGCGAGAGCTCTATCATGCTACCAAAAATACACAATGTGATAAGAGTTTATTGGAGTAAACTGCATGTACTTGTTTGACAGTTATGGAAAAATATGAAATGGTCTAAAAACAAAGCACTTGGTCAAGTATATCATTAATAATTAAATATCTATAATTAAGTTGAGAATAAAGTTAGTTTGTTATTGTCACAAGTGTGAGAGTGAGCATTCGATGTAGCTTCTCATTCAGAAGATTCATATTCACATTAGAACCGATTTAACATTTGTGAATAATTCGAGGACTCTTTCTTACACACCCGCCCGTGAATTATTTGGCGTAAATTTATATTTCACACACGAACCTATTATAATAAACAATGATATTAATATGAATGTAGATAAGAGCGATATATATTGAGGGAACAATGTATACTCATTTGAAAAACATGTACGTATATAAATGATTACATTAATTAATTTGTTTATGCACACTAACTGCTCGACAATGCATGAGTAATGTTCTGTCGCAACCCAACATTATATAGGGAGTAGCATATAGATATGGGCAGATATATGTATATATTCGTTATATATATATACAGAGAGCCACGGTGTAGTTTAATCCACCCCGAAGCTCTTCAATCACCGTCCAATTACCTCTTGCGATTCATCAAGTCACGAACCGTGTTCTATTCATGGACATATGCACACATGCCGAGATTACGAGACACAATCATCTGAATTATTATCAGCATCTATATAATACATCTATGATATATATTTGTATATATATCCGCCCTTTCCAAAAAAAGGGTGACATATATCAATCAAATCTCACAGTGTCACAATAATCGTAATGCTCTCGAGAAAAAAAAGTATTATTCAGTGTCTAATATTTGAAGCTAGTAAAAATCGATGCACGAGCATGTAAAGTGGACCCGGACTTTGTGAACCGATATGCATACATCAATATGATTAATTGATTCTATTAATATTCATGCGCATGCATCATCGCTTTTTAATTCATTTTATAATAAATTTCATTACCAATTGATACATTAAACATTTAATTAATAATAGCATCTGCGAAAAGATGATGCCATATTATATGAAATGAGTATATTGAGTGTGGCACATAAATATATGTGCGAGGGTAGTTTGTGTGTGGATTCAGGGTTGGGGAAATGGGGAGTGCCAAAGACTGTGTTTTATAAGCTGGGGTGGTTGTAGTGTGCGAGTTGGTTACTGGAAACGGACAAAGTTACTAACGACGGCTTTTGTGCTTGGGGTGCCTCGGTTACGATGAGAGAATCGACGCGGGATGAAGGGAATGGTGCTTCAAGGAGAGAGTCAGGATATTTTGAAACATACTGTAGATATAACTGGAAGAATATGGGGATGAGAAATAGTTGATGAAATACCGAATGCAAAAGAGAAAAAAATTTACGCCAATTGTTTTTCTCTGTATGAATTGTTGGTAGTAAATAATGTATCGGAATTACTCAATTTCACGTCAATGGTAAAATGGCAAAATTATTTAAGATTTAATTGTACTCATTTATTCCATTTGATGAGTGTGATTTGAATTTGAGTGTTTTCTTATCCAATGTTCATTGCATCGGTGGTTTTACAGTCCAGCCACTAGAATAAAAGTCCTGTTACTAGTACTATAACAGTGCTTTGTTCCCAAAAACACTTATAGAACGACACAAGCTATTCAATATGTAAATGCAGAAATAAATTCGTTGATAATTATTTATTGCTAAAATGAAAATATAATGTATGATATAATTTTTAACTTTGACCTTTATACCACGAAATCTGATATTTTTATCAAAAAAGTGGGGCGTCCATTTGAATTTTTTCGATATTGAATTTATTCAATATTGGAAATTATATTTTATTATACTGCAATGTGAATTAAGTCACACTGCGGATGTAATTTCATCTGTACTATGTATTGATGGATCCAAATACTCTTCTGTGCTTTTCTGGAAATTTAGAATTTTTTCTTTCCTCATCTCTGAATGATAAAATTGTGACAATATAATTTTTAATTTTATTATATGAGCCCACTAAAATATCCGTACTCATTTTCATTCAAAGCAATTAAATAAAACAAATTTTCCAACCTTAAATCATCCCAGAGTAATAAATAATACATGAAAATTTATTCGAATTCTATCTCACCTCGATATACATATTGAAAAATCAAAATAACAAACGAAAATATGTAACTCATTGATACATTTCAATTCCATTGAAATTTTCAAATTCTATAGGAACCAGTCGAATCCATAACCGCGTTTGGATTTCATCTGTTTTTTCGTCGCGTCTTTTGCGTCATACCATTTCTCATAGTACATTGGCTCACACGATTCGTATATCCGATCTCTCGCACGCTATCTAACCCACCATACATGCATACATGCATACTTACACTGTCTTCTATTTTTCTCATTTCCACCATACCGTCATTGCCATTGAGACCATCGTGCTTCACCGCATCTACACTTATTCTTTTTGTTTTTTTTTCGTGGTTTTTTTGTTTTCTGATTCTATACCGGCTTGAGAAGAGGATGCGACTACCCTCGCACTATTCCCCTTCTGCTCTATATATATTATACCAACAACGTGACCTCTCAACCAAGCGCGCCAGTTACACACGGTCCACCCTCTTCTCTGAGTTCGCGTCACGTACACGACAAAACGTATTGATCAAACGCTCGGTCGCACTCTCTTCTTCAAGATGCGATTTTAACGCATCATTAGATAAATATAGCGAACATATATATATATATGCGGATATTGACTTTTTATTCTTGCTTCTGTTTTATTTTTTCAATGATAAGTCGTGACGGGACAACAGTAATACAAATAAAAAATAAACGTAAAAATCATTTTGTGACAATAGATAATAATATTCATGTTTGGAGTACCCTAAATAATACCTGTATATCTGAGTTGATACACTGTCATTATTTAGTAAACAAGCTCTTGTCGTATTCTTTCAGTGTGGATATAAAAATTTGTCGTCGAAAAATAATGAACTTATTTATTTCACCGTCATCATTAATTCTAGTACTATACAGCAGCCGTGTGTAACATTTAATGGATAAAGTAGTTTTGTTCTGTTGCTCGAAACTTTGTGTTTTTTATTGTTCCATTTTTTATTCCATTTTATTCATTCATTTATTTTTTTATTTCATTTCAGTTTGTCTTTTTTTTTTATTCTTTTGCCATTCTCTCGTTTTTTCTCGTTTCATTTTCGTGTACCACCCATAACAAGCCAACCTCCGCACTGTGCGCTTGCGACCTCGGGAAATCCGGATAATCGCTTCGATTCGATCGAAATGCCATTAATCCAGTGGATGTCGAAGAGCGTATATACCAAAGCACACACTATGCTATTGGTTTCTCTATATCAAGAGGTTCGAATTCCGAATCGCGGTTCATGTTTATCGCGACATAAATTTTACAAAATCCTTCCCGCCAGTCAACATATCTCGTGAACTAAATTGCCACAGAATCATTTAACCAAAGTTTAAATCTTATACGACAAAGATAATCAATCATTTGTTATTTATCACTATAACGCTTTCGATAAATTATGTATTATTATGATGTCATTTTGCATATTCATTGAGATACAATTCCTCATTGAATTCAGGTATTATTTATTATTTAACATTGCGACAACAGTATTCCTATTTCAAAGTTATTTCCCTTATCGATATAAGCTTTTATACATACAATATATTTTTAGTCGCAAGGGAAAAATAGAAAAAGAAAAAATGCAAAGAGAATGGATTTCTCTTCACATATAACTTTATGTTGCATTCTCAGCTAGTAAAACGATATCCTTTGAGTTCTTTACATATATATCACAACATACGTATCGGCTTTTTTTTTTTTTTCGCTTTTCGTCTTTGTCTGTTTCCAATCTAACACACAGGCAAACAAAAGCACTGTTTTTATTCGTTGCAATTCACTATCACTTCAATTTCATCAACAATATCGTCGTACATAGTTTACGAAAAATATTAAATTTATAATTTGCAACTCAAATGTCTTTATCCAATATGTTTATTTGGAATTAATTCACTGCCAAAATCACCAGACACTGGGTTCATTGACGGTATACATGAATTATTGTGACAAAACTGAATGAAAATTAATGGAAAATAATTATTATATTCATTCATTTCAATATTAGATATTTTTTATCAATATAAACCATTGAAAAAAAATAAATAAATAAATAATTACTTACTCCAATTCCACATGGTGATCCTTCGAGTGCGGGTCCGACGTTTACACAACTCCATAAAGTTCGAACGCCTGCCCAACCTTTGTTCCGACATTTTAAACTTGAACAAGTTTCTGGCGATGGCTGGTAAACAAAATATACAATTATTTACGATGTTACAGTACTACCTGCAATGAATGGAATTATATTGAAAGAGAAAATTATGAGTAACTCACATCACAGGCATTCTTGAACCCACTTAAATTACATTGATCTAGCAAGGAGATTGTGTGCAAAATACTGTCACCTACATCGCTGGACGGTATCATATCACGAAGACAATTGGCATTGCTTGACCTAGAAAAAAATTCAGATAATGACGTAGAAGCATTGGATAATTGACAACCAATTGTTTGGAATTTACTTTAAAAATTTTGAAATAGATCGTTGGCTACATTTCGACCAAATGTGTTTAGTTGGCTCATATCTATCGGTGGTGGCCATTACGTTATCGTCGGAATCATCACAATCTTCATTACCTTGTGAACCATCATGATTCGCACCAAGTCTATAAATTATTTCATATTGATGAAAAAAGTTTTATAGAACAATGAATAAATAATAATAAGAAATTGTATTGTCATTTACAAGTGTCCTATCTCATGGGTGGCACGTAAAATTCCACTGAAGTCTAGATAGTCATTGACGATAGCTATTGGGTTTACAGTAATTGACCAATCGGATGTACAGGTCGCCCCAACAACTTTCGCCATTCCTATAATCAATAATATTTGCATGCGTCAGTAAATGCTTTTAACAGAGTTAACAGAATTAAAACTGAATATAACTGAAAGCAATTGATAACTAATGAAGAGAAGGCGATTGTGTATACAAAGTTGGATAATTGCTAGAATATTTCAAAATTGATTTACAATATGATAGCAAATATAATTTAATATGAAATATCGAATATATATTTTGGCTTTGTTGAAAGAAATCAATTTCATTTCACTATTTCTATTTTTTTTTTGTACCTGTCACTTCGGTAGACTCACAATTCCCATCAGCATTCGTTAGACAGAGTGTTAAACTATAAAACAATATATGTATGAATGATTTTCTAATAAGTTGATTTTGTAGCTGTTGTGAAAATATTCATTTACTTTGTCATAGCAACGGCAATATTGTATGATTTTATCGGAAATTTCCGCTTGTTCTGAAATAACCAATCACCCATAGCGTATATTGCATTGCCAACTTTAAGTGCTTTTCGATCAAGATTGGATTGGAAAAATTGTACGGATTTATAATTCTTAAAGTACAGAAATAATATGGTATCATTAATAACATTAGGTTGCATCAATAATCATAATCAAAGAATTGCTGTTGTATGGAATTATTGTGTTACCATTGCTACAATTATTCCTGAAATGTGCAAGCGGATTCTAGGATCATGCAATTCACGAAATCGCAAATCAACTGAATTCCAAAATACCACGATGTACATTAAAAAATTATAGAATCGAGATTCAGTTGGGCTAAAACAAAATTTGAAATAAATTATGATTAATACTTATCAGCTCTTACGAGTTTATACCCAATGCAAATAAAATTTATACTGTAATTGCCAAAATGATTACGTGGAAAATTTAATATTGTAATCAGCAAGTATTAAAATCCCCGGGTGTACTGTTGATTCTTTTGAAACGTCACGTGGTCTACGTTTATAGATATGTTCTTCCCAACTATTTGGATTTGAATATTCACGTTCTCGAAATGGTACTAATAGAATCATAATAAAAAAACAATAAGTCGTATATCATGTTCAAAGTATATTCAACTATAAATATTATTTGACTCACTAGTGATGATATTTTCAGCCAATTTCGCGTTAGACATCTGGGATATCATATGATAATCTGTGATGAAAACTAAATCACTGGAATGATCATCATTCGAAAATACTTTTGTTCGGTTGATACTTCGTAATTTACGTTTGGATGATCGAAAACACCGTACTGGATTGATAAACCACCGTCCAAAGATTCCCATCTTATTAAAAAAAATAAATATATATATATATATTGTCATGTCATTTCAATGAATAATTAATTTATTCATACTTACAAATTTCTTCTCGCCATATTTATCTGTAGAAACTGCAATTGTCGAATTTTTGTCTTCGTCTACATAAAATTCAACTGCATTACCTATAGTCTAGTGATTATTCAAATTAATTTGCGTATCCAATTTGTTTTATTCAATTCTTCAATATCATACTCACGAATGGATCTGTTTCTTCTATCGAGATATCATAATCGCCTTGTTTCATTAACCACACTGGCGTTTTTGATCCAATTAAAAGTGACTTTGTCAAATTTAATGTTATATTTTCACCACGTAACATAAATTCAATTTTACTTAAATCACCATCTGGGAGTAGAGTTCTTGTTGAATATCGAATTTTTGTAGCAACTTTTAAGGCATATAAACTCATTAATTGCGCATAACACATCCGAAACACAATAACAAATTGAAAGTATTCGAGGAAATTCATTTTCAAGTGATTACGTATGTAAATATATGTAGAAGTATGTGTAATTGAATGTTGAATCGAGAGTTCTGTTGAATGGAATATCCTCAATGGGATTCAATTGGTGTTCATGTCTATATACGCAATATCGTTGTGAAACATATGCCAAACTGCAACAAACTACCCAAAAATCTGTAACAATTAAAACCACTTGAAGTAAAATTATTTTAATTTCACAGTCATAATATTGAAATAATATATGCATAAATAATAAATAAATAATTAAATTGAAAATATAAAAGAAAATTAGTCGTGATTAGATAGTAACAAAAATAATTCCAACTAATTCCGAATATAATACAAGATGTATGAGAGTTCAAATTAAAAATATCATTGATCACTTACGCATGCAGAAAGATTAATGCTCGGTAGATCCTGAAAAGTTGCTGTTGCTGTTGGAGTGACTCAAACTGACGTTATAAAAAATTCGGTCTATTTTATATCCAATATTTCAATTAAAATTACCATAGATAACGTATGAATATGACACAATATTAAAATCAATATTCTTTATTCATTGGTGTCATCACTTCAGTACAAATATTCATACGCGTGTAAAGGTCATAAGCTAATGAAATTTAATTCAAACGATTTTTATTTAAAATAAAAAAAAAAAATGAATAAAATTAAATTCTTTCATCATCTCACACAAATTAATATTATGAATGATGTTCGCAATACTCAACCCAAATGTAATGATGATTATTATAAAGTGGGATAATAAATGGAAATGAAGTAGTAGGAATGAAGAAAGCGAAAAAGAAAGAAATAATAAAAGGGACAAGGTCAAATGCGCTTGTGCCCAACAGGCTCGAATCTCTTCTCGATCGTCTTAAAACTCGTGCGTCTACGTCATAACTGTGCGCGTTTGGTCGTCTTTTCCGCTGCTTCTCACGTCCGACCGAGTTCCTTGGAATGAACGTGCAATAAAACCGTATACTGCAGACAGCAACGTGAGAGGGAGAGAGAACGAGAAAGAGGACGGGGCGTCGTCGGTGAGAGGTCGACGACTCTCTTTATCGAGCGCCGCAAGGCTTCATCTCACTCTCTCAGTTTATTTTCTTTTATTTCTCTCTTATACCTCTCTTCCCCTCCCCATTCTCTTCACTCGCACACATTTCTCCTATAATACACAATTCTTCTGTCGCTATTTTCTCTCTCCATATTCTCCCCAATTTCTTCATCTTTCTCTTGTCCACATATTTATATACAAACACTCACATGTTCATTCTCAATGTTTTGTATATATTTACAACTCACATTATTTTCTTTATATCTACCTGCGCGCATATTTGTCGACGATTTGCATGATCGAATCCCGCACCGCGTATCTCTGTTTCACCCGAGTTTTATATATCTATAGGTGCTGGCAAACTCACTCCCCTCATGTATTCCCACCCTTGCCCCTGCGGGGCTACGCGAATAGCCCGCGCACCGAGCTAACAAATCACGCAAGGAAACAGAAATTTATTGCCGTCCATAATACTCGTATTCTTTTTCACATTTTCTTCCTATATACATCAAATTTTTCGTATGTGTCATCTATGTGCGACTTGATGTCATTGAGGCTAATTTAAACAATGAGAAATTACGCGTGGGTCAAATTATTTAGTTATCCAATGAATAAAAAAAGAAATGTCAAATGTTGATGATAGGAGTTGAACAAAATTTTGGCGAATACTACAGTCACTTCATTGTTTTCATCATGTCAATATAATGCAGTATGAATCGTAAAGAGAATGTAAAAATAGTAATGTTACTGTTCATCATTTAATTTAGCGTTGACAACTTGGGTTTTTTTTTTTGGTTTCTTCAAAGTTTTACTTGTTCGAATTTAATAGGTATTCACGAATAGTTAATTTTTTGTCTGCATCAGCCGAAGCTATATATTCGGATTAATATTTATTCTTCTTCTGTTTATCGCTCGTTTAGATATGCAGCATTATAATGAAGAGAAAATAGAGATGAAATATTGATAATAGAAAATTAAAAGAGATCGTTAAGATATTATGTAATGAATTCAGATTAAGTATATTCTCGTGTGCGAGTGTATATGGGTTAATGCCCGGCAGCAGCTTTAATTATTCCAATGAAGAAAATAAAAAAAAAAAAGTAAATAAATAGAACTTTCAAAGCTCGCGCTTGTATATATGCATATGTAAACATGAATGCGTTGCGGACGTGTGCGGGCAGGAAATTAAATGAGCGAATATACTCCACCCACGTGAGTGAACATGGACATCGATCGTACAACAACAAGAGAACGAACCGCGAATTCTTGGCACAAGTGAGAGAATGAAATATATATATAAGTGCAAACATATATTTCAATGTAGTAGTCATTGATATAGAAATATTGGTAATTGTTTATGCAATGTGTATTGATGCTTTGTTCTCTGTGTTAAAACATTCCGCTGTGATATACTGGCTTTTACACTTTATTTGTAATATATTCAATATTCGATATGGAGGAATCACAAATGAAAAAGAATTAGTAAATGGACAAAAAAAAAATAAATAAATTTTTTTTTTATACGACAAGTAATAAAAACATGTCCTTAGATGAAAATACTTTTTGTTTAGCGACATTGAAACGAATAAAAAAGTAAACGAATAAATACATTCATCAACGGGCCATAAATATACACAATACCCAGCCCCAAACTTATTCTTTCTATTAGAATTAATTTTGACTTCGAAAACGTTATTCAATATATTTAATTCAATAATGAAAGAACGACCTTGGATATAAAACACCATTTTTTTTTTCTCTCCTCATTTCAATGTGCCAACAATGGTTTAATGGTATATAGCCGTCATATCAAGGAGAGAATGTCTCAAGGCTCTCTTTCCACCAAATGACCGCCAACGTCGTGAATAAAGAAGAATGAACGGCTGCAACGGATGATGGAACGTTGTGCGGCAACTTTTTTACTCTTCTTATTGTACTTCCGCGTATATTCTATACAACTATATAAGTAATAAGTAAACACATATACACATAAAATGAGAGGGAGAATAACTGAGACAGAGATAGGAAAAAAACAAAAGTGAATCTTGAGCGCGGGCTGCTTGTCAGCTGTGCACCAGGATGATGTGTAAGGAAAGAAAAAAAATAGTAACAGTGAGAAGAGAAAAAAAACAAATAAAGCACGATAATCCACGCTTCAAGCCTCTTGTATTCCCCATTTTTATTCACCTCATATATTAAATCCATACATGAATACACCTATACAAATATACGTGCATATATACATAATAATTCTACTTTCCACTCGTTATATAGACGTTGCACAAACTCCTTTCCCTCATGTTAATCAACCTGTATGAGTAAATGTACACAAAATTTTTCACTTGACATCTGTCGCTCACGCATTTCACCTGTCTCCATCACCAGATGTAATAGATGTCAATCTAAAAATGGGTTCATGGGGATTGTACGTTTAAAGAGTAAAAATGAAAATCTTTGTTACTAAACAAGATTGATATCTCGATGTATAATAAAATATTATAAAATAAACCGAATATCGCTTACTATATTTCACTATTGATCTGTAAAGAAGCCCGTCATATTGGATTGTCATTCGTGTCATATTTTATTACTAAGTACCGAATGAGAAAAACATATTTATAGAGAGAAAAGAAAATTTAGGTAGTGAATAATAAAGTATAATTGATTTATCAAAACAGCTCATGATGTATAAACAATTCATTCATTGTTTTATTCTCCAATTCTTTATTTTCTATTTGAATGAGCTGTCAAAGAATGTAAATCAAGTCTTTACTTGGAAAATAATATTTGCAGCATCGCGTTTGCTCTCTCCAAATCATCTTTTTTAACTTCTCATCGCTTGCATTCTCCTCCCATTTTCTTTCTCTACCTATTATGTGTTCTCAGCATTATACTTTAAACTTCACTCTCGTGACCCTATTGCCACCCAAGTGGAGGTGTGCACGTTGCTAGTCTCGAGAGGGTCGTTATCCTCATCGTATACACAGGAGTGAGATGTAAGGTGTGCGGGATACAACTGTGGAAAAAGAAAGAGGAAAGAGAATGAAAGAGTTTACTGATGAAATCGTGCTGGCCGATTAAATTCATTTCCACGTTTTTCTCATCAACGTCCCGTTATACGTGACACCTCTTACCAAAAATATTGACCTGAAATAAAATTATAGAATTAAAATGATCGAAAATGAAATCGGGAAGTGTAAGAGAACTGATAAAAATGATAATAAATTATTTACGTGTACAGTTTTACAAATTTTTACGATAAAAAAATAAAGAAGCACTATTATTTCGAATGAAATCCATATTGTTCATCGGATCTCAGCGGATTTTATGTTTATATATGATACTATGTTTATATTAAAATATACTATCTTCAATTGAAGATAATTTTTCCAGGAACACATTCAATGGACTGCAATCCAAAATTTTTGACTGAGTAAAGTTAATATCGAAAATATTTCACTCATTTTTTTGCTTTTCCATTTCTCGTTATACACATATACTATGGTATACACCTTCCATAAGTTCTGTTATACTCTTGTTATAAATCACCGGACGTAAAAGACGAGATTGCGGATGGGTATATATTGTCATTGTGCGTGGCAAAGATGTGAGTTGAGAAATGGTATAGAAGGAAAAATAGAGAAGAAGAGAAATTTCGCAGAAACGGACACTGCTGACTGAGCTCTACGAGACCCCATCACCTTTCATTCTCTTTCTCCTTCTTCTTCTTATATATATATATATATATATATATATATAATATATATATGAATGCAAGCTTGTGATTAACGGCGTTCCGTTACGGGGCTTCTGTGTTCACATCATCCTCTCTGAGGAAAGCAAAATTTTTTTGTTTTCCTTTCATATCCTTGTATTTATGTTTTTAGTTTGTTACAAGACAGATTAATTACTTGAATTAGTTTGTTTCGATGTGTATTATACAATAACAGATTGTATGGTTTTAACACAACGACTCGAGTGTGTGTCAAGGGATTTTAACTGGAGGATGTGGACATCTCTCCCGTTTCCATTAGTCTTATTGCTGATGCCGCGCTTGTTTTTCTCTCGCTCTTTCTCTTCCTCGCTCTTTTTTTCTCGAGCATGTATACGGAGAGCCAGAGAGTTGTCTAGACAAACCCGTTTTCACGTTCACACACGATAATATGCTGACCATTTGAGTTGCTTAAAGCACCAGTATATTATATATACATTCCAGCATTTTCTCTTCCAATTGCTATTAATCATTTTATATAATGTCAAAATTTATTTTTTCAACATTTACCAATATATATATATGTATATAATTTTTTTTTCGACACATACATATGAGAGAGAAAATAATATTACCTGGTGTATAATGTACATATATAATACACTTCCGTATTAACGCTCAAATGCTACAGGACGTTGTCATTGGATAAGATATTTTTTGTTCTGAGTGTATAGTCATAGATTTTGTGCAAAATTATATTAAATATTTGTGTGAAAGATGTTCCGTATAAATTTTAAACAAGTTCGCTTGCAGATTCGTCCACTCAACGTTGTGCCAAACAATTTTGGTACTTTGTGATATTTAATTATGAGATAATTTATACGAAATTGCAGTCACTCCTTTTTTATATCCAATTCTGCATATTCCCCTGATTTTCCTACTAGAATACAACCTTGACTGTATATTCCAACGACACACATTATGGCCAATTCCCACGTTGGAATATTCTCTTTCAACCCTCTTTATCAAAAATTCTCCACGCTCATATTTATTTTTCATGACTACATAAATATACATGTACACACATTCAAACGTTTTCATACATATTAAATGTATATGTGTGTATATAACTTTGGTTCACTCTCGTTATACCATTGAATAACGTCGCTGAGATCGGCGCTTTGGAATTCAGTTGCCGCGACGACGTTCACGACGACGACGACGACGAGGTTCAGAATAATTGACGATTCTCTTCGCGGTGATTTGGGACAAAATTGTTAGAGTTCACTAACCATGAACAGGATTAAACCTATCTTGCCTAGAGTGCGAGCGCGATAGGTGATACGAGTAGGAAATCTATTCACTCTATGCAGTATTTTTATATTCAAAGTTTGTAATCTTCATCGAATTTCAATGGCTTCAAACATCACTCCTGTGGGAACTTTTAGTCGATCATACTAAAACCACTACTGATGTTCCATACTCAATAGCGCGGCCGGTATATATTTCTGCTTCCATTGTATGAACGTCGTGAGCAAATTCGAACATTGAACTATATATATTTCAACTAGCTATACATATACTCTCTCATATGAGTCTATGTTTGTGTTGTACAAATAGAACTTACTTGAATAAAAAGCATGCAATTTCAATTTGAAATTAAGAAACAAAATTTTATCATCTTCTTTTTCTCAGTATGTGTATATATATATATACTCATTCGTATGTGGACTCTCCCATTATCAAATCACTGCTTTCGTCTAACTCAAACTGCATACACGGGCGCTATATTTTTATTTTTTTTTGTACATATCGACGAAAACTTCTCTATCTATTTCTCTTTCTCTTCGAGTGCTGTTATATACTCTTCATTGCAATAAACCGCAACACGATTGGCAGATTCAATATATATATATATATATACGCGTTATACCGACCATCCAATGGAACGTAAGATAAATCGACCTGTCCACATCTCTTCCCATTCTTTTATTTATGTTCCGATCTTCTTTTTATTTTGGTTTCTATCATCATTTTTTCTCTTCCTTTTACTTTCGATTTTTTATTTTACCGATATTCGATCTTGTAATTTATCATTTGTGATAAAACATGTCTGTCAAACAGTCAAATAAAATCAGTAAACTTGTATACATGCATTCTCTTTGATACTCCATATTTTTCTTTTCCATATTTTTGTTTTTTTTTTTTTGAGTGAAAGCGTCTGCACGTCAAAGTGAATGGGCGACAATAAAAATGAAAAGGGAAAAGAAAAAAGAAAACGAGATGAAAAACTTTTCTGTGCGAATTTAACGAGGTAAAAGAGAAGCGACGATCTTTATTGTCTTTGTATGTATATATGTATACAGAGGTTCCGGGTGCGATACATAAAAGAAAAGCGGTTAACGAGATGAGAGTTTGCTCCACTGGCGTTTCTCAAGTGTACAATCCATAAATGAATTATTCGGTTGGATATACATATATAAAGAAGAAGAAAAAATAGATGACAAAACAGTTGAATAAATAAATAGAATATGAACAGAATAGGAGAGAAATTCGGGATATTAATTATACGTAGAGAAATTTTGTCATTCATAATGGTTATGTTTACATATTGGTACCGGAACCATTTTTATATCGGAATGAATATTAGAGGGATGAAATAAAAACAAACTTGGCTGTACTGGAGCGCAGAAAAAGAAGAGAAATACCAATGAGATTGATTTTAAGATAAAGAAGAAAGAGAAAGAGACATCTTTCGTCCATTTTTTCTTTCTTTTTTGAATGACTTCGCGAGGGAGCTGCATTCAATGTTATGTTGAGTTTTTGACGATGATGTTGTCTTGGATAATACACCAGCAAGATTAATAAGGAGGATTCTCCGAGCATCAAGTTTACAACCATGGAGGTATATAATAAGCGAGAAATAGAGATAGCGAGAGAAAATGAGTAAGCGAACTTGCGTGTAAGCGACGAGACAAATACAAGGGGATGAAGATTAATGTAAGCCAACGCTTCTCCTTGCTATACTACCATAACAGCATCGTGGTGTTCGTCTTGTCTCGTGAAAAACTGTCTTTCGGGCAATAGCCCGAGCGCGATTTATCCATGGTTGGCCATACTCTTTCATATACACCCTATACATATATACATGTATCCAAGACTTTCATCGATCTCATTCCATTCACTCATCGCACGTTACTTTTTTCTTATCGCTCACCAAAATTTATTATTGCAAACTTTCAATGTTTCCCATAGACTGTATAAGCCCCTCGAAACAAATGGGAAATTTGTCAATCAATTACTTTAAACACAAATATTGATATTGAAATAGTTTCAGATTTTATATGTGTAAAGAATTGAATAGAAATGGTAGAAGAAATTATTATACCTAACTTTGTTACAAATAAGTTGATTCGAGACATATTATAAATTGATTCAATTTTAAAACATTAAAACTATTGCAATTGGTCTCATTGATAAATTTTCTTTTCGCATTGATTTGATTCCAGATTTTTGAATCGGCGTGACATGGATGTGAGCTTCACGAACGTGTTGGAGGGGGCTCGCCAGTACTTTCAGGGACTGCCTGCACCAAGCACGACCGTAACTACTGGCCCAACTGATAATCATGCATACAACAATCAATCTGGTAAAACGTCATCGACATTACCAAGTGATTCAAGATATGATGAGAATAAACCAAACCATACGGATGATAATATTACAATTAATAATACCCCGACAAATACCAATCAGATTAATGATACCTATTGGAATGCAACTGGTGCAAATGAATTACGTGCAATGGTTGAACCATATGCACCGCAACCAACGCGCGTTGAGGTACCGGATACGAGGCCCGACGACGGGCGACCCGAATGCAATGGCAGTCCTGCCACTAGTTTAACGGAAATGCAACCACCAAACAGAAATGTCCAATTACAGAGACAAGAACACCATCAACAGCAACAACATCATCAACATTCAGCTGCTAGTCCGTCCCCACAATTGCATCAAATGGAACCACCCAAGTCACATTCTCCGCCCGTTTATCAACAATTAAATAATGTCACGAGATCGTCATCTTATCGCGCGTCCGAAGTTTTAAATTCACATTCGACTTACCAAGCAGTTGAACGTCCACCAGCCGCAACGCCAATTGTTGCACAACGTGCGCAGTATTATCCACGTTATCATCATCCAGATATAACAAAGAGCGCTCCCGCTCCATTTTCACAAAGTTCCATTTATCAAACACCCCAACCAAATACATCCACCACGTCAACAGCATCGATAACACGTACAACACCAATTGAGCAAGATAATTCTGTGACAATTCCACATCGACGCAACAGCCAACAGGATCAACAGCAGCAAGCTTCAAGTGTATATACAGCGCCACAAACAATTTATCCAACGGGAAATAATGGACATCATAATCAGCAACCAACCCAACATCATCATCATTTGCAGCAACTTTCACATCATGGAAACCGTCCAACAACAATGACACATTCACACAATCAGCTGCAATTATTACATCATCCAAACGATGCGTCGAGTGTGCATTATAATGTCTCAGCAACCAACACAAATCCGTGCAGTCCACGACATGGAAGTCACAGCCACATTCCATCGTCTTCACACAATCATCCGGGACACATTCCTTCACCTCATTTGCCCGTTGCGTCTGTTCCACCACCACAATCTTTATCAGCAGCTCATACATTACCCCAACATCAACAGCCGCAATCACAACAAAATCCACATTCAAATCGAATAAATACATCGTTTTCAAATCGAATAATTCCATATTCATCGTCCACTCACAATCCAATGATGAACTCGCAACAGCAAATGTTACTACCACCACCTCCACCACAGCAATCTTCATCATCGACGACTGCGCCATCGTCATCATCGAATTATCAAACTGGTGTTACGAATAACCACGAATCAAATCATCACGCGAGTCCATCGCCACACAGGCAATCACCTCACATTTCAGTCCACAATCCTCACGCTATTTCTCCCCATCATAATCCATCACCTCATCACGCACCATCACCACACAATTCTACAAACTTTCAACCCCATTCACCTACGTATCCACCACCACCCTCTGCATTACCACCACCAACACCATCATCGTTATCATCGTTGTCGTCGTCGTCGTCATCGTCTCGTGCACAAACACACGCGTATCGATCAACCCAACCCAATTATCCATCTGCATATCCAACTTCATACCATTCCTATCAAAAATCACCACAGAGTGGTATTTATCCGCAAACATTGCGAACACAATATGGACAACAGCCACAAACTTCCTCGACATTGAATCAACAACAAATTACATCGAATGCATCAATATCAATTACCAATTCTGATGTCAATAGAGTTTCTTATTTAACGACAAATAAATCCACAGCATACAATGGTACAGATCCAAAGCGAAATTGTGGAATGAATAGTGGTACGAATATTCATACAAATCAAACTACCTCTTACAACTCATATAGAATGCCCTCAACTCTTCAACGTAATGCTAATACGCACAATTTACCAATTACCGCTGTGTCGTCTTACCATTCAAATAGAAATTCACGCGAGGCATTGGGTAAAGCTCAAACAGTTTCAAGGCCACGTTTATCGACAATCAATACTGCTGGCGCTAATTCTATTTCGGTTTGTCAACCTGCAATTACAACACCACTTTCATCTCGTATACCCGAATACACATCACTTTCATCAAGTGTCAATTCGGCAACTACAACCACTGCGAGTTACAGTGTATATAATAGTAATAATAATAATAATAATAATAATAATAATAGTAATAGTAATAATGTTAATAACAACAATAATCATCATCAGCAGCAGCAATCTTATAGAAATTATTCAACGAGTGTTGTGGCGCCAAGCCATCCGGGACACAATTCTTCCATGAGCACAACACTCGCATCGAATGCTGTTGATACCCGACCATCAACATTATCAAATGCGACAATTCATCATGCACGTACGTCTTCCGATCAAACATCACGATCAAATCCGTATCCGTCGTCACATGCAAATGATAATAACTATCACGGATACAAAGAATATTCATATGTAAACTCATCGTCAACGGCGGCGGCGGCGGCCGCCGCCGCAGCATCGTCTTCGTCATCGTCGTCGTCGTCGTCTCTATCCACACAACCACACCATCAAATTACGAAAATTCCACCGCCACCATCACAGACTTCGATACCAGTCAATGGTTTGCCATTACGTAAACGTGAGTCGCCACTCGATCTATCTGTAAAAACAGTTAAAACATCTGCTGACTCAACAGCACGCGATGATCTCGATAATGTTATGGCGGATAAACAAGTTAGTAGCACGAGTTTATCAAGTGCCCGGATAAACCGAGGCATTTTACCGTCAGTTAATGTACAATCACCAACACCATACGTCACATATGACGCGCGCGGTACAAATAATGGCGCGAGAAATCCTGCGTCAGCTAGTTTACGACCATCGACACCGCAAACGCCAGTTTGTGCTCCGAAAGTTGATTTTCTGCCGAATTTCAATTCCACACCGTTACGACACAATTCACCGAGTCATCAACACAATATAACGACAGAGAATCCATTGCGACGTAGTTCATCGCAGCAATTATATGTACCGCCAACACAACATCAAAATTCAATGCCATTGCCACACATGTCAACATTCAAAAAGAGTTTATTGCCTAATACATCAACCCCCTATGATAATAAACGCAGTGTATTAACTTCGCCGCAGCCGACTGTGACGATTGGCGATTTCGGTCCAGTTACAATTAAATATCCTCGATCTGATTCACAAAGAAGTGTGACAATACCAGTCCATGAATATCCCGATACAAATAAATATTATATGGAGGGGCACAATAAATATCATACGTCACCGCCGTCGCGCGATCGAATGACAAACAAGCGTCCAGGTGACAGTGGTTTTACAGTCGGTGCAGGTGCACCGAGTAAACAACCACGTATGGATAATTGGAAATTAGTTATTGATCAGGAAATTCAGCAAAAACTTGAAGTTGCACGAGTATTACATGAACAACAAAAACGTCATGAATTAACATTACCAAGAGCAATGCCAAATGGTACACTAGCACCGCCAGGTACATTCAACAATTTGAGAGTCGACAGCCATAATCAATGTCAAACAAATAATTCAATTCGACACCAAGCTTATTGTGATAAAAGAATTTATCCGGAGTCAAAGATATCACGGGACACGGTCGCAACAGCCGCATACACGACTCATCCAATAGAAAAGTCAGTGAGTACACCTAGTGGTGGTGGGATCCAACCATTGGTACAAACGACAACAACTACAGTCAGCCAAGCGGCTTATCCAACTGGCTACCGGCAGGGTCAAAGATCGCCTTACAACTGCAGTCAAACGTTACCGGATCAGCCATCCAATACCGGCGCTGACAAAAGAGTACTAAGTTTACTTCGAAATAGCTTGGAAAATAAACAACAGAGAGAAGAACAGCTCAATAGTCAACAGCCAATTTTGGTGAATCATAGTCAACAGAGCTTTCAGAACAAGGTAATTATTCAAAATCAGTATAAAAATATGAACAGGTTTCAATCCTAAAATTACTCGGCCGGATTCATTTCTATAGAATGAAGAGGTATTTTTTTTAAATTCTCGGATGAGTAATACCCTTTTATCATCAATGTGAAAATTTTATTTTTTCTCATCTTTGTTCAAAGGTTGTGGCGCCAGTAGAGCCAAAAACAAATATCGGCCGACACAATCTCTCACCATTTACAGCAGCGAGTTTACTCGAGCGAAATAGCAATACACCACCGCATTACAAGTTTCACGTGCCGCGGGCAGTAGACTCCATCACTCAGGAAAGTCCGCGCAGCTTGTATGGCTCAAGAGTTAATTCATCGGCAACATTACCAGCTGGTAAAGAGGCGCTATTGGGACCGCGCGAACATGAGAATCAAATTCATCGTGATAAGGACGATAGTCTTGCAGCTATTCTTGCAGCCAAAATACGCACTAAGGCTGAACTCAAACAGGTAAATCAATAACTGCAATATATTCCAAGATTTCACCAGAAAAAGTTTTCTCTTCATATCATGAATATAAAGTTTTTATTTATTCATTTCCATGGTTTTATTTAAATCTTTACAGGTTGGAACTGGTCAGTTCACTTCTTCAAAACCGGTGATATTACCGTCTCAAGATGCTGCACCACCGAATGGTATGCAGTCAATTAATATTCAATTTGATATAAGAAACAAGAAATTACTATTAGTTAATCTGCAAATTTTTTCGATTAAATCACAGAATTTGAACGTGTCGCATCGACATCAACACCACAATCAGTCGCTTCATCAGCCGGTAGTCCACCAAAATTAACTCGTGAAAAAACAGCGTCATTGCCACCACGTCGACGATTATTTTCACGATCTGAAGAAGAAAATATGCCAGTGGCAGCCACAATACCAGCACCCGCGCCAATAATTGCCGCGGCATCTGCTGCTGTCGCATCGCGTACCAGTGGCTTTCGCAGTTCATCAGAAACATCAGTATTTGATTTTCGTGAAAGCGATTCGGAGAGTGAAATGCCAGTGTTAGAGCGGCAAACACTTGAAGAAATGCGACGTGACAGAAAACAATTATCAAAAGTGCAACCACCAGTATCACTTGATGATGCAATGTGCATTGGCATTGCATCATCGAATGATCTTGTTAAGATAGAATTAAAAGAAAATGATAATGTAAATGAAGTTGATCCATTTTGGACGGCGACCTGTGATAAATTTATGGAACAATTGCGTAGTGGTGAAGCAATGAAAAAGCGTGGTAGAAAACGTAAAGTCGATGATACATCGAAACACGAAGATATTGATGATGAAAGAGGAAAGGAAAATGATTCGCGTGTGCTTTCACCAGTAGCCGCAGCGGCGGTAGCATCAGCTGTGATGAAACCAGAGGATATTAAACAGGAGATTATTAATGATGAAATAGTACCGCCAAAAAGTTCTGGCAATATAGAAAAAATTACAATTAATTCCGAAGATTTTACGAAAATTACCGAGGTTCGAGTGAAAACAGAGGCGCACGAGGATGAAGATTGCAATAATTCGGGTGATGACTCGGACGAACCGTTAATAAAACGTAAAACGAGAAGAAAGAAAAAAAAAGCGACGGATAGTGATTGCGATGAAGAAATTTTACCGAGAAAAAATAAAATTCGTCGCGGTAGTAGAATTAAATTGGAATCATCGAGTGCGAGTGAATGCTCGAGTGATGATGATAGTGATGGTAGTAGTGCCGAGCTTGGTCACGGTTCGTCAGTTGCGCATAGATTACGTGCGCGAAAACGATCAAGTGCCGGTTCCGCAGAGAATGAGGGAATGAAATTACGCTCGAGGGATATGGGGACGCCAAGAACGAAGGATGATAAGACTACAAAAACACCAACGAAAAATAGTTCAGTACAAAAACCAAAACCTAAGCCATTATTTGGTGATGGCAGTGATTTTAGACCTGGTTGGGAAGAGGAAGTTTATGTTTACAAAAAATCGTTGCGGATGCCAACGCGTTTGATAAATGTTTCGAAACCGTCGCGCTTCCATCGATTATCAACTTCATTGCCAGACTTGGATCCGGGGTCGCCAGCACTATCTGTTTCAATGGACAGCACAGATCTTTGTTTGACGCAGAAACGTAATGTAGACAGTGATCTTGAGTCCAATTACAGTTTCAGTATTGCAGGTCTTGGTGGTAAAATTGATGACGAGGAAGCAACATCGTCAACTACCGTTTCATGTCCGCCCAAAACCACATCACGACAAACAAGATCGGAATCAAATTCAATTATTGATGTTCTTGCGCGTAAAGTTGGTGGTAATGGTAAAAAAGATTTGAGAAAGAAATCAAAAGAAAAATTAGAAAAAAGTGGTAATAATAAAATATTACCAAAGGGTAGTAATGAACCGGAATTATTAGCAACACCGAGTCTCAATCCACTCATGAATCATGATGGAACACCACCGAAATTGAGAGGAAAAACACCAATTAAAAATAATAAATCCGATAAATCATCGAAATCACTTAATATTACGAATTCGTCATATTTATTGGGATATTTCCGTAAAGAGACTGTCAATAACTTTCGCGATACGTTCAAAAATAATCATGCACTGCCCAATGAATTTTCAACATTTGTATTGAAGAGTCGCACGCGTACAGAAACACGTGTATTAAAGAAACAAACAACTATTAGAGAAGTTTTTGGCGAAGATCGTCCGGCTTCAGCACCGCCGATGCAGAATCACGCTGGTGATACATCGCAAGACGACGATTCACAGACTGAAACAAAAGAAAGTAGTATATTAGGTAGAGAGCGTACATTGAAGCAAAAGGTTGTTAATCGATTGAGAAATGTTGGCATTTTACGTAGTCATAAAGCAATTATCAATTCAAAGCGTCATCTACTCACGGTGCAGAGACGTAAAGTTTTATTGAAGTCGTTGACGGAGAAAAAATTACAACGTATCAAGAAAGAGACGAGGATAACGCCAGCGGCGGCGACGACGACAATGACGGAAGTTGACGATGAAGTGGCGGTGACAAACAGCGAAGTTATAACGCGGGACGATGGAGAAGAGGATGAGGAGGATGAGGAGGACGAGACGGAAACGAATGAACCCGATGCCGATAACAATGACGAGACGGAAATACCGAATAAAAAAAAGTTAAAACTACGCACCGGTCGACGAAAATTTCGTTCGGGTTTTGATTATATACGGAAAAAAAAAAAACCATTGAAAAAAGATGAGAGTAATTTACCACGTGAGAGAAAAAGACAAATAATTAGTCGCCCAAATGCAGAGTGTGTGGCCGATTTACAAATGGAAATTAGAACGTGGGTTATTAAAAAAGGCGTTGGTGAAACAATTTTACATCGTGCTGCACGACTTGGTTACACGGTAAGGAAATTGTTTAATTTTATGACAAATTGAATTGTATGCAAAAAATATTATCATATTAATAATTGTAATAAATATACACTTTTGCCTGTTTTTAGGACGTTACGGCTTATTGTTTGGAGAAATTAAATAGTGCACCAAGTCCAAAAGATAACGCAGGATATACTCCACTTCATGAGGCGTGTTCACGCGGTCATTTAGAAATAGCAAAACTATTGCTTGCCTACGGTGCGAACGCGAGCGAAAGTGCAAATGGCGGAATAAGGTTAATATTTTAATAATAATATAGGATAAGTTTATTTGTGATGCATATAAAAGTGATAAGAAACGAAAAAAAAAACTATTTATAAACATAGTGTAATAACGCAGAGGACGATATTGATGATGTTTGTGTTTTATTCTGGTAGACCGCTTCATGAGGCCGCGGAAAATGGTGCTACAGAACTCGTGAGACTTTTACTTTCTTATGGTGCTGATCCATTATTGGCAACTTATGCTGGCCAAACACCGTTGATGTTGGCTGTAGAAACGGATGCTCATTCAATTCTCGAACAACATTTGGACGATGTTCAGGGACGTTCCAATGTACCATGGAGTTTTGGTGGTCCCGCCTCCATATTCGGTCAGTATAATAAATCAGAATATAATCGTGAGTCATTCTCTGAACAAATTGTGTTCATTATTCTACTGGATCATGAAATTTATTGTGACTGGTATAAAAGAAAAATCTCTATTGATGACCGTGTACGTGCTATGTGTGTTTATACACGCAACGTGTATCATATATATTTGTTCTATAGAAATATTCCGACTTCTGTTTTTGAAGCGTATTAAAAATTGTCATCGAATCGTTGTTTGTGATTTTTTCCAATCACATCTACCTCAACATAAATTATGAAGGAGTTCCCGAGGTACCTTTCCAGTCACACAACCGGGAAAATAATTTTCTTGAACCAAACAGAATGAAAAAATAAAAAAAAAATACAATCATTGTTTTTCATCTATGTATAATTTCATATATGTTTGTTTTGATAATTAGATTGCGATAAAACTGGCTATAATCCACTTGATGATCCACCGACGGATAATGTGATATCAGAATTGGATGAAGTTGAAATCGAAGTGAGTGATGCGAATCTTCCTGTTCTATTTTCACTCGCCAATGATCCCGATAAGTGGGTATTACTTCAAGATTTAATGGCGGCATCGCGCGTCAAAAGTCGTGACGCACTGCTACGGCAAATAAATCCAAAAGCGCCATCAGGACCGCCATCAATTGCACATCGTAATATCATGAGGGAGTTTAAACTCCCAGACTTTCTTGAACAATCGCGATGTTGTCATTTATTGAGCTCTGGTGAACGTATCAATGTGCGGGGTTCGAAAGTAACACTTATTAAATACAATGATAAAGTTAGATCATTGTTAAATGTTGAGCGGGTGGTGATTAATTTGAGGTGACAAGAGGCTCCGCTGGGGAGTTCAACTCCTCAGACATTGCCATCAACATCGATTTCAAACAAATTACCAATTAAAGTAGAGAGCAAAACTTTGACGAAAGTAAAAAGTGAAAGATCACGAAAAAAAATCGCTCATTAGATTTTAATTCAACTGATTGAATACAATCATGAATAGAAAAATACATAAATAAATAAATAAATGAAAATGAACTAGTGTTGTGGAATGGGGGGATACTAAAAGTTTAAACGATGAAAATTTCGAGAAAAACAACAAAAACTGCATCGTTCATAATAATAAAAATATAAAACTGAGTGCGTTCTTTCGTCCAATCATCTGTACTGATATTATCCCTTTTTTTCCCCCCAAAAGTTCATTATCGATAGAATAATTCGAGAACGTATGGTGCAAAATGAACGAGACAGGTGCAATTTTTTTCGGGGGAGTGAAAAGTTAATTAAATTACGTAGATTGTAGTAAAGAGAAATGGAATAAAATTAGTTATTGAGGGAAATAAACATTATAATGAAAATGAAATGAAATAAATGATAATAAAATAACATATAACAAAAAGCAGCGACCTGTGACATTACGTTAGAATATTTATTTGAGGATATAATCGTAGAATAATAATGATAATATTTTACTAATATATGCCTCGGCGGCTGGAATAAATAATGAGTTTTGATCTAAACGCTTTTACTAGAGAGAAACTGCCGCTATGACAATAGAATGTGCAAAACGCTTGTCATCGTCGTCGTTGTCGTCTTGTTTCATCATTGTTCAATGGAGCTTTTACCGTTTCTAATTCCGTCGCAATTATTAGCTGAATTCATTTCGTTCTGTTATGTTAGTAAAGAAATTTTAAGACGAAAGAAAAAGGGTATATAAATATAATAATTTTGTTTCCTAATTGTTTTATCAAATTAATTCAATTGCGCTGAGCGAGATAGTCGGAAAGTTCCCTGTTTTGTTTTGACACATGACGATATCATGTAAATGAACACTATTTTATGAAATTTGTGACACATGATTGATGAATGGGAAAATTCGAATTACATGCATTACAATGTTACCATGCGATTGTTAATTTATAATAGCTAAAACTTTTTTTTAGTTGTGATGAATGCAAATAGAATATACTATTATTAGTTCATTGTTTGACTGTACATATTTATTGATATTAATATTATTATGATTATTATTACTATCAACAAATTTTTTTTTTCTGTATCAAGAGGCATTTAATATGTTGGCAAGTGCAATTTGACAAATATAATTTATGCATCGCGGTTCAATACTCGGAATATGAATGATAAAGAATACATATACATTATTGATGATGATTCCAAATTCATCGTGGATGAATAATTGCGCAATTTAATCAATGATTTAAATATTCTTGTGCAATAATTCATATTCATTATTCTCTTATCCTTCAGTGTAATGAATCAATAATATTGTGCGTAATGGGGAGAAAGAAAATTAACCTTACAATAAAGTGATTATATTTATGATATTTGCCGACGCGGTGTTACACAGGATTGATGAAATAGCGTTGCGAGTACGGCCCAATTATGATAGTGTGGCAATTATAAATGGGCGTTTGCGCTAATTTGAATGATTTCAATGTGCAAATATGCTGGCACCAAGTATTTTTAATAATAGAAGAAAGAACTTTTCGAGTGTAATAAAGTATATACATATATATATCTATAAAAAATTCTCGCTGACAGACTCATTGTATTGTACTTACTTTTATTATTACTATCACGGTTATTATCCTTATCATTCATTTTTTTTCTCCTATGAGAATGCATATTCCGAAAATGACTGTAGCTGAATCGGGTTCAAACACGTGTACACGTAAATATATAAACACATATATGCAGTGTAAAAGCTTCTCTGCGTAATGACTAATACTGTAATTAATTATTGCTGCCTTGTAATTATCGAGTTGAAGAAAAATTATATTTGTTTTATTTTAATTACGATAATGTCTTAGACAAATTTCAATCGTTTATGATCAGTCTCAGGGAAAATCTATATGAAACTCGGATAACTACAATTATATGTGCGTCAATATATATATATATATATATATATATACACGTATGTATGTATTTATATATGAATATACACATAAACATATATCATATATGAATATAATTCAGATATTAATACGATAAAGAAATGCGCGTGCGTATTATGACCGTAATTTGATTATGTATTTATGTAATGATAATGATAATATTAATAATAATAAAATAATTAATCCTGTATGATAGCAAAAATAGTCTTCTTCCGATATTATTAATTGAGCGATAAATTCGATGAATGTAAGAATGTGCATATATACAAATTACACTTATGAACTATTTGTATAAATTCAACTGACGATTAACGACGATGATATTCATTATTTGATGGTTAGCTCGTATGAACAGAAAAAAAAATTGGGAGAGAAAATTTAATTGAAAATAATGCGTCGATTGAGAGTGGAAGAAAATAAGAAGAAATGGTAAAATTAAATGGAAAAATTAGAAAAAAAATTATTGTGCAAGATGAAAGGACGGTAGTAGGAGGAAGTTGCCTCGTGGTAAATGTAAATATTCCGAAAATTTAACTATTGCACGACTATGAATCGCTTTTGTCATTTGTTCCATGTACTATAAAGACGAAAAAAAAAACACAAAAAAAAAACAAAACAGAATATGTAAGTTGGACGATATGGATGTAAATTTTTCTTAGACTTAAAAAAATATTTCTCCTGATACTTATAGATTTAAAAAGAATATCTGAATGTGTTAATTGCTACTGCTTCATACATAAACAAAGCGAACAAAACAAAAAGAAATTATATATATATGGAAATAAAAAGATATATATACATATAAATAATATATATGTGTATGTACATTTTTTATATTTCAAGAATTTCGTTCAAGAAGACACAAATGAAAAACAAACAAAAGTGTATCGATGCGATAAAAGAAAAACAAAAATGAAAAAAAAAAACAAAGTAGAGATTCTCTGTGATTTGTAAAAATGAAATTAAAAAATAATACAATTATCGTTTTCACTGTCCTGACTATTTAAACGAACGAAACATAAAATAATTCAACGAGTTCTGATCACTTCCGTATCCCGATTCTATCTATATCTATTCCTGTGCACTTATCTGAAATTGAAGGTGAGTATTGAATTTTAATAAATTTAAATGTCATTTAAAATTGGTAAAACGTTTATTAACTATTTAAAAACGATGAAACAAGGTGAACATGAGATTGATAATTCAATAAGTAATATTATTAAATAGACTATAGAGATGTATAATAGTTGTCCGTAATAATTAATCTTTTTTCTTTTTAAATATGTTTGTTTATATCAAGAAAGAGATGTCATTGAGTCACGTGACCGTGTTCGACATTAATAGTATCATCACTTATCATCATTTCATCTCATTTGAATTGATTTCATTTATTCTTTAAATGTTTTCATTATTTGTTTTTATCGACAAACATTTTACGGCGATTGTGTGAAAACCAATTGGATCGTTTCCTTAATATCAATATGTATATATATATATATATATGTATACATACTTCATTGCACGAAAAGTAATGCTTGCCAATTTCGCATCCGTGTTTTTCTCGCGTCATTTAATCAATAAATTCCATATGTGTTAAACGCGCAGGAAGAGTAACGAAAGATAGATGATAGATCGATATTGATTCTGCAGTGAAAACACTTACACATATATACATACATATATATAGTTATCGACCAACTTTTTTTTATCTTTTGCTTAAACATATACAATGAAATTGGAGATTGTATAATAATCGGCGCATTGAGATAAGTTCGATCTCAAGAAACTAAACAATTACTATGCGATTACCATGATGCGAGTTTATATTACAATTAATTAAATTGACAAACAATCGTCATTATTATCATGCCTATCCATTCTCTTATTTTTTTTTGTTCACTAAAAATCTACCTTTAATGCTTCATCATTCTTTCCCTTTGCTTTTTTTTTTTCATCTATTGAAACCCCATGTAATATATAAGTACAGCCCCTTGATAAAACGCCATTCAATGAACATTTGCGTTTCATATTTTGTTGCATTTTCTTATCCATAATTAATTTAATTATTTCGCATTTTCTTTTTTGTTTTTCTTTTATATCATTGGATTTTATTACACAATTCCAATGATATCGGGTGCGAAGGCAACTAATGTCGAGTCGAGAAGAGGGTCTCGCTCACGAATACCCTGGAGAAACACGAGTGACTCGATAAATCGCGCGCGTTTTGTCTCAACCACTTCAACATTTCATGGAAATAAAATACATAATCGATTGATTCGACAAATCGCGAGCCAGTAGATTCTTTTTTATTATTTTCTTCCTTAACAGCGAGGAGTGGAGCAGACAACGAAGTCACAAAGAAAAAAAAAAATAATAATATATAGAAATACTGCCCTACAAATTACAACATTCAAGTCCCCTTTATATTTTTTCTCTATCTCCCAATTTTTCTTTTTTTTTGTTTTCACTCCGTTTACAGGCATAGTATTTACAAATAAATTCATACCTACTATTATAATAAATAAGTAGTGAGTTGTGTTTAAATTACAATAATATTTTTCGTATTTGTTTTCCTCTGTTTTGTTACTATTTCTCGTCTTTCTTTCACCCTTTATCTTCATCATTCACCATTGTTTTTCTTCTTTTATATAATGTTGCACATAATCCCAAATTACTGGCTTAGTCATCTAGCTGTACAAAACATTATATATCGCTAATATCCTAATACATACTAACGATTTGTCCTGTGAGGTTCACAATAAGATCGTGAGGTTGCGCGTTTGAGATGCAAATACTATAATTGTTTCATTTCTTTATTTGTTTGTGATTTATCATTGTACGATTTCGCTCTATTTTTACCCTTTCATTGATTAATTAATTTTATTCTCTTTTAGTTATCTCCTCCCGCAACATTCTCTGCAATTAATTAATATATTTTTATTTTTCACTTTTATACTCTTCCGTACACTTTTATTTTGTTTATTTATTGTTGTTTCCACTGTCATTGCTAATTAATATACGTTTGAACATAAAATATTATCAACCATTAAGTACATCAATTATAAAAGGAAAAACACGGCGTTTTATCTGAACGATAAAATGGTAAAGTTTATCTATACTTTTTTTACCCAAATGAATTTAAATAAATTTTTATAGTCAATATTTATAATTATTATTATTATCATTATTATCATTTAAAAAGATCTCCTCCATCAACTCTGCTATCAATAAAATAATTAAAATGGAAAAAAGCGTTCAAAGCAACCAACAAACAAATTGTGAGAGCCGTCATCGTTTTTTATTTAGTTTTGTTGTCTCTTTTTTGTGTTCGTTAATACGTTTATATGTTGGTGAATTTGATCAGACATCGCTTCTCTTATTTTCCAGCAATAATACATTTTGCTTGGAGAAATTTTTTCGTTTGTTTTATTTTCCGGGTTTTTAACAAGCAATAGAACACGAATATCACTAACGTCCTCATAATTTATCCATGAATTATTCTCTGATACTTGCGTTAAATAGCCATTCATCATTTCGTAGATGATTCTTGCAATTTTATCAATTGTCGCGTGCTTTTCGTATTGAATTATGCTACTTGGATTATTGAGGGAACAAAGGAAAATGGAGAAGGAAGAGGCATAGTGTGTTTGTGTCATACTTTAACAAGGTTTTTTCTCTCTTCATAATTAATTAATAGTGAAATCAATCTGTATGCTTCGGAAAGGCCGGGCCATAACCGCTCCAATCCGATTCTGTAGCAACAATACGCGAATCATTTTCATCATCATCAGTATTGTGTTGTCTCGAGGTTGCTCTTGGTGGCAGTACCCAGGTATTTGGACTCTGGTGTACAGGAGGGGCAGGACGTCACAGTTGCTGATCGCGACTTGGCACCCAAATATTTGGGCCTGATTGTTCAGAGATAACTTCTTTTACTTTAACATATATATCTTCGGGCGTATCTCCTTGGACCACTGCTGTAGTAGAAAAATTTATTAGTTTATGAGTCTTGAGTTTTTCTTTCCCATTGTTAACAGAATTTTTCCTCAGTTATGAATTTTTTACTAACCGGTAAAATATTCACCGAATTCCTGCTCCATTTTTAATGCTCGCTCATACGTTTTCTTAGCTTGCTCCTCAGTCATTCGTTTATTCATCTCCCTGTAATTATAATCAATAATTCAACATTATAAACGCCGAAGTATGTTCCGAATAAAATTTTGATGTTTCCACTTACATTACTGATTCAACGGATTTTGGTTTGATAAATATGGCAATTGGATATAATTGTGCGACTTGTAGCCTCTTAATTGCATTGCCACTCACATCGAGTATACAATGTTTTCCCTATACATGGAATTCAACAGAGACAATTATTATATAAATCTTGCATTGGAATTTATTGGCAGATGTTGTAATAATCAACTCGAATTTCAATAATCAATATGGTATCAAGGAATTGGAGAACAATTGAGACCTCCGCTGCTAAAAAATTAACATAACAATTTTGTTTTTCATTCACCTGTTCAGAGACTTCTCGTACAGAGGCAACGGAAGTGCCGTAAAGATTGTCATTATATTGGCCAGCTTCAATAAACAAATGATTCTGTATATCTCTCTCCATTTGCTCCCTCGACGCGACGAAATGGTAATCCCGGCCGTCAACCTCATATTCTCTTTTACTCCTCGTCGTATCTGTCATAACGATTTATGCAAGAGAAAAAATGAGGAATTGTTAATAGTGCAGTTATGGCTCAAATGATATATAAATACTTAAAATAACTTACGTGGTACGCAGCTCCCAAATTTATCGGGGAACTCAGAAATGAGGTCATCATTGATGCGATCTTTCAACGGTCCAAGAATAATAACTGGACGTGTGTATTGTATGCTCAGCTGTTGTACGGGCTCATAAGACAGAACCGTTTCTTCGCTACCTAAAATGTAAATTAAAAAGATATTCCATTCAATAGTCATTGATATTCATAAATATTGAAAATAAACGTTTTATGGAAGTTAGGGGGAAGAGAAAAGTTGCAAAAGGGTATGGTTAATTTTAGTCTCAACACACGGCGATGTTCATTTATTGTTCCATGTTCTTTCTCTGAACGTTCAAATTATATCAGTATTAGTTGTTGTTTTTTTTTTTTTTTCCATATTATGCTTCTCTCCAAATTCAAAGAAAAGTATCTGTAGCTAAAATGAAAATATTCACGTATCATGCTTGCCCCACGTCTGTCTCAATTACGCAAAGCATCTGGTAACGAGCGAGAATTAATTTTTTTTAATCATCTACGAATTTTTTTTTTCTCATCTTTCATGTTTGTTATGCGTATAAATCATTAGTATGCTATTCTATATTTAGATTTTTATCACTCTTTCGCTACCTCACACACACACACGTGTCGACTTACTAAGCTCCTCAACATTTTCATCGCCATCCTTTTCCAGATAAACTAACGTCAGTTCTTCCATATACGGCAGTTCAACGCGATACAAAATTTCTTTACTTCCTGCGTCGGATGGATAAATTATTGTCAATTAAATAAAATTAAAATAAAATATCGATGTGGCTGTTGAAATGTTTACTTAAGTATCAATGAACAATATAATGATAAATGATTCAGATAATGAAAGGAATCAATGAATCGAAAGAAAAAAATCGATAGAGATACGTTTAATTTGGAAAATTCGAAAAGCATACAATCATCTATATAATATTGATTATTATGATTGGCTATTGGATTGTTGCACCGCGTAGGAAGTTATGGGAATGTATAGGTGATTAAAATGTAGTAACATTTAACACAAAAGCTCCGTCATGAAGCAGTGTGTTTGTGAGCAAATGACTAACAGGATTTGTCATGAAAGCCACAAGGGTCACTAATAAATTGAACATGGGAACATTTATTGCTTGAACGGAATTGGTGGCGGCAGTGATGAAGGGAGAAAATGATGAGAATGAATAATTACCTTCGGTATTAGTGTCGTCCTGAGTATAGCACAGCATGAATGCTAAAACATAGTATGTTTGCAATTTAATTTTATTCTTTCTGTAATAACATTTATACCCATCCGTGTACTATTCAACATAATTATACTTCATTTTATTACTCTAATGATTTTCTACGACTATCACATGGATTGCACAATGAATTTTACTATTTTACTTGCAAGACAATGAAAAATACGGAATGAAACAAATACATAAAAATATATAACATATAGTAGTGTAGTGTTGTGACAATTTTAGTTGGATAATTTATATGTGGTATTGATTTTTGAAATTGTATTTAATACGATACAGAATAATGGAATATAGAGAATTGTTCCTGAAGGCAGAATGAAACATGATGAAATTTTTATTAGAGAAATTCAAATTATGCGATGAGTGAGTCCGGACAAGGGAATATATAGATGGATCGCTAAATTGTATTTCTTTTTTTTTTTGTCGTCTTCTTTTTGTACGTAAGATACTTACGATTAGGATCGTTTTCATTCTCGGGTGTGGTGGGCGACCCTACATAAAGCAGGCAAAACAAAACACATGTCACGTATCACAAGATAAAAAACACAGAAGCTCATTCAAGGGAACATATATAAAGTTGTCGGTCTCTTTTTATTGTGCACCATTCAATGTTGGCACATTTTTTCCCGCCAACTTTTTGACAACAATAATTACGAAAAATAAATGTACTTTTGTTTTTTAACATAAGAACATTGATAATATAAATTTGAAAACATACAACAATATGATCAATGATTTATTAATTAATATCATTACGCAGTAATTTGTGCACTCTTTTTCTGAATATAATGTACGAGGACATGAAAAGAATAAAAATACGTATACATAAGGATTTTACCGAACGTGCAGGAGCCGATCGTGCAAATATACAGTGACTTTATTCAAAAAGAAATTTAATAGAGAAATAATCTGAAGAATGAAAAAAAAATAAACTCACGTTCTTGATCTGAACCATCCTCAGACTTGTCATCTTTGCTCTTCATAAATGGAAACTTTCTGCTGAAGGAAAAGTTTTTCTTCTTTCTATCAAGTGTTGATTGCTGCAAGAAGAAGAAATCCCGTTGAATAAGATTTCCAACAGTTTTGTCGATGGAGAAAAAAAAAATACATTATTCTTTCAACTTTACCTTATCCAATATGACGGGCATGTGTCCCTGAAATTTAACCGAACGATCGCGAGCACGTTGTTTACGTTCCCATCGTCTGCGCGAAGGTATAATACCAAGTCCCTCTTCATCGCCTTGTGGTGTAACTCTTCTAGCTTGCCACCATTCATCATCGCTAGCATTTGTCACATGCAATATTTCCCCATAACGAAAAGCCAAGCCACGACTTGGTAAGCCATCATCCTTATTGGGATCATAGTCAAATAATGCCCTGAACAAATTTCAAATATTATTTCTGGGCGAAAATTAATCTGATCTCTATCCAAGAAATATTCGATGAGTAAAAATAAAATAATGATATCAACCAAAATGAAAAAATTGAACTATTTGTTATCTATTACCTGACGTAGAGCGATTTTTTCTGTGACGTTCTCATCAGAGTACCAGTTGTCATATTCTGCTGCGATATTTGTTGTTTAAGATCATGGATCTTTGCTTCAAACCTGTTGTAATCCTCAGGCTTGTACTGCACAACGATTGTTACAGTTTGTCCAGTACCCTAATAAATGAATTGAAAAAATAATGAAATAAATGAGAATGAGAGAAAATATAGACGAAATATAATTCAGCCATGGGACTCTGTTGGAAAATTTCTATTCAATTGCGGTTAAATCATTTCAGAACTTTTACAAAATTGCATAACACGTTTTTGGCAAAATAGAAAAAAATAACTTTGTACTACTTGACGAATTTATAATCGAATATAAATTTTCAGGAGAATACACCCATTTATGTGATATGTATACTTTGAGTGCAGCCGCAGCCTCCTCGTGGGTTGCAGTTCGTAAATTGATGCCATTAACACTAAGAATTTGATCGCCACGTCGTAATTCACTGCTCAAATCAGCTGGCCCACCAGCAAGAATGAATGAAATAAATATTCCCTCGCCATCCTCACCGCCAACAATATTAAATCCCAATCCGGATGATCCTTTATTAAGTATTACCGTACGCACTTCTCTGAAACAGAATGAAAGAAAAAACAAATTGAAACATCTAATTCTTCCACCTTAAAACTTAATATAGATATATAGAGTGTTTCATCCGAACGGCGATGCAACAGGTTGTGGCCATCAATATAATTATTTACACACGATACAAAATTTCTTTCGGCAGATACACAGTACATCGCTTATCTAAATAAGGTTTCAAAATTAGAATACACAAATATCCAACCACAATGAATTTATTTCCGAATTAATTGAAATTAAAACTTGCGACAATGCTTTTATATAACAT
The DNA here is from genome assembly GCA_958496275.1 of Zele albiditarsus. Lineage (NCBI taxonomy): Eukaryota > Metazoa > Arthropoda > Insecta > Hymenoptera > Braconidae > Zele > Zele albiditarsus. The sequence continues at coordinate 17,288,708 of OY292409.1, forward strand.
ATGCATAGAGAGGGATCATTGTAGAATTAGCACATTAATTGGAGTCTCTGTTGAGTGTCCAGCAGTCCTAAATGACGATATTCGATTGTTCTGAAAGAAGGAGGGAGAGTGGGTGGAGTTTGTGAGGTAGAGACGTAGAGTGTGAAGAGGACAAAAGTGAAAGAGCTCTTGACTCAGTTTCGAATAATACGGGGGATCTGTGCCAGAGATTGCCACCAACAGTGGGTTAGCGTGCACTCACACACGAACACACATAGACACTAAGCTCGCTGGCTCTTTAACCAAAGTACAAGCTCGACGGTTTTCGACACTCGACAAATGAATTCAGGAGTAATTTCTTTGCGTTGAGAGTCTATACCTGCTACTTCAATTCAACAACGACTTGTAAGTTAGTTGCCAGATTGAGCAATTCAATTGTGCCATGCATGTACACTTCAAATTTATCTTCATACATGTACTTATATGTATATATTTATTTTGGTTAAGGACACTTCATCAACAATTGGATTAAGCAATGTAACTAAAGAATTGATAAGAGTTTTGCTGACTTTATTTGAATAAACTTTACAATCTTGAACTCTACCAATCTGTCCTTGCAAATTTATGCGTGAGCGAGTGTACGTTGCGTATTGTTAATTAATTTTAAATTTGATAATTATATTTATTGATGGGAAAAATAGTGGATAATTGGGGCAATACTAATTAATTGAAACCATGTTGTTTTACATGATAATATTTTTAATTTGGAAGAGATGATATTTTGCTTTAACATTGTCAGAATTAATTTGTTGAATCGAAACACAAAGCGGGAGCAAGAGTGTGGAAGCGGCAGATCGGCAGTGTTTGAAGTGGGTATAAATGGAACAAATGAAGGCTTATCTGAGCGAATTTCAATGCACCGCATAATTTTCAATTCTATCTATCCACTTTCTGAATACACATATATGCAATTATTGATGAACGAGCCGAAAATAATGACGGTGATGCGATTCAATTGTTGTGTATTTCATGTGGCTGTTTATTGTATCAGAGAAAAGTTATGTTTTATATTTTTATTTTTTCTTATCAATAACGATAATACCACACCATTTCATTGAACATAAAGAGGTACACAAAAACGAAAATTATCGATGAAAATGAGGTGAAAAAAAAAAAAAGTGGGACAATAATGTAGTTGATCTACTGGATCATAAATTGATTCATTTCCGGGATACTGACTCTATGTTATTGAATATTTGTGAACGCATGTATATGTTACGTATATAGTGGTAATACCACCTGTAAGAGGATCAACATCCATTGATGGCGGACTATATCGTTCCATTTCTCACAGCGAATCGTCAATCCAAATAATTCATATAATTTTCCAAAAATATAAGTTCACTTTTTCATAATTTTCTCTTTATTTTTTACTCGCACAAAAATTAAATTTATGTCTGTACATACATTATGGGCGTGGCATTAGTCCTCTCGATCACTTAGAAAAACGAATACAGTAACAATGAATTTTTTCGCTAGATTTTCAAATGAATTTCAAGTCAATTTCACTGGGTATACTACATACACTGTTTGTCATACCACTGATTTTATATATATATATATATATATAGTTGCCTTACAATTTCACAAGCACAGTCACCAACGTGACACTATCATCTAATTTTACGCGTGACAACAATGATGGTAATAAATATGAAACAAATAGCCCGAAAAAGAAAAAAATGTCCAGGCAATAGTGCGCAAAAAGGGTGTACTTTTCCGCTCTCTAGTTCGCGTGTCTCTCTGTCTTCACGTCGGTGGCGTCGCGCTGGATTAGAGACAGACAGGGATGGCCATGCGCGTGGGCTGTTTGCTCGTATAGTCGTAGTGGTAGTAGGTGCTATCATCAGATCAATAGAAATATAAACTGTGACTTGCACGCGCGCTTCTCCCACTCCAATTCCCTATCTCTCATGTTTAAGGGGAAATAAAATGTTGATCGAGCAAAAAATATTCAATCCAAAAGTTTGGCAGAGGGAATGAAAAAAAAAAAAAAGAAGAATGGTATAAGAATAGTGTTGAACAATAATAGTCGAAAATTAATGAAACATTCACAATTTCGATGGCAATTTTTAATTTTGCGGATGGCTATCGTGAGAAATTTTTAACAGTGACGAGTAGAGACAAATTTTTTTCACTGTAAAAACATTTTTTTTGTTATGCATTTCTAATTAATACAGCGGCTAAAGGTATTTGGATAACGTCACCTACGTGAGATTAATATATCAATTTATTTATCGAAGACAGGATTCAATTTATCTTCGTAGAAGCAAAAGGAGCAAGAGAATAAAAATAAAACAAGTTTTTATCTCTCACTTTACGATTTATCCTTATTTTCTAAAAATAAATGTATATTATTTTTTTTTTTTGTTTTTCACGTGAAAAATATTCTGCTGTGAAACGGTGCGAATGAGTGTACTGTGAACTTTCAACGAGATCATAAATGCAATGTATATGTATTGTAGAAATATACAATATATAAACAATAAACCAATGAACCTCGAAAACTGCGAGTTTCACTCTGTTGTTTATTTGACCATTGAGGATGATAACATTGGGGCGAATAAAGGGGTTAAAGAATATAAATGGGGGAAAAAAAAAAAAACGATCGTTTGAAAATTCTCCGAGTGTGGTCTGTTCTTGTGACCAAATGAAAACGTGACCGCATAAAATGTAAATTTCTGTACTGTAGCATCACATTACTACGTTACGACAGCAGCGATCGTATTTTCGCCCAAAGTTTCGCATTTTACAATGTATACATGTACATAGGCGCTGACTTTCAGGACACGTTTACCGATGTATAATGTGCAGGGGGGCCGAAACGTCTCTTTTATGACGACAGTGCTATAAAAAATACTCGTATATATTTCATTGCAGTTAAAAAAAAAAAAAAAAAACGGCCATTCATTTTGCATTAAAAAATAGTAAATTTACGAATTACGCTGAATCATTTTTGTCTTTCTTCAGGCAGTAGGTCACGACATTCACGTCACAACTATCACTTGATATGTATACATGTGTGTTCAGTGTAGTATGGATAGCATTGATGACCATGTTCAAAGACGAATACTCCTTTTGTGTATCTTATCTTTGACGCCAAGATTCTTGAGACTTGCTTCAAGTCTCGCTTTATTCTCGTTTCTCCTGGGGCAGATGTGATGCTCACCATATAGTGCCACGTTCCCCCAACCGACAATATATTTTCCCTCTTTACCTCTCTCATACTATAGATATATAGGAACACCTATACATGCTTATGTGTAAGACATTGGGCTATAAAACCTGTCAAACTGTCAAATAGGCCTTATCGAATTCTATGAACTCTACACAATCTCTCAAAATATTTAGCTGATAAAAAATATTTCAATCTGGCTATATATTTCGTAAATGAATTTTACATTTGTCAATGCTTTCCAGTTAATAAAAATGATATACTGTTATATTGAATTGAGTTTCTCAGAAACTCATGAAGAAAATATTTGGCTGTATGTCTCGATCAATATTTATATATATATATATGTAAGCACAGAATTGTTTGTGATCACACAATTCAAATTGTAATTTGTATGTATATTTGAAGACTTGAGATATTTGATCTACAGATGGATGTATTTGTAGTGTAGATAGAGATATTGAGATGATGGGGTATAAGAGATTACTCGGAGAATTACGAGTCGCATACGGAAGTGTCTGCGGAAATTGGTTGGGCGAAAGGCGAGCACAAGCGACTTGAAATCCTTGGTAAACCCCTCGGGATGAAGTTTCGTGAGTTTAATAGGATTAGACATGCTCTCATGGTCCCTGGAGCAACTTTCGGTATATAAAGACGAGATGCCCCATCGTTACTCGATTGTATACACAGCTATACACATATATCCATATACATATATATAAGACCATTTAGGCTCAACAGTCAATTTCATTTACCACAAACATTAGGTTTGTATTTGAATTGCAAAATAACACATCCTTTATTTTTCCTTCTACGCTATTCATTCATAATATAATAAAATCCAAATAAATGGAAATACTTGTTTCCTCTCTTCTTAAAATTTTAAAATATATTATCGTGAGTTATTTGATATATACAACGATAATCGCACACGTTCACGTGGCTTCTGTCAGTATTTTCAAGTCATACCAGACGGTTTTTTTAACGTAGAAAGTTGATAAAGAAAATAATAACAGATGTGGCCATGTCGTATAATATACTGTTGAACGATTCATGGTTCTGGTGAATGGAAAATTTGAATTTTGTGTCGTTATATTTTGTCATTCAATTTTTTTCGTTATCATAATTTTACGCCCACTGAAAATATCAACACAAGGTTTGGATATACACTATTTGAAGAAAATTTACGGTTCGAACAAAATTTCACGGCATATACACAGACCTATGTATAAACGTATGTGTATGGTGTAGTTTTTATATGTATATGTGAATGAAAAACATCAATGTAGACTTCATTGCACTTTATGAATACCTACAGAATGCGAATCGATGGGCCAATCTCTTGCAGGGAGAAATGAACGTTGAGATTAAGGGCCATTTGGACCCTTGGATTTTATGCCCGAGGGTTTTGTCGTAAGCGAGAGCAAATTCACGGGACATAGATGTATATATATATATATATATACACACATAGGGGTGGACGGGTAATATAATATAACCTAGGTCAGGAGATTCATAACCGTTAGACGGAACAAGGACTTGCCAGAAATTTTCGTGCCTGACCTAAATCACTTACATCAGAGAACAAAAAAAAAAAACAAAAGGGAAAAATGTTCTCGTATGCCAATACAAAAGGAATGTGTATTATTATTTATTGTACTATTTTTTTTTTCATCTCCAATGAAATAATGTTTTGTTGTAATGTTTGTTTCTTTCTCCTGTATATCAGCGGACACTTAATTTAGTTGTGATAGGAGTTATTATTAGTGTTCATTGATTAATTTGTATTTCTATATAGGTCATATGTGTTAATTGATATCTTGATGATTGAGAAAAAAAAAGAAGAAAGAATAAAAATATGTCTTTGACATTTATGGTTAAATTGACATTAGTTGGTATGTTTACTCGATCAACAACGGGATACTTTATTACGTTCACGTTTGTGCTCGAGGTCATATCAAGCATCGTGCAGGGACGATTTCAAGAGCAACAGAGAGAGAGAGAGCGAAATAGAGAGAAAGGAATGATGATGATGAGAAAGGGTGTCGTCTAGTGTCGTGAAGCTTAAGATTCAGGTCAAACGTTCTTTGGCGAATAGCGATAAATCGTCATGTCACGACGACAACCACTCGATATACGTTTGTTAAGCAATTTATATAGGTGTCTCATATGTATATATATTTATATGTAATGGGGAAGTAAAGAATTTATGGCTATCCTCTCACAGATTTTTCTTTATTTTTTTTGAAGATAAACCTTACTATACCTTCTGACGAGTTTGTCCCTCAGGAGTCTGCGCCCCAGAGTGGCAAAAGGACCAGTAGGAAAAATTTGCTGTCTATTTCGTGTCATATTTCTTGTCGTTGAATTCCTCTTTTTCCACACGCAACTTTCCAATTTTTATTTATGTATATTTATTTATTTTTTATTACTTTATTTAGTTATTATTTTTGTCTGTATTTTTTCTTTTTATTCACGCCACTATATTCGAGTGCTGTCAAATTATTCCCCGTCACTTCACCACATATCCAAGTGTGGAACGATGTCAAGTGGGAATATAACCATGTATATAAATATGCAAAGACTTCACGCTATTTCGTTCACTGTAATAATCGTCTTCATGTTTTCTCCCTTGTGTGTTTAAATTTGTTTAGAGTTATTTCGGGACTACTCGGGTTGCTTATGCCAAATGTTTATGTAGGTACATATAATGTGCAAGCAAAAGGGAAATTAAAACATTTGTAAAAATACGCCTACACACACTGTGAATATTCCTTGGTCCAATTTTAGTTTGTTCACTCGATCAACAGATATGTCATAGACATCAATTTTGACGGGAAAAAAAAAAAAAATTTCTTTACTTCAATAAATGTCTTTTTTTCTCGTTTCCCATCCACTTGTCATGTCAAACTACAAAGCGAGAAATATATGGAGTAACCAATAACGACAAGAAAAAATAAATATGTATGCATATGTATATGCATATAAACAAATAAATAAAAAATAGCACTCGTCACTGATTGTCAATGCGTGGATAAAAATTGTATGCGAATACAAAACTGCGCGAAATAACCCATCCCCACTCCACTTTATACTGAATAAAGGGAATTGTGTACACTGTATGTGTAACAAACGAAGTAGTGACAAAGCGAATGAACACAATGGAAAAGAAATAAAATAAGAATAAAAAATTGACGCCTATTCCAATCGAAAAATCGAATACAATAAATCCAATCCAATATCAAAGCAATTCATTATGAGACTAAATATTGACACTGTTATTTTGTTAAACAAAACCACTCAGAAAAAAATTGAGTGAAAAAAAAAATAAATAAATTTAGCCGTATTTATTTTACTAAATATGAACAATATATAGAGACGTCAATGAAGTCTCAATCTGTATCGTGTCAGAGCAAAACATATGAAGTAACTACCCGTCGCGCGCGACTGACTGCCGGCTGTCTACTGCCACGCGCGTGAGGCCGTGCACTCAAACCATATTTTGTCTCTCACTCTCTACGTTATTCACTATGTCGAGATCACCATGCTATACTCTACACATATATAATTATACTCTTTTGGAATCTTATATGGCGTATGCTCATGTGTGTGCTATTATACTTTGCGCAATTTCAACTTATCGTTTGAAAAAAAAAAAAAAAAGAAAAAGAAAATCACAGGATTAACCAGAAATTTAGTATCTCTTTTATATATTGGAAAGTAGGTGTTCTATATAAAATTATTCACATTGATTGACACTTTTGCTGATACGATTGACTGTCAATGTCATCGTTAGCCATCATTGTAATCGAATCCATAACGTTTTTTCCTATCACAGGTTTGAATTACTTTCATGCAGTTAACTGGTTGTTAATGAGGCCCATTAATTTTTTAATATTACACAGAAATATAGTAAATTGAATAAATGTGCACGATAACATTTTCAAATTAATTTTTCTCTCCATAATATACAATAATTCACTTTCAATTTTTATCTTATAGATGTTAATTCAAGAAATATAAGAAATTGTAATTTATTACCAAATTTATGTCTTGTAATGACTTCAAACCTTACACCAGCATGATAGTTTATTAATTTCGTTTATATCCACTGATTATCATTATCTCGATAGGCAATTTGACATTTGAAAACGTTATTGTGTCGGCTTTTGCTTATAGTAAACATAAAATTCACAATAGAATGCTGCAGGATGAAAAAAAAAAAAAAATATAATGACATCAACTTTCTCAACTACATGAAGCTTTAGTAACTATTGAGATCGATAACCCACGAAGGGTTTCAATACGAATACCACAATGAGAATGGTTATATAAAAAACTCAGAGATAACGAAGCCATATATGTGGGTATCCATACTATAACATGATATAACGGTTACATTCAATTCCAACTGATAAATTAATGTTAGAAAAGTTAATGAAATTGAAGTGTATATGTATATAGGAGATAAATAAATAAATAAATAAAAGAAATACCATGACCCGACCCGATTAGTCTTCGAAACAGGAAATGAAGTGATAGAATGATAGAATAATGCATGGACTTTCTATAGCTAGAAGGCTTGTGGGCGCGATTTAGCAAAGCTCTCACCGCCCGTGGATTATCGTTGTTGTTGTTGTCGTCGTCGTCGTCGTTGTTGTTATATTCGTCGTAGTGTATACACATAGTATATAAGTAAATGGTAACGCTATGTTGCGTTCTTGACTCTCACTATACGATTCTATATAAATAAATGCATGTAGAAGCCATATAAAAGAGTTAACGCCCTTCGACCTAATCGACGTCGCCGACTCGTTTGTCTCTTCTCTCTTTACCTCTTCATATTTTCTTTGTGTATAATCGCGCGCCTTGTTCGGAACACGTTTCACAGTGGGTGGATGAGAAAAAAAGAGTAAATATCCCGTTGCGTATTTGCAGCGTGAAAGTACGCGTTCCTATCGCGCTCAAAGCTGTCACGAGCATTCTGCCTATAGCATCAACATAGCGCTTGGGAAAACGATTATGCCTGAAACCTTCTCTTCCTTATATATACATATTTATGCATATATAAATGGTTATATATATATATATATCTGTGAGTGTTATCGGCATGAAATGCACACGATGACGCGCAGTCTACCCTAAAGGCAATTCAGTTTAACGGCACAATAAGGATATTATCTACAGAGACCACTGAGATATATGAATCTTTAATTTTATAATCGATATTACTATTTTTCTTTGATATAAAATTGAGTTATTTGTTTATATTTGTTCTTGTTTGTCTGGACAAATTTCGCTTTAAATTTTTTTTTCTTTCTGTTGATATTTCATTTCAGATAAATGTAATTGTTTGCCTGAATTTATCCATTCCTGGATTATGTGGAATTCATGAGTGATTTGAGTTGATATAAACAATTGTTGTGTGGAAAAATTCACACCAATAAACTACAGTGTTTGTGAAATATTAATATTGAAATACGTTCCCTATGAACGTACATTTATGGACACTGAGAGGTTTTGAAATTATAATTGAATACTCATTTCGGATAACTTATTTCTCATGCTAAACTTTGTCAGTGTTTTCAACATCTACGTGTATAAGAAACAACTGCATAAATTACTTTCTCAGAAATGGCAATGATATCTGATCTGCAATTTTGAATATTACGGAATGAAATTTTGTCACAGTTTCCTCACACAAATAATAAAATTTTCCATGTTATCATACTGATGTCGTCTTTAAAGTTACAAACATATTATATATCCAAGTAGATTACTTTTATGTAACATCCTGCACATGTATGTCCATAACATATATCTTTTTATATTTATATATATATATATATATATATATATATATATATATTCCTCACTAAATGTACACTCACTATCCACGACGAAACAATATTGAAAACCTTTTTTGAGGTGAAATGATCGGAACTAACATTAATTGAATTGATTTTTCGTTCAGTGATTTTTCGTTATCAACATTACCATAATATAAGTGTTATACGCGACCATATATATATATATACATGTGTATGTAAATGGTAAATGTGTACAGCAGCTTCCTCCTTGGCTGCCGCACCAACTGCTACTAACGTACTTTGGTTGAAAAGTAGACAAGCACCACCCGGCTCTCTCCATCGGAGGGGTGTACACTATTGCTAACCCAGCTCTCTTTTTCCTTTGTCCTCTTTCTCTCGCCCCATTACAGACGTTGTTCCACGTGCTCTGTCATTCCATATATGTATATGTCCATATAAAATTTTATCATGCGTGTGTGATCCCTGGGAAATTACGGTATGATGTACTCTCTTTCCAACGGATCTCAACCAACACCATCTTATTTGTACGGCAATTTTTTTTTTATTATTCTTTCTTTCTTATTCATCGCGTGAGGTGAACATTGAATGGATCAATAACACTGGGGGCTGGTACTTGAAAGCTAAACAAATGATATTCTACCGTTATGACTTCTCACTATTATTCGGGAGTATGTGCCCGCGAGCAATATGGAAAAAAAAAAAAACCGGTTACTACTATCTATTTTTTTTTTATACTTCCCATCCTCATTTTCATTTATTCATTTCAATATTCGTTCTTTTCTTTTTCTTTTTTCTGTTCTGTACATGATTAGTAAATGGAGGAAATTGTGTGTCAGACTGGTCGTCAGTTTGTATAAATAAATTCCAATTTCTGGCTGCACGCAATAGGAATACATACATTCATGTGTGTATTCACGTTGCATTTACATTTGCGGTGAGAGTTTTACGGGTGACCACCACGACAACCACCCAACCAACCACTACACCAATAAGGATTGTGAGGGGTCAATGCCTAAGCATTTCCACGAATGCTGTGTTTGGTATATATGTATTTATATATATGCCAAAGTGGTTTGCATAGCTAGTGACTATGTGTGATTTTGTATTGGCGGTTGGCCTACCTGGTTATACGCCCGTCGTGTAACTAACCAATGTCGTTCACGATTCTCTCCACTTCAAATACCAATATATGCTTATATGTACCATTCTATGTACACTATGTATATATGTTTATATATATGTATTCATGAATGTGTATGTATTTGAAGGTTTGGACGCTCCTGGTGTTTCGCCCGTGCCTTTGGACATTGTATTGCTACATGACAGTTTAACAAAGTCGCACGACTGGTTTCCAAATTATTGTTGTAAACTTTAACTATGTATACGTACACATATGATATTTGCAACTCATGACGTATATGGGAGAATACAAGTTGTGAAAAATGTGGCTGGAGTGTATGTACGTGTATGGAGAAACGCGGAGTGGTTTCTTAAAGGGGAAATGCAATACCAAACAAGGATGAAATTCTCCAATTTAAAAGTTTATTCAAATAGTTTAAATAAATAAGAAAATGTCGCGTGTTTTTGATTTCATCTTAAGAATTAATATACCAAATGGACTCATGAAACTTCGTATAAAAAATTCTCCATAGTCCCTATTATAATTGTTTTGATCCATGGAATAATTGAAAATTTTTTGACACATTGTAATTGAAAAAAAAATACCGTCGACAATCATACATTTATTCTCATGAGCTTCATATGAGTTTTAGTCTATGGAAGAGAGAATTAAAAGTATATCTGTATTTCATTATGTAGTAAAGTAGTCGTTTTTCTACGTACAAAGTTTCTAAATGCTTTTAAATGTGTCGTCTTTTGCGTTCAAGCATGGAAACGTTTTATATACGTACATATAGATAGATATACGTTTACTCTCAATCATTTGCAATTCAAATTGCCGATGGGTAGACTGAAAATTTCAAAATTTAGTTGAACGAACTCGTTTAACGTTTCACACAGAACGAACTCTCATAAATATATATATATATCAACGACGATGTATCTGGAACAATGGGAAGTGTGCGGGACATACGGGGCGGTAGAGGGAACTCTATTGAACGGGAAAAGGGAAATAATGAGGAATAATTGCCTGTGTCCTTGTATCTATATATATATATATATATATATATATATCTATAAGTGCTAAACAGGAACTTCATACAGGAAGTGTAGATTCATCACGTTTAATTCAAAATTTCTCTCTTACTCCATGCATATTCAAACTTCGAATTTCTCTTCAATAATTTCTGCAATATGACGACATATTTTTAAATTTAATATTTTATATCGTATATTTTTTTTACTCCTCATCATTTGAAAGTGTATATTGAGACAGAATGAAGTTTCTCATAATCAAGAATTTATTGCAGAAGCGATAGAAGAAAGTATTGGTATTGGCGAGAATTTATTCTCCCAATTCATGTGCTTGAAAGTATGATTCACTAGCTGTCTGTCTGTCTGTCTGTCTGCCTGTTCGTCTATGTCTGTTTGATATGAGTCAGGTAACGTCCGAGAGTGATTGTATCAAAAATTTTTAATTCATACATGGTACAAATTTACAGATTCTCTCATCCTTTATATGTAAAATATGATCGCAATTGTATACGATGGAATCAACAAGTCAGTAGCATTGTAGGAAAGGAGAACCAAAAAATTGATGAATAGAAACATAGAATAGAAAATAATCGAGAGGATTTAATTTCCACTATAATGTTATGGACCAAAAGTCAACGCTCAGTTTCCATGATTATGTTTTGCGATAATTACTCGCACAGTCTATGGCCAAATGGTTCACCAGGCAGGTTGGAAAAGAGGGAAGAGGGTTGTTGTGAAGGATGAGATCTGTGGGTTTAATTCAATTTAGCGAACGTTGAGCACTTGCCGTGTGGTATCTACTCCGATGTTCGAAATAGTTTGCTCGTTATTCCGCACAGTGTATATGTATAAGTAAATGTTTGCAGCACTCCACTACCAGATTTGGCGTTTAGTTGTCCTAAACATTCACACGTTTGCCTTGCCTCAATCACTCCGTTTTCCATTACTCTCTTCAATTTTCAATATATATATATAAATACCGCAAAATATTTTACAAATCAATTTTTACATACAATTCCCATCAGAATTCTCTTCGTCTTATAACGGAATATCTGAGACAATTACTCTGGCATTCCTTTTTAATTATATCATAAAGATATTCGAACAGAAGTTTTAATGCTGGATAAATGTTATATACACTATTGCACCGCTACCACACGTGCTTGTTGAAATACGAGCGAGCACACGTAATATTTATATATTTAATATATACAGTCAACGTCCCTCCGTGGCACGTAAATCTACTTGTTTCACGAGAGAGTACACGCCTACATTACTATACACGAAACTGCAAACACACACTTGGCCTTACACAAGGTTTCCATCCAATATATATTCTACTTTAAATCAGTATATTTCAATAAATCTCATTCCTTTCTCCCAGTTCTTTTTTCCCAATCGCACTGATCGCTATCTTTATGCAGTATATAAAATACACATTGGAAATAAAATAGACGACTGTTCCAATTGACCCTCGGAAAATACTAGTGAAATGTTTTCAATTAAATCCATTATTCTCTAAGACTCTGTAGAGATAACTGTAAATTTATCGTTAAACGTATTTAATAATATTTCTACTGTCAATAATTTCAGAGAAACTTCGGTCCAACTTTTGTTTAACGACATGAACTTGTGAGACAGGGAGAGAATGAAAGTAATAGCTGGAGGGGGAGGAAGAGAGAGAGAGAGAGTTGGTAGGGTTATGGACGAATCGAGAGGCAGGGGGAAAAGAGTGATCTCTATATACAGACATATCGGAATTCAGCAGTAATTATGCCCTCAAGGATTGAAATGAAGAGTATATACAACGTTCGCCAGTACAACAGAAAACAAAAGAAAATAGTTCTATACTCCAGAGTTTCCGTTCACATTTTAATGTCTTCCACAAATTTTGTGAGTCATTCCCAAAATGTTGCAGCACGATAACGAAGTTATATATTTATGGGTATAAAATAAAATTGTCGAGTTTGTGTGAAGTTGAATTTACTTGACAAATTAATTAGTAAAATAAAAACGACATAACTAAATATATTTAATGGCTTTTCCGGTTAATATAATTGAGCTAAATAAATTCTCTTGGGGTTTATATTCGAAATGATCTCATTGTATATCAATCGAGCGTATAAAAGTTGTGAATTAGCAATAACTGAATGAATGATAATGTAATTTTTGGCGGTGCTTTGTATCAATTGAAGGCGTAATTTTTTAACGCATTTTTCTCAAAATTAAATTTTTCAAACTGCTTGCATGATATCTTTGGAAATAACACTTCAATTCAGTTCAAACGAGTTTCATTATATCGCGACTCCTGAAAGATAATCCGCGATGAAATTTAATTTCCATTATTTTTTTTTTGTCTTGATCTTCATCAGTGAATAATGCATTACGATATATTATGCCTACACACATACGCGCGGCACATGTACATATGCATATGTATACCCAGCAAGTGGAGCGTGAGATCAAGTCTCTTATACGGTAGTAAATATACATGAATGACTAGTTCATGAATTCATCATACAACTACTACTACGTCTCATACATTAAGTCAGATTACGGTCATTAAATTGATAAGAGACGAAATATGATTTGTGTCACCCGTCAGCGCATAGAACTCCCGGACTTTTTTTTTTGTTGTATATATTCATTATATTCCTGTATATACTTCATATAAAAAGCTTCAAGCATTCATTACCAATTTTCTCCCCTCCAATTGAGTCCACACTCCAGAGGACATTGTACAAGGGGTGCAGATGATATACTGCCAAGTCCGTAATTTTTTTTTTTTTACTTTCATTCTCTCACACTCCCGTTTCTATCTCTCTCACTGTTTCTCGTTCCCACTCGTTATGCCTCTTGACAAACCGATTCATAAAGATGCGTAGGAGTTGATAAAATATAAGTGACCTCGTTTGTCGTGGATCCAGTCGAGGTACTGTAAGAAATATATGTCTCTATTCATCTTCGTCGTTGTTTTATTTTTCGCTATTTGCTCTGCTTCTTCTTCTTGTTCTTGTTCTTCTTCTTCTTTATCTTCTCCTTCGGCAACGTCTGCTGTTCGTGATCCCACGACGATGTGAGAGGGGTGCAAGTTCAACTTCTTCTTTCTACGTAGCACTTAGACCGTCACTCCATTGTTATTTCAATCGTTCGAGGGTGGAGTCCTGGAAAAGCCATGGCTGTGAAAACTTACGACGTTGTCGAATAAATATTGAATCAATATTTTTTTTTAACGAATTTTATTCCTTTTTTTTTTTTTTCCTAATCTTCAAGTGCATTTCCATCAGTGTATTTGGACAATGTTATTGGCGCGATTTCAAATGAAAAAAGATCTTGCATTGAAATTAAATGAATTTATAATTCTTTCATTTTGTGTGTATGTTCAAGAGGGGTTTCAAAATGGACATTAATTTTTAACATATAATAAAATTAACTTTTGTCAGGTATATTATCGACATTTGCATCCCCTATAGTTATTCAATAATGATTATTCTGATCACATATCAAATAGTCCGGCGAACAATCAACTCCGTTAACAACAGTGTCACCAGAATCGAAAAAGACATATTACCATTTACTCAGAATGTGTATGTTATTTCATTTAATTTCCCAGACAACTTGAGTGGTTGATCTTGAAATGTATCTCTCTGGAGGAATAACATCCGAGACGACGATAATAATATCTCGCTCAACCCTTTGCTAATGTCTCTTGTAGAACTAATTACAAATAGAAAGTTCAAGTCAAATGTGATTAGATAGCTCATCGGATAACTCGTAAACATTTGACAACGTTGGATGTACACGCATATGATACGCTTACACATGACTATCAAATCAAGGGGATTATCTCAAATTCATTTATGTATAATGTGAGTGTGTGGGTGGGTGTAGAGTTTGCAAGTGATTCGAAACCAAACTTTTCTTTAATACGATATATCTTGTGTATCGTGTATTATATGTAGGGTGTTACATGTTGGAGTGTATGTGAAAGTACATTTGTAATGTATTCGAGTAGAAGAGGTGGATTATGGTTGCCTGCGGCGCGTCCTCAACGTAGTTCTTGGAATTTCTCATGACACAAAGCCAAGATGTATATTGCATACGATTATCTCACTTCCTGTTATGTATATCAATTTGTGTGGGAATAACCAATCTTCGTGGAATTTATTATTTAATGTCTATTACTCACGATTATCCGCGATTATTTATCTGTCTTGTAAATTCTACTGTATATTTTTTAGTTACTTAGAAGCTTACCTGTAACAGAAAATAACAAAAAGGAAAATGAAATCAAGGATTTTCCACAATAGAGATGATGAATAGTATAAAAGAATTATTTTTTACTTTACATAATAACTGTCACGTGTCAACAAAAGAAATCCGGAAGAAGTCATACATTTTGTTTTGATTGTCGCCAATGCAAATGAAACAAATAGATTTAAAATATGAATAGGTAAAATATATAATCAGCGTGGATAATTTACACATGCACTGATACAATAGTGTTTTTAAATTATTATTATCTTTTTTTATTCGATAGCTGGTGATTATCTGAGATTTCATTTCACGTGACCCGTGACACGTTTGAACACGTAACATTACCCAGTCATATATGTCCCAGTTGACGGTTCAATATTATTTACATGACTGAACGCAAGAATGTATAGAACTGTTGAAATTTCACGTGTGGATTTATATATTCGCGCCAGTTGGTTACATGTTTTATCAGATCGCCACAGCGTGGCGCTCTACCACTGGGAATTTCTCACATGACATAATTGCACCACCGGCTGGTTTATACATTATATCATTGCACATTACCATCTACCGTGTACAGTATAAAACCACATAAGCTTGTATGGCAAACGTCAATGCACTGAAAATTCTTTTCATGATAATTTTCAAGTGTATTTTCACATTTGTGCTTTAACAACACTTGGCGACGAGTTTATCTATTTCAGTATAACTCTGCCTATATTAATATATAACTATAGATGGAGAAATGTATATCCGGCACAGCCGGAGTTACAAGTCGCATTTTCATAAATATATACCTTGCATCGCAAACAAATATATCTCCATTGGTTTTTTTTTCCCCTCTTTTCGTTGTTAAAATATTGTTGAGCGGTTTTCGCGTTCATGCCAATATGGCTACTGTGCACCAAGCTATATAATATCCGATACCATTATCGTACGCGATGCTATTATAGCCAAATAGGAACTACGTATAGCTATATGCAATGCTCTTTATATATATATAGATATGTTGCAGAGAAATTATCAAGCATGAGTCTTTGTATGGTATATAGATAATCAATATATTTAAATATACATGTACATATTGTGTATACATACACGTTATATGTTGTTATGCATATCCTTCAGAGACGAACATCGATTTGCCTATCTTAGCTTCTCTGACATGATATTGGGCTTCGAGTCGCGTGCATGCATTGTATTGTATATGATGAAACGGAAATTGCTTCGCTTTAAACGACAAATGGATTTCCCCACGCTAAATTGCTTTCGAAACCTCAAAAATGTTCGAAGTGGAATCGATTCAAATAGATGAGAATTATGTTCACAAGATTAATTTTCTCGCGGGATAACGTTGAGATGATAATGATTGTTTGATTGTTATATTTCTGTTCATGAATTTTGCTTTCATCAGTTATTTTATTTATTGAAATATACGTTTTTGGTTAAAAATTTACTGTAGAAGTTGATAATCAATTGCCCCTTACAACATTATGGGTACGTATTTATTAATAGCTATAATAAAATATAGTAAAAATCGTTGATCTGTATTCTTTAAAAAGGTGAAAAATATACGTGTGTATAGATGGCGGTATGTTGGCTCGTAAATGGATAGTACGCTGTTGGGAATCGTAAAATGAAACGGGTGAATGTTCTCGTTAATGCCAAATCTGCGGTGTCGTTAGTACCAATGAATGGTATGTATTATATATATATATATACAGATTCATATAGAAGTGTTTATGTGGTGGTTGCGTTATTGTATTACTTGACATGTTACACGACGCAACGCAAATATTTCGAGTGTATAGCACTATTGCTTGTATTTTAGTATTGAACACACTGGATGATGCGATGGAGTGATGTTATATCGTTGTACATATATTCGAAGTGCTGGTCTATCCCAAGTGTTTCAACAAGCTCTCACACTATTTGGCATTATAGTCTATACAGAGAGATTATATAACCACGAGAATTTGTGGTATTTGAGTATCGTCATGGCGGCACGCGACCAATGTCGATCAAACTTGGGCCAACGGTTATATAGTCAAATTTCTGAGGTCTGTTCAACTGCAATGTCCTTATATAGATATATATTGAGTGGGGGACTGTCAGAATGTCTAACGTGCCTAAGAAATTTCTAGTCAAGACAGCAATTTAGATATTGTATTGATCATTGAATGTCGATAAATTCTTTTTTATTATTATTTTTTTTTTTTTCAATAAAAAGAAAATCTTTGGGGCATTTGAATTATTTTTTAATCTCTTTCATGTATTTCGACTTTGAATGATATCAAAGAAAATCCGGAAATTGATAAATACAGAGAATTATAATATACGAAGTGTGCTATGGCGTTTTGTGGAAACCCATTGTGCAATAGAGCGGTGATGTACTCAATTGGCCATTTTCCCTTCGATCGTTCTAGAATTCCTATCTATAAATTTACAGCCACAAAGGAATGTGTATATATACATTGATCGAACAAACCACGAAATGTGATCTAGGACAAGCAATGTTACAATCCAATACATGTATGTATATGTATGAAGGAGTATGGTATATATTCTATTTCGTTAAAAAAATAGAATTAAATGAATAAGAGCATTTTCACAAGTCTTACAAACAAAATCAAACATTTGGTTAAATTCAACTTTTCTATCGTTATTTCAGAGTATATATGTGAGAGTTATGAAGAGTTTGTATTCAAGCGAGAAGGTCTAATAATTCTCATTGGAAATTTGATTGATCTGAGTATTTTTTTTGTTGCCCTGATAAAAATAGTTTTTCAATCAATTATCCGTCCTTGACCAAGATTTATTTTCATCACCACACATTTTTGTGAACCTCATTCAATTCACAATTTATTTTTACTTCGTTTCAATCAAACTGAATAAGATTCAATGAAACAAAAAAATACTGAAAGCACACATATATTCAATTTTTTTTTTTTTGGCTTCTCATGGTATAAAATGAAATTTTCATTTTATGCCCCAACCGAATTAATGGAATTTGACGCGCACTAACGAGATTAAACTCGATCGTGCGAACCATGTGGCGTCTTTCTCGGGCATTTGGTTTCATATTTTCTTTATATATATATTATCATTTTTTTTCCTTTCTATTACTCACATATATATATATATATATATAATGATCTACTCTTCCCCATCCTCTCTCTTTCAATCTTTTTCTCTTTCTCTATAAGGGTATATAACAAAAATCGTGGAGACCACCGGCAGTGAACCATAGTGGAGACTCGAAATAAAGCGTATAAATCTGGCCGCACGTGTGTGGCATAGCCGTGGATTTTCTCGACATTTCGCTGTGTCCTTTATATATACAAACTATATGACTATGCCAATGCCGAAAATGGAGGGTGAAGGGTGAAGAGTGAAAGGGGAAAGTACGAGAGAATAAAGAGGAGAGAGAATGTATGAAGTAAACAGCTGCGGTTGCGTGTATCCTGGCGCTTTGGCGTGCAGATAAAACCTTTCCTATACTCATAAAGTATGGATGCTTCGCGTACACTTTATGTTCTTATTCATTTTCATTCATTCATTCATCCATTTATTTATTTATTTATTTATTTATATATTTCTTCATATGTTGTGGTTGCTTGTGTCGATGAGAAAAATGCGGAGATGCTTTTGTCTATATTTTTTTTTGTCATATAATCGCGCTTTTATAAAATTTCAATTTTTCCCTCATGCAATTTGAATAACTTTTGTCGTGTGTGCACCACTTATATTCCATACACGACGTTTCATAATGTTACGCAGGTGTTGTTTTCAACGATGAAGGTTGCACTTTATTATCTATGCATCCGGTCGAATAAATATGCCAACCATTACATTGGCTTTATGCATGAGTGGATAACGAAAAAAAAAAAAATATATATCGTAGAAATAGTGAATTTTTTAGTCATTATTTAAGAAGCAATAATTTTAATTTTATGCTAAGAAAATCGAAAAATTGCCAATCAAAACCTCATGAATCGAATTGTTTGTCAATCTCTTCTTTATTTTTAACAAATTTACTATACTGAAATTATATAAGTTCCCACAGGAAAAAAATTTCGAAAATTTGTCTCCTTTTTTTTTTTGTATCGAGTGTATCGAAGATGATGAGTATTATTTAATTACAGCTTTGGTAGGTTAAAATCCTCAAATGGATTTTCGGTTTATGAGTATGCTGATTTAACTGGATATTTTTCTGACCGTGGTATAAAATCCTCTTGGTCATAATTTAGAAGTCTATAATCCAAACAGTTCATTGAAACACGTTGTATAATTCACATATACTTATTGACCGTTTATATACTCACGAGTGTATTCACCTCACTCGGATCAATAAATAGCTTTCACATATTCTTCAGCAAAACTCTCACGAAAAAATAGAAATTAAATATGAAAACAAATTATATAACAAACCTTGTTTCAATGAAGAAATAAATTACATAAAATAATTCCTTATTTTTAATCCAATACGAAAAACTCACTAAAAAAATAAATCAATAGAATGAACAATTTTTTTCTTCAAACTCCCTACAATCAAACGTCACATGAGGACACAAATGAAGATAGTGGGACATAACTGTACGTTTTGATATACACAATCACTTTTTTAAACATGACACAATTAACAGCCGATGTAAATGTTTCACGATCGTCAACCGATTGACTACTGCGTGGCTCTAGTATACACCGAATATATCGTGAAAAACTTGTGTTAGCAAGAATGTATGCATGTGGGGAGAATGAGAGACAGACAGGAAGAGTGTGTATGAGAGAGAGAGAGACAGACCATTCCTTCTTTTTCTTCTCTTTCTAACTTTATGCTATATACCAAGTGGCACATTCTGAGTCACTCGTGACATGCCGTGCGAACGCGTCATGTGATTACGAATGCAAACGGGCGGTCTTTACTCGCTTCGAATACTGTGTACAGTTTTTTCATTTTATACTATATGTATATATACATATGAGGAGAAAAAAAAAAAAGTAATTTGATTCCAGGCGATTTTGTCGCTTGTCCTGAATTAAAAAAGAATTAAAATTTGAATGATGACTTTAAAATATGACTTTATGTCTGGATTTTATTTTGATCTAAATTATATGTCTGGTTTTGATCCAAATTAATAATGGTACTCGTTAAAAATATAATACGCATTCATATGTTGAATGAGGATCAATAGTGAATTAATAATATTGAGTATGTGAAATAAGGAAATGAATACTTGTATCTATGAGTACTTGAAACCAAACCTGTTTGGTCTAAATATATTCTAGAGTGATGAGCGAACATCAACTTTGTGACTATTGATGAAACTAGTAATGGATAAATACGTCGATAAAAAAATAGATTGACTCATTGAACTACAGTTAAATCAATTAATATTTTTTCTTCCCTGTTAACGTCAATATTTCCAGCTATATTGTACAGTTAAAATTTTGTTTCCTCAATCAATCTGTTGTAACAAATGACTTGTTGGCATATTGTGGACACGCGCGAGTCAGTTTACCAAGAAATTTTATGGCACATTGGGTTGGGTCAAGCGGAAATGCAATCGTCCTCCCGTATATGAACTCTTGCTGAACTTCAAAACTCAAATGGTCTGTGTAAATTTAAATGTCTCATATATATATATATTTAGTAATGTTGAGTGTATACGTATAGGGATCTAGAGGGGCATTCCTGCGCGTTTCTCAATCGCACTATTATATTTATGTCACGTACAACCTGATGGCACTATACTTGGATCGAAACCTTTCTCAAGCAACTGATACTCTTTCTAGCACTCAACACCTTCAATGTCACTTCAATAAGCTCATCTTTCTGCTTCTTTGAATATATTCATTGTTTATTGTGTAATAAAACGAAGAAGTAAAAAGTAACGAGTACATTGAGATGAGAAGAAAAAAAAAAATTGCATTTCTAAGTGAATTACATTCATTTTAATCATATTTATATGAGAGGGCGTTATTCAAGTGAGTCACCGGTGACGAGTCAATGTAATGGTATTCATGCTGGCCATGAGATAATTGATGTAAAGATAATTTTCGCTTTGGAAATTGATAATAAAATAAACTGAATCTTCACCAAATACTCCTTCACCAACTGATGAAAAATATTTCAATTTTATATTTCCTTCGACGTTTTTCCTGTTCAACTCTAAGATCATTCCAATGATTCATTTTATACTGATGGACAATAGTGTGATTTCACCTTTTGTATAAATTTGGTGTATTTGAAATTTATACGAATGTGAATCTATATACAAATGATGTGTTTGGTAAATGTAAATTTGGCCATTCTAGTTAAGCAGCCGTGCAACTTCCTGAATCAGTGTTGGCTTTGTCGTGAAAGGATGAAAGTTATAGTATGTAATGGGGTATGTGCGGCACCGCCATATTTACTTCATGTTCCTATAACCCTTTTCGCTTTCACTCTCACTGTGTGTATTCCTTTATACATACATATACAAGCCATACCTCTACCAGACAAACCGCTAGTTCTGAAAACTAACATAACATAATTTTACTTGAGCCTCGAGGAATACATGGTCAAACTTGAATTACGATTTTCCCATTCTAACCATATGTATATATATTATATAACTTCATCCGAAATGTTTTACAATTGCAAAGGATGGTCATGTATATTCTCTTTCCTTAAAAATCAACTATTATGACTATTATTTAATAAATTATTCATTGAGTGAGCGTCACATTTCTCTCACGTTGAATTTAACATTAATTTATGATAAAAACATTCTGACGTAAGTTTTCAAACGATAAAATAAATAGAGGTTTCATCAACTGTGTGTGCAGGTACTTCATCACCGGGTTTATTTGTGAAATTGAATTTAAAAATCAACTAATTAATATTGGCAGTCTAGACAGCTGCTGAGTGAATAAAAAAGTTATTAATTTGTTCATTCCATTTCTCACTGTTGAAAAAATTGTGTGATTATTGTGTTGCATTTATATTTTCATTGTCGTATCATGTTCACATTACTAACGAAATTATCATAGAGTTCGTATTCTTTGAGAGTTATCATAGATACTAATATGAAGAGAACCGGTTGGTAAGTTTAATTGGTTCCAATGAATCCGTTTTCTGTATACTTTTAACGCCTCGATGACTCAATTAGCGTCAAAGTTTGATGCTACTCTCACTCCTCTCCTCATCTGTACTCTCACAGAATCTTTTACTCGTTAAATACTCCAAAGCGCCATTCAGAACAAAAACAAGAACAAGAAGTAAATGAAACTTTGATATTCCAATTTTAAATGAAAAATCCAAGTTGAAAAACGAATTGTTTCTTTGTAATTCTTTGAATTTATAATTGTTACAACCAAATTCTGCACCACGTTCTGATATTGTTCTAAACTTTTTGTTATACTCGTGTTACCATAATGTCGAAGTTTGAAATAAAATTGCAAAGTTCACTCAAACTATTTCACACCGTGTCTACGAAATATATAAAGCATGTCTATCAGGATCTATGACCGTCCCGGTTATCGCTATACCACATCAAGTATCTACCAGACCATTATAAGGATATCGAGTGAAACATAAGTGCTTTCGGCGTCGACCATCATATATATATTTTACTGTGTCCCCGAAGCTTGTGCCTGTCACGTTTGCGGCATAATTCCAACGACAGTTAATAAAGTGCCCACGTTAGCTCACCAACCACCATCACCATCACCGATAACCACGGGGATTTGGCGAGATCTCATCGCATAGCTATTCAGGCATGAGCAATCATCGAACGTGAGTATCCGCCAATGGTTTATTTACGCATACATGACCATGTATATTTGTAGATATCGCAAATTTATAAACGATTGATTGATTGGAACAATTTTAATTATCATATACTGTTGTCAAAAATCGGTTCATTGGACAAATTGAAAATTAAAGCCGCGGTTTTGAATATTAAAGTAAATATGTATTATGTTTATTATTTAGTCAATGTAATAATATACTGTGTTTGAGTGGAAAGCACAAGGATCTGAAGTAAAAGACAATATACTTTTATCTATACACATCGAGAACTCGTCATCAGTTTTCTGTCCCTATTATATGAAATTACAAAACGTTACGTAAATTATGTTTCATATATTATTAACATATTTGAACATTTATTATTAAAGACTTTAAGAATTGAAAAACTGTATATTCTGACAATGTATTTCTATTAATGCAATCACTGATGAAAAGTATCATGATTATAATAAAGAAAAATTTAGGATGGTGGAAGTTTTTTATTCTTCCAGCGTCGACAATGTGAATTAAAGACATCCCGGAAGGTCCATAGTCATGTTCCAACACGTACAGCATAGCCGGAGGAAACGTGTGTGGCGCTTGCGCGCGTGTACGTATAGAAAAAAATGGAATTTTCTTTTTTCTCTATCTTTTTGCGTAGCGCGCTTGCACCACAGCATACAATATGACCGGATAGGATGTAGGACGAGAGAGGAACGAAGAGTCTCTGAGATTATAGGTACATGCATTCACTATCCGCCAAACGTCAGGGTATAGTTTATTATCCTGATTCTCCTACCCGTCTTTAGTCGGTGAACCGCAAAAAAATTGTTGCAGAACATCTACAAAATTATGATAAATATTTCGAGATATAGCTAGCCTTAAAAAATTTTTTATGAGTGATGAATGAGGGAAAAAGTTGTAGCTAGATTCTCCGAATATCGTCGGAACTAATTAGTGGATAATGAGGGAAAAATAAAACACGGTTTTACAACGACAATAAATAGTTTTTTAAGGAAAATATTGACAATTGTCGAAGTTGAATCATATCAAGAAGAATTGAAGTAAATGAACTCACGAAATTTCATTCCTATCGAATGATTAGTTCTCGAGATATCGCACACACCACTTTGGAGGAAATTGCTTTGCGATAAACGCGGTTAAAGTTTCAACATGGTATTTGGCGCTGATTGACCCATTCTTGAAAGCACTTTGAGAAAATGCGAAAAAAAAATGGACTTATTTTTAAATTTAGCAGTGTAGTTCCACCCTCAAGAAAGAAATTGAACATGTTACTTCGTGACTCGTGAGTGAGCAATTTTGTATATTGTATAGAATACTTGTGATTTTATCGAGTGACGTGATGTATGGAAAATCAATTGGTTTTGTAATTATATAAGTAAATTGTTTCTTCCCCTCGTGTGACGCTTGCCTAGTATGTCAACTGACCGTGGCCTGCATTTGAAAGCTGACAATATGTATACATAAACTTAACTGGCGCACAACATCGTGCCAAAACTGTGTACCCTCACGTTGTTGCATGTATATATACGTACAAACTACACATACATACATTCGCTGCGAGAGTCCGCTGAGTTTACAATAATCCACCACCATCCACCATACTCATAGGACTATGTAGTGAAAGCATCTAGACTATCGCAATGTGTGTTGGTTGCTGATAAGAACATGCTACGTTGACGAGTATTAATGAAAATTAAAAAAAAAAAAACGAATTTATACCTTTCACAATCATTGAAACAAGTTTTATTTTTATTTTTTTTTCCTCCATAAATATGATTTTAGATAAATTGTTATCGGTTGTGGTTAACGGATTTCATTGACAGTGGTCGGAGATGACTCAGGATTATATCGAGAAAAAAAATGAAAAAAAAAAATAAAATAATGCGAAATACAATATGAAATAATTGAAAAAAAAAAAAAGTAATAAGTTTTGAAACGATAGATCGTTTGCGGTAAGGAAGTTCATTCCAAGCCGTTTGTCCGCGTTTTGGATGATATATATGGATGGTGAGGGGGGTTGCTTTCTACCATTACGTAGGTGGAACGTCGCAAAGATTTATGATTCTCCTAATGGCACATGCACAAAGCGCACCAGCAGCGCCACGAACATATTCCCTTCATACGTACATATACATGATTGCATTTATATCTATAATATGTATATGAATGTCATTGGTGATCTTGCTCTTGATACAATTTCGATTGCATTACTCGTTATTCGATGATAGAGTTTGGAAAACTATAATTTATGTTTGATCGATGATAATTGATTTTTGTATATTAATTGCTGCCATAACATGCAATGTAAATCTATCATATATATATATGATGGTGAATTATTATTATTGAAAGCCACCAACCATTAATAAATCTTTTATGTGCAAAAAAATATAAAATGAGAAGAAGGAATTTAATAAAGCTGAAGATTAAAAAGTTAAACTTTTGTGTTGAGTTTGCGACTGTGGAAAATATATTTCAAACCCACTCGAGGTAATATTTAAACGATGTAGGTGAGGGTGAGAGAGAGAGAGAGAGAGAGAGAGATAGGGGAAAAAGGGTATGGGAGGGGGCATGACCGCCACTGAGAAAGAGATGGGGTATAGAAAGAGGGAGAAAGGAAGGAAGGGATTTTCACCGGAGCAATTTCAACCACACAGTCAAAAAGTATAATTACTCCTACTATTTTTTTTCTTTTCTGAAAAATTCTTTCTAACAACTCCCTGCACACATTCTTACCCCAGTTCTTAATTCTTTCCTTCCGTTTCTTACATACCATGGAGTCTTTTCGACAGCAAGAAAGAAGGGGGGGGGGGGGGGATAACAATAATAATAAAAATAAAAGTAGAAACGAAAAAATACTCGCTGAGATGAAAAAATTTCAATGCTAGAAAAGAAGCTGGGCGAGAAATGTGTGGTGAATAAATTTTTTTTCCTCGTTCCCGACGACGTGAAAAGTACTGGCTAGCACACTCAGACGAATAATTGTCCACGTGCTTTCGTGGATGAAGGAGCAGGAATTATATATCACTACTCGACGGTCATCATGACATATACATTTATAAATGAAGAGAACTCAAAAAACTTTAATTTCTCTCTCACCTAAATTAGTCCTCCCTTCCATCCTATTTCACGACCATTATGCCGTCGTCGTAATTTACCTCCAAGCTCTCGTCCTATACCAGCTGGTATTCACCAGTGAATTAGGAGGATAATTATTTGGCTCAACTGTCTAAGAAGCTCGTTGAGGTGAAATTGTAGCGAAAATTATTAAACTTGGGTCTGTGAAGTAATGTAAGGAAAAAATAAATTCTGTAGTTATATTGCCGCTCGGCTTTTCTTCATGATACGAATGAGTTTGTAACTGCATTGAAAAAAAGTGTTCCGACAACTGAACATGGGATTACATCAGCGAGACGAAGAGTATCGTCAAGTGGACCGTGTAAATTCTAATATTTAGAATAAATGACTGAATTAAGAGTTTTCTTTTCAAATAATTCAGTGGTGAAAATTGGCGCGACAATATTATTAATTAGCCACTTTTTGCCTGAATATTTTCGGTTGATATTTCATTTTTATTTTCTTGGAATGAGTTGCCTATTGAAATGCAGAATTTCATTCGAAAATGCAGGAATATATTTCATATATTGTTATAGTGTGTATAACATCTGGAACAGTGCAATATCATGTTCACTTCAATGGCCACCAATGCATATTCGATAAGGGCCTTAATCCACCAGCAATTAGCTCGACCAACGGTCGCCACAGTTTCCGTCAATATAATATAACTATACCGTTCTCATCACGCCATTCGATTCAACGCTTCACACGGGTGTACCATACCCTGCGAATGTGTCAAGCTCATTCTCTCAACTGTCAAATAGCACAATTTACAAATTCCCGACAGTTTCCGATCATGAATAAAAATTTGTTGTTAATCAGCCGTCAATTATATTTCATCCGTCAGATTATTTTTGATTACAAACTGAATAATTTTGTTTCATTCGAGAACGTGAGATATAAAAAATGTCCATTTTTTCTTTTTGATATTACTATCATTCCTATGGGCAGTCATTTGTTTTCAATCACTCACCGTGAAATGTCTTCTTGTGATACTGCTCGTGGTGTAGTTGCTCCCCCATGAAGTGCCAAAGAAGATGCATGTCGCGACTCTTGCGAATATACCAATGAATTATTTTCCAATGCTGACACCGAACCATTTTGTTTGCCTGGGGATGTGAAATAGAAAACAAAAATTAATGTTGTTAGGTCTAGAAGAAAAAAGAAAAAATACAATGAGGTTTTTCAATTGATCGGAACGCATATGAGCGCGTATGTTTATCAGATAGTTTGTCTGGTTTTATTTGCGCGGCCGCCCCATCACTTTTAATTATTCAGTGAAAAAATGCCCCTTCAAACTGCGAACCTTCGATTAATATTTCCATTACCAATCCAACAAGTGATTATCTGTAATAACGAACAAAGAAACAAGAGCAAATAATAATAATAATCATGAGATGGAAATATTCGCTGCTAGCATTTCAATTAACGCTACAATAATTAAAAATAAAACATATAACTGAACGCAAAACTTCATTACAAGACGATGGAAATTTTTTTAAAATTTGTTTTCTATTGAAAATGCTTTTTAATTTTTTTTACATGAACTATTCTGCCCTTCACGGGTACGGAAATGAGAGTAGAGTGTCCGCTTTTCACTTGCCAAAGGCTGCAAACAAAGGAATGAGTTGAAATCTCCCATCCCAACCATTTTCACCCGTCCATCGTCCGCGCTGCTTTTTCTCGGGGTTACGCGCGTGAAACTTTTATCGAGCGGAAAGCAAAGCGTGGCTATGGTACTGAAACGTTTGAACGGGATGAAAAATTTTTCTCATGAAAAGTGTATCTATACAATGGTGCAACTGCATTTGTCATGCAAGACATATAGGCAAATGTTGGAGGTATATGTGTTTGAATATACTCCAGTATATAAATATGAGAACAGAACTGCTTGAAGAGAGCTTACGTTGTGGTGAGAGCGAATGATCTGAGGCCGGTGGCGGTGGTGGCAACGTTCCTTCCGGTTTGGCCACCAACAGTACAACCCTATCCTGTGTTGCTTTCAACGTCGCCACTGCTTCCTCGTGTGTCACGTTTTCCAAGTTTTTGTCACCCTAAACAAAAGAAAAAAAGGAAAGAATTGAATTAGTACATATAATGTTGTGAAGGATTTCATTTACTTATCACTGGATACTTTTAATAGACAGTGAATACGAAATTAATGAATAGCATTCGGGAACCGTCACTGTATGTGTATTCATTTATTCATTATTATTATTATTGTTGCTGTTATTGGGTTTCATATTCTCCCTTTATTTTTCAACGGAAGAAGTTTATTTTTTATTAAAACTATTTGTTCCAATCATGTACGATTTTTTTTTTTTGTATGCTATTGCATTTGCGTGTACTCCATTTTACCATGTAGTTAATTAACAAGTAAATAAATATATATGCATTCATGTATGCTCTGCTTTCCCAGCTATCACGTGAGCAAATACATATTGCATCTAAACTGTTAATTCGCTGATGTGTTAGTGCGCACATACAACCACTATACATTGCTTCTTCTTCCTCACGGTTTTTCGTCTATCAGCATCACTGAACTAATTAGCGAGTACGAATTATTTGTGAAGAGAACGATAAGAAGCGTCTGGACGTTATCGCGTTGGGTAGTTGTACTTCAACACAGCAAGTGAGTGAACGTGGGTAAAAGGGGATGGTTCGATAACGGTCTTTCTTACTGCCATCTGAGCGAGAGAAGTTTCGTTTACGACGGGTCGACATGCCAGTGTATTCAACGTAGTCATTATTGCGAGAGATCGTTAGTTGGCTGTATGTAATATGGCAATATTGAATGAAAAGACAAAAATAAATGAATGAATAAATGAAAAAAGAAGAGAAGAATTGTGTTCTTGCTTGTTTCAGTAGATTGTAATAGTACAAGTGTAGTACAACATCAGTAGCAGTAGACAGAAGTGCACTTGACAACCCCTCTTGGCTGAGTGTGAACTCGTAAACATATAATGTTTCGCATCACGGATGAGTTGCAAAGTTTCAGTAGTGTCAAACTATTTCAGAGTTCGTATTACACACAACTATTCCATATTTCCATTCATTGTCAATAGAGCTCACAATTTCAGAGTAAATACGTATTGGGAATATTGGTCTCGTTTCGAAACAGATTTCCGAATTTTTTCCAAAGTATTTGCTAACTCAAGTAATGATGTAGACGATAAAAACAAGAAAAAACTCATTCTTTTTTTCTGAAAAAGTTCATGTTTCCTTTTAATTTTACTATTTCTTTACTGAAAGCCAGTTTTTCCATTGTCAAATTGTGCCTTCGCAAATATAATATTTTTCATTTTACCATCATGAAGTGTTAAAGATTGTTGAAAAAATTGGACAATGCAACTCAAGGTAAAGCTCCGAGTTGAAATATTTAGATACAAGTGCTTTTATTTGGTGGGAATGAAAATTCATTTGAGGATTTTTATGAATAATTCAATTGCCGATATTATTTCATACACGTGAAAGAGGATTTTGCGTGGTGCGTCAAATAAATATTTTTTTTTTTTCTTTTCTTCTCGTACATATTTTTTTCACGTCTATCTGCCCACGAGGGATTTCTCGGGATGGCCTCAAGATAAATCGCTACATCGCGGAAAACCGGAATACGTATTTTTTCCGTTTTTTTTCTTTTTTTTTTCGGTAGAGGCGGAAAGAGAAAATCGTCAAAGTGGAAAATCGCGGAGAGGCTTTACTCTGTATAGTTGGTGTGTGTGTGTGTGTGGTTCGCTTTGGACAGCGAAAGAGCTATCAATTACCTTAGGGCCCCTCAGACTCGGCTTCACGCGGCCTAATCTATTTCTCCCATCCGCACTTAACCATCCATTTGTTGCGGGCGGGTAGAGTAAGCTCGAGTAGATATAAATAGAGAGAACGCAAAAAAAAAAGAAAAGAATATCCATCCCACACAGGAAGGGAAAAGAAGGCTTGATTGCAATCCAATAGAACTGATGTACTGTATATACAGACTATGATAAACGCTTAGTAATATATTTGTGGTAATTGATCACTGAATTCTTCACAAGATTAATACTCACTGTATAATGTTAAATAATGTTTGGTAGAGGAAGAACAATTATCAGAATCGATGTTATCATATTTTTTTTTCTCACTGTGTCATTAGCATCGCCGAAAATTTTTAATTCAACAAAAAAATTTTTTTTTCATTTTAATTTTCACATATAAATTGCACGCTCACAAATATATTATCCATATACGACCAGTCATTTTTATGACTAGGCAGCTATGATAATATAATGGGAGACGACACAATGAAAACGTGAGCACAAACGAGAAATTAGTACGACGAGGTGTGGAGATTTTTTTTTATGTGATACCCACCAAGCTGTTCCTGACGGCCACCAATTTGTCGCCAACTATGAGGCGTCCGTCAACTTGTGCCGCACCACCATCCATGATTTTCGTGACGTATATACCATTATCACCAGGTATATGTTGATTACCAATTCCACCAGCAATGCTAAATCCAAGTCCTTTATTTCCTTTAATCAATTCAATTTCGATCATGTGTGTGTGTCGCCTTCTTCGTACATACTGGAACAAAAATTAATCGTGTTAGAATGTGGTTATTTAGGGCAAATATAGATACTAATTCAAAGAACAAAAAAAAAACGTATCATTTTGGATGGAGAGAAAAAAGTAGTGAGTATTCAATGAACTGAACCGGTCGTTGCGAATCTCAAAAATATCCCCAGATACAATTCACCAATATATATATATACATCTATTGAATTGAGTCGCTCGCTCTCTTTCATTCAAATAATAATTGCACATCCCCGTGATTTCAATTGGTTATTAATATCATCTGTCAAACACACATCAAACATCTGTTGAGCGCACGTGAAAAACTCCAGTTGAAATAAAGAATAAAGGGAGTATAGAATAATAATAAAAAATAAAAATTGTTCCCAACATTTTTTACACTGCTCGCAACTGTTTTATCTCTCTCCCTCCCGCTCGCCTGCTTCGACTCACGAGAGACGATCGCTCATTCAATGTCAGATTGGAGGCTAGTCCTCCATATAAGTTGGAAAACTTTGTGCGCTCGTGGGATAGATATTAATGTGGATGCTGTGGGTAAAAGAGGAGACGTAGTGAGAAATGGCAAGGGATAAAAATTGTCAAGGAATCTCTCCGGCTTTACAAAATAAAGAAAAAAAATAAATAAAAAAAATAAGCGAAAAATAGCAACTTAATAAAACGAATAAATATGGTTTTTTTTTTGAAGGAAAAAAAAAATAAATAAATGATTGAATAAACAAACAAAAGATGGATAAAAAGGCTTACCAGTTTGACAGTGTTTCCGGCTCTTTTTAATGCATCAACAGCACTCGCGTGTGGTACATCCACCACGGTAATATCATTAACCTGAAGTATCGTATCATTGACGCGCAGACGACCGTCTGCTGATGCTGCGCCACCTGGTATAAGCTTCGTAATATATATAGCTGTGTCATTGCCAAAATGTGGATTGTCCGTGCCACCAGCAATACTGAATCCCAAACCAGCACCACCGCGTTCCAATATAATTTCTTCATATTCCCAATCATCATCGCCATTTGCCTGAAAATTTAAAAATTAAATAATACATCAAAATTAATGTTATAAAAAAGGATATGAAGAAGAAATAGCAGATGATGAAAATAAAGAGGACGAAATTCAGGATATATTCCAGTAAATATAAATTTTTTTTTATTATTCAATTTGAATTTTAGTACATAAACTATAAAGGTATTGATTAGAACGCTCAGCAATAAATCCCTTCCATCTACTCGATATCACCACCCGTGAATTTATTAATCTATAGATACATATAGGTATAGGTATTCCAATATATATCTCAGGGTTTATGAAGCCCACGAGCAGAATTTAGTACCTCGTAAATGCGTAATTAAATTCAGCCACTTTTCAAGTCAAAATCAATATACCTATAGATATTTGTCCTATGTATACGCATCGTTTGATTAATGAAATCAACCGCCCTCTATCTCCATTCTGGCTCTTATCAACAAAATGGATAAACATATGTTTCAAACCTCATACTCCAAAAGCCATCTCGACCGATAATTAAATTAACTTGCGTAATAATATTATTTAAAATTCAGTAGAAACACAAGCTTGAAATAAATACAACCTATCAGAGTAATTTGGCAAGAAAGTCTTTCTCAAACTGTCAACTCCATTCAGTGTGAAATAATCTTGTTCTTATTAATTTCCAGAATAAAAATAGATGACAGGACAGAAGTGAATATTCTGTGATTGTAAAAGAACACAACTATTAAAACCCACCCGAAGGAAAACATTCATCATCCATAATTAATTCAGATCATTTAAAGAAATATGTATTGGACTTTTAATCGCAGCTGTTAATCTAATTGTGATCATCCATAACTCACGTCCGAATTTTTCCCCATAATATATTTTGTTCAATGAATAAATTTTCATGGACATTAGTTCAGAAATTGTATCAAAAAATTGAAATTAAATTTCAAACTGTCGCCTGGTAATAGAAATTACCATGAGATAGTTCACTACTGTTTTTACTCATTCTTCCGATGGCTATCTGGCGTTTTGCTACAGCTAAATAAGATCTATCTATCTGTCAATTTATCTCTACGTCTCCATCTCATTCATTGTTTCTCTCAATGCACATAGGTATACATGGGTATCTAGAATGATAACATTTCCATAATATATGCCATGGCATACCGTCTGATAAGTAATTAATTGCAACAGTAATTTTCATCCGAGTGAGGGAATATTATTATTATATGTATATATGCACATGTACTATATACACATATATGTGCATAATATATATATATATATATATATATATATTTATATATATACCATTGTTCGGGTTGTGAATTCGTGCAAAGTCCACGTCATGGCAATCATCGTCAACGTCCTCGTGGCATCATCTCCAAGTAAGTATAGTGTGCATACACATTTATATGTTCAGTGTTTATGTGTGGTGGATTTTCCTCGTGAGCTCACGCAACACTTTGTGACGTGATGCCAGTGACGTTGATTATGCCCAGCCACATGTGTGTGTATTTATATATGTGTATGGATATTATCCAACTTGGAATGTAGTTTAATATTATATACAAAATATAATTTTCAAAGAGGAATCTCTGTACACTTCCATTCACTACAAACTATTCACGATTTTTCAACAGTTTGGTGAAACTACACTTCAACAGATTTTAAACATCATCATCGTCATCATCATCAATGTGTTTGTCTTCATCATTTTTTTCGTTGTTTTGCATCATTTCACTGTTGAAAAATTTTTTGCTCTCCTTCAGATTGATTTCAATTTAAAAATTGTTTCACGAGACCATTACATCTTGGGAATTTAGCACGATGGATTATAACAGACTGACGATATTCGACTGACTGTGAAAATACACTCGGCTAGTAGAAGAGGAAAAGAAGGGGGTGAAGGCGAAGAAGTAAGCGTGAAAGAGTGAGGGAGAGTGAGAGAGGGGAAATGTCTTCGGGGAGGCTTCGTTGGTTTTGTCACATCGACATATAGTGGTATCCGAAATAACTCTTGTGGTCATAAGCACATGGATGAATCGCGTCACAACTCGACGTGGAATCTTGGCTTTTCGCCTTTTCACCACACATATGAATACATATGTCAGTACATTTATATATTTTCACCTCTTGCAACAACGTAAGTGAAAATTGTAGAGGTATTTCAAACGCCAATTTCACTCTTATATCTGTGTGACGACGATTCATATATGTTTCACGACAAATGATTGTCTTTATATAGAATTTTGGGGCAAACGACGGCCAACAGCAGTTAGCTTCAGTGTAATTCCCAGATGAATGTATATATAATGCTCTCAATAATTGAATTGAAATGGCACATTGGAAAAATGTTTTTAATTCATTAAATACTTTTCATTGACAAAAATGAATGAGTATTCAAATTTCTGGCGATCATTTTACCTCATTTTCTGTCTGTAATTTTATGTATTTTCCACGTTCATAGGAAAACAAAATTGTCGACAATTGAAAATCTATATTGATAAAATATTTCGCATAATTGTGTCCAATGATTGTTCGATATCAGTGAATGTTCATTGGAGATATTCGTTTTTTTTTTTTTGATAATGTGTCAACTTGAAAGTAGAGGAATGTCTGTCGAATGCTCGAAATAATTCGAGATAAAACATGTGTAATCCCCATTCGAAATTCGGTATTAATTTTATTTTCGAGGCATTCACCCGTTTTCCAAATATAACCAGTTGAACGAGAATAACTTCTCTCATAACATCGTTATTTTACGCGAGCGCCAACAACTATGGGGTAATCAAATAGCCAAACATAAGGATACCTAACTCTTCTTTTTTCATATAGAATACAATATAGAATCGAAAAACAAATTGATCGACTTGGAATATCGTGGTATATGCATATATAGAGTCACTTTGATAAACTCTTGTTCTATTGTAATACGATATTGTCTCGGTGTTGCTCAAAGGGATTCACATTAACTCGCTAATGCACTTAGTCATGGAGTTACTCTCGTTAACACTCATGGTAGATTCACGGAATTACGTTTGTAAACCCGTGATAATGTGTTTATAGAGAAAAACAATGAACTATCCACACACCATACATAAATGCAAACACATCTGTAGAGAATTTGTATATTTAATTTTGTATCAGTGCATTGTCTAACAGTTAATATGAGTGAACGAATAGAGATAACGAGAATGACATTTATCGTATATGAGTGATGGGCAAAGAAACGAATTAATTACTAGACACTTGAGATACTTTCTGCACCCACTGGATATCTCATCGTTTCAATTTCTCAAAGCCACGTCGTCGTCGTCGTCCGTCCTCGACGTCGTCATTTCCTCGTACTCTAAATGAAATTTTTCTTCTGGCATTATTTTTTTATTCGCACTTCTTCCATTTCTCATTCGTCTCTCTGATGGCAAGTGATGTTTACACATTCAACAGAGAAATATTTTTGTTGCGCTTGTTCTTTTTTTCTTTTTTTTTCAGTCATTTACTTTATTTTTCTTCACTACTCGATCCCCCACATTTCCATTTGAAAGAAAAATTTGCTAAATATGCATAAATATCGAAGTGAATGTTGTACATCACAATGGAAACGAGAGAAAAATTTTGATTTAATCAGTTTGCAAACAATTTTACGTTCAGTATTCTGCGTGGGAATATTTCAGTTTATAAGAAAGAATATTATTTCCTCATAATATATTATTATTAATATAAAAAATACCGTAAATAGTTGCAATTAATGTGAATCAATTCATTGGAATTTCCGTATGTATATAAACTATGCATTTAATTATATTTTTTTAATGCACATGCTAAAGTATATATATTCTTTTGTTTATATTTTTTCCCCCTGTTGATATGGAATGTGATACACATCTACGTTGAAGGTTATAATGTAATGCTTTATTATTTATATGCGCACTCCGTTATAATGCAATGGTATGGTGACGCGAGTTGAAGTGCAAGAGCAAGAACAATAATGAAAGGGAGCGAAAGAGAGAGAGAGAGAGAGAGAGAAATTGAATATGTGTGGTAATGTGAGGTGTTTAGTTGCACTTGTCGCGTGGCTACCAGCCGGAAACGACATTTGGAGCGTGTCGAGCATCTTGTGTTACTCTCTGGTGGCTCGTTTAGATAGCGTTGAACAATGAGAGTCGACAAGAAGAAACACGTAACGTCCTCCATTATTACGTTAACTATACGACTGAACAATATACATATGCGAATATATATATATTAATATGCATTAGCAACCGCTAAAAATGCACTTTCAAAACGTGAGCAATTTGCGATAGTGAAAATGTTTGTTTTCATTGCGGAAAATCCAAATGTAAGAAACAACTTCGTAACTTTTTAATTATCATTCTTTTAACTCGAAAAAAGAATTTGAACTTGGTGCAGTGAAGCAGTGTTCTTTAATGAAGATCCAATTGATTGCTGATATCGCGATTAGTGTTGAAATATTTTATAGAGAATGCAAGAAAGGAAGAAATGGAATGGCAAACGTGCAGAAGTTAACAAAGCCCAAGTGGTTGATGAAATTTTTCATCTTTCACTCTCTCTCTCTCTCTCTCTTTCTCTGTCTTCATCCCCTTGAACAACTCACCCGCTGTCGCGGCTACTTGTGACTGAGTGCGGGGTGAGTCCATTAGGAAAATTGGAGTATCTCCAACTTTATGGCGTCGAATTGGAAATGGCAATGTAGACTTTTTTCTCATTACTTTTTTTTTTTTCCTTCTGTTGCTCGTGCTCACGACAGATAGAATACCAATCACAAATTATATCATTTTCCCAGTGAATTCACAGCAGATAAAATTAATGTTCAGAAATTGAGGAAGACCACTGCGACAAGTGAAGAGAATCAATTTTTTGTTGGACATTCTGAAGGAATGTACTGTGTCCAATATTAGTACAAAACTTCATGATGAAATTTGGAAAATATTTATATTATATATTTAATATTAAACTTCATTAAAAGTTTTATCATTAGTCAATAATATTGAAAAGGAGTCTTGAAAGTGGCCACTTTTCCCATGGCCCACTCAAGCAGAATGACAAACCATTTCTTTTTTTTTCTTTTTTTTCACCACTCGGAAAATATATGGATGGATAAACTGGATATGATAATTAATTCGATTAATATTTATTCGTTGGGGTTATATAAACGCTGGGGATTTACCTGCATGAGATATATAAGAGAATTTGAGAGACGTATCTACGCGAATATGAGAGCGAATTTGTGGAAAATTAATGAGAAGAAAAAGCGGGAATAGTAGTAGGATGAGATGTTCGTTGAGAGAAATATACCAGCTGTGAGAATTAGGGAAAACCGGAAAAGAAGTGTGAGGTTGTGAAAGGAGAAAATGCGGATGAAGGGGAACACGGTGGTGGATGGTAAAGAGAGATAGTTGGACTTTGAGGGGTGAGCAAAGAACTTTGATTAATTTAAATTGCGCCGAAACTTCTAGCACGCCAGTTCTTGGACATAAATAAAGATTAGATGAGAGAGGAACGTTGGTATAAGGGTAGTGGAGGCGACAAAAAAATTTCCGAATAATTTATTCATAGAGTAATTAAGCGTAATGGAAAAAAAATAATAAAAATGGGGAAATGAGCTTGAGGGAGAATAAAAAAAAAAACATTTATAATTTGGGTATAATGAAAATTTTTTTGTATAACATATAAGTTGTGAAAGTAATATTTTTCGTCAATGCTGCTGCAGTGATTCCACAACGGTTGTTACGGAATACAATATTTTATTTCCACATTTTTGTTGATGTATTTAAATTTATTCCAGCATTGTGGGAGTTGTATAAATATATATACATATACATTCGAAACAGTAGTACGGTAGTGGCTTTTAATAGACTCGTCTCGCAAATGGAAGAACAAGAATTTTCTCGTCTCTTTGGACTCACGTTTACTATGTTGCGCGCACACCTTGCACAAAATCTCTCTTATACGAAAATTGGAAAATCCTCGTAATAGAGAAATCTCCAGTGAAACAAGAGTGTAAAAAAAAAAATTTTTTCAAATAAAAAACAACACAAAAAATACGACATTGTACATTTTCACAGTAAAATTATTTGCAAAACTTATATATTCATATAAATATTTGTACTTTATTTAATCCAGCCAGTATTTTCCCCTCACTATAATATATGTATTTATATATGTTCATGTAAATATACTATAGAAAAACTTATATCTTGTAGCTCCACAAAATTAAAGTCTTCACTCTTACATATTTCATAATTATTTTTTGTATCTTCTGAGAATGCAGAGAGAGAGAGAGAAAAAATTTCCACGGAAAATTTTACATGAAATTGCCTTCTTTCTTTTTCCCCACTAATTTCTCATCATATATTTAGGAAGAATGTAGGGTTCGCATCAAACTCCGTAGATTTCTCTTGAGTGTAGCAATAATCGCGATTGAGAATATATAAATCTGATCATGAATCCAACGAAAACAACAGAGTTCATATTATTTAAATACAAATTTTTTTTTCTACGTAATTTAAAAAAAAAAATTGCATTCAGGAGTGCAAGAACATCGTTATTAATGCGTGCATCTGCGCGCAAAGAATAATAAATCGATGCAAAAATATTCCTCTCACATATTGAATAGAAAGATTATATAAAATGGATGAAAAAAAAAAAAAAGTAAAAAAAATTACAAGCACTCGGTATAACGACTTTTTTTTTATCACAAAATTTATTATATACATGTAGTCGTTTCAAGAGTCACAATCTGTCCAATAAGCATATATACCAAACTATTCTCAATTCAATTCGCTCTTATTCCCCTTTTACTCGCTCTTGTTCTCCACAAAAATTGCACATTCTAAAGTAATAAATCGTTCGTGACTGAGAAATACGCTGCTTTATATCCTGAATAGAAAAAATAGAATCGACCTTTTAACTTTGTCGGTAGGGAACAAAAGAGAGAAAAAAGAAAATGTACACATACAAGGTAGAGTTCTAGTGACGAGATGATAGCAGAAAAAAGCACACACACACACACACACATACACACTCATATTAAGGAAAGAAAACTAGATGTACGTGACTTGGATAAAGGTAAGCTCGCTTTGTGTATTTCCACTCGCGACCTCACATACTCTGTCTCATTCTCGAAGCGATGCATATAGTGGACGGGTGAGTGAATGAGGGATGAAGGAAGAGGAAGAAAAACAGGGAAAAAATCAGTAAAAGAAAAAAAAAAAAAGAAAAGAACGACAGGGCAAGTAGTGCACACAAACACACATTTTAAGTTAGAATGCAAGATCGGAATAAATTTATGGCGCTTTGGGAATCGGATTAATCCTGTTTCTATTCGGGCGCTGATTTTTTCGTCTTCCTAAAACTTTTCTCTCATTTTCATTTTATTCTTCACCTATTTTTATTATTTTCTGTTCTAACTTTTATTTTAACCTCTTTTTTTTTTTTTTTTTTTCATTCGTCGAAATTTTTTTCTCTCTCGGGACTAGTGCAAAGAGAATGCTGGGGATAAATGCTTCGACGCGAGGTGATACAATTGTCCGAGTGTACGCGATCGACTGTACGTGACTACGTGAATTCCACTTGGGATTCGATTTTACAGAAAATTTCCACCAAAAGAGTCGAAGTAATATAGATATATATAAAGACAATAAAAAAAAAAAGAAAAACACGTAGAAATTTAAATAAGGGTTGTGTGTGAATTCTTTTTGGTTTTACCATCAAGTCCGTTCTGAACGAGAAATTTAATAATGAATTTTTCAAATCATATCTCAGTGAATGAAAAAGTGAAGTAGATATTAATGAGCGATATTTTCGATTGGGATTTTAAGAGTATTTTTTAGAGTAACAACCGTTGTCACACCAGGCTTTTGATGTATCCACAAAATATGTATATACCATTTATTGAGAAAATAGTAGGAATGGCGCTTGGACTTTTTTGTCTTTTTCTAGAATACGAAGCATTTTGCATAGAAATTTTCTTGTAAAACGCTTCTTCCTCGGGCAAATTGGAAAACTTGACTCGTTTCAAGCACATGCAGCGTGTACATTGTTGCTCGTATGTATGTATATATTTGTATACCTGCCTGTCGACAAGAAATAAAATGTTCATTCTGAAATTCAACCGACACAACTGGATTTAGATGGCGCTATTGCGCGTTACAAAATTACACTTTGACATTACTTTCAGAGCCACAATTTTTTTAAAAGTGTCCATAAAAAGTTAAATATATTTAATTGCAAATAACATTTGAAATTTTCCGAATGAGATATAGTAATGAAAGACAAATGGAGTTACTCATGAATTTCAAAATAATTCCTCTCTGTGATGTCATTATTCATCAAAATTTATTTAATGTATTTATAATTTATATTAAAATTAGCAATGTCGAGGACATAATTTTCCATTTCATTCACAAAAGCTTTAACAATGGAATAGCTGAAGAATTCATATTAAAAATTTATCCAATATTTAACGCGAATATTGGAAATAAATTTGATTGACATTCCAATGGCATTTAATTCAGAATATAAAATAAAATTGTCAACATCCGTTTGTGCCTCGTGACAGACTACTACCACCGAGACTGACGACGGCGTCGGACTCTGAAGCATAAAGCACAGAGGACGAGAGGGAGATAGCCGTCGACTAACTAATTCCACCAATTTGCGGGGGCGCGAGAGAACGGAAGGAACACCAGAGTATATAGTATATGTGTGTGCGTTTGTCAGCTGAAATGATATATACGGCACTGGCGCGTCCTGTCGAGGCTATTATGTAGCCATGGGGGAAGTGACATCGTGCAGTGACAGGAAGAGACGACAGCGCTGCAGAGAAAGGCAGGCCAGAAAGGTGATTGCGGTGTAAAGTGAATTAATTCACATATACCAACAAATGATAAAACTTAATTCTTTTCATGGTAAAATATTAATTATTGATATTTTTTCATCTAAGATTCATATTTATATTTGTTTGCGAATTTCTGTGACATAACAGTCGAATAAATGACGCATTGTATCTTATCCGGCGAATGAAAAATACTTTTACCAGACACTTTGAAAGCATAACTTTTTGTTAATTTGATCGTATTTTCTAAGATTATCACAATATGACAGTGAATACACTAGATCTCACGTTTTTGTCGTTGAGCACAAGCAACGATGATAATATAACTTTTTGATGTAATTAATCTCGACAAAATTCACCTAACTATCTGAAATATTTTCAAACCAATCAAAACTGGTTCTTTTGTTTATCTTGAGTAGCAAATAATTTTAGTTAGATTGATGTAATAACACCGTGGGAATAAATTAGATGGAAGAAAATTATTCGTACATTGTTGCGAAATCTATTCCAAGTATTTTGTGTTGCTGAAAGTACAATTAGTAAAGTTTCTGCAATTAATTTGTCGAACCGCACATTATGTTTGAGCTGATGAAGAAAGTGACTCAATGAATAAACGAAATTTGAGGAATTCAGTGCAATAATGAGTTGCGAGGTATCGTAATAGGAATTGTCGACTTTTCAATTAATAAAAATTTAATTTCATTGTCTCTGTTCGATATTAAATACTCACATGTCTTGGATCCGCAGCGAGAAGCGGTGTATGTGCCTGTAACCAACCACGGGCCAATTCATTAAGACATATTTGCCTTATTATAACGTGCGCATTTTATGTCTCTATTTTTCTATGCATGTCATAAACATTAATAATCTATTAATAGTTAAAAAATATTTCATGCAGACTTTGGACGTAAGCAGTTATGCTGTCGGCAATATTATAAATGTATAAACATTTATTTTCTCATGTTCAATTATAAAAGGAAGAGGACTCATCATCTTTTTTCCTGTAATATTTTTCATGCAGTGCACGCAATTTTAACCATATATGTATGCATATGTCTTCCATGCAATTATTTAATTTCATATACAAATGAGATAATCAAATTAACGAAACGAGAAACGAAACACGACAAAATATATTTTATTTTATCAAGTTGCAGATATAAATATCTATATGAATATCTATATTAGTACGCACTGCTGTATCCATATTTGTATATATGTATGAATTTCATCGCCATGCCAATTCGTTTTATAAATTTGCTTGTCATTTCTTTGTTTAAACAAATTCAGGATTTTATTCCGTATTCATTAGCCCTAAAAATATTCCATTAAATTTTCCGGTCCAACAATTTGTCTGCTTGCGGAGTTACTGTTGAACCCTCCCACTATTGACAATATTAAAATCTTTCTTCAATCGATATTGAAAAACAAAATTGTGTTTATTTTATTCTTTTAGGATGAAAAAAGGCCCGACGATTTCCCTAAATATAGCCTTTTAGAATGAAGTATTCCCTTAATTAATTCATACTTAAATTGCGTGGTAATACCCTTGAGGCCAGTGAACACTCGACGACCTACTTGTATCCGCTAAAACTAATTAATGTCTCAGTGGATAAATTCCTGGAAGAACCTTGTGCGGTCTCAACTACAACCTTATGGGTGAAACCGAAATCGGAAGCCATTGTGTGGTCTTGACAACTATTCTCCCTACCGAGTCTCTTTCACATCCTTTCTGTTTCTCGATCTCAAACCAGGAAGACAAGATAAAGGAAGTAAAGGTTATGACACTTGTTCACCACCGAGTGGGTTTCGTTTCTTAAACCAACCCCTCATATTTACTTTCACTCACAAATACATCATGCTCTACTTTTTCTACACTTATGTAGATATAATATGCTTCACTACAATCTTTTCATCTAACAATACACGTTGTATGGAATCGATTGATAGATAATACTTCCACGGTACTGAGCCGTCTACGGAATATTTTAAAATTATTAGACATTATTGAGGGAAAGAACAGAGGAGAATATTCAATGAGGAAAAATAAAGGTGGATAACGGATGTAAAGTGATGTTTTTCTTGTACTCAGCAAATAATTGGAGGTACCGACTGTGTATGTTTTACATATGATTAATTTCAATATTTATGCACTTACTGATTGATTAATTATTTAATTTAATTATTTGTGCAATTCACACGAGATAAAAATTCTATTCTGATAAAACCCTTCATAGCATTTTATTCTGCAGACGTGAAACGAAATTTTGAAAAGAATAGCTTTCCAAACTTCAGCATAGAATGAACATGAATGGAAGGAGTCATGCTGAAAAACAAACTCGTTACTAAACTTGCTCGCGAAAGAGACTTTATGAAAGATATACTGCTGCCTGCCAGATCAAGTTTCTGAACGAGCCAACAACTAGTGAATATGTATATGCGTATATAGATATATATATATATATATATATATATATGTATATTAGGGTGAAAGATGGGTATGATATATGAATGGATAAATGAGAGTAAGAGGATACGAGTGCGTGAGTTGAAACTTTGATGTTCCATTCTGTCACTTCACACAGAATTATTCTATTCATGTCGAACACTCGGAAACTTTCAAATTTGTCAGGTAAAATATTTTGCAATAAATGCCAAAAAAAAATTGTGAATCTCTATCGGTAATGTGATAATTTTCCGTCTTAAGAAGAGAAATTTATACATTGTTTCTTTTGTCATGTGGAATTTTCATTTTGACTGGAAAAAAAGGTGTTTTTCAATCAAAGACAATTGTATTTGCACACAGCATTATTATTTTTCAACCAACAAAAAGATAAGAATGTACTTTAATTCTAAATGCAAGAATAGTACATAAATGAAAAATACTTCTCATTAATGTCGTTGTTCTTTGTTTTACCTCTTTTTTTAATTAACTTATTGTTTAGTATATGAAAAAGTTGAATAATTGTTTCCGTAAAAGCTGCGGAAAGCGACACTTTCGCCGGAGCTTGTATATAAGAAAATAAAACGGAAAAAAAAAAAAAAGACATTAAACAGACTGAGGAAGTGAAAGAGCGCCCAGTTTCCTCAACTGAACGCGATATAAATACATTCATCTCTTCACTGGATTATTTATCATTGACACAAAATATAAAGACAATAGCGATTTCCATTCGCGTTCAACTATTTCTTTTTTTCTCTGGTTAGAACAACGAATGAACACGAAAACTTTAACGTCCTCCGTTTCCATTTTTTTCTTCAAGCTTTCCTCTTCCTTTCATTCTTACCTTTTTCTCTTTTTTCTTTTTCTTTTTTTTTTTTCACTCCCACGCGCGCTACTAGTTTATCCGAAAGTTCTTGATGGTACCTATTCTTCATTCTTTTCTTTTCGTCGTTTGTGTAGCGACGAAAGGGCCGGGCGCGTCGTCGTCGTCTACATCGTCGTCCACTATGCAGAAATAGTAATTAATTCAACAGACCCATCGGGAGGGAGTGTCGGCTTAATTTGCACCGACAGCGAAATATAAAATTCAATTACCCCGCCCGAATGTGAGTGTCGAGAGAAGGAAAAGAAGAAGCAAAAGCGAAAGAGAATGTTTTTTGTGTTTATTTATTTTTTTTTTTTTTCCTTTCGTTCTTTCATCTCTCGGCAGCTGGAAAAATTACGCCGGTAATACTCTCTCTTTCCGGGCAAAACTCAGTAGTAGCTTTAAACTCTGAGAGAATGCCGAGAATTATTTATGGAATGAGCGGGATGAAATGAAGGGAGGGAGAGCGATGAAAAAAAAAAGAAAAAACTGAAAAATAAAATATAAAAGGACATATACACGAGAAAAGTTTACTATAATGCGATATGTCTACGTAAAATGTTCGCTTTATTCTCTCAAGGATTTACGGATGAATAATGTTGATGACGAGATAAGTCTGTAGTGG
Source organism: Zele albiditarsus (assembly GCA_958496275.1). NCBI lineage: Eukaryota > Metazoa > Arthropoda > Insecta > Hymenoptera > Braconidae > Zele > Zele albiditarsus. Next base: position 17,333,440 of record OY292409.1, read on the forward strand.
TTTCAATATACCTATATATATCAATATATATATATATATATATTACGATATGGTAGACAGGTGTGGCGAATCAGTAGAATCACTCATTCTTTTGTTTTTTTTTTTCAAACCACAAAAAATCATTTTTGAATTCACTTAAATTTACACATTTATGAAATATCAACTCTCACAAATCAACACAAACATTTATTCATATATTCCTAGGAAAAAATAGGCGTGTGAATCAATTCTTTTTTTTTCACGCTTGAACTGCAAAAATCATTTTTCACAATATTGCTGCAGCATTTTTTGAAAAGATAACACACCCACCAATGTATATGTATTTGAGAAATATAAACGTATTATGTAACACGTTTCCGGTACTTAAAAAAAAGTGGAACAGCGGATAGTAATTCTGAACTCAACCTACACTTGATAGAGCTCGCAAGTGATGATAAAGATATTGGGTAGAATAAGTTGGTAAATACCGTTATCTCTCGTCGTTGATAAATTTTATCCGGGGGGGGATTTTCATTAAGAAGTAAGGGAAATTAAAATTTTTCCGGGCTTGTTCCATAGTTTTATCACAGTCTCTTAATACTGTCTTCAGACGAATTATGAAAAAATACGACATAGATCCAACATGGTGCATATGCACATACTCATATGACAAAGAATAATGCACTGAACACATTTCTTTAATTTCATCAACAATGAAAACAAGACCATAAAGTGTATAGAATAATAATATAAAATTTTTTTATCGCCTGTACACGCACACACAAACACATTATATTAAACTTTACAAATGCAAATGACGAAAAATAATCGTCAAGAGCAATTATTATCGTTTGTTATAAGTTGTGAACGTAAAGTTGTTGGCCTATTTTGCGAGTATACGTGTTGGTGTTGCTACTCCTGTTATTTTATACGTGGTACACGCATTTAAACTTTGCGTCGTGCTTTATCAACTCATGTATAGGAAAGCCACATGACTATGTACATTTTTTATGCATGCACAAGTCCCGTCCATGAATGATACCCATACATACACACAGACGTCGTTTTTTTTTCTTTTCATCATTTTTTTCAGCCTTCCCCAGCGCCACAAACCACAACGATTATACGTCGCAGTCGTAAGCATATACACGTGTGTATACCATTATATGTGATCTAGGTGAAATTTATGTGTGTATACGTCTGTCCTGTCTCATGTCACACACATGAACATAAAATATTTATGTACACACCTGATATCGGTTGCCTGATTCAAAGTGACACGAAACCCGCAAGCATTTCTTGCTATATGAAAATATTCTTCTATTTTTCATTTTAATATACAAATGCTTTGCTCTTACTTTGATGAAAATAATTAAAATTAAATTTCATTACTATTCAAATCACGAAACAAATCTGAGAATATGTTGAAATTTGACAGCTACATAATCTAATAATATAATCTTATCATGAGACATTGTTGGATGTACATATTTCACGTTGATTTTCAGAAAATGCATACCTTGTCATCACAATGGCACCTGAGATACAAATATATATATATATATAATCATAGCTTTGAGATATGACGGTAATTTCGCCGATGGAAGGTTGTAGCAGAAGAATTTTATGTTCCCACGTGAAGGGTGGCATAGAGAATTTAACGATTTGAGGGTTCAGCGACGGCGGAATTTAACAGCGAAACACTCAAGACTGTATGCATTATAAAATAGATACTTGACTTTCTCATCGTCGTATAAGACATTGTTTCATTTATTTCTTTTTAACTATAATCCATTTAAAACAAAAACAGTAGACTTCGTAAAAGAATGGTCCGTATAGTAAATTTTACTGATGTTGAGGATAAATTGAATCTTGAGGGATAGTCATATCCATGACTTGTATAGCCATTTACAAATATACAAAATTCAAGTCATGATGAATATTCTCCACAAGTGAGTTTGTAAAAACCAAGTGAGTGACCAAAATTAGTACTACACAAAACTAGTCGGTATTCCATCTCGTCTTAAACCGGAAAATTTTATCGCCAACAAGCGAAGCTTGTAAATGCCGATATATATATTTTTTTTACTCTACCCAATGTGTTCTGTTAACGATTTCCGAGTTATTTGACTTGACTGAATGGTGTCTGGTCACTATTAGTCGAGGAGAATTCCATTTGTGTGGCGCATCAAAACGAGTGAACATTTGTTGGCTGTCAGTGGATTCCAACACTTGTTAAACCGCACATATTTCTTCGTGTGTTTTCGCTCTCCCTCCCGATATCAGTACTAGATAGAACAGGCTGCTATAGGCACTATAGACATATATTTTGAAAATGGTTCTACTTCATCTCCCTCCAAATGTCCAATTTACTCTGCAAAATCCCACAGATATATATCTACAAGTTGAGGCGAGAGAAACTGGACACTTGCTATATTAACGTTAATTCATTAACATATAGATAACACTCGACACCTCGAATGTCATTTTGAAACCAAATTCTCACTGACATAATTTACATTTAATTGATCATGAATCATAGAATATTACCAATGGCAGGGGACGGTTGATATCAATCAGTTGCGTTACATCAGCAATCTTTGAACTTGATTTACGTGAAACGAAGTATATCTTAAAGTAATTTTAAATAAATTAAAAATACATCAAGTGAGTGGTGATTATTTATTGAAATGAACAATTAGTTGATGTCGTAGATTATAGAGAGAGGGCACCAAGGTGAAACGCTCGACCACAAGATATATATGGTTTGTATATATGTATTTAGTGGAATTCTCTATACTCTCCTCGAAGCATCCCCTTCAGTCATGGAATGAAGAACACATGGTTCAACTCTGAGTATGTGCGCTGTATGTGAACGGTGGTTATAGGTCTCCGCTTCGTTCGTCTAGCACGAAATCTATGTGTCGGCAGACAGCCGTGAAACATACTCCATTCAACTACCGCTATATTCTACACAATCTCTAACACCACCCACTTCGCAATAGCCTCCTTGTGTTTGCGGTACACCCACCACAGAAACGGAATTGAGAGAAGGTAGAGAGAATATCGATGGACGTCTACAGACAAGAAAGCTCTGCGAGAATATTGCACTATTCTCGTATTTCCAACGTTACAAAATAAATATTATACAACAATCAAATAACATGTTCATTTTCCTAGCGTTTATTAAAACAAAATTAGTATGGACTATTGTTTCAAAAAACATACAGTGCAATTGGAGATAAAAGTCGGACAATTCTAATATACATAGGAAACAATTTAGAATCCAAGTAAAGATTGAAAGATAAAAAAACCTTGAACTTGCTCCTTGTATTTAAATTATCTTATATAATATAGCAACAGGAAGCAGGACCTCATTCATATATTCCTCACAATCAACCGTGGATATACATTTTTTTTTTTACGATGATGATAATAGTTACGAGGTCGTCACGGACGGTTAGCAGAGTCCGATCGCATACCACATCTAAACATATAATATACTTATATATGCGATTCAGTATGAGTGTGCGTTTATCGCATGGATTACGAAATCGTAATAAGCGAGTAAGGTTATATTGCAATTTGACGAGTAACATATAACTACATACTAATAATCAAACTTCACGAATCAGAAGCATCCAACAGTTGCCCTCCATATACGCACACTCAATAGATGAAATATACATAGTCATCGCAACGTCGGTGTATGACAGTGTGAATTATTATACACCGCACGAAAGAGGAGTAATGTATCTGATAGGAGTGCGAGATGTCGCGAAGATATTGCGCAAATACTCACATATATGTGTACACGTTTATGTTTATATATGAATGTATAACACATGAGCGCGTGTGCGTATACATACGCAGTATTGATGTAATTGAATATTGACGTGACCTTCGGATAAATCATGACGTTGATATCGCCACAAGTGAATGAGCAGACACATACATACATACTGCATTACATATACAGAACTGTCGAATAATTTTGTATAGCGCAAAAGTGTACGGGAAACTAATTGATTGTAATAAACAGCGAGCAATCAACAATCGCTGCCTCCCTCACTTTTTAATATCAATTTATTTATTTATCTATTTATTTATTTTTTTTTTTTTCTAACGAGTCATTGCAAGCATGTATCAGACGTATGAAATGATCAAAGGGATTGAAAGATATATATATATAGGGCGGAACGCTCGAGGGTGGTTTTGAATTTCAATGCGTTGTCAATTTCAAATGTATTTTTTTCATTTGTATATCCGTTTGCATTCAATTTCAATTCTGTCGCAAAACGTTTGAGTGCAACAATCATTCGGATTATACCGATGTATTTTTGTTTGGATTTTGTATATAATCGATCGCAATATATACACATTCGAAATGTTGTGCACAGAGCAGTTTTTATTAAATAATATGATTGCATATAATTTTCATTTTGTATTTGCCACGTGGCAAAAATATTTAAATATCTTCATCAAAGATTTCAATGAGCGAAGTGGAAGAGAAAGAGCAATAAAAAATAGAAGAAAAATGGAATGTGTTCATCGATGCGATGACTCACCGTATCGAGATTGAACAGACTCGAGACTTTCTTCAGGAACCCGTCCTGTGACTTCTTCTTTCTTCGCGTAGTTGCCATTTTCACTACACTTCGATCCACCAACTATACACTTATTCACCCTCACCCCTTCACTCACACACACACACACTCACACAAAACAGTATTCCAATAGAATTCAATAGCTCGTGTTTATGTATTACATATAAATGAGTTCACAACAAAAACTAAAATGTGTCAATGCACATTTTTCAATATAAATTCGAACAGCGCATGACACGTTAAAAGAAACACTGCACAAATCAATTTCAACACAATTCAATAAATATATAAGTAAATATATTCAACTTTTTTTTTTTTGTTGTCACCACACCGATATGTGAACGCACCACTACCATGTGCCACTTTTCAATAAAATATCCACAGCACAGAGAACAAATAATAAAAGAAATAATCCAACTCTTTTCCCTTCCAGCTACAGTCAATGGTCAATATAAAATCGACTGCAACGGCGAAAGTTCATCCAGTAACGAACGTAACATAATATTATTTTTTTTCCCTTGACAGACGCCGATTCACCACGAGTTTGGAAGTATTGCCTCTATATATATGTCCTATGCTTGTAGAAATTAATGAAGAAAAGAATTCTTTTACTCTTTCAAGATGGATGAAAACCAGGAATATATATTTTTTCTCAATCACATTTGACTATCTGGAACTTTGACTGCAAAATGATGATACAACAGTCGTAAATGTACACGTTACTACTATTACCAACGATTGTCGTTGACCTAATATTCTTTATATATCACGGTCCGAAGGTGTACGTGTGTATGGGTGTAAAATTCTCTCTACATCCTCTTCGTATGCATGTATATGTGGACGTAAAAAGAGAAATGAGAGACAGAAAAAAAAATAAAATAAATAAAAAAAAATGGAAGTCGGAAGGACGAACGAGTGGTGAAGTTGGGCAGGAGAAAAAATAGTGCGGGCGAGCAAGAGGAAGAGCGAGAAAGAGAGTAAAAGAGAGAGATGTAACCCCGACTGGAATCAAGAACCGTGACTGAGGGTCAGGGCGTAATCCCGTGTGCAGCACATATACATATACCCACTGTACAGATTTATATATATGTATATATACTTTTTTTTCACTTTATCATTTTTATTACCCAAGCCCAACGACGATGACGACGACGACGACGACGACGAGAACAACAACGCGGTATCAATTGCAGTCAGGTTGTGGAACGCAGGTGGTTCACACACACAGATAATGCGAAACGACTTTTTTTTATCTATCTACTTCAATTTTTTTTTTCCTCCGATATAATTTAATACGAAATGTTGCACATCAGGGTACCTTCACAGATAGTGATTTATACACGGTGAATATTGACAATGAGCTATTTCTTATAAGTAATTTTGTTTAATGCCCAAAAAATATGCTTTTTTTCATTACTTTGAATTGAACTGTATAAAGTTTCACTCAAATCTGTTGTACAATAAAACTTCTATCAAAACGATTTGTATTTATTATACCCAGACATTCTTTGTGTCAACTTTCAACTTGTACATATATATACATGTGTGCGAGTGTACTTGTGTGTTCATTGACCTAGCTTGAACTATACATCAACCAAGTCTTGCATAGTTCTCTCTATATTATTCTCGATTTCTCTCTTTCTTGCGCTCATCCGCCCACGCGGTCACAAATATACCGTGGGTTCTGTCGCGCGAAAAAAAAAAAAAAAGGAAAAAAAAATAGAATGCACCGGGTGTCCAAGCCGGGAATGATTGTACAACTATAGGGCAGGTATACATACATGTGTATACACCGGTTACATTCGCTCCAACTCTTTCCCGGTATTAAACAATGGATTAATATAGATATGTAGCTATACCGGTATAAATTCACACAGAATAAAAATGAAATTGCACAAAAGTATACATTAATTGTGTGATATTATTTCTTCTAACACTCGTGATTATCATTCGTTTAACATATTAAACCAGACATTGAAAAAGAGTGGAGAAATCACTGTCAAACCACTTTGGAGTCGCATTCCACACACAGTACAGCCTGTTGCGTCAAGAGCAACGGTTCGGCGTATCGGCCTTCTTTATTTCCTTCTTTCTTTCACATATATACACTCTCTACACAAACCAAACACATTACCGAGCCGTATCTCATTCATTCCTCCTCATATAATTGAGAGAATAAATGAATTAAACGATCACCAATGCCAAAATATATATTTATAAATTGTTTTATCTAATTATTCAAGTTTTATATTCATTGGAATATTTATGTACAGGTAAAATTCGCGGTAATTTCAGTGAGAAACGGCGGTGAATTATTTTCTTATTAAGCGGGCCCCACGGACGCACGGCTCACGGCGTCTCGCGTAAACAGGTTGCACACACACACACATTGGACTTGTGTCTCGTACTCAGTTTGCGTTCTCCCGATCTCACTACACTTCTTTTCTTTCCCCACCAAAAATTCTCCCATACAAAATGTGACCGAGTGTGAGTGTATGTGTGTGACGCTATAAAGGATGGCGTTGGGGAATAGAAGCTATGTTCACGTCGTATTGAGCCGCGTCTGATGTTTTATTTTGGCTGCGTTCACGGTGCCCGCTCCATCTACCGGTATATTCAAATTTCCCCGCGCTTCTTTTCAATGTATTCCCAATATTGTAATATTGTTTGCCAGTATTCATTGAATTTCAGTATGGTTGATTCATTCCGGAAAAAAAAACAATTATAAGCCGCTTTTGTCCATTTTTTCTCAGTATCACTTTGTTTATTTAAATTTTATTGCACTATTTGGGGTTATTCAAAACTTTTATTGTTAGTTCAGTAGATGGATTGACTGTTGTACACTTTTATATTGTTTTCGTTATTTGTTGGCAAGAGTTGGATACAATGTGCATTGTTTTTTTTCTCTCTAAACAAAACGATTTACATGAACTTTGTGCGAAATTTCATATCTCTTTCACATTGAGCTCTGTACAAAATTTCACACTATGATTGCGTGTTTGGTTTTAATGATTTTGAGTTCTCATGATGCGATGAAAATTGCTTTTGATTTGTTCGTTGCGTGGGTACCACCAATGAATGAATAGTTCTGGTGTTTTCTGTGCGGCCACGCGACTGACTTCATGAGACGGACTATACCCAAAGCATAAGCCAATGAAATTGTAATGACGACAATAACCGAGATTAGTCGATCACACACGATCATTTGTGATAAATGGCCGCGGCGGCAATTTACGACTTTACTAACTTACCTGAAAATATTCGTTTGGCTCGCGAAGACCAATGGAAAAGTCTAGAATAATGTAAATATACTCATGTATGTGTGTGAATGTACCTTTACGTGTGGTAAGTACTTTTTGGCCCAAACGGGTTTCCGAGTACAAAAATAATCACATTTTATTTTTTCCTTTTTTTTTTCCCTCTTTTATTCAGAGATTTGTATACAATAACTTCATGAATTAATGAGGTGTGGAGTGATTTGTAGAATACGCTATTTAATTTGAAAGAATATATTCAGACATACTGGTGAAGAATTGACTTAAATTGAATAGATACAAATGTTTTTTATCTCAATGTTTATTTACATATTCGACCTTCTTCTCTTCGCACCAGGGTCTGCTTCACTTTGTATTTGTGCATGTGTGAATATGTGTAATGTTGCACCTTTGCCAGGGTCATACTGAGCATCCAAATTCTTATGTATTGAAGTTACGCGCGACGTAGCACAAACGTGAGTAAAAATGTGAGATAAAAAAAAAATAATAATGATTAAAAACAGAAAGAAAATAATAAAATGTGCTGGAACAGTCACAAAAAAGTATTCAACATGAATACGAGTTTATCTTTTTTTTCTTTGTCAACGCGAAAAATCTTCACTTCTTTTAAATTGCTACGCTGGGAGATATGGAAACAAAAAAATGAAGAAGTGAAAAATACAAATGTCACAAGTCCCCAAGCGTGTCAACTCACGCTTGAGTGTTGCTTAGCCCCCGAAGCTATGACCCGGAAATTTTCGCGATCCTTTAGAGAGAGCATCAAAAGAGAGTATAGCAGACTGGTATATGGAATGCGCACGTTGGGTACAGCTCGTAAAAGATAAAATGACTTGGAGAGTCATGTGTCATGTAGATGTATATATATATTATTTTCATATATGCATACTTTTTTTACACATGCGTTCTAGAGATCCATATGAAGAGTTATGAGTTACGACTTTTCAATTTCAACGCTATGGATAAAGGTTTGCGTATGGAGATGATAAGAGTCAAGACGAAATAGTTCAAGATCGTGACGAGATTTTTCTCCTATTTCTTGCTCCTTTTTTCCCTTTCATTTCTTTTTATATATATATATATTACTGATATAAAAAAGAAAGAAATAGTATTACAATGAATACCCAACACTGCTGACATCCGGTGAGACGTACTGTCAATGTGGTTGGCGTCAATAAAACTGGTTGTGATCGATAGATTGAATTATTCTTATGTTCCTGCTTTTTTTTGTTTCAACTTTTGTTTCCAGTGTCTCCATGAAATTTAATATTCGAGATATATTTCGCAATTGTGAGATATTGCGATTTTCCTGCAACAGCTACAATATTGAAATTGTGAGAGGAAATTTTCATACTCGTTTCATATTTACTATTCGACACGTAATTTTTAAATCACTTTCGTGCTCCCGTACGTATCATTTGTATCTAAAAATCTTATGAAACAGGGCAATGGAGTGGCAGAGCCGGAAAGGTTATGTTTTCAATGGAACCTTAACCATTGTTCTTGAATGAATTGGTAATTGAAAAATTTGATTTATATATGTATGGATTTTTTTTCCGTACTGATATTATATTGTCAGTTGTACAGAGGGTGGTATTCAATTATTGGTGGAATTTCCAGATTGACAACACATGTAAAATACTTGGTGCGTGCCCTTCGAATTGTCATTTACATACACCGTATTTTTTCGCTGTCGCGTACTCGTTCCCACTCTTGCCGTCACTCTATCTCTATGTTTGCGTCATTCAATTGTCTTTTTTCGTTGTGTGTATGTGAATATATTCCCATGCAGCACTTTGACATGCATTTCAATCATTCGATGAGCTTGTTTTCCAATAAAACTTTTTACTGTATGAATCATGAACGTGCACAATTGAAAAATAAATTAAAACAAGAATGCAAAAAAAAAAAACAAGGTAAATAATAATACAAACATAACGCACGAATAAATGAACATAATTGTATCAATAACATTGGATGTTGCTTACTTTATTTTACGCACAGATAAAAAAATGCAAATAAAATACTGCTCTTTCTAATTTCATTATCAATTATATTCTTTATAGTTAGAGGAATTCCCAAGTGTGTGACGATGATGATGATGATTGTGATGGTGGTGGATTTGGCACAAGTATCATTGGGAGCGTCACAAGCTCCCATTCATTACACTCCATGCGAATCTATAGCAATTCAAGTAAAATAAAACAAAAAATAAAACATAAACCAGACAAAAAAATTTTTAAAATTAATAAATTCATTTCGTCAAAAGAGATATTTGTAATGAAATATTGTTTTATTTTTTAAAGATATTGAAGAATTTAAGCAGTGTCAGAAACGGAAAATCCCCATGAGAAATAATTGCATGCAAATTTCGGCAGTTAAACTAAGGAAAAAAAAATTTTCAAGTACTAGAAAATTCTTTTCATTAGTGATCATCGCTGTTTTATTGTATTTTTTCTTTTGTTTTTCGACGATATATATTGTTTCATTTCCGTGCAGCCGAGCAAACTTGTGTTAATTATATGATATTAAATTAGAAAACGAGTAAATGTTGTCCACAAACTCGCAGCTTGTCGTAGTAAAGTGTCACAAAAGAGAGTTTATATTATATAATAATTGGATGGGGAGAGGACGTGATCTTGCCCCCAAGGAGGCTGAAACTCATTTACGTAATGTGCTTCTACTGGAGTCTGTCTTCATTACACTAAGTTCTTAAACGAGAAAAAAAAAAATGAAAAAAGTGTCACAATGATATTTTATTTTTTTTTCTCTTCAACAAAAGTATGTGGGTATATTCAGTGGTATAATGGTCTCAATTCGAGAAAAAAAAAAAACAAAAACTGATAAAACTTTTACATCCTTTCTCAACAATTTAGTCGACATCCGAGGTAAACTTGAACGCAACGATATTTCCTCACCCCGAAGCGAATTTCCCAGTTTAAATATCAAATTTTTCTCAACTCAGACAGTTTGTTACTACTATGACTTTGACCTGACTCGATAATTCGTGCTGCACATTGTATACACATATGTGTAATCCTTAAGTGCGAAAAAACGAAGAAGAGTTGCTGCAACCATAACCATTTCATCAAAAGTATGTGAACTCGTTGATTATTACAAAAATATGAAATAACATTCAATTAGAATGCCGAAAAATCTGATAATTAATTTATAAAACCACAAGAGCTAATATCGTATGGATATTTTCGTACATATATAATATAAATAATTCATAAAGTTTCTAAGATCCTCATATATGTGAGAATAATATTTTGAAGCAGGTGTAAACCAACTGAGATTGAATCTAGAAGAAATATTCGTATAGCAACCTCGTCGTTTGATGGCAAATCAATCCAGTCTCTATAGCTATTGTCAAGAAGAAAATAAAAAAATAGAGAATTGTGGGGATAAACATGAAAGATTCTAGCATTTTTTTTTTCATCACTTGACTTGGTGAAAAAATAAAGAAACATCGAGTGTTTCAAAAAACATGACACAATTGGCGAGATATATACCTGTATAAAGGAGAACGAAACATAGAGAAAAAAAATTTTTAGAATGCTCTTGGCGGTTGAGTGGTTCACAGCGAAACAAGAGCGTCTGATGCTTGAGACAAGGCATCCATTGACAATCCATTGATTATCCATTCAACCCTATTCACCATTGTTCCACGATGAAGACTCTCATCACAGAATTCATTGAATGTAATACTAGAGAAAATTCACCAAACAATTTCCAATGAAAAAAAGAAAACCAACAAACAAAACAATACTTTATTGTTCATACTGAAATTTTTCAGTGCTCTGAATATTCCCTAGAGCTTTTCCAGATTCACACTCAGAGCCGCTCTTTATTTGAGACATGACTTGACATTGTTGACTATATGACATACAGAAAATGGAATTTGTGTGTCACCGTTATTAAATATTCTTGCAGAGTTTTTCATTCTCTTTTATTTTTCACTTTTCATTCTTCTCGTATATTTAGCTTTTTTTTTTTTTATAGCAATCTGAAACGTGTATCGTGAAGTATTGTGAACGAGGTGCTGATGTGTCAGTTACCCTGTATACTATAAGAACAGCCCCCATGTCAAGAGTATCAACCCTTGGCCCACTCGTGCCCAGGATCAAGACGATAAGACAAGATCGATTGCTCTCTTTCTTTCTGTCCTTCTATTTTTCCTTCCTCATCCACTTCCTCTGTGTTCTCGTCTTGGCGTTTACTACATTTATCACTGCGAGACTTTGCTTGCGATAGCAAACACCCTAGGGTGAAGTAAAAGAATCGGAAAAAAAAATACGTTGAGTCTTTTACCCTTGAATTATTTTTGAATAATCGACTCCAATATGGTAAGTGTATTTTTACTTTTTTTTTTTTTTTTTCATTTCCAATGTAATTTATGGCCGAATATTTTTGTCTTGAGGAAAAAATATACTTCATATATTATCCTTCCTTCTTTTTTTTTTTATCCTTCCGTATTGTTGCTGACAAGCGAAAGAAGAGTTTGAAGCCAATGTAAAACAGGTATTCATGTTAATTTATTTATAAACTGAATTGTGCGTGGAGTACGAAAGACGAATGGAAAAAGTTGTGATATGTCCATGCATATTTATCCTATATTAAGACAATATAGATGGTGGAAATTAATAAAAGAACATGCACGAATAAAACCATGCAGTATTATTGTATTATTAATTTTGTATGCTCACCTGATCGCCATCGTGTCCTTGCCAGCTGTCGTGACTCTACAACACGAACAAAAAATAGTATCTTTATTCATATACAATGATAAAACTGAAATCAAATAAATCAAATGATTCGTGAATTCATGCGGAAATACATACATGAATATTGGTTTTGGAAATGTATGTATATACATATCAACATAATCTGAATGCGGTGGGAATTGTCAGTTGAATAATAAAAAGAAAAAAAAACGGAAAATAATAATAAACGATAAACATCGAATAAATAAAATGCAAAGTTAAAAAAAAAAACGCGAGGACGTATAACCATGAATTTTGAATTTTTATTGCATCACTGCAGCAATTTCATTCATATCAATATATGCAAAATAACCGCGAGGTGTCGAAATACGATATGTTATTGGCCCAAGATTATATATCCGTATCGATTCATTTTTTGGTATATTCACGCCTGAGGATATTGCGCAATTTTCCACTTTATCAATCACTGCAATGTGGGTTAATAATAATTTTTAATCGCAATCGTTTAAGTTTTATCTATATTTCATAAAAATTTCCATTGTCGACATTATAACAATTATTTATGGATACACCGCATGAATTAAATTGATAAACTGAATAAATAATCTAATTGCCATATATTAATAAATGATGATAAATGGTGTATCGAAATGTGATAAATACATATCAATAATAATTATTCGTAATGATTTATTGATACTCGTAAAACCACATCTCTACGTCAATTAATTAATATTCCTACAATTATAATTGAATATAATTGAAAAATATGGTCCAGTAACGCATAATTATTCTGAATACAATTTTCATGTACATGAAACAATTAAACATGAAAATAATTTTGTGTTGATATGGTTGCACACTTGATATTCGTCGGAATTAATTCCAGAAATATATACACACATTTCTTTTTTATGTGAATAATATCCAAAGCTTTCGTTATGGATATGAAACACCAGAATTTATATACATGTACATTTGTGTGTAATCGAGACTGAACGGACGGTAGTCATGGTGGTTTATCAAATTGGAATAAATAATAACGCGGATATATGAACGGATGTGAATTTTCGGTTTATCGGCATGCGGTGAACGGGTAGAGAAGGGGAATGTACTATAGGGAGGTTTGAACGCACGGCGTGCTGTCGGAAGTATATGTTCGGATAATGTTGAACCGGGTTGACATATTTATAGCGACAATATAAGCGTAGATTCGAGCTCTATGTTGAAACGTGCCCAATTGCTGTGCGTTTGGGTTTCGCCACATGTATATTTATAGATATTTATGTATAGATAAATATCCGCATGGGTTTCCGACGATTGAGAGAACGTCCAACTGAACAATAATCTATGGATGGCCACATATTTATTAATTGTTTTTCTCTTCGCTTCATATAATATGACTAATTGACAAACATGTATTTGAACCATTATCCCTACTATCTATAATTATTTATATCTGATAATAATGTTACGGTAAAAAGTATATAATCCTTTTGTTCACCATATTTTTTTGTGGATATTCACTCAAATTTTCTCTTATCAGAATTATAATGTTAATCGTCTGTACTGGGAAATTAATACTGTGTTTGCATAACGAGAAGAGAGGTAATCCAAGGAAACGTGGTAACCCTCTTGTCCCTCCAACTTTGTGTATTCTCCATGTTTCTCATTCAACCCTGTGGGCTTCTATGGGATCAACGTCATTTTCCATGAAAGCTACTGCATCCAGAAAGGAGTACTGATCCATATGTTATAAAGCCACAAAGGTAAAATAAAAAAGAAAAAAAAAAATGGAATACATAATCTTGAATGTTCTCAAACAAACCAGCGATGATGAGGAAAATTATTATTTCAACTCATAATATTCCATTTGATATACACTCTGTTAACTCTGAAATTAATATATCCATATATAAATATTTAATTTAATCGCTGGAAATTTAAAAATGGGTGAAAAGATTAAATCGTAATTGTTCACTAATTGTTAGAATCATTTTAATTTCCAAGCATTAGGGGGAAGACAAAAAAAAAATAATAATAATAATAAAACATTAAGGCAAAGAGCAGATAAGTTGGCAGAGATATTCCAAGTTTGCCTGAACCGTATAGAACACAAGATAAAGGTGCGGATGAGTATATGGTAAAAGAAGACGACTTAGCGAGCAAGAAGGAAAGGAAAGGATAGAGGGCGCGTTTATCCCACACATTAATTATCAAGGGAAGAGACACCTTCATAATTAAAGTGCCGACCCATTGCCTATATCTACAAGATGCTTGGTGATGCCCTATATACACTGCTATTGCTTTTACTGATGTGTATATGTATTAAATAGAGACATATATAATTACAACATGGGAGATGAATTAATCATGTGTGTCTTCATGTTTGTTCCATAAACATCTAATTTACAGCGAGTACTATGTACTAAAATTCGCCACAAGATGCTGTTGAGAATATATAAAAAAAAATTACGAGATAAACAGAGGAATCTCTATGAGAGTTAGATCCAATAAAGAGAGAGTAGGTAGAAGTAAGTATGGCAGGCTGAGAGATCGATCAATTTAGATATGACAAAACCAAAATACCCGCACACCAACAAGTACACAAAGTACAAAATAATGAATATAATAAGATTGTCCATATTAATTATCCATTCATATTCTAATTCTGGAACAATTGGTATAATTAAAGTATTGTCCCTTCATCATTCATCATTTCTATTACGGTTCATTCAATTCAATTCAATATAAATTATATATTTAAAATAAATTTTCCACTTCAGGTGAATATTGTATACGTGAAATCTTTATACAACTGTGGAAATATTGAACTTGATCAGAGTATTGTATTCAATACAAAATTTGCTTCATCAACAATTCTATTAGTGGCAGTATTTTCAAGGTGATTTGTTTTTTTTCTTCTTCGTACGATGATAGAAAAAAATTTTTTTTAGCTTATTTTCAACGTTTTTCTACAATGGAAGTCGTGAAAGCTCCACTTCCAAGTGGTACTCAACGAAAGGTCGGGTATTTCGATTAAAGAGAAACCACTTGGTGGATGAGGTAGATACAGATATATCCATGTGAATATATCTGTATACATATATAGGACATATGAGAGAGCCAACTGTGCGCCGAATGTTCGACCTTTTGGACTACTATCAAGTAGTATGAGTGGTTCGTGGGATTTATAACAAGCTCGAAGGTCAAAGCTTTTTTTCCTCATACCAATCCAATGAGACTTGATATCATACATGTATCCTCTTCCTGTTCAATTCGGATATATCGAGAAATTCAATCCTATATCGTATATAAATCAGCGGTGCATATATCTATACAATATACATATATAAATAAATGTTTGTATCAGTGAAAGCAAACGTTATTCAATACCATGGCTACTGAGCGGAAATTTATCATTAATCAATGAAGAAATTGTTTGTTTTCCGCAGAGAAAAAACAACTCCAGGAGGGTAAATTTAGTTAATAATCTCTGAATATTCATAATATTAAACATACCGATAAAAACAGTAATGTGAAATTTGAACGATAAGATAATGGATAATTACCAATTTTATTCCGAATATTTCAGAGCATATAAGACAATATTATATTTTTATATAAAAATGATCTTGTTAGTAAAATTATTCATCATCCTCACACTTTAGTTTGACTTCATCAACTATTTATTATTTTCAACCAATAACGATCTATAATAATTTAATTCATACGAAAAAAAAATAAATAAATAAAAACCATGCGTAAAGCAGTCAACAGCACTTGTGTATTGGAGGGTTCATAAATTATGTTTCCACATTTTTCTTTTGAAAAACTTCACTAATCTCATATTTTTCATAAACTCTTGAATATTCTGTATGAGAAAAATAGAGAACGGGATATTTTCTCTTTAATGAATGTGCCATAAAAAAAAAAAAAAAATCCCAAGTGCTCTTGCACTTTTCATTTTTATTTGGTAAAACTGAAAAAGCAAAAAATAAATAAAACTGCAGCTGGATTTAGAGTTTAGGCATTGTCTCGATAACAACCAATATCGGCAATTGTGAGACTCTTGAAACTGAACAAAACACATTGGAGATTTATCGTCACAGGAATACTATATATATATATATATGGATGAATATATGTACATAACGATTATGTTATTTTGAATACCAATGATTTTTTTTTATATGCAGAAATTTCGAATTCATCCACGTACATTTTGTTCAGTTATTTGTTCTAATTTTTATTTCCATCTTTTTTGTGTTACGTAGTTTATAACATGTAACGTCAGCGGAGTGCAGTATTACTCACACCAAACAAAATAAAACGTGCGACGTATATACATACTCGATCTGAATTTTATTATATATAAACAATTGACATGGGAACAATGTCCCAGTAATTTACAGTATATGTGTAAAATATGCAGAATTTCCGTAATTAACTTTACGAGAAACATTTGCCAGTAAAATAGTACAACATTGCAACATAAATTGCTGTCGAATGAATAAACTGTTGTCTGACCACACCGCACCATTTCTACTTGATAATTTTTTTTTGTCACTGCTTTACCTATATATTTCTGTATGAATATAGTTTTATCTCCAATTGAATAGATCTCAAATTAATACAGGAGATTATTTCATTGACTTATAATAATTCACAGAATCATAAGAAAATTGTACAAAACGTTTTTTTCTTTCTTTCATTCAATTCACTTGTGAAAAGTGTCACTAAAGTCCAACAACTTAATTTTCTTCCATTTCGTTTCCCCGTTTTAAACGTCACGAGCGCGTCGAACAAGTGCATTGAGAGAAAAAGAGAAGACGAGCGAGAGGGTGAATAAGGGTGGATGAAGGAGGATAAAACTTGAATGTAGACGAGAGCGATCTCATGAATAAATGTACTCCCCTGTGAAATGAGACCCTGGCGCGCGCCCGCATGGTAAAGTAACTCAGTCTAGACTAAAACCTTGCACACACATACATACACATATACAAATACAAATCCAATGTAGACAACTTGAAAATCCTTATCTCTAAGCTTATGTTTTTTTTTTTTTTCTTTTCCTTTTTTGCTTTTCATTGTTGCCTCAGCATTCGAGCGATTATTCGCACCGCGTTTTCGTCTCCTATCCACATATATATTTAACAACATGTATATAGTATATATCTATTTCGTTTCTATTTCTGTTATCGTTCTTTCGAATCGGTGAGTTCCACCGCGAAAACGAAATATACCCTCTTGTGGCACGTATCGTCCATACGAAGAAATAAATGGAAGCTCCAAAAACGAATCCATATAAATCGAATCGAGTCGTTTTATTTTTTTTTTTTTTGCAAATTGTACACGACGCGACATGCGATATCGTTAGGGGATTTTTTCCAATCATATTTTATATTTTCAAACAATTCTAAACAGTTTATAAATGGAATATTAAGAAGTGAAGGGGCTTCATTTGCCAGTTAAAAACAACAATTGAAATATATTTATTTTACTTTCCTCATACACCCACGGAAATACAATACTACACGATCAAACTGCCTCAGAGGAATGCAAAAATAAATCCAACACTAAGAATTAGCAGTTAATAATGACTATTAGCTATACATAAAATGATGATAAACATCCTGAAGGAATAAATTCAACAATAAAAGAAATACTCTATCACAACTTTCAAGATAATCAATTTTAACTTCCACCTCAAAGTTTTCCATTCTCCATTAACTATATAAAACATATAGAAGTATATACATACATACTTCAAGAAAATGCATTCGGAGTAAGTGCTCCCACTCTCTCTCTCTCTCTCTCTCTCTAATCAGCAATTATTGGTAATTACTTGGGACGAGTTATCCAGCCGTTACTAAGGATTACTTCCCAATTACCCATCTATCTATCTACCCCATTCTCTCTTTAGCTTTCTCGTGCTCTCCCGCTAAGGGATGTCCATATTCCCACGAGTAAATGCAGACAGGAACTATGTTTATATATATATATTCTACGGAGAGAAAATAGCTTCGTTGTCGATAGAATTACTATGACAGTGTTGTCGACACTCTCCGTACACGGATGACATATACAACGCAACACAACATGCTCCGTTGCACTTCCGGGATATATCTTTGTACGTCACTCAAGTATACTCATGTTCATAATCATTGAAGCCGTGGTGTATAATTCAGCGTCCATATATATATATATATATATTGTATTGATGCATATATGTGCATAACAAGTGAAGTGGAATTCTTACACTTCAATGAATTTTTTTTCTTTTTTTTCACTGTTGAAATTTATTTTATTGAATTTTTTTATTTTTTTTTTATCCAGTGTTACAGTCAACATATCACATGTAATATTCGTTGGAGAGTTGTTCACGTGAGAACCTCAATACTTGTGAGTGAGTGTAACTGTGTGTTTGACGGTATGTTGGCTGTATACGAAGGATTTTTAAGACAATAGTTGACGCGTCGACAATTCTCAGTTAATCGCAAACAAACTTCTCTCGAAACATAGATATCCCAGATTTATAATGAAAATTTCAAGACTTTATTTTATTTCGAGAGAGCAAGTGGTTGATACTTTGATGTTCAAATATTAGGAAGAACTTTTTGAGTTGAAGTACGAAGAAATGTAATTTAGAAATGGTGGGAAGAAAAAAATCGAGAATATTACGGGCGCATACAATGACATTGAGAAAAGCTCTTGCATGAATTATAGAGCTGTATAGAAGCTCTGCAAGTTTCACACACTGGGCCACCGTCAATTCGTATTTAGTTGGGTGAGCATTAACATATATTTCTATATACATAGTATGTATTGGAAGAATTTGAGGAGAAATAGTATGTTATGTTGGTTGCCACCAAACTTTTCACATCTTGTACATATATATATTAATACACAGGTGAGAAATGTGTAAAACGAATTTTCTTTTTGAGCTTGAGGTAAATCTTTATAAGTTACAAGGCGAGAAAAGGAAATGGCATACAATTGGTGTGTTACCAATGTACAATGTGACTTGGCTATGTATTATTATATTTATTACTCTCATCATGTTCTATTGATTAAAATAGAAGACAGTGAGATAAACAAAAGAGAAAATTTTATATTCAGAATTTTTAATTTCTCTGATTGTTATCATATATTTATTTTTTTCTTTTTCAATAGCTTATTTTACACATGCACATTTTCGTAGTTTTGCTATATCTATGAGGTAATTTCGGTATCATTTGGTACGAGAAAAAAAGATGGCGAATAAGTAATAAAGTACACGCAAGTGACTCGCGTATATAATTCTGTTTATATATATATATATATTTGCCGAATATCGACCAAACTGCATACTGTCTCTAAAAATAAATAGAGACCAAGGCCAAAATATTTCTGATGTTCGTGAATTGTTAGACTAAATGGTCGGATTGTTAAATAATCATTTGGAGAACTGATGTATGTAGGTGTTTTATTATATAGCACAATTGATTAACGTTATTTGGCCAAGCTCAAATATCATCATCGATCTTGATAAATAACTTTGACATTTGGCATATTGTATATTGGACTATATATATACATACACATAAAAAGTGTTTCAACTCTTATAAATATCTGTGAGTAACATCAGTCATTAATCATTGTTTAAACATCTATACATCAAATGTGAGATTCGAAGGACAATTTATCAATCCTGAAAGTACATTTGGCATTTAGACACAAAATGAAATATGCGATTTGGAAGCTGATACAATCTCTGGTATCCCAAAAATACATAATTTTTGTGACTTCTTTTTTATAACGAATTAAATTATGAAATATAGATATATAAAAAAAAAAATATATATATATGCAGATCTATGAAAAAGTGAACGGTATTTTTTTCACGTACCCTCTACGCAATAAATATTCAACAATTGATTGATGTATATATCACTGCATAGCGAGTATAATTGCTCACTGGATACAACACAAAATGGATAATAACGGACACTTGAGGCTTTCCACGTTCGTGTCTCTCGCATGCAAAATTGAATAGTTACTGTGAATATGAAACTGGATGTTGCAGGCGTTTCTGCAATGTACAATTAACTATAGATATATATATATTTGCAGTATAGAGGTCTTGGATACTCTCTCTCTCTCTCGACGTGTAATGCCATTGACGTTGATATTGGCCCATCAACACAGTGACACGCCAACGTTCGCTTATGAACGTTCCCGCATGTCTATATTACATTTCACCATCGTGATTAATTGAATTACAAATGAAGCTACATCTCGACGCTCTATATATATATTTAATAGTGCGAAAACATCAAATGTTTGTGCACTGATAAAACAATTTGTTCATTATTTAAAACCCGTTTCATTTGTTTAATGGAAATGTTATCCTTCAAAATTAAATTAATGACTGCCTCCAGCTATGGACAAATTTAATTGTTTTTTAGTAGTTTAATTTTACGGTATAAAATATTGAATATTGAACAATCTCTTTACACCAGTATTTCAATTATGAGTTTTTTTATGTCGCTTTTTATCCAATATCTATGAATATTTAACGTTATACTTTTAACTGTGATGAATGTGTGGCTATTTTCCACGAGTTTTTTTTTTGTTTTTGATTTGGTGTGATGGTTATAGAATTAAATTTGATTCTGGATATTAAATATAATAAGGAGAGAAATAGAAGAGAGTGAGGTAAAGCAAAAAAATTGATTTTATCGTGAGCACGATATGAAGCCAATGAATAAGGAAAATAATTTTTTATTAGGGACTGTGTGAAATGAAAATGCTTGAAGGGGTAGCTCATCTGGAATTTTTTTTTTCTCTCGTTTGCATGGTTTAAATTTATATATACAGGAAATATGTTGGTGTGTGGTGTGGAAGAGTTTGGGAATTTCAAGTCACGTTAGATGTATGCCTAGACGATAAAAGTAATGAGATCCATTATAATAACGTGAGTTTTCTCATGGGATGGTGTGCTTTGAATCTCCAGTATATGCATACATATATATATAACGTCCTTTCGTTCTTCTATCCAAACGTCTGTATATAGATATGTACACATTGTATCTTATTTTCCATAGAATAAATTTTCAAAAGGGATGATTTGAAAGAGCTTCAAAGGAAATCTGTACATACTCGATGGCGAATATTTCTACAGCTTATTATTATTATTGTTTATTTTTTTATTTAATGCGTTCACAACTCTGAAATTTTATTCGTTCTATTCATTCACATGTGTTTATGGAGAATTAATATAAACAATATATATATTTGTATATATGTTGTTAATTTGGAGATATTTTTTGGACGGAAGCGATTAAAGAAATGAAACCAAATTCGTATTCTCATTCCGAACTTTTTGATAAAAAATTTTAATTTATCATCCATAATTTACTTTACTTCACTCAGAAACATTGATCAGTAAAAATTTACCCTTCGTACTATTCATGAAGATAAAACGTATGATAAAAAAAAATAATAATGCTTCATTAATATTGATAAAATTGTCGATTCTTGATGTGCGATAGTAGCAATATTGTATATAGTATAGTGTAAACAGATTGCGCGCGTGTGAAATTGTTTGACACCTTGTGGGACAGATTGAACACACAAAAAGTGGGTCAAACTTTAATGGCACTTATCAGAAACGACAGTGCACACGCAGGGCCATCAAGCAATATGATAAGCGACACATAGTCACGTTGAGCTTATATATCGGAAACGTCAAAAGGAACAAGAAACTCATGTGGCAACATTCAATATAAAAAAAAAAAAACAAACAAACAAAAATGTAATGATGAAAAAAGATATTATCATGCACAGTCATGAAGCACGAAAGAAAAAAAAAAAAAGAATGGAAATACGAGGAAATACTAATTGAATAAAAATTGAGCATCGAAATGACAAAGCGAGAAAATACGAATAATTTTTCTCGAAACGATGCAATTAAATTTCCCAGACGAAACCGCCCTAAAAAAAGGAGAAAAAAAAAACCAGAGGTGACCAATCAGTTGAATGGATTGCGAATATGTGAAAGGTAAAAAATTTAAAAGTCTCAGTGTGCTTAGAACTAGTGGGATATAATTTTACAAAGTTCAGTACACAATTCAGAGATGCCAACCGAGTACAGAGTTATATGTTCCTGAATGTTCGAAAATAACTGCCAGTGAATGGAAATGTTTTGGTTGAACGCACAAACCAAAGAGTGATATCACGTATAAATAAGTATATTGAAGAGGGTATGTGTTGGAAAAAAAAAAAAATGTTTCGTTTCTATTCTCCTTTTCTTTTCTTTTTTTTTTTTTTTATAAATAAACATACCAACTGTGGCCATCGGACCGTGAGGTAAACCTTGGCGCGGCCAAACAGCCGCAATCTTCGCAGTCTCCGCAGCTTTTTATCGTTAAAGCCCATCCCCATGAAGACGGGCGCTACACGTGATCCGCATTGATACTCCAGGTTGATAACACACGATATCTACTTACGATAACCCTCAAGTTTATATGCACCTATATCCACAATGTAGATATCACGACTCGTACACAGCTATGTACATATATGTATTCATATACATATGTATATATAGAGTGCACTGAAGATTTTATGAGAAGAATCGGTTGGATGATTTTACGAAGCACGTGACTTTTATCCAACTACTACTGCTGCTACTACCAGGACTACAGTTGCTCACTCAATACTATTTTATCGCTTCATTTAGACGTGTACCAAAAATTTTATTTATATTTTATTTCTAGAAACTTTGATTACGTGAAAGAACTATTAAAAGAAATTTTTTCCAACACGCGCACAGATTTTTTCTTCTTCTTGTTTTCGAAATTTCATAGTTAGTATTATTTTTTTTTCAATTACTCGTTATAATATTTTGCTGATGTGTATTAAGTTTAGAATGGGTATTGGTTCTTCTTCATTTAAAATGTATTTGTTGTTTTATTAGTAAAAAATATTTCGATGATCATGGTTGATGAGTGAATTATGTTCTATACTTCGTAGTTGTTTTGCATAAACAAAGGTCTCGCACGTCGCGATCCGCGCGAGTGACTGCCGTTTTGCTTGGTGGCCACCACACGGTAGAGGGATGCTGCCAGCTTGGGGGCTTCAACAGCGCAAGATCTACACTTGCCCCCACGCTATCATCCCTCCATGGCATGTCTCCCTCCATTTTCACACTCACTATCTCTTTCCCTCAAGTGCTATCAACAGCTGCCTGTCTTCATTACTCACATTTATCTTATTTTTTAATATTTCATTCTTTAATTCTATTACCTCTTTAATCTTTCGCGTGATATTTTCATCAATTATTAACACTGTAAGCTTTTTGTGATTTTTGGAAAATTAATAAATAAAGTGATTGCTGGCGGAAAAGGAAATTGAGATTAAATATGAGTTTAGTAAAAAAAAATTGATAATGATTGCACTTAATTCTAATGTTTAAAAAAATTTATGCACTTGCTAATTTATACAGGAAATGTAATAGACGAATGTGAGTACGTAAATTATATTCTACAATCATCTGCCAAATTTATTATCATTAAATTTTTTAATTTGTTTCTTGTACAAAATTTATACGAGAAACTATACTGGGGTGCAATTCATAATATATATTGGATTTATATATGAACATACGTATATATTGTGGTTGTTTTCTCCCCTATACAGACAGGAATTATCTTGGACTATGGGCCTAAGTCATAATGTTTAGTCATTGTGGTGCTCCACTAAAGCCCATGTGGACACGACATATAGTGGATATGAAGTGGTAAGTTATAAGTGAGATAATATCCGTTAGAATTATCGTTTAATATAACTGGATAGTTAGTTGGTTATATTGCACAAGTGGAATGAGTAATCATGTTACTGTACGACAAATACATTTTGCTCTTTATCTCTTTTGTTTCGCTTATGCTGCCTCATTCTCTCATTTAACAATTTATTTACTTTTTTTTTTTCTTCATGTGGTTTTTCGTTATAATAATTATTTACCGTTATTGCGGTTTATCTTGTTTTTAATACGTTTGCACAAGTCCTCTTTATTTCAGGACATTATACCTGAAGGCCCAATTACTTGAATTTACCATACGTCGACCCACACGTTAACTCTTTCATTTTCATCCTTTGTCTGTTGCAAAATTACCCTGTTTCGTTGAACAAAGTTGATTAAAGTTTCATTAAAATTTTACGAAAAAAAAAAAAAAAGACGAAAGGCCGGGAATAAAAAATACTGGAACTATTGCATCAAGAGAATCGTGTCCAATTTGTTTAATTTTAAATATAATCAACTTTCGTTTGATACTTTGACTCTCCAGTGACCCCATCGATGAAGCTTTTTTCATCAGTTTCTGTCATTTTTATTTATTCAAAAAATATCTCGCGGGAATTATTCACCCTTTACGAAAATTATGAAGTCATTAATTGGATGAAATTCACGATAGTTATCACTGGATACTCATGTAGCCAATACATATGCGGAAAATGAGTGCTTCAGAAAATGGCACAAATATTTCTATCCATTTCTGTTATATTTCAATGAATATAAAAAATTGAACTTACCCGACGTGGTGCAGTACAGTTGGAGTCCGAAATTGAAAATGTATCAACAACAGAATCAAATCGAACTAACTTTTTCGGATGTTGTGATTTTTTAGGACGCGGACAGAGCGAACACATGATTGGATTTGGTGGCGTAGTTGGGGGCATGACGAAACCCGTAATCACAAAATAATAAATATATGAATGGAAAATAATTAAAAAAATTGTTTAGTTTCAATTTGTGTAAGTTAAAAAGGATTCGCATCACACATCACACTTTGTCATCGTTAAAAGTTTAAGTATCATTTTTCATATAAACAAATGTCCAAAAAAAAATTGTAATATTTGAAAAATTGTTTTTTTGTGGAAAGAACCATAACACTGCAGCAAAATCTGACAACAATGACACCTTTTCACTACATTTGAAACTCTCGTATAAATATTCTGTGCGTCGGTATTGTAGAATTCAGCAGATACTCCTGTTGCAGAAAATTTTTGTCAACTGCAATGGCACGCTTCTATGCCGGCCGTAAGTACACGTGGTCAATTATTGTCACAAATGTTTTACCCTAACAAAAAAAAACACAACAATGTATGAACACTAATAAGCAATCCGAGTTGATAATGTCAATACAAATCATAATTCAATTGTCACAAAATATCTCAAATAAAAATGTTGAAAATTCAATAGCAGCAATATTAATTGTCATCATATTATCAATTATCAATTTTCACTTGTCCTGCAAAGCTTTCATTGAATTAATTAATGCTATCAGTATTCGCAGACTGGAGAATTGAAATGCTCGATGGTGGTACGTCAACGAGAGAACGTTCACAACTCTATTGTTTGTTAGTTACAATTGATGTTCAGTGAAAATGATGATCACGATGACATAAATTTGGTGAGCGCAGGGGAGAAGGACCATGTAACCGTCCGTATTTGGCCTACTTTGATATCGATGTCATAGAAATTAGCATGTCCAACTCTCTAATTATTACTAAATGCGTTTTGGATATGAATGCTTGATGAATTAACAGTAACATAGAGTGCAGTGTGTTCGGTGAAACAGAGCGCGTTGACTTGACGAGGGTGGTAGAGGAAACGTGGGGTTCGTCTGTCCGAACACTACAAAACGACAAGTCGGTCGATAATGTGTGCACAACCACACCAGGAAGCTTCAAATAACCAACCTGAAGCTTAATTCAATACCGATTACTAATAATACGTCATTGTACTTGAACGTGTGCGCACAGCAGAAGAACACGTTTCAGATGTTGGTTATCACTGTTTTATTTTATTATTGATGATAATTGGACATTTCTCACAAACATTCACTGTGATTTCATTACGAAGTTTAAACATTTTTGAATCGTTGTACAATGTATCGCACTACAATCCGTTTAACTGAATGAAAAAATATAATAGAACATTTTAAAGTTGATAAATGTTATTTTTTTTTCTGTGACTTTTTATTATAATTATAGGTATAATACCATTTTTTATGTTTGAATTATGTGAATGTCACTGGTTAGCAATTTGAATTGAGTTATCTCTGATTGATCTGATGTAGATATTCTTATTTCACAGTTTAGCTTCCATGTTTACATTGTCAAGTCTGTCCATTCATTCGAATCGATTTAACGTGTACTATAGTACTGTCAATTCTGTTAAAAGGTTAATTACGTGAGTTATGTATTGATGAAACTAAAAAAAATTTAAGAGTTGATATCGCGAGTGTCAATGGTTAGAAATTTGATTGGAGTAATTTCCTGTTAAACTGATGCAAATATTTGTATCACAGAGTTACCATGGTTATACTTTGTAGTTTATCAATCAATTCTAATTAATTCAGTGAACTTCAGTACTATCAATTGCGTTGAGTGAAAAATACTTGACAGTTCGACGATGGGGATAATGAATTTTTAAAATAATAATTTTTTTCCTCATTAATTTTATATCATTTACCAGAAAATATTGATTCACATGGTTGAATGACGCGTGTATCATTGTGTAGCAATTTAAAGTGAGTAACCTCGAAACAGATGGAAATGAAAAATTGATAGAAAAATAAATAATTCAGTAACACCGTGTTCAATTATTTGTATTGATTCATCAATTCAGAGATTAGCCAATGAAATACCAATGCACTATTTCAAACTGTCACTCGTTTCTTTTTCAATCCCGCAACTTTAATATTAGGAAATATAAGAAAAAAAAAAAGACCGAGCGGTAACGAAACTGTCATAACAATTTCAAGCTGACGTTGTCATGTGAAAGAAAAATTTTGATGAAACATTTCACAACACGTGGCATCGAGTGCGTACACGTGACACCAACTATGCATACACGATTGAATATGTATACAAACACAGTTGTGTTTGCACTTTGTCGTGAGGGTTAATGGTGGCTATAAAGCTTCGGAAAATGTTCAGTGTTATTCGAACAAGCGGACCTACGTCACTGGGCGCATCAGCCACGATACTACGGGGCTTTGTGGAGAGAAAAGGGTGGTTGGTGTGCATCCATGCGCCCTGTTCACTTCCCTATATATCAGAAGGCATTGGTCATGGGTTGGAGAGCAGGAATATAATGTTGGTGCGGCGACAGATAGTGTAAAGTTTCTGCTGTGTTTCAATCTCCTCCAGCCTACACCAGAACTTTTACCATAAAAGTTTAAACACCACTGTCTTTTTTCTCGTGAATTATTTATCACTTCAAGTATTCGATAACACGAACTATTGACCTATTTAGATATTAATTTGATGGAAAGTTTTTTTTATTTTGTACTTTTTTGTGAAAGCTAATATACATTTATTGTCGAGTTGATTTATTTTTTCATTATTATTTTCCCCTATTCTCATTTACTAAAAGTACTTTTATGAAAATGTATGCTAAATTTCACGTTAAAATTCGGGAAATTATGAAAGTTGTGGTTTGCTCAGTATGGAGCAGGTCAAGTGGCTCTGCAATCTCTGTTAAAACTATCACTACGTTTTGCACAAAATTATTCTTTTCCGTGGAATCTATATCGCTAGAATTAATTATCCAATGGAAATGAAATACCATAAAATTATTGACCATTGTTTTATGTAACGTTGCACGTATTCGATCTTTCGTATTCCAGGAAGTCTATTCAATCACGTCTTACTTTCGCTCACAATTCTATGTGAGTTTGCATGAAAAATGGCAATTTCAGTGAAATGCTACATGTGAATCGGCAACACCCAGTTATTTTGAATTCTTAATATCTTCCCCAAAACGTCAATACATTTTGACTTATTTATCCCACCAAAGAAAGCTCGCGAACCTTCATAATTATAGAAACATCATGTGACGTAGCACAAATATTTTTTTAATATTAAGCATCTGAAGAACATATGAAAAAGATATTTTCTGAGAATAAAAAATTCCCAGCGGGAATTTGAAAGCCGTCTTTCCCTCAGAACACGATTTGTTTGATCGTCTCCGTTTTTTTATTTTTTTTTTAGACGGAAATGTTGGAATATCCACGGATTCAATTCAGCGATTTTCTCATCTAACGTCGTTGGCGCAGTGATATTGATGAAGAAGTAATATTACTCATACACGCCTGCGTGACAAATATCCATGGAGTCGCCAAGTACTTGTTAATACGGGATAATCCGTTCGTTATTGAGAACAGAGTGAGGACATCTCGCTTTTCACCGCTCAAACTTTTAAGCATTGCGCGAGCTTAATACCGAGATGGAAAACTCATGACTACCCTCCTCTTCCCCTCGAGACTTTATGCTCACTGAATTCATGTTTCTAGACCATTTTACTCTGCACATATAACAACGACGGGTTTTTGTTTGTCTGATATTCTTTCTCGCGTTTTTTCTTCTACTTTCTACTCTGAGAAAACACGAAATATTATAGTTACAATATAAAATACATGTGCTTGCATAAAAGTTGGACTAGAGGCTGGACAGAAATGTCATCTAATCATTTTTGTTTATTTTCAGTATGTACTAATTTTATAGTTAATGTATCCATAATCTTTCATTATTTCTTTCTCTTCCATGAGGAGTTTAATTTTTTTTTCTAACTCCATGACAAAGAGTTTGATAAATAAAAAGCCTAGAGCATATTTTTTATAAGGAATACCAGCAGGCTTGTATAAGAATGAACAATGTCCCATTGTGACTTCACATTTGACATATTTGCGAGTGATACAAAGTTTCAAGCTCATGCATTTTTATTTTTGATTGCACCGTGTTTCTTTTTTTTTTTTCTTTCCTCTCCAACTAACATTATATAAACAAAGAGAGCTTGCGGGCGTGATCGTGACAAAATGAATCCTATTTAGCTTTGTTACTGTTACCCTTGACAGTATAACAGTGATTATTTCATCATGTATCGCTTGTCTGAACACGCACAAACTTCTTCTACTTCTATAATCTCCACTTTACCGGATTTATTTTTCCTGACCTTTTCCAGAATAATGTTGGTTATTGTTGACAATGAAATAAATGCAGAAAAAACTTTATTTAAAAGTAAAGATAGAGTTACGATCGATTTCGTTGTAATATCAACTGTAATAAGTTTTGTTTTCTATTATGTAGGAATAAATTTTCCGTTGATGTTTTATTTATCGATAGCTCACCCGGACGGTTATATTCATTGCAACTCATAAATGACACGATAGCAAGCGTGAATATTGTACCATGAATTAATCCATTAAATGCCTGACGTGATAAAATAATATGAACTATTTAATTCAATAACGATCCTGTTATTGATTATAAATAAAAATCACATTCACGTATTTTATTTTGTAATGTACACTGAATATTCGTCACCTCACAACTGTATTTATCACTAGTTATATCACGTTTGTATGAATGTGAATTGAATTTGAATACAAAACGCGAATTTACACGAGGGAACTAGTGGTCAAAGTCGTATTGCAACGGGCTCGCGAGTGCAGGTAGACTGTTGCACACATGTCGTGACAACTACCGCTCGACCGGTGACGCAGAGGCCCCATTTATTACTATACGAGCGTGCTGCCATCCAGTTTTGTATAAAACCTAAAAGTGACCCCATTAACATTTCACCGTCAAAATGAAACAAATTTTCGAAATAGTCGCGTCTCTGCAATGCGTTGAATGAATATTTACACTTGCAGCTATCTATTATGAACACCAACTGAATTGAATTTCATTTCCTTTTTTAATTTCAAGCCGAAATGAGCAAATAATATTAATATTCGATTGAATGTAGTGATAGAATATGGTTTCAAAAGAAAAAATTAATTCATGAGGATGTTTTCTCTATGCTATTGTGGAATATTATTGCTTGTTATTCAGATGATGAAAAAAAACATCTAAATAAGTAAGTGAATAAAAGTTTTGAAATGAAAAGCAAATGGCTTCTTGGCAAGTCCAAACAATAGTGCATGCGATAATGGTTCATTGTTTGATAACAAACGCTGATAGAACTATCCAAGGTCGTTGTTGCGATATTCATAGACTTCACTAGAATATCATAAAAATTATATTGTTTGTATGTATGTACGGTTGCTTTAGGATAATGAAGATTAATATACTAGACTTCACCGACTGTTCATTCTCAGATGTCAATTGCTGTGCACCGAGTGCCCAAAGACGCAAAGACGAATCCTATTTTACCAACTGCAGTCTGCTGATACAGTAGAGTACGACAGTGTGGAACGTTCACAAACTTTTCAGCATGGAGTATTCTTTTATGAGTGTCTTCATTGATTCTCGGGAGCTTTCGATCGTGTTGCCTCAAACAATTTAGAGATGGCGCAATATCATGGGTTTCCACGCATGCGCGGTATAAAAAAAAAATTTCAACCTCACATGAGGAGTTATTGATGTTATGTTTTTATTTTTCTTTTAATTATGATGAGAAATTTGTTTTTAACTCACCTTGTTAAGTGTATCATGATTAGCTAAAATGTGTTGTGTATCAGGGTGCATGACTCGTTCAACAGAACTTGGTCTTGAAACACCGTCAAGTTGAATTGTTTCTTTTATTTGTGGTGGCGATGGCGGTGGCGGTAATTGTTCATCAACAATTCTAGGGCCATATCTAGTCTTCTGTAAAATAATTATTGGAAAAATAATTAAGTAATTGAGAATATATTGAAGGGGGTAGTGTTTAGTTCAAAAAGCTATTCGCGAGGTGCTCTTGTAAGATTTTATTGAGGATTTGAGTGAGTGCACTTTGTAGGAGTTTCAACAAATGATTTTATATATTTTTAGCAGTCAGAGAATAGTGGTGGAATGGAATTCCAATCATTATTATTATTTCCTAAATTCATAGGAGTTCTCGGCAGCCCGAAAATTTCACAAGAAATCACGTATTATCCAAGATATATGTTATTTATTAAATGTTGCCCGATAAAAAAACATATTTAACCACCTGATATACGAGCTCTCATGTGTTTATATTTATGATATTTGTCAAAATGAAAAATAGGCGTTCTCACCAACGTTCATACAGAATAAATTATAGTGTAGTCTTTGAATCTGAACATACCATGACAGAGATGAATAAGCAAATGAAATATCAGTATAGTATTATAGTGAAGATCATTATTGTTAAGTTAATGTGAATTATGAATTTGGCAAAACATCAACGCGCGCGTACGTAACGCGAACGTGAATAATTGAGAATAAGCTTTTCATCTAAGTATAGTTCTACAAAAATAAACAGAGACTTCCGTGGAAGAAACCATAGCTCAAGCACATTTCACGTCAATTTTATAGATTAAAAGGAGAAAGGGGGGAAAAAAAGAAAAATGAACGAATGATATTTGTTCGCACAATGTGAATACAATTGACTCACATAGCTCCAACAAAAGCCACACAAATGCCGATCGCAATCGTCGTTTGGTTCAACAAATGACACTGGCATTCGTGTACGCTTAGAGCTTCTGCGCTTTCGTACTTTCATCGGCACTGCATTGACATAGTTGCTGAATCGACGCCTCGAGTGTCGAACAATTGAAACCCAGTCGATCATGACAGTGATATACTCCAAAAATTTTCCGGTACACTCACGTTGTTTTATTCGCGATGAATTTTTAGCGAAACCTTCGTTCCAATGCGAGATATATGCCTGCAAGCTCGACAGTTTGAATGTATTCCTTCAACCAGAATTGTAGTGAATATTGCTGCAGCTTTCGATGATTTTATTCGAAATAAATCGCAAATATATTATATTGGAATTCTCGTACTAAAATAGAATGAAATTGGACGTAGATGCAGCTTCTTTACTCTCAATAAATTGTACCGCGACTATTCATGTTTTGATTGAAAGAATCAGAAGCAGGAAAGTGCTTGAATGAAGATCAATAATTAAGTGGAGAGCTCGGAGGATTGAAACTAGAGCGAGTAATGTGAGAGTTCTTCCGAGACTACTGCCACTTTCGCTAAAACTGACGACGCTGAGGGAACGACGGCTCATGGTTGGCGATCTTAGCCATTCTAACGCTCCAACGAATAACGACCCAGCACGCGCTGACAATTATCAATGACTCGAAATTTATTTTCACATAAAACCGTTGTTATTATAATTTTTCATTAATACCTCCAAATAAATATACATTCAAATAGATGAACAATTATCATACAGTAATTCCCACTAATTTTATATGTCAATATGATGTTGAAATACATATATAGCTGCAGAAATTGAATTCCACCTATTTGAATTATACTAATTAATTGAATGTCCGATAATTTATGGTGCGAATAGTTGAATAGTCATTGTTTCTGAATGCTTTTATAATGTAATTCATGAAAGTGCATTGAGCAGTAAGCCTGAAAAGCAGTGGATAATTGATCGGAAAGTTGAAAGGGATATATGTAAAATCTCTGCGAAATTTTCCACGGGACATAGTCGCAATGTATTGCGGGATTAATGAAAAGTTTCAAAATGCAGTTCATAATGAACTAGTTGAAAGCTTGAAATTGATGTTAGAGCTCTATGATGGAGAAAAAAAAAATAACATGAAAATGTGAATGGTCTGTTTGAGTAAAATAAAAAGAAAAAAAAGGATTATAGTAACGGATATTAATGTGGAGACTATTTTGTATCAAATTGGAATCGTGGAAAAAAAAAAAAAGAGGCAACGCTATGGCCGACACCAGATGGTTGTGAGAATCAACTTTCATCTCGCATTATTACATTCACATTTTCATCGTACATATACTTATGTGCAATTTGACGGAAAAATCAATGGTGAAAGGATATAGGAAAAATGTTGAAACGCTGTTGCTGCCATTGACGCGAATAAAATTGACTTTCAAACTAGAATGAAATTGGTTATTCACTCGCATCTCTGTACTATTTCATTTCATAAAACATTTAAAATAAATTGTATATATTATTTGTTATCGGAATAATTTTATCAAAATTATTTTGATTCTAATTATCGCGCTGGATCAACTTGAAACCCGGATCAGAGAGTAAATGAAAATAACACAATGTGTGGTGTGTTGGTATTTCATGCGATGATAACATACCGACTTGCAAAAAGCGTCGGTAAACTCGGAAAACTCAAAAAAAATTAAATTGTGCTCTTAACATAATTCACTTTTGAATAAAATTATTTGAATTAACATTACGACATTATATTACGGACCTGATTGTGCTCTTGAGGTACATCAGGACTGGCCGATCTGCGGCTATATATATTCAATAGTGTTTGAGTCAATGGAAAAGCTGCAGCTGGACCACCCTGAAAGAACAAAAAAATCATTAATAAATTATCAGAGTAAATCCAGACATGAAAAAATGCAAAAAAATCAAGATAAACAATTGCCAATGGATGTAT
Source organism: Zele albiditarsus (assembly GCA_958496275.1). Taxonomy (NCBI): domain Eukaryota; kingdom Metazoa; phylum Arthropoda; class Insecta; order Hymenoptera; family Braconidae; genus Zele; species Zele albiditarsus. The sequence goes on from OY292409.1 coordinate 17,367,411, forward strand.
AAAGAATTAATAGAATCAAGATAAACACCTTTGTCTGTCAATTCTCATAATAAAATGATATTCAGATTTTATTTTCAACTCCCAAGAGTGACGTGTATTCAACTACCACTCGGGAATGGACATTCATAGAGAGATAAATGTCAGTTATCTGCGTATTATTCTGCAATGAAACATTGCATCGCCAGTCGCTCGAAGCGATAACTATAGCTCCTCTATATAGACACCAAAACACTATTGTATATCTCACTCTATTTATATTGGATATATAGAGTAGTAACGGCTCGTTGACCATGGAGCAGAACATTATCTTTCGCAAACATAATTAAACGTTGGATCGTAGCGTATAAAAATAATTTGGCCAATAAATAACAAATTGAATTAAATTTCTGTATGTACTTTCAACATGAAAATTCTATATATATATATATTCAGAAATTATATCAGACGCCACGTAATGTTGTGTTGTTTATATTGGTATATAATTAGGCAGTATTTTATGAGATAATAGAAAGAGAATAAAGAGTGAAGCTTTTCAAGACTGTATTTTCAGTTATAGCAGTAAGATTGGACGCTATACAACCAGGAAAATAAATTGGATTCAGGGATGGGATCTCGTGCTCTCTCTCTCCCTATTCTCAATCATCTCACTACATGAGTATACGTTTATATACACGTGAACTTGTACTCTAATTTACTTCTTCCATAATAATATTTGGTTTCAAATACGTAAATCAATGATAATTTAATCCTCTAGTGAACTTCTGTTTTATATATGACAGCATAGTATTTTCTAGACCATTTTATTCTATATATTATTTATAAAAAGTGAAAGCTCTGGAACGATGTTCTCTGAGAGGCTAATGATACTATAACGATACTACATAAAATATTCTGTGAGAAAAATTCACGAGAGTTCATTTTTATTCGAAAAAATCTCACATTTATTTTCGATGCGTCGAGTGAAATCCTACATGTTCATACACGGGAAGTATTTTACAAGTTTGTAAAGGTTATCGAAGTGTGTCGAAAATAAATAAAGAGCAAAATAAAACTTCGAATCGCTGAAAGATGAAAAAAAAAAAAAAAAAAAAAAAAACGAATGTCAATAAGTTTGTAGACGTATGTAACTCTGGAAAAAGCAGAGTCAAAAGAGAATCAAGGCTCTGGCCAGGACCCAATTCAGTTTCAAGCCAGGGCTACAATTTTCGACCGATATTCTCTCGGTACATCCAGGAATTCACTAGGGATGTTTCAATTTCTGCATTGGAAATATAGGAAGAAACGATCACTCCAATTCATTTCCATTTCTCATCTTTGAGCAGCAGATACGCCCTTCCAATTCATTTCTTATTTATTCATGTGCAGTTGAATTTCAATGGATGGAGAAAAAAATTTGGCAAGTAGTGAACTGGTCCAGTAATTTCCATCACATCAATAATCTGTACATTTCTTTTGAATAATGTATCAATGTTTCTTCCCACAAAAATATTTGAACTTTGAACAAGAATAGATAATATATGAGGAGAAAAATTAATTTCTCAACCCAAACAAAAGGAGAGTAGTCCTCTAACTCAATTTACAAAACGTCACCAAAAATACAGGGCAACTCTCTCGATTACATTCCCAAATTTTTATTTTCACGTTCAAACACATCAAATAATTTTTCCTTGTCAAAGTGACGCAATCGTTGGTGAACTGACGGCCACGAATTTTTATCTCACTTTATATCCTCACTGCACCAAATGAGAATGACGAGAGGGACAGAGAGGTGGGTAATGATAGTAGGTAGTGGCAAATTGAGATGCACGATCGGCAAATGCATAGAAGTGACATCTCACGGACGTGACAGCGCTCTTTTTACCAGGAACATCCACTTTTGCACGGTGTGCCTTTTATATACACCGCACTTACTCTCACTCTTTTTCCTCTTCCTCTTCAAACTACCATTATATACACGGCTGACAGTGCGAAATTTTGTACCTTTTTTTTTTTCCAGCTCAACATCATACATACATACATACACACATTCAAACACTGTGACACCTGCACGTTGCAAAGAATTAAAGTGATTGAAATATGCGAAAGGTTTTTTTTCTCCTTCGAGATTCTTTATTCCTCTTCAATTCTTTCTATTGTCTGTTGACTTCTCCACGTGCCACTGCATTCTCTTCATATGACGTAACTACAATACAGGATACGTTCAATGTATATGCAAGTATATGTATGTTGAAGAGATGTCGTTGAAAATTAGAGTGTGTGAAATTCAACAGCCCGCGAATAGTGTATATGAGTGGATACGTAAGTGGAAGAAATAAAAATAATAGATAGAAAAAAAAAAAAGGGCCGAGTTAAAAATTTATTAGAGAGACAACACACAGTAGTATTATAGCTAAAGAAGAATAGGTTTGCTTTTGATAACAAGCAAGCTCACACTTTGAATTGTTATCCATACAGATCTACCCTTATTTCCCGCTATCCTGACCCTACATCGTACCCTCATGTATATCTATCTCGTACATTGTGAAAATATGTGAATTTATTCTGAGTACATGGCTCCCTTGCGGATTCATATCCAGATCGAATATACAAAACCAACCACGAGAATGGGAATACGCTGAGTATTTGTAAGAACTCAATTTAATTTTTGAAAATATGTATGTATATAGATTTATATTCAAATAAATGTCTCTTCGACAGTATGAGTTCGACTATAATTTCAACTACGAATATTTTTATGTATTCAGATTATATGTAAAGTGGGAAAATGGAAATTGAAAACGAATAATAACTTGAAATGACATATATAAATTATTAGATAGCAACTCACATATTGTCATAGTACTGCAGTCTAAAAAAAACCATCAAGAACCAATTTTTCAATTAGTTTTTTTCTCTCAACAGGATTCACTCTTTCATATACTATCTACTTATGCAAGCACATGTATAGATGAAAATTGTCATGACGTTGAGGTATGTGGTAACGAAAATATACAGAATGTGAATGGATGTACGATTATTGGGAATCGGTAATATTATATTCGACAATTGATTAATTGAAGTTGTAGCTTTAATTTTTCTGGTTACATTGTTTCCATCCATACAAAAAAAAAAAGGTGGAACGGAACGAGAAACACGCGCGTGATGCATATACTGACCTCGTCCCTTATATGATAAATTATAGCCTGAATATCTCAAGAAATAGAAACCGTAATTCATTATTAATGGATATGCGCCTCGTGATTCAAGAAATCCTGTGAGAAACTATCGATTTTCGATGTTTATAGAATAATACAGTACTACTAAACACACAATATTAACAGCACGCACACATTTCAAATTTTTCCCATCAAAATAAAAATATTTTTCCCCACTCACGAAAAATATTAATATTTCGTGCATGAAAAATTACATCTATTTTATATTTTGTGTTTGAATATATCTATATTCAATATACATTAGCGCACTTTACTATATCTTGAAAACAATAATGTTTTTTCAACAGTGATCTATATATAAAAATATGTATATAAGCTAGTTCTTTGTACTTCCTCTATTACTGATTTCACTATCCCGTATTTATCTTTCCTTCTCACTTGCTTCTACCATGATCACTCTTATATCTATACACATTTCGACTATATGGCGTTCAGTAAAGTTGCTTCAAAGTCCTGGGATTGTCGGGATTAGTTTGGTGGACTACAGATATATATCAAATGAGTGGGTGTGTGTTGTGTATACCCTCATCGCTTGTGTTTTAGTTTCAATGTATCGACAACAACACATTCGACAGATCAAACTTTTGCACCCCCTTGCTACCACTCGCTTCCTCCATTATTTTCCCTTCTTATATATATATGTACAATTCTATATATCACACCACGACAAATTGATTTTTCATGATATCGTTTATTATATTTCAAATGATTTATCACTTCACTCTATCGTTGTGCGTATCAATTTTTCATATATTTCAATCATTCTTTTGCTTGTTGTTCTTTCTACATACATACATGTATCAATACTACGTTCAGTTGGAAATAATTATATATATATATATATATGAAGTGTGAAAGGGGAGAAACGAGGGAGAGAAAACAGTGTCAGTTCTACAATTGTAGAGCATGGGTCGATTGAGCTAGCTCCTTGGAAGTGACACCGAGCGCTCCCGCCTATAGCTGACAATCTTTACACTATCTATCCTCAGACACGATCTTATTCATATATCTATACATACATCAATTCGCAACATATATTTCATGAGTGGTTATTTTTCTCTGGTACATGGAGTGAACCTGCTGAGTAACAAACTATATACAATTGAGAATATATGGAGATACTTTGGATGTAGTTTGAACATTAGAAATTGAAAATATACTGTATATTATTATACGTAGATAGGAAACCATGAGGGTATTTCAAATTATCAAATTGCACGCTGAAAATATTTATGAGTTGATAAGCGAAGTAAATAATAGTTTAAGATGTGATGGGCAATTTACCAGAGTGATTATATCATGATGCCGAGCTAGTATCGAAAGTATTTATACATAGCACAGGTATTGTTTTATATATTGTGCATAGATATAGACCTAATATTATTATGGAGATTGGAAAGTAATGAGGTCATTATCAGCCAACAGCTGCTAACAGAAGCCACGATATTAGAAGGCAATATTTATGCGGTACATTCATTAGGTAACTGCACTTTTCCGATTATAATACCTCTCATAATTGACTTTATATTTATGGCCTAATTTTTGAATGCATGAACACTTTATTTTTATAATGTCAGTGGGTAACGAGGTGTGTGGGACCATTAGTTTATACCAGTAGATTTGACCATGGTATTTATTTACAAAATATCAATTGTTATCAATGGGTTTCATACCTCTGACAAATTCAAAATTAGATCCAAATTTCCTAAAGCTATTGGGGTCAAAGAATGTGTTTTGTGACGAAAAAAATATTTTCGCTCCATTCGTCAATGAAGATTTTAGGGAATATTATTCCGGAATTGTACTATCGGGCACAAGTATAATTGAAAAAACTCTTTTCCACGGCCTACGTAACATTTGCAATCCCTTAATATGCACTATCTCTCCCTATCGTTAACTGATAACAGGTTATGCTGAACTTTTACTTTGTATCAGCAGAATTGACTATTATATTTGCGTATACAGTGAATATGAATTTCTATCAAATTAATGTACAATTTATTTTTATACATTCGATATATAAATACGGAATTAGTGAAATAGGTGGAAATTTCGCGTAAATAGCATTTGCAAATATGTAAATAGATGTATACGAATGGCTAATTGTCCATAGTGTTCCATTTATATTAATATACAATATGTATATACGTGTATATATTTGTATGACGTTATTTCGGCATTAACTAAATAGTCATGCGAGGTATAATTGGATTTATTGGCATGACATGAGTGGTTGGCGGAGGTGAGAGATCCTGCGGAGGTGAAAGGGGAGGTAGGATCACCTGTCACATTAACTAACGACGGGAATTAACGTCGACAAATTGTGGTGCTTCCTTGTAGAAATTATGGGCTTCGATTAAATTAATACTGGCAATCTTCTCACTGTATTATTCTACACAAATTGTGATGAAATTGAAAAGAACTGATAGTATCATTAATGAGAGTTATGATTTGAGAAGTGAAATAAAGATTTGATATCAAGATAAATTTTATGGCACAGCATGATGTTAATAGTATTCAGGACATACTACATATCATTTCATTTAATTATTTTTGCCATATGGTAGAATGAATGAATGGCAAAATTTTATATTATTTGGCGTCATTTCTACAAACTAAATTTAGTCTGAGTGCATCCGTTGTGGCTTGGTCCTAAATGGTAAAACAGTATTTGGTCTCACGAGACGACTGGGGCAAAGGGTATGGAGGTCCTTCGAGTATTCAGGTTACGCCTGTATAGGTTAGACCGTCAGGTAGATTTTCCTGTTATCTCTGTTGCTTTATATATACATATATATGTATGTATGTCTATACCATATCTGACTACACGTATGTGCATTTGTATCTGCATTATATATGAGATTGTTCAATGATGTGAGTGCCCGGTTGTGGCGCTCACGAAAAGGGTTTTCCTCTGCATTATCTCCAAGCACGTAAAAGCGTCGCTTGTTCTTTCTTTCATGCATCGTTGTGTGGTGTAGCAAAGCGAGTACATGGTAATTTTAAGCTTCATTTATTCAGAAAGTGGACGAAAAACATCTCTTTCTTATATTTATTCGTTGCATATTTTCATTCTCTAACTCTTGATATTTTTGTTTGGTTTTTCGTATTGACAAATTATTGTTCTATTTCTTTTTCTTTCACTGGCTTAATGCCTTTCCAAAGTTATTACTTCCACAATGATTTATTAACTACATTTTGCGCGCGATATTAACGAATTACTCGTGCCAAGTCAGCGTCGCGATTAGAGTCAGCAGCGCTGTGCGTTCGTTCGCGCTTGAAAGGCCGCCAAAAAAATTCTGAAACTACTGGTGCATACTATAAACAAATAAAAAAATCCAAAACAAAGGAGAAAAATGGCGAGGAAAATAGAGGAGAAAATCATTTTTTTTTATCAAAACTAAAAAAAAAATGACATGCAAAAAATAATTGGATCGGTCACGCAGTGAATGGGGATCCGTAAACGGGAATCGATTTTCGATGTGCTCCCCACCTCCAAACATGAAACATGAGCTGGATTATCTTGAACGTTTCAGGCTGACTGATGGCTAAAAATCAACGATATTGGAAAAGTCCGATGTATAATGTCGTGTATATAGCTCGTACATACATTCGATTTAATTGGCTATATGATGTGGAAGCTCATAATACAAACAACTATCTGGAATCTCCATTCACAAACACTCTATAGAATTTTGATTACCAACCGATATCACGAACGGTTTTTCTCCAAATAATCCAATTACCCTAATACTCTTCGTTTTTTCTGGAGCAGCCTAATATTTTTATAGCCATTAAGTTTAACCGCATAGTCAATACTTGTAATTATTGCCCCAAAATAGACATGATAAGGATTTGTCCACGTAGGTATATATGCATAGCAGATAGTAGCATTAGTCCATGGCATTAGTGTCAAGCCTTTGGTACGGCTATGCCCACCGCCCCTATCTCGGTTCAGCTCAAATGGGTCAATGACGACAACTATCAAAAGATATTGGTTGGAATGCAGTTGTGGAAACATGTAGATGGGTTCAAAGACTCTGTGATAGCTTACCGAAGTTGAAATAACCGCAAGAACTTTGAGTAATAACCCAAACCATTAACAGTAAGGTAACAGACAGAGGTTGTTGTCAATAAGATGATTGAAAGGTGGGACAGTTGTTGTTGCATAACTTTGAATTCGCCTCAAAGGCATGGTATAATCAATTGCTAACCGATGATTGTGATAAGCTATATTCAGTGACATTATCTTGTTACAATAACTCGGAGAATTCTAGAATTCAAAATGAATATAAGATTTCCGCGGTCGCAATCCTGAAAATTCTTAAATTATCACTACTCGAAATACCCTTTCTATCGTTCATCACGAATGTATGGGAGGTCAAGGAGGTCATTGCCATTGTTGAACATAGTTGACCACACAGAGAGACTATATAATAATTGGAAATAGTAACAGAGGCACGGAACACGTCTAGGGGTTTCAAAGAGCATTACGTAATCAATGTTTGGTTGGTTTCACCTCAAGTACTTATCGCAAACAAGGTGGAGCATTGTCCTTATATACTATATACTAACACGATTGCATGTGTATTGGATGGAAAAGCATAAACTAGATGAAGAGGATGGGGTTTGGATTCAGGGATTGATTCTATTCTCATGAATGTTCCTTGTCTTTCATTTCTGATTCTATTACGATCAAGACAATTCCTGCTTCTACTCAATATTCGCCTTGTCTGCAGAATCAACTCTTCAGGAAAATCGGGTTTCTCTGCAGGTCGATGTTAACAAATTGGACACAACTGCATCAATATTCCATCTTATTTACGGCAAATTATGCATCGGTTATGGATATTCGTGGTTACATATTGTATGTCATATGAACCGTCGATGAATTTAAGATGATCATTACATATTTTCAAATTATTGATTGTTCCTACATTACGCTCGCTGAACCACGTTATTAGTACCGCTCTTGTTTGGAATAATGAGAATAAAGTTATGGAACATTTCCATATATTTATAGGCTCACACTTGGCGTAAAATTAATGAAAGTAAAACTAATCACGTGCGTACGGTATCTATTGCATTCGTATGTCCATAGTATTGATTCAAACTCAATTGTGTCGCTTACATCGAAATGGAGGTGCCAGATAATATTTTATGATAGTTCTTTGCACAAATCAGCATCATGATGTACCTAGATTTATTTGATTTAATTTTTTTTTCACTCAGGATTTGTCCGGAGATTAGTTTGTAAATGGGAATGAGAATGAGGAAAAAAATTCTCTCTGTAAATCCCAATGTTCGTTGTTCAGCTGTTTCCATCAGCGTGTTCTCCATCAACGTGCTATATCCAGGATTCTAATCGAAATAAATCGAATTGCAGATTAAGTCTCGGAGGGGGCGCTCGCGGGTGAACGTAGAGGAGAGAACTAAATGAGTCCGGGGCGCTGAGAAGTCTCGTCTCAGTCACTCTATTTCACTTGCTCTTTCAGTTGGCGTCTTACTCTTACTGTCTATACGTATACACATCTATATATATCTATGTAAGAATATATGTAAGAATATATGTACATATACCCTTTCCTGTATCCTCTCATGTCATGAATGGTGACTCGTGGGGGGAGAAGGAGAAAATTGTTTTTACGGTAAACTTTGGTCTTATCGGAAATCGCTCGCGTCTCCACTCCGGGATTCATTAGAGCGCGAAAGTTGTTCCTTACTTCTAGTGATGGCTCTCGATCCCATGAAATTCTCCACTATCCTGAATTGGATTTCAGTTGTGCCATATCATTCTTTAATTTCCAAATACTGGCTCGGATTAACTGGAAATCCTAAGTACTAATAATACAATTATTACTTTTAATACCTTATATGTGGGCGGTTTCTTTTTTGTCGTTTTTTTGGGTTGCATGCAATGGTAATTAAATCCGATAAAGATGAATGTTTTCGTGGAACATTTAAGTTTTTCTCAATAGCATGATGAAATGTTTGTCACAGAGTGCGCACATTCGTATATCCAAGTCTAGTGAGAGAGTAGCAAAACAAGAAGTTTGGAAAAAAAGTTCTGAAGTAAACACAATTTTTTTTTCTATTATATCATCATGAAATAAAAAAAAAAAATCGATAAGTTTGCAATGCTAAAACGCTGTAGTAGACGGTGAAAACGATAAATTCAACTTTCATTTCGTTTTCTCCCATTTTGCGGAAAAGTTGGATTCGATAGAAAAGTCCGAAAAGCGTCGAGTCGCGTTAGAGTTGGGTCGACCTAACTGGAGCCGAGGGACGCAGATGCATTGCAAAGATGCTGAAAAGAAAGGGAAATGCGCGCGACTAGAAGCGTTTATTCCCACTGCTTGTGCAATCTTTCAAGCCACGCAAACGCAACTCACTCGATCGTATCTAACAGGAAACTAAAACTTCGTTTTCCTTTTCTTTTTTACGGCTTCTCTGCCGCTTGTGGTCTCGATAATTCCGCACATTCTATTTCATTTTTATGCAAAGTCATTATATAATCGATATAAAAAGTGGGCATATTAACTCACGTGAGGCAATTCTTGATAAAAGTTTATTTAATTCGAACGTGACAGTTTTGCCAAGAGCTCACATATAAAATAATTTATTTCTTCTTCCTCAAGTCTGAACAGAAAAGTGACTTCATGGGTACACACACGCAGTCATTCAACTTTGTTTTCTCACCCGATCAAAAATTCGATCATCTCAAGAGCAATACGAGCGTGAGAAATGTGACTTGAATTTAATTAGACAGATATGTGTAATACTGGGCACTGTTCTTCCATGTGTTCTGACATACTACAATAGTGAACACGACACCTCAACGATTTTTATTTAAATAACTTTGAGAATGTCTGAATTACTTTAAGACCCTTAGATTAATTTTTTTTAATCGTAAAGTTAAGCTGGGCATGACTTTGAGACTTTCAGAATAATTTGAAGAATTCGTGAATTATTCGAAGAATTTTCTCATTCATTCTTAGCCTTTTTAAATTATTTTCAGGATAATTCCATGATTTTTCCCATTATTCGAAGTACTTTCACATTATTCTCACCATCTTGAATTATCCTGGAGATTAAAAATTTGCAACTATCAATTATCTTTCATGAGCATAATTCCAAACTAACTTAATTCCAAAACTTACTTGCAAATTAGTTATGATCTTATTACAATACCAACAACATAGGTAAACATAATCTGACTTGCCATTAAATTCCATATTATCTCATGAGTGTAATCAACTGCATGATACGAAATGTAAAATACAGACACACAAAATAACTCTATTCATTTTCTACCGCCTTTATACGTCGACAGCAGACAGACAATTGAAGCGAGGATCGCGAGGAATGCGTTCATTGCCGCCTTGGTGTGACATACACCATAGTGTCACGTTGTCCTCTCTCTATATTTCTCTCTCCAGAACCGTCTCTAGTATTTGCCAAGAGCCCTGACGATGTCTGCCACCATTGAAGGAGCTTATACTGAGCACATCGAGTAGGAAGTCAGGCATATCTCCGGGTATTCACGTGGGTAGTTCTAGCTACCCTTATATTTGCCACATCCATCAAGTAGGATGAAACGCTGGTTGTGGCTCACGGGCGTTAGTAACAGGTTCACTAGGTGCGCGCGAACCGACATCGTTGAAGGAGAACGAAACTTGAGACATGCTGCTATTTGTTGTGACTAACAAATTGTCTTGGTATAAAGTGAACGACTATACCTGCACCATTTCCAAGTAAACACATCGTTCCTAACACATCGGTTTGTCCATTCTGTTATTTGTCTATCAATTTTGCTAGCACTATAAATTTTCCGTCATACCAATCAAACAATTGAACAATGTTTCTTCAATCCGAATGTACTATTGTAATAACCAAAATTGGGCAATGCGCGGAACGACAGTGAATATAATGGACACGCATTTTATTATATTAACTGACTTAGATTTGTTACATGTAAAAAAGAATGGAATGAACAGCTGCTCGTTGACCCTAACCATATAATGTTCACACGCTTCGCTCAACCAGAGTCTGTGCTCGTCACCCTACACTTCCACGCGCGGTTTCGGACATAAATTGCAGTGGCCCCAACCGGCCACGATCTTGCATTTAACACAAGTAGTGTAACGGCCGGGGGGGAGGGGGGCACGGAGCAAACACACGACTCGAGACCAACTAATTAATCACTGCTTGACAAATCCACGAATGTAGCTTTCCTATGTGGAACTTCTGCACGTGGTACATACGTGGCATCCTTCTTCAGATAAAGTGGGAAAGACTTTTTGCGGGATTTGAACCACTGGGCGATGGAATGTTGGGTTGAGTGCAAGTTGTTCTTAGAGATGAACAAAAAAATTCATGTAAATCAACTGTGGCAAAACAAAAAGCCACTACAATGAATAGAACGGAACTTTAGCTCAGACTGTTTTACAAAAGGATTCCCATCCCCCCCGCCACATTACTGCAAATTTCGGTACATACGGCTTGAAATTCTCCCAATTCCACTACAGCGGAGCAACAGAGAATTCATTCCAGATTATGGACGTGGAGAAGTATTGTTGAAAGATGATAGGGATACGAGAGGAGCTATCCCTATGATGTAAAAGGAGTCGTAATCCAACTGTTGTTACATCATGATACAGTGACTGTCAGTAGATGTGCGGACGATCTATAATATACGAATATTCGCCTGCTTCCCTTGAGCCATAAATGCAATCACATGCGAGCAGTTGTGGCAGAGGAAGCGGCGATATTAGTTCTCGGTCCGCATACCCTGGGGTGAACTGCGAGGATGTTACTTGATGAATGTGACATCGTCATCCGGCTAGCGAAGAGATCATGGGATTTTGTGTGAGAATAACGTTTCCCAATTAATTTTGCTCAATATAGAAGACCGACGGAAAATTTTGATATTTTCAACCCAAAATAGTTCTAAGCAAATATTACAATTGAAGTACTATTCAGCTATACAGATTTTTTTCACGTTTCTATATGATAATCATACTGAAAACATATTCCGATTACATACAAATTATGCATTCGTTTGAGAAATATTCCGAATATTTGGATTTTATTAGCGTGTCACTTGTTCAAACATATGAGAAGTACATTTTCAATATTGAGACACACACGAAACACGGTTACAAGGTATGAACTAGAAATATATATTCTCTATTGCTACTACTCTTCCCGTAGGAATTATTATTATTTGGATTATTTTAACCATTATCGAGTCTTGAATTACTGTTCTGATGGAATAATGAACCCTGAACTTCACCTCTTAAGTTTATGAATCAATCATCTATTTATTACGAATGCTATTATTGCCTTGGAAACGCAATAGCGGGTATTCTGAAGGTTTACTAGCACTATTCGAATGTGGCTTACAACCCATGGGAACAACAGCAAACGTTTCGCCATTTTTGAATAGTACCTGAATATATTTCTACTAAATTATATGAGCAGCTACCATGTATAGATATTTATGACCAGGTTCGTTCATTTTGTGTATTGCTAAAATATTCATGATGTGACAGCAAAAAGTCGTGTACAAGGATAGATAGGATAGATATAGGGAGATGGATCAAGTGAGTTTATACTTGTATATAGGCATATTGGATTGACACTGTTTGATTAAGACCCTTCAAATCGAACTGACGCAAACGCCGGTTTGGTCAATATTGACATTTGGGGAACGGAATCTCCTGTGGTCCGATCACTGTTCTCAAAACAGTCCCACTACTGTAGTTTGATTTGCGGTGAATAATTACGAAAGTATTGTGCAATTCCTGATTTTATGATACAATAGATGCATTCTTGATTAGATTGGCCAATCGGGAAACTTTTCGGATGTGCGATAATTATAAAAGAAAAAATTAATTCAAGAATATCGCATAAATTGCTTGGCCGAATTCAACTTTCCAATTTTCTCAAACAAAATCCCAAAGTTTTCATTGAAATTCAATGTTTAAAAGCAACTCATTTTACTTCATTCTTGCCAGTAATGATAAAAAGCTCCAATTTTTAGGTATTAATAAAAAATTAAAAATACAGTGTTTACCGACGCACCTTTTCGAAATGAAAATTATAATTTATTGTATAAAGTCCATTGACCGTAATTTATGTGTCACATCTGACACTCCCTATATTATCATGCGAAAAAAAAACTTTTCCAATCTATGAAATTACAACAGACGTGAGACCACCGACAATTCCACCTTAAGAATTCTTGGGTGAGCTTCAAACTGTTGAATTGTAAAATCGATTGAAAACTTTTGCACATTGTCCAAGTCAAATTGACTTTACCGAAAAAATTTCGTGTGCACAGCAAGTTCAACTCGTTTTTATTCTCTCTCCGTACTACGAACATATTATTCTGGAATATTCACGAGTAAATTTTTCTACTAAGTAATAATTAAGCCTTATATAAAAAAACACACACTAATAATAAGATTACTTAAAGGTTGTGTTTACTTCAAAAGTTCTGATCCATCATTTATTTTGTTGCGGAATTATATCAGCTATTTGTTATAAACAATGTAACTGTTTCATATTGGATTTATCACTAGGTGCGCAGGAGAAAAAATTAGTTTCATAGTGTAGATTCAGTGTAAATATAAGGCAATATGTCTATCGATTATGTGAGATAGCTATCGAATCCCAGAGGAATATGTCGAATTGTGTGGGAGAGAGAAGGACAGAGCCAGATTTAGCACGCACCATTCTGTATGCATAAATCTACCTAGACATATATAACGATATAACCATAGTTGTATACAGGTCAGTCATGTCACGCTGGTTCGGGTTTCGACCGCGCCCTTACATAACCGAAGCACTAACTCGCGTTCGTTTAATCAAAGACTTGGCCGGAATGTTGGTGTGACCACATCGTGCCCGCATTGCTCTCAAGTGCAGCAACATCAACTGTTGTATATAGTTGGGCACATGATATTTGCACAACGGGTTCTCCCACATGAAAAGCGTATACGCGTCCTCATCCGCGGTCATTTCATAACAGCCATACCGTGTTATCTTTCTGACCATTGAGCGGCAGTACAAGAGCCCTTAATGCCACATTATATCAACCATCCCGCAATTCTCCCCCGAGTGGGCAGCCTGTCTGTATTATTCGTCTTTCTCTTTGTACAATAACAATATCAAACACACATTCAAATATATTACTGTACACTCTTCAATGATCATAACTTTAATTAGGAAAAGGTCCATTGTTCCAAATTAATCGCAAAGCTGTGTGTATAATGATAAAACATGAATTAGGATTTAATATGTGGTATCACTTTAACCGATATCCAACTGATTTTCAGATTCACTGCTATGAGATGCACAATTACCAATTAAAATTATTTGACTTTGTAAATTTTAGTGGAATTATTGAAGCGTAGCTGCTGGGCATTGTTCTCCCTTCCCACTTCACCCTATGGCTGTTGCGATAACATTGCTCATGCATTCGGCTATCGGGCTTTTGAGTTATAATTATTATTGGTTCTGGTAATACATCATTAGTACACTGATATTTGGCTGCCGATACGAACACAGGTAAATAACGTTCCCGTATTGCGTTTGATTAACACTCAACGTCGGATGTTATAATGGACAATAAAATAGCAAAATTTGGGTGGAGGAGAGCGGAAGTGATGACAGCATTATGTTGTGAATGTGATCACTCATTTCTCCTAGAGTCCACCGTCGTGGTGTTCATGTCCGATCCATTAGCTTAACTATATAGACGGTTATTAAAAATAACATCCATTGAATACTCACGTCATTTTGGGCAAAAGTTGGTGTAATAGGCCCATCGCTGGCTTCCCACTTGTCCGCAATGCGAATGGTTTCTGCTGTTTTCTGCTGCACTGATTTGGTCTCATCGAGCAGTGTCAATTCATAAAATTCTTGTATATCTGAAACACCAAAAAGAATTGAAAAAATTAATTGGGCAGTCATGTTTCAGAGTAAATTTGTTTGAGAAAAAGTGTATACATACGCATAAAAAGAAAAAGTTGAACATTATTATTATCAGAGCAACAGACTGAATAGGATTGAAACCACAGTTGCTATAACATAATTATGCATTCAGTGACTGAGAACTCAGTTTCATACTCAAATAATTTGAGTGAAAGTCTTCGGGTTCGGGACGGTGAGTAAAGTCGTAAAGGTCAGTATATATCTGGTAAACGTAGCGATAAGGGGAACAATAATTTTCAATAGTTCAGACCAGCTCGTGGATGTAGAATATCTTCTACTGGCATACTCCTTTCTGCTCTCCCACCCCTTACATGCACATTGGGTTACATAGTGTAAACCCGTCCCAGTGATATATATCATCTATGACGACGTGTCTAGTGCAGACCATAGTGGAATTGCCCGGATCGTAATTCCTCGCCGGCAAGCAAATGTTCTCAAGAGCCGACCAGAACAGTATATAATAATAATCATGTCCAACGTCTAAATTCGTCGTTCAGGTCAATTCATGGTGGATTTCGATAAAATTTTGCATGAAGTATCTTGATAAATGAAACTGTTTGTTGTTTTGAATTTAAATATATATATTTATAATCAAGATATATACATAAAGTTTCAAACTGCAAGTTATTCACTAGAGACTATGGTCGATAGGAGTGGGTGAAAATGTGTAAGGCTCTTGGGATGGTAATGAACGAGAGTTGGGAACAACTCTAGCAATATGACTCATCGAATGTATGCAATAGAACTAACTTCAGTAAGTCCTACGTATAAGCAATGAAATGAAAGCCGGCATGCGGATAGATTTTCAGTGATGATTGTTGTAAATTGAGGGAGGAACAGAAGCGTGAGTTGAGATAAGAGAAAATCGTGTGGAAAAGGGATATGAATAAAAATTCTTGGAAATAGTGTTGGATTTTTTGCATGCAAATTTGTGAATTATCGCTTCATCCATGTTATTTCACTTGGAAAATTTGGTGACTAATTATCCGAGTCACTGATTACATCATATACATTATTCATTACATGCATATTTAATTGTATTTCTATAAATTTTGATACGAAATTATAGTTCAAGCTGTATGAATTATCTTGATTATTATTCCTATTTATGTTGAGCATTGTATACTTTAGTCGAATCATTTTCTCCTGGCGATGTACGAAGAAGAGAAAAATAGCTCTGAGTAGCGTTGGGGAACATAAAACTAACAGATTCATTGTCTACCAGCGGATAACAGTGAAGTCTAGACGCAGAATCCACCATTAATTTGTTCTGCATGTCACCAATGCGAACTACAACTATCCAGGGATGCATTTAATCGTTTTAGGGTGGGCAATGACAGGAAAAAAAAAAAAGTAATAGTTCGGAACGGTAGTGGGAAAATAGCGGGTGTCATAGAGTCGTAAATTTTTCCAACGCTCGAATAACCGCCACAGTTCTCCTTACATACCTAACGCCCTATTTTTTTTTTTTTTTTTGATGGAGATGGCGCGTAACTTCTTCGATCTTTTGTAGGCGATGGTACTTTCTTCATGGATGTGCTCAGTCATTGTAAAGGTATCTATTCGTTTCAGCTCTATAAAATTTTACACGCACATACTTTTATAGTTATGATATCATAATACTGAATATATGAGCATACATTATTGTGGTTTCAACATTTATGCAATGAATAATCTTTGTGTTGCAGTCATGCGAGACCGCTACTAAGAGTGTGTGTGTGTGTATTACCGAAAGTTATTCTAGAGGGCAAAGTTATGTGAGGTGTATGCGGTTTTATGTCACTTAATATTCTTATCGCGTTGGTTTTACCCCAGAGGAATTAAAAACAGATTTAGAATAAGGTTTCAGAGTTTGAAAACATTAAATAAGTACTGTGATGTGTGAATATGCGATGTTGTATATTAAGAACAATCCTTTGTAGTAGAACAGTTTTGTTTAGGAATATTTCTCATCAAGTTCAATCTATTTTCTCGTGAATTTTATTGACTGTGAATCGGTTCAAGATTTATTTATATGCCTGTAGAACCAAAGGAGTTGATTTTTCACAATAAATTATCTTGAATTGTTCAGCGCGCAATCTCATCCCTAATATTGAAACATTCGAGTCCATAAGTTAAAATCAGTGGTGAAAAAATCAAATTGAAAGTTTTTCTTGTTTAAATGCGTTACAACATTGGAATAAATTACTCTGTTGGAAATGTTCTTTATTATCTATAACTTATTAGTCAATTATGCATCCTCGTATGCATTGTTATCCCCCAAATTAATTCCTTTATGCTTCAACACATTTATTGCAACAATTACTACATGATGGACCAATAATTTACATAAATTAATGAGCACCAGTTTTGCGACACAAAGGCCAATTCATGACGCATAGTTAAGCTATAGAGTGGCTGCAATTTCCAGTAGAGACAAAATTGTATTAATATGGATTGATGCGGGAGTATATCGAAAATCCTTTTCATGCGATATTAAAATATTTATTCCTCATATTCCATTATTTGTATAAATTGCAATATGTTTGTTGAAATTGAAATAATCGAGTTGTCAGTCACTAATTGCCGTAATAAAATTAAACCACTTTAAATTATCCACTCATATAAACTCTCATCAACACGTCTCTTTATTAGAATTAATAGTTTGATAGAGAAACACCATAATATTCAATGAAAGTTCTTCTTCCACGCTTAATATTTGATAAAAATTGGTAAAATCACAATGAAGTTCAATGGTGAGAAGTATTATTTCACGACGTTTCATCGTCACGTTCTTGGCTGTCTATTTATTTTGTCATCAGATTGCGATATCAAAAATATATACCCTTTAACGATCAAAGGCATATTGATTCTCTTTGTTGATATGCGAGGGGCTGTCAAAATGTATATCGACTATGTATATCGGTAGCACTCAACTAACTTGACTATACCTCGCTACGACTATGCATGAACTATTCGACAATGATGCGAATGGTTACTCAACAGCTTTGTGGTGTAACGAGAATAATCATACATAGGCTTTCAGATATACTCTATGTATTTTATGGCCACACGCTTCCTACATATACACTTTGGATATCGATATCCCTTTGTGGTTAACAATACAGGATATTTGATATAGGAATATGGTTTATGTAGGAAGATGAAAATTTAGTGTTTATTTTTTATTTTTATTTCGTTCTCAAGAATATATGTTATTTTTAAAGTAGTTTGGTATTGGCCTTTTGTTATTCGATGGAATAGTGTTGTTATTGATAAATTTTGCTCCAGGGCATTATATTTCACTATATTTTTTGGGGTGAATTTTAGGGATAATCAGGTAAACATGAAGCTATTATTATTCCACAGTAGTCGAGGTGTTTGTTTTGCCTGTGGTATTATCTCGCTGACGCTTGTGTATGCACATTACAAATCACGCTTCATCACTATCTTCAACAATGAACGCTTGTATTTTCATTATTATTTTCACATTGTATGGTGATGGAAACAAATATTTAATGTGGTTTGTGGTTTTTTTGTGACGGAGGGTTTTTATTTTCTTGCAATGGTCAGCCTTCATTGTTTAGGATAGGAAAATAACAATAGTATATTAATATAACTTTATAGTATAACTTGTTTTGATGAGAATGGTAAATATATGGGTGCATTCAATTAATGTCAAAGAAGTACTTGTATGTTGATGTTTTTGTAATTAATATAAAGATAATTAGTTCTTTGTGTACATTTCAAATTATAAAATAAATGTGAAATTCACATCACTAATCCCATCAAGTATTTTATACATCTCTGGAAAAACATTTTTCACCTGTTATTGTTGCCTTTCAGTTATATTTTTATTACTATTTTTTTTTTTTTCATCCATGTGCTTGATATCGTCTCGACAATTTGTCACCTTGACAAAAACGCCCGGCTACTGTATTATAGGAGATTTATTTTTTTTATTATTCGTTTTTTATTTTTATCTCCTTTTTTTTATTTTTTGTTTTTTGTTTTTTTTGTCATTTTGTATATAAAATCTGGGAATGCCCATGAGCTTTATGATGGGTGTCAACTCCGGGACTGAATTATATTCAGGTATCTAGCACACTTATGTACAAAAATGAAAATGAATAAACTGACTATGGTGAATATTTTAACGTCGACAATTCTAATTCGTCCTAATGATATTACACATATTCTTCAATGAAATGATGAAATGAAAAGTAAGTG
The DNA here is from genome assembly GCA_958496275.1 of Zele albiditarsus. Taxonomy (NCBI): domain Eukaryota; kingdom Metazoa; phylum Arthropoda; class Insecta; order Hymenoptera; family Braconidae; genus Zele; species Zele albiditarsus. The sequence goes on from OY292409.1 coordinate 17,386,835, forward strand.
AATAAGTCGTGAATTCACGGAGTGATAACTCGAACGGAGTAAGATAAATTGATGGAAATAGTAGATATCCAGGGTCGTGTGAATATAACCAAACCATTTATCACTTTTGCTATATTTATTATCGAGACTTTTGCGTCGACTACTGTGTGTGGTATTTATTCGTATCAACTTACAACATGCCCAGAGAGACTGGGAAAACATAAACCTATATAGCCAACACCACATGCCATTAATCATGTGGATGCGCCAGTGGATATCCTTTTCTCATTTCCCTTAACGATTTTGGTATGGATTATCAATTTCAGGGAGCATTCTCATTCAAAGATTGTGAAAAGAATGTGATTTTTATGAATTTCCGAAGGGTATTGTTCTATAAAACAGTCGAATTAATAAAAAAGAAACATGTAAAAACGATGGTGAGTGGCGTAAAAAAAAATATTTATATTTTTGAATCAACGTTATAACCTCGTCCGACTTATCCAACAATGCTTTCTTTTTCTTCATATTTACCAACCGAAAACTAAAAAAATAATGATAAAACAGGAAAAGGATTGTTAGATGTGTAGCGCGAATTTGATTCTCGAGATATGAACGATTCAAGTGAAATAAAAATATCGAGATGGCTATCGATGTACACAATTGATATAGAGTGCAACATTGAAAGATTCACTCGGGCATAACTGAATTTATAAAACTTATCCGATATATTTCACGTGTGCTACTATTAAGCGACGAATAACCACTCAGATGGTTGGCGCACAAAAATGGATTGAAACCGACTCTTCAGTTCAACATCATTTAATGTTCGCTCATATATAAAATGGCCAGACATACATATATGTTTAACCACACAGCGTGTCATCGAATATGCATGCAAATTAACAAATTGTATAGAATTATATTATTATACGAATGGTTTAATGGATGTGAGATAATTGATTTGAATGGTCAATGACATTTATTTTTTCGCCGAAAAATTACGTCTGACTAAAATTCGGATGTTTTTGCGCAGTGGTAAATTGAGAATTCATTAGTACAGAATACTCTTGTGCAAATATATCACACCCAAACACATACAAATTTGCTAGTATTAATACAGCCACATTGGAAAAATAATTTATATAAACAATAATGCAATATGATCAATTGCTGTTGGGGAATGAATTTTCACCCCAGGGTAAATATTCGCCCTCTTGTGCTACAACAGCAGGATTTATTAACCGGCACCTCTCGGTATAGTACGGTGTTAGTGTCAGCTAAGTATGGGATAATTATCTCGACAATATTTAACGTTGTGCAATATTCATATACATTCGTTTTTTCTCGTTTTTATTCTGAGTTTTCAGCTTGGCCATTCGTATGCTCACCACCATACAATACACGCTGTTCCCATCTGTTGTTTTACATGCATACACACATACACACGTATTTATATACACGCTTAAGCATCGAAATTTATAACGCCCGCTAAGTTACTGTCCGGCGAGAAATGGGTGAGCTCATTTAGTCGAGAAAGTTAGGTGAGACGCTAAAAAAGAAAAAAAAAAAAAAAAGAATGAAAATGTAATAACACGATTTCGTGGTGTAACGCCAAAATTAAACTCGTGAAAACCATTGGAGGGTTGAGAAAGAAGCGAATTGTCGAGGGAGAAGAACAGAAAGAGGATGAGGTGAAGGAGAAAAATTGATGGAAAAAAAGGAGAAAAAAAAAAAGAATGGGGCAGAGTACACATACACCCAAAGCTTTCTAATTTTCAAGCGCTATTTACCGGCGACACTTTTCCCATTGGAAAGTTGCCGACGTGTATCCAATTTAACTAGAGACACCACACCAGTGGTTTGGTGTTAGCTTATACTGAACAATAGAAAAAAGAAGAAAGAAACGACGAAGAACGAAAAGGAGGTAAAAAAATTGTTTAGCGCATTTTCCCCTTTTCTTTAGTATAATAAGTTACACAGCTATTGCATTCGTGAATTATGCGTGTATATAAGGAAAAATGTCCCAACATAAATATATTGTTTCATCTAAATCCATATAGAGCGAAGGCAGGAAGTAAATCACAAATAAAGTTATGTCTACAGTGAAATGTCGTCGTCGTGTTCGCCATGTACGTCGTATGTGTATGGGTAGTTGGTTGAGAATGGCTATTTCTGTTCTGGAGCGGGTCAACGCAGCTCTATACCCTTTATGTAATAAACTCTGGAGCAATATAATACCACAGTGTCGCAGTAGACTAGGTGTGGACATGAACAAGCTTTCAAGCTTAAAGGTTGTGGATACCCATTGACTTCCACATACGAACATACATGCATACATACATTTATACATACATACATATCCAACATCTTTGGATTCTTCTGGAAGACACAAAATAAAGATGATTTTACAACTGGGTCGGATGCTCAGGTGACACTCAACCATCAGAATGTATCAAGTGAGTGGAATACGAAGGTAAACCAAACATGAGATGAATTCTTCAATAGTATTATATGTACTCCAATTTCATGTTCTATGAATCATGATGACTTTATATTCACAATTTATACGATTATGAATTATGAGGATAGTTTGTTATTCGATGGAATTGAAACTGCGAAATTGGGCGTATGTGTAATAGTTTTAAGCACAGAATTTTGAGTATTTTATCAATGTGATGCATGAAAATATATTCCGTGGCGATATTGATTCAGTCCATTCTGTATCCTTCTGTATCCACTGACTACATATCGATGAATATTTCACAGTAGTACTCTATGGATTCACGTCATTTCAATATACAAATTGAATAATGTTCATGACCGCCAACACAAACACAAACATATTGATAGAAACATATAAAAACATATAATAGCAGGTGCCTTGTCTTTAACACATGTATATAAGATAATGCTGTAGGACAAACAAAGCACCAGCCTTGTTCGTTTGAAACGAATATAATACGTAGTTGTGGGCGAGGAAGAGGGTAGTAGTACTATTCTGTAAGAGCGAGGGTAACGGGGGGTGTAAAGAGTGCGCGTGGAGTAAAATGAAATGGACCCACGAGTTTTGTCTCGTAACAATGAGAAAGTTGGCCGAAGTTCATCTCTGACTCGTCAGTTATGCTTTCGTTATAGCGAGAAAATACATGATGGTGTCGCAAAGCCACCAGTGGTAATATATATTTATATGCGTAGGTGTATATGTGTGAGATCCTTTTGAAATCGCACAAAATATGAACACGAAAACTACACGAGATTTTATTCATGTACACATGTACACTTTGGATGATGTGAGTATGAATATACTCGTGACGTAAAACGTGGTGCACGAGGTAAAGGCAAGTAATCATCGGTTCGGCATTATCGTATGTGTTTGAAATCACTATATTCGTGTCGTTGTATGTATTTGTTAATGACTTCATTATTTTCCATAGAGTAAAATGTTTTCTGGACTGTGTAAAATAAATAATACACAATGGGAACAAGAGAAATGTAGTTTCATTGTTTAGTGAGGAAGTTATATGAGGATATATTCAGCATTCTGATTGAATTTCTGGTAGTGCTGATAGTTCAGCAACAAAATATTTCGCGTTGATTCATCTTCTGTTTTTTGGTAGAAGTGATAGAAAAAGGACATGGGGATACATATGCGCTCTGAAATCATGAGAAAAGATGTTGTTGCAGATATTATTTCGAGCTAATATATTGAATGTTGAAATTTTCCACTCTAATAATCACATCAAGCATATAAATATTAAATATCACGTTTTCTATTTATCCGTTAAAGACAAGTCTAAAATTTTCAAGCATACAGTAACAATGCATCTTAATATGGATATTCATGAAGGAATGGAAAAGAATTCTGAAAGAAGTGCGCGCGACTGATCTCTTGAAGAATGCACCTTCTCTGAAAAATAAAACCATCCTATAAAATCTCTGAAATAACTCGCGAGATATTTCACAAATTGTGAATTTTCGTTTTAAATAAATGCTTCGCATTTGACGTTGTTTTTGTCTCGAAAATTCGAAATGTCTCACATTCCAAAATTATCAGTTGCGATTCCGATATCGCATTATTATATATGCAAATCGTGGCTCATTAGCCACGTGCATGTGATAATACAATCGATTACGTGAAATGCCATTAGGAAGCCTAATTATAATTGATAATCGAATTCAATTAGTTAGAATATACTTTGTGAGAGATTTCAATTAATAATACAATCTGATGTGCAGTTGAATTTCATACATACAAGACAACAATTAATGATCTAATACCTTCTTTAGGTGCAACATATCCATGAACCTCACAGTAACTGCCAGCCGGTCCTGTTGCACCAGGTGTATCCAATGTGAATAATGTGTTTGCCGATGACATTGTAACACCATCATCTGGTGTATGGAGAAAGCTCGTCGCCTGTGACAATGGTCGATGCTGATTCTGCTGTTGTTGATTACCACGTTGGTGCTGTTGATGATGACTGTGTTGATGTTGCTGACCATTTGACAGCTCATCACGACGGCACTTTGAACAACGACGCATCTCCGAGCGAACGCGCAACAGCCATACCATGCCGAACAATGCCATAGCAACTTCAAAGACGCGCACACTCGATGGATGCTTCATGCTCGTTGGATCACGTTCATCGAGGCCAGTTGCGTCCTCGCGATACATCACCAACTAATCCAACCGGCACCAGCAAACTTACACATAAACACACACACACACGTGCACACACAGGCAGACTCACTTCTGTCGTGCTGCAATGTTTTCGTCTCCAACCAACGCGATCAATGTTTAAAGGAGAATCTTTTTCCCTTTTCTTACTTCGTCTTATTTGTAAATGTTCCTGTCAGCAAATTTTTTCCACGCTTTATCAACGCACATTCTCTCGCATCTCTTCAGCACAAGCACCAAGCACAAAGAGAATGTCGCTTATCGATGGTACTTAAACGATAAATAAAGTATACTAATCACAGCCACAAAATCGGCAATTGGTCAATGTCAAAGTGTTCACGAGCACTCATCGTTTATCCGTACGGCTAAAACACTCGAGCGATCTTGATTATCATTCCTATGTGTGCGTGTATGTGGTAGTGTGTGTGTGTGGTGACTTTTTTCTGTTTGTCCTTTGTCGCAAGCACAGACACTCCAATAAATTGGTTTATATATAGACATTTGTTATAAGCTCTGTTTATTTGTTTGTTTTTTTTTTTTTGGCAGTAATAGTGGGGCAATTTATTATTTATTTTTGATTGAAACACTTTCTCGAAATTTTCTCCATTCCACTCTCTTTTAATATATATAAAAATGGAAAAGGGATTTGGATAAGTCTCTCAATATTCACAAAACAACTCCAGTTCATTGTGTGATACGTAGATTTTTCGTTTCAATTTAATTTCCATCTGTTCCATTTACATGCGCACTGAAGTTAGATGCAAATGGAAATCATATTGGTGATGCGGTGTGTTGGTGTGCATTTCGAATCATATAATGCTTTCATGGTTTAGTATACACGACAACGAGGAGTAGAAGAAAATGCAAAGAGACGTTCTGGTGCAAAGAGTACATTAAACTTGGTTTAGAATATGTATATACACCAGATTTTCACACACACACACACACACACACATTTATATCTACACTGTTCGAATGAAAGTGATGAGATTTCTCACAGCCCGTAGAGAATGGACTTGGATAGCGATGCAGAACCAGGTTGTTTTCAGAGTAAAAACGATGGAAACACTATGACTATATAATACATATGTCTCATAAAGTCATATAGTTTTTCATTTTTTCCTATTCTTTTTCCACACTGCTGTACCGCTATATTCATAACAATTTTTTCATTCTCATATATATTGTTCAATATTGAATTTTGTTACTTTTATTTTATTACTCTGAAAAATCATGGAAAATGAAATATATAAAGTTTATCAGAATCAAATAAGTTCAAATCCTTCAATATATAGTATCAATATCATTATTGCGCATCAAAACAGTATCAATGATACCCTGACATATAGAAGTATTTACAATATAACACATTTATTTTGACATTATTTGGAAATAATGAAATTTGTAGGATCTCTCATTGATGGGGAGGGATTGCTATCTTTTGGATTAATCTAGGAAAAAAATGCCAAATAATTGTTCATGTCGAAACGCATCGTGCGCTATTGTGAACTGTGTGATGGAATCTAGAAACAATTGCCAGACAACGGAAATACAATATCAATCATAACAAGTTTGATGAGTAGTGACATTCCTGAATGGCATGCACTCACGTCCATCACTACCTGCAGCAACACCCTTCAATTCCATTGACGAATCATATATAAATATACTGTACATGGACAGTTTATATGTATATGTTGATATGTTTATCAACACAGATGAAACTCAATCTCAACGTTATCATCGAGACTTGCAATGTGAAGAAGAGAAACTTTTGACGTGCGTGCACGTCCAGTTGTGCCTGCAGTTCTAGATGTTCGCCCCTTACTCCACAATATACTTCATCTCGACCCCCAATGGTCTTCAATATAAGTGAATCGATACGAGCAACTGCCACGTTGGAAAAATATTTTCTTCATTCAATCCAAAGAGAGAGTGTAGAGGACGGAAACAATTTAGCAAAGTCACCGATCACACAAAGAGTGTGCCGGAAGGACAAACTTTTTATGTAGCTGTTGACAAAATATTATCCATTCAGTTCATAAATATTTTCATCTACACTGTAAACATACGTATATGAACAGTTGAATGTATGATAATACAATTTCTAATTGTCAATTATGAATAACGATCCACGAAAAAAAAAATTAATTAAACTACAATATTTTTTCAAAGTTGAATGAAATATTCGCTGAAAGAAGATTATTAAATACCTGCTGATTGGCGACTAGCTCTGATTTAAATCCAGATGAAAATGATTTACTCTTTTGATTCTTTAACAATATGATTCAACATTGTCAACAATTATGGCGTAACTATTTGAAATCCAGAATAAATCCAAATCATACTGTGAAACGTCATGTTTTCAATACAAATATAAATAATAAATGAATTGTTGGTGGTTATGTGTACAAAGCTTGATATATGTAATTCTATTCGTTGATATTGCTGTAAATCCTAGGCAGTCCATGACTGAAGATCATAAATTCTCTAAAATGGGATAGAATACACTATATATGTTTATATACATACATCTCTAGCATTTATATAAAGAACCATTCGCCAAACAACTGGGTTTTCCAGCAGTAAACTGTGTGCAATTGAAGTGAAACTTGATGCATGGGCTCAATCGGGTAAGCGTTGTGCGGCAAAAAGGGATATATAGAGGAAAGAGTGAATTTGAGAGAGAGTATATACGTTAGCTATATGCGCAGTATTGTTATAGAGGTCATATCATAGGATTTTATTGCATGAAAGGTATATCATACACTCACGAATGTACTCCGAACTAGACCATTGGAGTTGCTCCTCTATTCAAACTGCGTACCATCTCAATTAAGTATAATATGTATAGAAAATATTATTGAGTCTGGATACGTCTATGTGAATATTGAATATCGTATATCGAAATTTTTATGTATTTCACATCAAATAAGAATAAAATGTTCAAACACATGATATCTATCATTTTTATATATATTTGAGGAAACAATTGGAGTAGAGAATTCAATTTCAATGAAAGCAAATTTAACTGAGCTCATCAGACAAAGTATATTATATTATACTGTTGTATACAATTTACGAATTGATATAATGAAATTCGACTTTTTAGACTACTCGACACATAGCCATGGATGATAAATCGTAGCTTGAACATTTCGATAAGTTTTGGAGCATCACTTTCTACATAGAAGAACACGGATGAAGGAAACAAAAGTCCAAGATTCGTGAATAATTTCTGAATATCTGGGTCAAGTGTAATACAATTAAACCCTAATGGATAATTACAAACCGCATGTGAAATATTTCTGAGGAAATAAACTTTTCCCATTGTCATATAATAATTGAACTAGAATTGTGATAATACAAATACATGTAATTTTCATGACTTCTACATCCATTCTTTTACTAAATGGATGCAAAGTTTCTATCTGAACATAATGTTTACTTCAAAATAGTAAAATTTCACAATAGGCCCAGTATTTTATCTTTTTTTTGTTTTTGAATATGGTGTAAGTTATCAGAAATCAGGAATCACGTACTGAGCTCAAGCTCTTTTCCTCATTCGGTGAATATGTGTTGGTCTATACAGAAGATTTGATTCTCAACTTGCATTTATGACTATTCGTGTGTAAGCATTGGATATGAAGTGGAAACGCACTATCAGAGTCCAAAGCGTGCATGTGAGTTCATATAATAATCAACGCGTAGTTGTGGAACAGAAATGGCTTTCATAAAAGATCTATGCTATGTAGCGCTAAAACAATTTGTGTTCATAGTCGAAACTGCAATATTTTGAACTTGTGCATATACTTCTGACAATACAACATCATTAAATTGACTGAGTTGAGCTTTTCTAGGAAAATTTCTTTATGAAACCTTATAATGTCATGTCACGTGAAGATAATGAATTATAAGAGCGAATTTGTAAGAGTGGAATTAATGTTTCAGTACGGTGGAGGAAATGAAAGACTTTTGAATGTTTCAAGTGGACCTGGAAAATGCTGTGAAACTGTCATCAAATAACTTTTAATTTACGTTTCAGATCAATGAATGGAACAGAATAATATTGAACTGATAAATATATTCCAATGCTATCCCATATTTATGTTTTTCAACATCGATAATATAATGGTGATAAGTCCGAGTTATTTTTTATTAGTTTTCTCCAAGAACCTGTCAATCAATATTGTAGAGTGAGACTTCTCTGAGTCCTGTCATTCTGTATACAATTGAATACCTGGAACTTATTGATGACGAAGAGTAAGAATGAAATGAAATATTCGAAAAGAAGAACAGTAATGGTAATAAAAAATGAAGATGGTGGGTGCTGTGGTGAATAACGCTACAAGGAAGTGAAAATAAGTCGGAAGAGTTTTTCCAGGAGTTTGGTTCAGGAAATTCTTGTCGCACAGACTGGTGATTCTCGAGGAGCCATTATCGCGACGAATTTCAAGCACTTTCACTGTACCACGTACCATCTACCAACTCCACTGTACCACCACGTAACTCCTTTGCCCCCATTTTGGATAGACACACCACTGTATTACGGAAATCAGGTTTTGCTTTTTCTTCCTCTCTCTTTCGTAGACATTCATACACACACACACACTTTGCGAGATTTATTCCCATGCCTGCCCAACTTCTCGCTCATTTTCTTTCATAGAATAATTCAACGCTCGGGGAACCGTGTCGTTGTTGTCTAATTATTATTGCGCCACTGTCTTTCTCTCTCGTTCTCGTCCTTCCCTTTTTACTCTCTGTTGCACCCTTCGAGTTGCATATAAACCAACGTCTAGTTTATATATATTGTATACACCTTTCGTCTGTATATAAATACATGTGACTACGAGTGACAAGAATTCATACTGAAGTGTCAACAATGTGTTTGTATATTTCATCAACTTCATCACAACAGTCACGCGCCTTCAACAATACATAATTTCAAATTCTGCACACGTATACGACGCGGTACATATGAAAAAAAGAAAGAAAAAAGTAAAATTAACAAAGAGATGAAACAAAAGAAAAAAGAAGGAATGATAATAAGTAAAATTGTAGTGGTGGAATTTTGCGTGGTGCGAACCGCTCTGTTTAAATCTTAATAAGATTAAGCTTCGAGTCTCACGCAGTGAACCTTACTGGGTGTCTGTTCACCAAAGCAACTGTGATTCTTCACTAAAATCCTCTGGAGTTTACAGGCTAATCCTGTGTCAGTGCAACAGAGTCTCTTGTGTACAGTGAATTACATATACAAATGTACACACAGATTTGTATATACATAGACATATATATTTATATTATGTCTGGGTTATATGATGACATCAAGGGTCTCCTGTGCGTGGATGGGCTGTATATAATTCTCTAGAGATGACATAATTCTACCTCAATTCACGTCGCGACTTTTGCCCTCGTGGGTCTTAAACGTGGAGCATGCTTATGTAACCAAGTCGAATAAGTCTCAATGGAAATTATTGTAATAGCTTTCACGGCAATATAAAATTGCGAATAGAATGTTTGAGTTGGAATATTGCATTCAATATAAATATCGATTCATATATCAAGAGGAGTTGCAATGCAACCCGTGGGATTTTGTGGCCAATGGTTTTTTTTAGGACAAGTTTTGTATATATTCACATATACATGCCAAGTTTTTTTTCTCAGCGCTCTTCCAAACCAGGGGGAGGGTAAAGAATGAAAAGTCGCAAAATAAAAAAGAAAAAGAGGGCGAGAACGGGAATTGGGGTCGGAAAGCAGTTGGAAGAGTGACTTTGAATCTCAAGGGAAGAAGCGTGTTCGTGTCAACGATCAGATAAACTTGCCCTTTTCCTCTTCGTTCTCAATCTCATGGTTACTCTTTGTTCGTGGTTGTGTGGTTTGGAAACCGTGTCTATCTCTACTGTCATTGGTGGAACAAAAAAAGACAACAAGAGTATTTGGTTCGAATCAAAATTGCCAATTGTCATAATCGATAGAAAATGAAGAGAATATTTGAAGTAGATAGTGCTCCGGTGAAACAAGTTCAAACAGGAATTATGAATATAAACTCGTTTATGAATTATTCCTGATATCTTTTGCATAATGCAAAAATAAAAAAAGTTTTTCAATATGATAATGGAAAAAAAAAGTTTTTATTCAAGTATTTGAATGAAATTGACATGGTCAACACATTATCATCAAACATTTCAATTCTATACCTTCAATATTCATGACATTTTATGATGTACTGTACCTACATCGAATCGTCTATTCATTAATTTATCTGGAAGACTCGCGGAGACTCACTTTTGTTTATACAGAAATACAGAAAGAGGTAATGATATTTAAATATTCACATTGGTCTATACATATATAATATAGTGTATATATACTCGCACGATCAAAAATGTATTCTCACAAAAGATTTCTCCAAGGTACACTCGGGAACGTGATGATACAGCCATACAGAAGCAAAAAGTCAAAGAGGAAAAAAGGACATAATCAAATTTTCGAGAGTTAGAGAATGAAAGTTCATTTTCTTCATCAAATAAATCCAACTCCATTGGACTCAACGTATATTTATTTCCATTGTGAATGTCGGTGCCATTTCGAATTGATTTCAAATCAATTTCAGTATACTACACTGTGCACAAAATTATTATTTTATTCTCGAGAGAATTCATTCATGTAATAATTTCTTTCCTGTCATGATAACGTGCATTGAATGTTAAATTTGAAATTGACATCCGCATAGCTCTATATTTGTTGAAAATGGGCGTATTGAATCACAAACCATTTGACATTGAATGTTAAAACATTTGGTCATAACATGAGAAAAGAATCGAATGAGTAAGGGGAAGTGGTAGCGCAATGAATTGAGGCGAACATAAAATGACATTGGGTAGGAGTTCTCGGTATGGTTTGACATGCGAAAAAGGTGGAGTTGACTACAGATAACTATTTCCGTTGACGTAGAAGACCCTTCGTTAGGCGAGGATGGATAGATGTGGAATGGAGTAGTGAAGCACATTGCAGATTGAGCACACTAGGATAACATTCGCTGTTATTCTCTTTCAGTCTTTTTTTTCTTTTTGTCTTCGTGGACACTTTGCTACACACGGTTCGTTAGGTTATAACATTTTGTCACGTGTCCAATTCAGTAAATCACTAAATTTCAGGCGCCTTGCACTAAATCCCAGACGATCTGATTTTATATATATATAAGTATATGTGTAAGGAGAAAGACATTGGAGTCGTCGACAAATCTACAGGATTGAATGACCGAATAAAGTTCAACGACACCACTTTACTTTTCATTCTTGTCTTTCGCTTTTAATGCAATTTGCAGAACTTGAATTTTTTATTTTAATGTCTCCAACTTTCTCCCACACTACCGCAAAGTGCGTCGCTCGTTTTGTTTCAGATATATATGAGAAAATTGATGAGTTTGAATAACGTTTGGACAGCTGCATTGAATATTTGAATTTATAAATGTCTCGCAATTATTTATACGAAGTACTTCATATAAAATTTACATTTGGCTCTGGTCTGTTTGGCCAATTTTTATCTCTAGTTTTTCTATCGCTTGCTGTATAAAACAAGATGAGATACGTGTCTCTCTATTCAGTCATTTGATCACTGTATTTTTGTTTACTTATTCGTTGAATTACCAGAAATTATTTTTATTAAGAAGAACCTAGAAGATTTCATTGAAGTTTTTTCGACAATTCAATCTTATTAACATACTTATTTATTGTTTTATCCTCTGAATTTTTGCTTGTTGCCACAACTAAACATCAATTTTACGTTGGAATATAATGGGCGATATGTCCGGAGACTTCTTCCGTTCTCACGAAAAAGTCGAACATGAAAAAGTTGACACACTGGTGTGTCAACGTTGTCCAGTAACTTTTAACCGAAATCCGTAGACTGAAAAGTCTCGTTGGAGTAGCTGACCTGGTATTATGTTTCATTTTTACTTTTTTTTTTTTGTTTCCTTCAGTGATTTACAGTTCTCAAACTTTTGTAATATTTCAGAGACCAATGTCATCGATATACAGCAGAAGCGGTCTTGAATAAAGTATTTCATGAATGAACTCGAAAATATCAACGCGAAAGAATAAATAATGAAAGAAAAAACCAAAAGAAAAACAACCGCAAAAGACAATAATAAATATTTAGTTCAAAGTATATGGTAGTTTGAAGGAGAAAGCTTTCAAAACTTTTTTCATCCAAGTGTAGGGAAATAAAGTTCTCTGAAAAATATTGAAGAATTGAATTTAACAGTGTGTGACGGTAGGAAAAAAAAAAGAATAGATCGATCTATTGATCGAGTTTTTCTGCTGTATTGTGCTTTTTTTCTCAGTCACAAATCTGATAAACGTTCATGTCATGAAGAAGTACTGAAGCTATTAGATTATATAGCATTCCGTGTGATCATTTTATAAGCGATCGAATGGCCATTTTGTTGATTCATTGAAAATGTTCTGCAAAACGTCATCTCAAAAATTCTATTGGCGATAGCTATGTTGGTCATTGAAATATAATCGTTGCCAATATTTTACGCTTATCTGAACCAATTCCAGGAACATTTCTCTGTTAATAATAAAAAAAAAAAGAAAAGACAATGTCAAACGACCCGATTATATCGAGAAAAAAACGTAAAGTTCCAAAGCAACAAAATTTGTAAAATGCTTTATTATTTAAATTTGCTGCAGAACCATTTTACTGGAAAAAGGATTGTGTATGTGCTGTTTAGGGAGTTGAACTCAGACGAGTATATACATATCGAGGTATGCTTATTAAGTTGCCTTGCATGGGTAAATTACTCCACGTTTCACTACGATATTTTCATCAGTACTATTCCCTTTGATCTCAATTACTTCAACGAGCATCTTTGAGTTCTCTTTTTTTTTTTTTTCAATTGTAATCATAAAACTTGCATAAGAGAACAAAAAAAAAAAAACCGTAGATGTATTGCCGTGATGCGAAAGTATACTCTCTATCAGTTTATCATGTTCTCTTCTATTTCATTATGCATTTTCATATTAATAAACAATTATATCTCTGAAATGCTCCGCTCTTTTTCTTCCAGAGTACTGAATTAATTCATCGCATCCACTCTAACGATTAAACTATCTGAATGTTATGAAATTACGGATTAATTTCAGTGCTCATTTTACCAGAAAAAAAATAAAGATTCGCTTCCAATGTATTTATACACGTAGCATCTCATATATACAAAATTTAAAATTGTCTGCAATGTGTACTTGCTGCATGTGTTCATCTCTTGATTGTCATTGCATTCCAATAGTTACATGTGAATAACCATATTAATTATGACAAACTTGGAAATTTAATATAATAAATAAGAATTAGTATCTGATATTCACCTTTCAACTTAGATATGATTCCAACGAGCAAGTGAGTTTGACTTTGAGGGTAAATAGGAGGCGAGAGAAAACACATTCGTCGTGCTTTCATGTCTGAAAGGCTAATTAACTGCTATACCATAATCAAGTGTTTGCGTGTGTGTGTGTGTGTGTGTGTTGAATCATTACATGCACTTCTCTTAGTAAAGTGAACCAAATTAAATTGTTTACCACTTTGTCTATGTGCGTCGGTCTTTACTCAAATTATAGTTGATTGCATACAAACAATTTCTTTGGACTAAATTTAATTGACTGACTCGTCTGCTGAAAGTATTAGATGGAAAACACACACACACCTGATTGAATCGCCTAAGACAGAATTCTCTCTTGAAAATTGATATTACAATATTGCAATGCAAGTAACGCAACCGAAGTGCTGCTTGGCTGTCACACCCGCAGGGTGAAACATCGGAAGGCACTTTCAAAGAATTAATCTAGATCAAGACAGTTGATATTCCAACGTCGTCTATGGGCTGCATTTCACAAGCTACATTAACGTCATTCTCATGTCTTATAATACAAAGTAGAATGTCAGTATCATATTTTATATTGCCGCTTTAATTATTATTCTTCTTTCCTGATATTGAATGCAGCTCTGCTCTTCGAGGTCGTATAAGCAGAGAAGTCCGATAAATAAAATGTGAATTGAAGATTATCAAATATTGAAATTCATTACTGACAATGATAACATACACCGCAATATTACGAAAAAATTGTAACACAGGTTATGTAGCAAAGTTATATTAATTCAATAAAAATTCCTTTTTTTTCAGTACCCTCAAGTAAAAATGAACGAAAAAGTGAAATATCACTTCACTCAATTATTTTACTTCTTATATTCTCAACGTGAAGTATTTTTTTTTTCTTTTTTCATTGGTTATATTTTTATTCAGAGACATTTTCACGTGACATTAACAGTGTACTTAAATGAATTTTATTATATTCCAACGCATGAGCAACGTCAATGGAATACTGAAGGCGAGTATGGTACATATGGTGAAGTAGGTGCTCTAAAAACCTCAATCTTACATTGTACATTGTCATGCTATGACATGAATGAAATTCAATTGAATTCTGTGTAGTCGATTTTCTATATGTACCACACACTTTCTATTTACACAGGGTATGGATATTTATCACAAATGTGCATCTCTATTATTTATAGCTCCAATCAATATTCTCTGAATATGAAATTTAATTCATCATTATCGTGTATTATATAACTGCATTGATAACAAACGACTATCGCATACATGTTACTCCACCATACACTATTATATGGCTTTAATGTCGCCTCGACCACACCCACCACACGCATCAATTCAAAAACTATATGTCCATAGTTAATCGACTAAATTTTATATAAGCAACAAAATCAATAGGTATTATCACCTTCACCGCAGGTGCTGTGTATAAATCGATTTTAATGAGACGAAATTTGTGAATATACACATATGTGCATTCATATTCACAGTGCAGTTGTGCTAAAGCTCAATTTCAAACATCAAAAAGTTCAACGATCATATTCATCATCATCATGACGATGATTATGACTGTGATGATGACATTAATCTGTTAATTCAATGAGGCATTATTGAGTTAGTTCATTGATTAATATATATCAATGATGATGCTTTTAGAGGGGTGATGAATTGTTGAGGTGATTACCATTTTCTTTCATGTGTTTTTATCATTCAATAATTTCATTCACAGATATAGTGACAACTCGCTTTATACGAACAACTGGTTATGCGAACAATATTTATCCTCTTCAAATGTTAACAAAGATTATAATCACATCAACCATCATGCCAGAAATATTTTATCCTATTAAAATGGCAATGGTACAGCTGCTGAAATATTAGTACGGCAAAGTCGTATTTCATTTTTTCCATTAGAAAAAGAAATTCATAATAATCAGATTTTCTTGAAAGTGCAAAATTTGAAAATCCACTCAAATTTAAATGTCAAAATATAAATGTCCTTTGTTAGAGTGACGTTTTTTTTTTTTTTTTTCTTCTCCCACGATTAATTCCCTCATATTTGCTGGGCGAAAACCACAACCATCCTTTGAGCTATGCAGAAAAATTCCATTTACCTGATATGAGTTGTGAGCACAGAAGTTTTGGTCTGAGATGGGAAATTGCGAAAAAAAAGTTTTTGGCTCGAGCGAGAATTGCGAAAAGTAAGATGGATCTCCTCTTGACGCAACTCAGATCTTTATAAAGTTGTCGTGAATTATAGACATGTATAATATGGCAGTTACATGGGTACACACACACACACAAATTTCATGACGTAAACGCCATATTATTATTTAATTTTATCTCCTCTATTCAAAGTCTTCACCGTACAATTCTCGTTTAACGATAAATTGTTTTCTCCTTTGCTTCTATATTTCAAATTCCATGTCGATAAATTCATCCAAATGGTATGTATGGTGGTATATGTGAATATATACATATATATATATATACGTATATGTAGACGATAGACATTTTCCTTCAATTTTCCGTCGCACCGCGATAGCGTAATTGCAAACAGACCACGGTAAAATTTCTAACGGCTGGTACTTAAGCTGTTCACCGGCAAAGCATGGCACTTAAACTCCGAATAAATTCACATTAACTCAGAACGAAACAGGAAAAAAAAAAAAGAAATGAAACGACACTAGTGACGTTTGCAGACTTAATGGGATCATGACATTTAGACATGGTGTTGAATAATTAACATTTAATCCCGACAAAAAGGTAATTGCCGGAAAAAAGCAGGAAATGTCTTATCGAATAAAAATTACGAGCGGGTTACGCAGGATTAAACTCAAAAAATATTCATTATATGTCGCATTAGAGACACACATACTTTCGATAATAATTATGAAGTTTGAAGTATAAATTTTTTTTTTTGCTCCGATGCGAGGATTAATTTTTGTTTATCTGGGGGGTTTTTCTTCACGAAATAACGACACCTTTGAGTCTTTATTTATTTTTCAATCCATAGGAATTGCGGAGATAACAATTTCATGAACGGAAATATTTAATTTGCCGTGTCGAAACCAGAATATCGTCCTTTAATGCAAACTGCATAAAAGAATTTCGCTACGAACGAATATTGAGGTGAAACCATATGCTGATTGCCGGAAATGATGTCCATTCATTTACCAGTATATAGATATGGACATCGAGGAGATAGAAGTCGAGGGAATGATGGGGTGGTCTATTGATCAAACCATGCACAATATTCATTTATTTAGTCCAGTGAAAATAATTTACCATTGCACTTTCATTAGGTTTGTGCAGAACTCAGTTGGGGTTCACATTAAATTACTGATTGTTCCCAACATCATGAATACAATTGTCAATGGATGAAGATTACACACAACCACATGAACGCATATATATCATCATGAAATAGAGCCAACTCGATTTACAAATTGTTCATTTATTCAATGGCAGCCAAAATGGAAATGAGAGAGCAGTAGTAATTCAATGCAGAAATAATGGAGAAAAACCAAAAAAAAAAATTAAATACAACTTCATCCGTCATATGATTCGATGATTCAGTTAATTCATTGATTGAGCACAAATGATATATGTGCGTGACAAGAACGTTGATGATTAATTGTGAAATATCCATGAGAGAATCAATTTAGAATTTTGAATTCAATTTACTTGATAAATATTTATAGCGCACAATTTATTTTGATAAATAAAATTGTTGAGAGTTAATTGAAAGCATTGAATATTATTTACGATCGACATTAGCTATCAAAATATATTGTTGAGGCAATAAATAAATATTTCAAATTTAATTTTCGTGAAATTTATCTCCTAATAATTGTCACAATGAAAATATATCACTTGCCCCTATTTTTTCCTCTTTTCTTTTTCTTTCTACATGTCAAACACCAACCATGATCATTATTTCTCCACCATTACCTACGCTCAACGTGTATATAATGTAGTAGTCGGCAAAAGCTCGAGAAAATAAATTTGGCACACTTGCGAGAGCTCACTTGGCTCGAAGTGAAAAAAAAAAAGAAAAAAAAGCAGAGTAAAAAAGTGAAGAGAAAAAAAATGCGAAAGATAGAAACAATGGAACAAAACGCGTTTGGGCAATCACTTTATCGCTAAAATCCGGTAGCACTGACTTTGTATAGGTATATTGTATGTGTATATTGTGATAAGATAGTGTGAGCACCACCTAAACCGGATGTAAGAGTCGTTGCTCAAGACACCAAGCAAAAATATATATGCACCCACATATAAGTAAGGATATAATATAAGAGTTTAACAA
This sequence comes from Zele albiditarsus, assembly GCA_958496275.1. NCBI lineage: Eukaryota > Metazoa > Arthropoda > Insecta > Hymenoptera > Braconidae > Zele > Zele albiditarsus. The sequence goes on from OY292409.1 coordinate 17,405,198, forward strand.
CGAGGCGCCAGAATGTTGGTACATTCACTACCACGATTATTTTTCTTTTTCTCTCAGTTTGTGTTCTTCTCTCTATTTCTTTCACTTCAACATTCTGTGCTTAAAACTATCTTGGCGGCCATCCATTATATACACATCTAGGAAATGGTGATGACTCTATCCACTAGGCAATAGTACCCATCTTTCGAGATATAATAGGTAGGGAATTTGAGATTGTCCCCCGAGGCAAGTTTCCAGTATGATTATCTAACTTTAAATATATGTATATGTATGATATTCATATGTAATATGTAGATATATGTAGAACATTTGTCTTCATATGGCAAACTAGCAATTTCAATATCAAACATTTGTATACGATTTTTTAAGTAAACATGAGAGTTATGGATTTTTTTCTTTTGGTCATTATTTTTCGTTGCTACATGCACTCAAGCTAATCGAAAATGTGTTTTGTTCTCTCTCCATGTTATTTTTCGCGACTCTGACAGCAATCGATTGTTAATATTTATTACTTTTTAGTACAATTATCTTGAACATTTTATTGAAATATCATATCAAATCGCGATTCTCATAATTTGGTTTGAAATTTTATAAAACATTAAAGATTAGGAGGCCAAAAATGAAAATTGAAGTAGCTGAAAATATTTCGATAGACATTCAATCTTCATTTTTTTCCCAATCTAAATCAGTTTAGTCCTTATTATAATTTGACTACATTAACTGAGAGTTTCATATTTCTAATACTTCAATCATGAAATCGATATATCTATAGTTTAGATAAAAAAATTTGGATCTCCTAACTTAATGCGAACAAACATATATGATGAAGATATTTGACATGGGATGATAGAAGACTGAGTACATTGTCTCGTATATACAAGTACGAATATAATGTTTGACTCAAGAGTGCTGGAGGCTTCAGGATCAAATTGGAGAAGGAACTTAGAGAATGTGGAAGATGATGATGTTTGAAGTAGTGGAAGGATATCAGATTAGTAAGACATTATCTCAAGCGTATACTAGTGAAACTTGGACAATCGAGTAATGATGTTTCATGTTTCACAAGCTTGATAGCAATAGTTTCTATCTCTACACGAATTTAATAATGGATTAATATATACGTATCAGAAAACTAGACAGATCAAGTGCTTATACAGCTCGGAATATATTCAAATTATACATCCGTCCTCGAATACAATGGATAAATTTTTAATTCCTCATCATTTCTATTTGTCATTCCCTCTTTTTTTAACATACATTTTCATCAAGAACTCATCGAATTCCACAAAAATTTCGCTCTATATCACTGGGAATAAATTCAAATTTCAATTTATTTTTGTACAAGAAAGAGTTAAAATGTTTATCTTGAGCATCCAATCCTCACACGTATTCATAAGGATGAACTAATAATAAGTCATCTTGCATCAGTTGCTAAGGATCATCCATTCTTCATAGAGAAATGTAACGAGTAAACTTTTTGAATTCTGAATCTACATTGGAAACAATAGTGTTGGGTTGAACCAGATGGAAGAAGACTTTTTAGATATGTATATGTATTACATAGCTGTTATACATATAAGTATGTATGGGTGGATACTTATCCGAAATAGGATTCGTTGGTGCAGTACTTGGTAAAGTACCCTCTGAATGTAATTCAGAAACAACACAGGAAAAGTTGCGCCCGCATACCTTCATTAGCTTCACTCTGGCAGTAAACTATTCTCCATCTCAACATCTTTCATGTTGATCCACTAAATCCGACCCATTCTCTTCTCTTACTGTACATACTCTGCATGCTACTGTGCATAATTTCAAACAAAAATAGTATTAATAAATATAAACCATGTTTGGAGCGTATATTCGTTGAATTAAATATTCAAAGTATACAAAAGTGATGCGCAATTTCGTAAATTCATAAATAGCTACACGTATCTGTTGTCCATGTTCTTATACAGACCAATAACAATATATCACATCACGTTTCCACGAATGAGAAAATTGTGAAATAACGTTAGCGATCTTGGGATTTTCGTGGGCGTTGATGGTATACATCCTGGTGCTTTTTTCTTCTTACCACCGTGTAGTTCGTTCTCACTCCCCCACCCTCATTTTCAACCAATCCCTTCTCCACAACGTGGTGACGTGACCGGGCGCTAACTCAATCTGCCAACGTCGCCGCCCGCAGATCCCTTCCTCGGTTGGCGCATCCGCAAACAGAATTGCATTATAGTTGGGGCGTCGATCCCGTTGGGGTTGAGACCAGACACGCGAACATACCGGTGAAGGAGAACGAGATAGAGAGTTGAAAAAGTACCTAATATGCATACACATATGCATCCATGAGTATAGATAAGTGAAATAGTTCATGCGAATAAATAGAGTAAAAATAGAATCGAGGATATAATGATAGTCATTATAAATAAAACAAATTTCACAATATAGTTAAATAAAGATATATTTTTAGCCCTGTTTTTTTTTTAACGATCCGGGATGATGACAAAGTAGCGTGAAAATTGAAGTATCAGCGAACCGCGAAAACAAATTGCAGTGCTTTATATATGTATATTTTTCTATTTTTATATTATTTGACGATGGATTTTATGGTCACACGTAAATGGTATGATGACGGTAAAGCGATAGAAACCTTTTTCAACTATACTTTTTTTACTCTCAATTTTTTCCCACGGGATTATCATTATGAGGATGATCCGACCAAAGTTAAAAATGAAATCGCAGTATAACGACATATATGGACACATAAATATATATATATATATATTTATACGAGACAGGGTCGTGCGGATATTCTCAAGAATCATTGTAGTGTCCATTATATGTCGTTCAACGTCAGATGATGAGCACTCATATGCGATCGTTCTATAAATGTATCATAAAGTTGAACGACTAGAGAAATGAAGGGTTTATCCGGAGCAGAACCATTTTCGCGAGACCAGAGGAAAAATATTGTGGATGAATTTTCTTTCTCTTTTTTTTTTTTTTTCATTTCGTTCAATCATTTTTCTACATTATTTATTTGTTTATTTTTCCCAAGCTTCAATGCACGCTGAAGATGAAAGAAAATATTACTCAACACATCTTTCCAACATCAACATATGAAAAATTTGCATTTAATAAATTTATGAGTGAGTTGATGAAAACTAACATTTTTATTCAAATTCCACGACCTTAATTTCAGCAGAGTTATGAAAGAAGAGTGTGTCATTATATTGCTGGCATTAATGTCAAGGAGACAGAAGCTTTTGATGGACCTGCATTTGGTGCTTCATCTTTCATCATATCTGATATTTTTCGACAAAATTTATTAGAATATACACTAAAATACCGAAATTTTTGCTTTTTATTCATCCTTCTTCCTGAACAAAATTCGAAATGAATATTCGTGAGAAAAATTTAACCTTCAAGATTATGAACTCAGTTGTATCTTTTGAGGATGTAGGATTTAAAAGTGAAAAAAACGTCGTTTTTGTTGACCTCCGCTAATATATAATATGGAGAGAGACTTAGCGAGAAATTTAATCACCTTTTTATTCCCGATGTTCTTTTGAAATAAATCAGTCGAGAGTATAAATAACATTGGCGCTTGGTCTTTTTCGTTCACATCCCCTTTCACCACCTAACTCTACTCTGCTCTCAACCGCTCCATCTCACCCGCTCTCCCGTTGATATATTGATTCACGATGGAATCGCGAGTTCAGAAGGTGGTATTCGTTAATGATCCTAGCGAAAGTTTTCTACTATAGCGATGCAGTGCTATATGCTGTGGAGAATTAGTTGCCAAGTAGAATCATTGCGAGAGGGTGTAATAAGCGTAAAGTGAACAGGAATGAGGGAAAGAGGAGATGAGTAGAGAGAGGAAAAGATCGAGAGAGTAAATGGAATGAGAGAAAGAACTAAATGTCAGAATAAATTCACTTTAACCTCCAAAAAGTTAAGCTTTATTTCATTTTATTTTATTCTTTTCTCGAAATGGAAGAAGAAAAAAAAAAAAGATCGTTTTTCACCTAGAGAAAACTTTGGTCAGTGAATTGCGATTATCGTGAGACAGCTCCTGACTCGTGTTCTCGGTGATTACACGTGCCCAGGGCATTGCACTCAGCTCGTGTAATCCTGTATAGAACTGTCGAAGTAAATGGTCGAAGCTCAATCACGATTTATCCGAGACTGGACTATATACCTGACTCTGTTGATTTTTCCTCAACTCTGTTTTCATCTATTGTTACTCTATCTATGTTTTTTTTTTCCCTCTCTTCCAAGCAGGCCCTTTCCAATATTGGACGAAGTTGATGTGTCATTCAAATGCAGAACCTGACGTCGCGTGAAATTGCATGAGCCACTGTGGTGTTCTTAACGACTCGCCATCGTGTGTGTTTATCTCTGAAGTATAACAATACCTTTTGTTTACCCCTAATAAACACGAATTTATTCTCGTTCTCCTCTCGTACATACAAAATTGAATTTTCCATCGTCTTTATAGCACGAGGAGAAAAAAAAAAGAAAGAAAAGATGAAGCCAATCGATCGCATAAAGTGAAAATAAATAAAATAAAAATTGATGAAATTTTTTTTTTTCCACCAAGCAATCAAAGAGAAAAATACACCCAGAAAAAAAAAAGAGAATTGAAATCACAACTTATAAATTTAATCCACGGCAATGTTGGTAGTTGGTGAAAAATAAACAATTATTTCTAGTTGAATGTGCACCGCCTATGATTCAATTTATTGTTAATGCTTTTAATTCCGGAATCAATCTGAATTCACAGATCAATCCAATCTTATATTTCGCGATATTATCGGATTGGCAAAATGCAAACCCACTCGTTATATGAGTCGATGAACGTAAAAATATATCTGTGATATATATGTAGATATATATATATATATATATATATATACCTATATCGTTTCAAGAAATATTGCCTCTTTAACAGAGCTTCCGTGAGCGCCGTCGTCGAGGAGTTTTACGACATCGTAAATGGAAAATCTGCGATCGGTTAGTCAACCTTCCTCTTTTTGTGATTCCATATATATATATATATATATATATATATATGTGTGTGTGTTGTACGTATATATATCGTCTATGAACCAACATGCGAGATTGTATGCAGGCATATATACGCACTCATACCAATGCCAAAATGACCCCTTGGATCGATAAAACGTACCGCATGAAATAACTGTCCATTATCACTGCTATAAACTAAAAACTGGCTAGAGGTGAAAAGTAATCAATGCCAGCGTTTGTTGACACTATGTTGCAGTATGATTTTATACGACTCACATTCGATATATTTGTTGGTTTTTGTGGGAAATATATACACATATTTGAACATATAACACTATAGTGGGATTAAAATTCTATGTTCACCAATATTTATGATATGTAACATGTCCATAAAGCAGCCCATATTGCAGTTTGTTTGAAAATCTATACAGAGTTGAAAAATCATCGGGAATAATGCACACAATACCAGACATTTTCGATTGAGCCATTTTTGTATTCACACTCCTACATTTCGACGTGTTTTACTATGCAATATTTTTTATCACTTCTTCATTTTGAAACATATTGCCGGAGCACAGTTGTGTTCCAAAACACTTCAAATATTTATTATATCATGTAGATGAATATTCACGATACAAAAAATTGGTGAAAAAAATATTGGAAATTAAATTAGTAATTTTGATTATTTTTTTGCCTCACTTTTATTGAAAGAAAAAAAAAAAAAGTATTTGATGAAAATAATTTTAATCACGGAAGTTCGAATGATAGGTAGAAAATTTCATATATTAAATATAAATAAATTTAATTGAGTGAGTCTATTATCTGTGAACTCTTTTATATAACGCAGCATTCTTTGCGATTTGCACCATAAAATTTCATTTGTGTGCAATGTTCCTTTCATATATATATACCCACGACTCTCACTCTCTCCGGTATTGATGCAGTTATGAGGGCATTATAAACGAGGACAAATATAAAGCGCTCGAGTATTCTGGACAATGAGCGAAAAAAAAAAATAAAAATGGGAATAAAAAAAATTATTGCATTGTCCATACACATCAATTCTTTTTTTTTTTTTTTACATCAAAAGTACAAAGCACATGAAATGAGGCTGGAGGGGATGAGTGATGAGAACCTCTTTCATATTCATTTATATTTTTCCGCATCATTATCCAGTTCAATAATTTCACCCCAGTGAATTGCTGCCGCACAGTATAAAAATGCGGAAATTATTACTGGACAATTTTCCGCATTAATTGTACGTTGAAAAAAAAAGAAAAAATTTGAAAGAGAGAAGAAATGAATTTGTATACCTGTCTGCCAGGGATAATATCACAAGTCCCTCTCTCCACAATTCTACTTCGCTCACTCGTTATGATGTAAAAAAACTGTAGCATTCATTGCATTAAATATACCTATACCAGTTTTGCTCATATTTTTCCTCTTCTCTATTGTCTTTTTTTCCACTCATTTTTAGTACTTTCGATTCGTCTCTGGTTGCTTCCATATTTAATAGCTTTGTATGTATCATTTGCATCGTCCGTTTCCTTCTTACTCAAGCGAATTTCCTCCCTCAATCGAGTTAAACAGATACTGAGCAATGCACCACTGCGCATACACTTTCTGCATTAGCAATATGCGCATCATTTTACTTCCAGTGATCAACATTGGTAGCAATATATTACATGTATAGACGACTTCAAAGCATATGATATATATATATAGAATATCGATATTGGTTTGTATGTATAGGAGTCAAATATGGATAATCGGTATTCCGGTTGAACATATTCGGTGGCAGCAATATGACGCCATGCATCAAAATCGTAGTTATGTAAAGTATATAATTTTACACGCGTTTAAAATCTGACTGGCAATATATGGATACATAAATAAATATCGATATTATGTATATATATATATTGGAATGGACATAATAGGGCTGGTGGTGGAGAGCGAGCGAAAACGGAAACGATACACTCGATATGGTGCAATATTTATGACACTAAAGCTGCCAACTGTATCGCGGGGGATTTCGTCACTCGATCCGGATGCAATCGAGTGCCACATTCACACATCATACCTTCATACTACAATACATCCACACGAGTTATACCTTTATATATTTTATTTGAATAACAATTACATTTTTGTTTGAATATATATTTATTTGCTAATGGACAAATGGGAAAATTGCATGTGTTCAAACTCAACAATTATCAGAAAATTTTATTATTCTTAACACGAAAATTGCACGAAGATAGAATTGAATTTCAGATTAATTGAAAATTATAGTGGGGATTATTGGTGGGGATGTGTGACGGTGAATTGAATCAAGGGAAACGAAGTAAGTTCGACATTACGAGGATGATGAGATTGGGGACGATTATACACAAGATCTGTCGTGTGGATGTGTTTGCGTGGTTGAGGGATCGCATTCACGTCTTATTCCCATTCCGAATGATTTAATCGTCTCACGAGACTATGGTGCTGATGCAGGAAATAAGATGGCACCATGTGTCATATATATATAGAGGGGAAACTAAACCACACCTCCTTTGTTCAATTTGACAATTTCCCGGGCTCATATTTATTTATTTATTTATTTATTATTATTATAACTATTTTTATCATTATTATTTTTTTCAAATGCTTTCAACAATAATAATTATGACAGTTGAGGGTGAGATGCACGTGATGCACACAAGGTCGGTTAATGAAATATTTTTTTTTATAGCTCCTATTATATTTTCAATATTCTTTTTGCTTCGTCCTGTTTTGTTTCTTTTTTTTTCTTCAATGCTACGTTCTACACATCGGGTTGCGCCCTCTCAATTCTCATTATATTTATGACAACGATGGCGTTGAGATTGTCGTGCTCAGCGAGGGTGAGAGCAAGAGAAAGATGGCGAGGTTGGTTTGCGCACCACTTGCGGGAATGAAATGTCACTGAGGCATTATGAAACTTGATGAGGCTATAGCTATTGTCGCATACCACTTACAGCAGCCAAGACTTTATTACTTCATTAATTCATTTTTTGTTTCTTCCACGATGCCCACCGTAATTCATTATTATATAATTATACAGCTATAGATATTTGCATCATGAGGTCAAATGAAATAATTATGAAAGTTTTAATCGAGGGCGAAAAGTTGACAGTGAAAACAATTTTTTTTTTTTTTAATGAATTCTATTTCAAAGCAATTACAGAGGCAATTATTGAGTAGAGTTATTACCAAATAACAAATATAGAAGTTCATTTTCAAAATGAATATGCATATATATATATATATACAGCTGTTATATATAAGTATATGAAAGGCATGAAGCTGAACGTATAATCCCTCAAGCTTTTGCGCATTCGCCAATGAGATTCTGCAAGAAATTCGCTGAAGATACTGGGCGCTCACTCAATAAACCAATTTTCAAACTAATCTAAGAGACACAGAACTCCACTCGTTGGCTCTCACGATAGAGACGGTGGCAGGGGAAAGGTGGAAAATTGAGGAACGTCCGGAAATTTACTTTTCTCACTTCCACAACTGAACACCGTATGCTTCTTCTTATATTCGTATAATATAAATATACCAATATAAATACACCATCGCTCTTTCCTATCAATTCTGATTGGAAATCGGAAATAACGTGTGTCGATGTATATAATTCAAACGTGATGAATATCATAATTGTTATCCGCGAGAACTGCAAAAGGAAGAAATCTTATTGGCCGCGTCTCAACTGATTCTGAAATAATTGTATAAAAATGTAAGCATGATTTTTTCCTCTTGTAACTATATATCGACAGATAATTATTGTATAAATTGGTCTGTCGAGACGATGGTATGAATGATACGTTAAAAATGTCGTGACCGGTGATGTTAGTCTGACTACAGCGTTAGCAAGACTCCTTGACCAGCTTTATACTCCGTATCTCTATTTATAGTCGTACGGTATCTATCGTATCAGTAGATTCTATATTGAAAGAAGTATATCTACTTTGACAAAGGATATATGAACAATCCCTTTATATGTCAAAGTACGAGTAGATATCACTTTTTTTTATTTCGTTTGTGTCTATGTATAAACAGAGAATGGATACATTGCGAGAGAATACACTTTCGAAGTGCAAGTAGAAAAAGAATGTAGAGACGAGTCATGACGCGACTTTGCGCGCCGCCCAGTTTACAGGACTTTTATTTTGTAACTGTCTGCCACTTTCCGTTGATCGGTCGACTGTCATAATGTATTGATCATTCGTCAGTACTCTTGCCTTTGCAAAGTGAAAAAAAAAAAATGCTATGTTCACCCGTTGTGTATATTTTTTATTTTTTTTTATTGTTGACCTGTGTACAAATAGAAAGGAGAAAATTGAACTGGAAAAAAATTCGGATGTATGTGTATGTTTGTATATGACACTAACTTTATGAAATCATAACGATTCGTTGTGAATTCACTGCACGGACACGATGCATTGAATCACAATTCTAATTTTTTTTTTTTTTCCCCGACATGATATTTTCACGCGCGAGAAAAAGTACAAAAAAATATAACCGTTGCATACGTAACGATGAGGACTGAATAACGCCCTCAAGCACCACTTCAATGTCGACAATATGTATTTACAGTGAGTGGGCGCAAGAGTGGGAGAGAAAAAGAGAGTGTGTGTGTGTGTGTTGGTTGGATTGGTTGAATTTATTGTACAGCATGAAAACGTTGGAATGTAGCAAAACAAAAACGAAAGGAGTGAGTATATTAATAAAATTTTGTGGATATGTGAGAGTAACAAAAGTCTTTGCTTCATATATATCACATCAACTTCACGTCATATTATAAAATGGTCATTTTTTCCATTCCAAATATATATTTTAATTTAAATTAAATATATGAATCTATTAATGAATTGAAATTCGAGCGAGGTGAGAAGATCTCGACGATTGCGCTTTGAAACACGTTTTTTCGATACACGAGGTACATTATATAATTCACGATATAATTGAATGTGATATTTCAGCCAATATTCACACTTGCTTCTATCGCTTTTAGCGTAAAATTCGACTCATAAAAGCCGTAAGAGATTTGCTTCAATGTGCACAGCCAAATTTCAAACGATTCCAATACTTTTATCGGTATGTGATAAAAAATATAGACCTAAAACATGTCGATTAATCCCTCAATAAATGTGCCAATTAAATTCTACAAATTCTCACGAATTTCCAATAGCTGATAATAATAGATTTATTATTGATTAGTAAATTTACATACGTTTTCATTAATCAACAAAATATTTACACACATAATTAACTATGCCTTCGTTAATTGTAGACCATCACGATGAATTCACGAATATCAGTCATGCATATTTATCATACATATATACTGTATATATAATATTTACGCAAATGATATGCAAACGATGTGTTGAGGAAAGAGTAACTAGTACAGACGTCTACAGCCATTCACTAACATAAGCTCAAGCTCGAGATTTAATTTTAATATACACATATACATATATTTCTCTTTTCCTACTTCTCATTCGCTCATCGTCGCAATGGGTTCTGTAATTAACGAACCTTTTCCATGCTGCTCTGCCGCCGGTCATTCATCTGTGTGCATCCATTTACCTTTTCATTTTTTTTCTCTGCTATTTATTCTTTTTTTTTTTTTCCCGCCTCCTTTTTCAATTCCAACATCGGTAAATTTGTCTCAGCTACCTTTGGAGTAGTGGACATCGATTATTTTTTCCGCTCTCGCTCTCTCACACCCTATCACCCTTGATTCATCCTCTCTCACTATCTTCTTCTTCTTCTTGTCTTGTTTTCACTCATTCTCTTTCATCAGGGGATAAACTCTGCTTTTAGTTAAAATTCAAAGCTGAGGATTAGTATTCTGATATATAATTCCTCTTAGTATATATATAAATGCATATCGCTTTAGACAAGAATAATAAAAATAATACCAATGATAATAAAATAAAAAAAATTGGGAGAGATTAAGCCTGACTAAACATGTGGGAAAATATGAAAAAATAAAATTCATCATAAAAACTTCGACGAGAATAAAATTTTGTGCACATAGAAATTTTTTTGCTGCATCACTTTTTCCACAATTCAACTTGGTAAATAGAAAAAAAATTTATTTCCAATCGTTAGAACTTTTTCCATGCGTTATATAACTTGTCTATTAGTTTATAGAAATATGTAGCGACATCGTATCATGGACATTGAAAATTACGTTTGAGTTCTTGTACTTTATATATTAAAATATATAATGGTTACAACAGAATGTCATGCGTAACGTATTTACATTGGGAAACTGAGTTGATAAATTCCAACGTATATCATTGCAGCTAAACAATATGAGTTATAAGATCTGAAGTGGTAAAAAATTTTTTTTCAATATGCCCAATCACTTGGAAAACCTATATGGAAATTACATGCTATATGGTGCTCAAGTTCACTTCAGATATAGGCGGAAACGACCCATGTAGTCTTGGGGCATATTTTGATATATATATACATTCTCCTGTGTGTCTTCCCATAAGATAAAAAAGTATATTTATGCGTGACAGAGGCAACTGGGTGGGAACTTTTGGTAAAATGAAAACGCAAATTCTAACACAAACTCAGTGTCCCATCTGTGCCACAAGCAATAACGATGGAATAAGCACTCGTGGCCCATCATCATGCATGCACATATAGATATTAGTATGTACATATATATGTATAGTGTAGATTGTTAAATATGCGTATCCTCGAAGCAGCATCTGCATCCACTGTTGCGTATATTATAGCAGGACGCCATTGAACGATCGATAGGTCGTAATGTTTGCCATCACGTGCGCACTCAATGCCACGTTAATACCATTTAGAGGCGCTGATGCGCGTTCGCCATCGGCTACAACATCGCCACGAATTTCAGGTGGATATGGGTATGGCTTCGAGATATTCCACTCACACTACAGTGAACGCGTAGTATAAGTTCTCTATAATGCATCATTGAAGTGCATGACGAAAAAAAAAAAAAAAAAGAGTGAAACAAAAAGAATTTTTTTTTTTTCAATGGTGAAAAGCTTTTCCAATATATTTGACAAGGACTCTTGGGGAATAGATGTGATATCGAATTTTACAAAATAGAATCCCCAAGTGTTTCTATAGTTCTTATATTATTTATATGTAAGAGAAGATGAAGCGATCGATGGATCTTAAAAAACTTATATGTTATGTGAAACTTATCGGGGAATTTTTCTGATATAGTTCCTCGTGGGAGAAGTTTTTTTTTTTACACGATTACTTCTTGTCTAATCTTATCTATTTAAGTCAGAAAAATTCTATACATTGAAGCGAAGGTACATCGAAATTTGCTATTTTATACATTATCATTCCTTTACTCCTCTTTTTTTTTTTTTATATGACAATCATCTGTTACAGTTGCGGAAATATCACGTTTGATACTGGATAACTTTTAAAAGAATTGCCATCGAGGATTTGGAAACCCTCATGAAATATTCCCACACATCAGATTTAATAAAAAATAAGGAATGAAAATTTATTCGTTGGACTGCAATTATTTTCAAAATTATTAATATATATAGTGACGTAATCGCAACACCAATAATTCTCAACGACGATAAGAGCAAAGAAATGAAGCACTTCATATAGTAATAATAATAACTACATGTAACGTGAAGAAAGTTAGAAACAAACATTGAGGTCGAGAGTAGATACGACTGAGAAGGAAAAATGGAGGAGGCAAGAGCTTTTTTGAGCGGTCGATCAAGATGGTGAATAGAAGTGAAATAGGATGCTGAAAAAGGGGTGAAAACAATCAGCTGCCAAAGTGGAGAATTAAAATATCTGCGTAACGCGGCGCACAGTCACCATTCTGGCTTCGTCTCGTTTCAGCACTGATTCAGAAATAAGTTATGGAAAAGATAGATAGGGCATTGGTTGAGAGGACTATAGAAAACGAGAGCGAAAGAAAGGGAGTGAGAGAGAGAGAGAGAGAGAGAGAGAGAAAGAGAGGAGGAAAGAGGAAGTTTCAGAGACGTGACTTTCCACTCAATTATCCATGAAGTGAAAAGGGGCCAGTCAAAGTCAAAGATCTATCTAATTATGAGATAATTAGATTCACGTCATGCTGTACTGAGAGAAATTGGTCTCTACTCTCATCTCCAACTCAACTTTTTACTACTCCAACAAATACCTCCTATAGTCAAAAATAAGTCTGGTGGTGACGCAAAACGTTTATGGTTTCGGTATTTTGGTTGGAATGAAAGTCGCAATTTACATAATGAATAGACGTATTTCAACATCAAATGAAAATTTAATAAAGCACAAGCAGTTCGCAGCGTGAGTGCGTTCATGAAAAAGTCGACGGGGAGCTTTAAATTGGGGACAATAATGGAAAATAATTTCCAAGTTGGATGGAGTGAAAAATCGATATGAAAACATGATGGTATTATTCTGTATTCGTCAAAGAGCTTACACAGAATTGTACTTTTATTCATGTACAGTTTTAATACATTCAAATTGTATTCATTATTACAACTATTGCTTTCATTATTTTCATTGTATGTTTTTTTTTTTCATCTTATTCAAATGCCTTTGCGAATTTACATAAATAATTCAAGCATAGAGAGAATGCATGAACACTTATGAAAATTTCTCGGGGAAGATTTAAACAAATATTTTGGAGTGGGATTAATTCAGCTTCAAAGTTGCGTAACGCAGACAATTGGATATGAAATTTTGTGCTCCATTTCCATTGTATACCGTCGCATAATCCTCAAGAGAATCCAAGCAGAATCAATATAACTTTAGAAGTATAAATGTGAATTGAATATTTTTAGTTTGACAGACAATTTTGAAATGTTATCGTTATACATATATAAATATTTATATATTTACACAAATGAATGTATGCAAAAAAATTGATTGGATGAGTCACTTCTGCTTTGCAAATTTGCACATAAATCCCAACGATAGAACGAAAAAAGAAACCAAAACTCTTTCGCCCGCATCAGAATACAAATGAGAAAGAGAACAAAAAAACAAAAAATTGCGTCATTGTAATTCTGTGCACGGAAAGCTCTCTAAAGTCAAATCACCACCACCAATACCACAACATTGCTATCGATATTCTGCAATTGAATCGTTTCCGGTACGCCAAGAAAATTTTTAACAAACTCAAAGGAAACACGAACTTATGTATATGAAGTATTTTGTCGAGAACAGTCCGATTGTTCAATTCTTGTCTTATTTTTTTATTGTATTTTATACAAGAAAGAAAAGATGGTTATATGAAAAATATAGTGGAAACCGAATTTGTTCGACTTTAATAAAAGATTACGGTTGAATTAATGCGAATTCTTTTCGTATTTCAACATTGGATTTCGAATAAGAAAAACATGATTGTCATCATGAAATAGCTCTTTCATTTGACTATGAAACTTCAAAAAGTATTCATCTCTTTGTTTGGAGGTCACGACCAATATAATGTTTTCGAACAGCGTGTACAGCAAGCTCGTTAAACAATAAATATAATAAAAAGTCAAGAGAAAAATTGAGCAACCGCACCTGAAACAGATTTATATGTCTGAAAAAAATAAACAGAAAAATATTATACAGAAAAATATTTCAAGTTGGAAGAGATGAAAAAAATTGAGCAACTCGTCAGCTCCAGCTTTTCATTTGTGCAACCTCTTCACGACAATATAACGTGATGCAATTCAACCCGACATTTTGTTGAAGTGATAGAAAAATGAGGGAGAGAGAGAGAGAGAGTCAGTGGATAGCACAGAAGCGGCAACATTTAAATGGCCTGACGAGAATGAGGATGAACGTGTGTAAAGAACCAGTGTGAAGTCACTTCAACTGTGTCACATATTTTGTACATGTATATATATATCTATATTTGTCTATACATCAAGATATATATAACCAAGAACACTTTTATCCTCGCGTGATTCGCCAGAAAAATCGACGGCCGATGGAAAAAGTTCCGACAGCCTGTATGTGAGAGTGTCTGCATCTGGCATCGTTCGTGACCCAGCTGTGAAATATCGTTTCATCCACCTACACTTACACATGTACATATACAACTTATAAAATCGTATTGGCACATGGGCATAAACTGCACAAACGGGTCCCCAAGACACAAGTTGACTGATGAAGAAAAATAAAAACGAGAAACAAATATAGAATAAAATATAAAAATGGAATAAAAATTGATACATCAGAGTGTGTCATTTCAAAGTAAGAGATTACGACATCCCTCTTTGTGACAAATATAAAGAAATAATATATATGTGTGGGGTAGTTGAAGACTTTATCTCTTCGTTGGTAGTATCGCTCACTTAGGTATCATCTCAATCATTAATGGAAAAATTATACGAGAAATATTTTAATAAAAATAACTTTTGTAATTTTCTATTCAAAATGAATAATAAAAAAGTATTCAAGATAATAATACAGCTTTACAAATTATAAGACTCAACGAATTTCTTATGAAATTCTGTAAAAGTTTCAGTATGTAGAACAATTTTGGAACCGTTTCAGAAATGAACATACATTATCACGTTGATGTGAACAAATTTACATAAATATTGAAAATTTTCAGACATATCGTTGACCTATCAATTATGCTTGATAGACTATATTACCTTTCAAAATCTATACATTAGTCAATACATTGAATAAATAATAAATAAATAAATTCAGAGAAATGTTAACAATTATATGAAATGAAATGTTCATTCCAGCAGTTGGTATATGAAAATGCTCATACGACATCCTATAACACAATGTAATGGTTACCCTAAACGTTATATGCCCAAATATCTGAAATTTAAGCCACCATTTCTGGTATACAGTAAATCCTGTTAATAACACAGCTGGACTTTATGCACGGAAGTGGCACACGACGCTTCCTAATCTACCCAGTAGACCGTATTAATCCTGGCAATAGCTCTGCCAGTAGAATATTCGGGGGGGAGACTTGCCAGTCTACTATACGCCATTGGTGGCTTCTCTTCTTGAACTATATACATGTACATATATTTATTCATATACAGATATATACTGAAGGTACTCTTTATAGCTACAGCAAATGGATCACATCGTTATAGCTCTCACTTGGTAAATGGCTCTGGGCGTCATCATAGCCAAGAGGGTTAGCACACAACTGAATGATATCATTTCATCCATTCACAAGTCAAGTTAATAATTCAAAGTTGGACGTGGACACATCGCAAATATCTATACACGATATGGACCAATGATTTTCAAATAAATCTCATGAAACATCAGAATTTATTGATGTTCGTATTCTGTAGAATACTTTTGACTTGTGAAAAAATAGTTGGAAGTTCATAAAAAAAAAAAAATAATAAAAAACAAATCAAAAGACGATGTGAATATTTTTCAATGCTCTTGGCTGTTTGATACACGAACGGTTGATAAAACTGGCGTCTTTCCAATGATAAATAACAAACATGAATATATATATATATATATATATAAAGACATTGTCATCCCGATAATCGGGTCGTTGGATGAATTGATATACACACTTCTCGTTTCTGTGTCTCAATGTGTTGTAACTCGTTGTATTTTGATATTTTGCCAAGATTTTTCTCTCTTGGATCACCTATTTCATTGCACTTTCATATCCATATACCTTTCTTACGATACATTTACATCGGATATATTTTTCGAACGTATATTTCCATATTGCAATATTTTCAGAAATACTGCACGAAACTACCAGTGCAAATGGTGGAGTATCGGGATGGAAATTATGCAAATGAAACAACGGACGATATTTATTTTTCATTAATTGTGAGGATGCAGTATCTCAATGGTTAGATTAATGACTTGGGTCATATAAAGTCTTTAATTATGCCATCACTGTGTTTCTATTATTTTTATAATTATTTGTGCATGCCATAATCAAATTGGGGAAATAAAAAAAGTTCAATAACTGCTGCACTCTAGAGTGACTCATTATCGTTTTCACCAAGTTGTCAAACGTAACCCTCCACACGTATACAAAATAACCCCTGTGTGATCAATTATAACTTCATAGACTCTCTCAGACACGCATTCTCTCCACTGCGTTCACACACCAATCTTTTGATAATATGATTAAATTATAATTTTCTCATAACAGTATCGTGTATGCAAATTAATTAAATTGTTAATGAAGTATTGAGAAATTAATAATAATCAGAGACCATATGCCTGATCAAACTCAAACTACAAACACTTAAAATTTTCATTAAATAATAAATCAATAGAAAATTCAATTGTTAATATATTTGCGAAAATTTCGCACATTTTTTCTTTCATGCACCCACTTGGATCACACTCGACTCGTTTCAGCTTGCCAACCGTACACTCTTCAGTTGCACAACCATATACACATGCCCATAGCCTATATGCATCATTTTACATCGTTGCATATGCAGTCTGAATTATACTCAGGAACATGGCATATTTGGCGTTTATGCATGCCTTGGGCATTATGTAATGGGAGTTGAGAGTAATGCAAGGAGGAAGAGAGAGAATGCAAGACAAGAAGTGTGACACAAGGGATGTACTCTATGGGATGGCGCTTCTCTCTGTGATAGCAAACTGTAGCATGGATATAGGAAAAAACTGGCAAACGAAGAGCACCATCGTCTCGTCGCTATGATAAAAAGTTTAAATTTTTATACGGATATAGGTATAGGTATGTCCACAGAATACTGCAAAGCATCATGTATGTAGAAAAAATATATAGCCTTACTATATACCAACGACCTTCAATTTACATTAATAATGCACCCTGTCATTTCTCGTATACTTTGTTCCCGTTCTTCTTTTCTATATGTATGTACAGCTCTGTATACATAAATATATGTATATATATATATATGTAACGAGATGGGAGTGTATATATCGAGTGGCAACAGTGGCTCTTAATTAATTGCTTTCATGAAATAAAGTGCCCCTTATTCCTATATATAATGTGTATATAAAAAATATATATATGTGTATGTATGTATATATATATATACATATATTCTATTTTATTTTTTTCCTTACATATATGCAGTCGTCAGGATAGAAACGAGTTCTGCAATTTAAATAGCACTAACTCGAGTACAAAGGTCTATAGCTCGTTCTTCCCTTTCTTCCACTTCAGGTCTTCAGGTTATACCAATTCTTTTTCCCATATATGTGTGTACAGTAGTTCTCCCTATTTTTATTCTTTCACTTGACTATACGAGACCCGCCATGTTTTTACATTTATTTGATTCAAGAAGAGAGAGAGAGAGAGAGAGTGAGAGAACACGGAGAAAAAGAAAATTGTGAAAAGTGACGTGATTAAATTTACATGTTAAAAAAGCAGAATATAAAAAATTATTGTGTGATTAACTTCTTTGTTATTGGTAACGTGAAACTTTTCGAATTTTATATCCAATCTGTATACTTTTATACATATTTTTTCGTCGATTTGTTATGATGTAAGAGATAGAAAACGTATATGTTAATTGAGTTTGAAAGTGGTGCTGTGTTACAAAAGTATATTGTACTAATGAGTATGTATACAATTTGCTGAAGGATACAAGCGCTGATGGATCAATAAGTGGAAGGTAATTAAGAAGTACAACCTGTTGAACACACTTTTGTGAAACAGAGAAGATTTATGGCCCTTGAGATGCAATCGATCATACTTTGTGTACTATCTATAAATAATGAGTGAATTATTTTGGCAGATGAAAATAATGTAAAAATAATGGAAAAATTATGGTTTTTTTTTTTTTTTTACCATACCCAGCTTTTTAAATATTTCCACACTGACTTCGAGTAAAATTGAACATTTATCTGCTTCAGAATACCGCGAAGTTATCCACATAGCATTGCTATAGGGTCATTAATGAAATTGAACGGCCAACCAAATTACCATGACTCGCGTACGCGTTTTCATACTCTACTTTATTTATTTTTTTTTCTTTCCCACCCTTTGCCACTCTTGACATTCACTGCGCGTACACATTGCACGCCATCAACGCCACCAACATATTCCCGTAATTTGTTAACTAAATTTAAATAATATGTGTAGACTTTGTAGAGCGAGCGTGCGAGAATAACCTAACGCACACGACGTGGCCGATTCACGCTCAATCAGAAATAATATAATCGCATTTGTATGTATATTAATTTATCCCACTGCAAATTTCACAATTATAACTCAACAACTGATAACTTAATTATATAATGGCCTTCGCACAATTATACATACGAGTTTTTTTCAATTTTTAATATCAATTTTTGAATTTTTCGTAAATGTAAATGGATAATAAATGTATTTTTATTTCCATTTTTAATATCTGCATGTGGAACCTGTTCAATTCCCTACCGAAATAATATGTAAATTGCAATGCAGTTGGATCAGATGAATATGGCGAAAAACAAAATATTGAATATATACACGTTTATGGTTTGTGATATTAAAAAAAAAAAGAATAGTGATCGGTGAAATTTGCGACTTTAAAAGTACAACATGCACATGTATAAAGATAAATTAAAACTCTTTCGAGAATATATATTATAATACAAAAAAGAAACGATATACCGAGTGAATTTTTCAAGAGCTATTCCACATACTCATTTCCACATACTTATATATCATATTGTAACAATTATTCAATTTGAGAACCAAACCTTCATGTAAAAATCTCCCCATATAGACATAAATACATTTATAATTTATTTGGCATCGGGTTGCGAATGATGGCGATGAGTATAGAACAAAAGTATCAACAAAATGTAAAATGAAAAGAAAAAATATAGTTATATATGAATATATCTGTATAGAAAGAATGAGTGCGGGAAAATGTTAGTGAAGTACTCGGAGTAGTGCACGAGTTGCAGTACCGCGTTAGGACATCCGCCACCGTGATGCATCGTTCTGCATCCAAGCGGAATTGGAGACAAAGAGCGAGAATAGATAAAGAGAAAGATGACGCAGAGAACATGTATGCGTGTGTACACACACACACATATATATATATATGTATATATCCATAGAGAAAGCGAGAGGCAGAAGCAAATATATAGAGTGACACAAAAAGAAAAAAAAAAAAGTAACGCGATGCGATAGAAGCCACAGGAATTATACGATTACGGAAGTTATATTGTCCTATGGTTATCCCGATATTTATAATGCTTTCTCGCTCTTCCTCTCTCTTTCTGCGGCGAGTGGAAAGAGCGTTGAAATATATTGCTCGCCAAGAATTTCGGATTGCACTCACACTGTGTAACACCGCAGACTTCCATATATATGAATATACCTATACAGTAGACGTGTGCAACGACTGAAGAAGGACCATTTGCCTCAAACATTTATTGTATAATATATATATATATTTTTTAGTGTGATATAAATGGTACAAATGTTATGGACATTTTTGCGAATCTACAAAGACGTTATATATAATATCTCACGTCTATGTACGATGATTGTCGGGAAACAATTGATTATTCATTTAACTTATTTATTTTTTCATTATTTTATTTCACCAAATTCATTTAATTATTAATTCTATTAAAAAAATGTTATGATTCATTTTGCGATATAGTTATATCAAATCGGATGAAATAATTAAGCTATTCAGGATTACATGACGTTATCATTAAATACAATATATATATGATGTTTCTAATTTAATTTGAAACTCTTCGGTTTAACAATTCTATGAAATTGAAGACAATTATACGCGCAATAATTCCAATGCCACAATAATCCAGAATACGGAACTGATAAGAAATAGTCCAGCTTAATTCACGTATATATATATACAGCAGTTGATACAATTCTCCAATTTAGCTCTTCTTCATCTACCCCACGTTGAGCTTTCTCATCACAATACTCGTAACACAACACTCGTACCATAGAAGTGTATCGTATATATTAAAAGGTAATAAGAAACAATGAACTTTCATGAATATGTGGTATAATTAAGCCATTGGCGTTCTTGTGTTCACATTGAAATATAAACAAATTCATTTGATTCTCAAGAGTATGAGACTTTTGATAATCAATGTCATACATGCTCCCGATTATAGCGAAGAAGTAATTGAAAATACACGTTTACAGACTTGTGTACAGACACAATCGGAGGTGATATATATATTTAAATACATACCACTAAGCATTCGTACAATTCCACAGCAATACACACACAAATATTATGAAGTTTATAGTTATCCTCCGCGCGCAAACCCACGGGTTCAACACGTCCCAACCCGTCTATTTAACATCGAGGCATTGCTGCACGTGCTTCCAACTCATTTCGTACATATACTAGGCGGATATATATATATATCGTAGGCGTAGGCGTAAATACATATATACATATTGCTTGGAGGTGCGCAAGAGCCTCAAAGCAATTATCTACTGACAGTGGGTGTGTTATCCTTCTCTGTGCCTTTCACTTCACTCCATCTTGGGTACATCACCGCTATTCACCCTTCTCGTTATTCTATCGCTGTCTCATTTTACTTCCTTCACTCTCTCACGTATTTGTCCTCGCTACTGTTCTCCGTTGTACTAAATTCCCTGTCTGCGACGCCCAATTATATATAGGTGGATGATTATACGTGCTTTAACGCATTGAGTACATACCAATCCTATGTATGCAATATTAGACAACGAATAACCGACGGCAATGACAGTCTCCAGTACAGTATGCTCATGAGAATTATGTAGACAGGAAGGGGGCCATGATAGTTTTTTTTTTTTAAGTTAATAACAATTGTAAATAGGTGAAGTCTTATTCGTGACGATATGTCATCATACCTCGCTCTCTCTGAAAAGTATATTTATTTTCTGCTCTACTGTATCTTTATTTTTATTGTGCATTATTTATATTTATACTTTGGCGCGTTTGAAAATTGATATAATGAAAACTACCACAAATGACTTTTCAATGTTCCATAATGAATAAGGTGGGAATATAGTGAGGTTGCATGTGCTATAAACTAATTATTATGCAACGCCTAGGGATATATGTATGTATGAATATGGACGTGTTAATAGAAATGCAACCGCAATTGCAAAATTATCATCATTATTATTATTATTTTTTTTTCTGTCCCGTAATGAGCGGTGAAATGATATTATGGAAAAAAAAAAAAAATACTAGATGTACGCGAATAACTTCGTAATGAGAAATATGAGGATAATATATTTTTGTTCATATAATATGGAGGATGATACATGAAAAATGATAGTTTTAATGATGGAAAAAAATTTTTTTATGTGTCATATATGTCTGCTTTCCTATTAAATTCAATACAGTTCTCAAACTAGGTACGGTCTAAATGTATTAACAATTAATGTCGCCAGGAGAAGAAAAGAATTCAAGTAAAATCGATACATAAATTACTGACCGTGAGGGAAAAATATTTTATCACAAATTTTAAGTCAACAACCGTCATATACAACCGCCTTGTCAATATCATCACCTTCAACTGATACAAACAATGAGTAATAATGCACAGTCATGAATTTTCTCGTTTCCTTTTTTTTTTCTCCCCCAACTTCGATTGCGAATCAATTTGTTTTTCTGTACTTTTTTTTTTTTTTTTCATACAGACGAAAAATGGCACAAATACTTTATTTCTAACTCAAATAAATATACCTATAGGCCATACTTTTGACATAGATATATAAATAGATTTATATATATATTGAGTTAAATCCAGAGGTAATTTATTAACGTCAAGAAAACTATGAGCACTCATTGTTAGCACCATCGCACAGGTCCATTGAGACTTAAGTATCCACTATTCCAACCAGCGTCATTCCTCTCACCCTCATTCTCTCCTTTTTCCCCTTATATAGTCAGTGAAATATATAAGCTCGTGATAGGTAGGGCAATCTTTTAGGCTGACCCACCCCCCCTCGAGATACCTCTCACCATAACCTTCGAAGCTTACAAGCCGCATGTAGTCTTTCACAACACTCTACTTCCTATCCGCATATATTTTATTTTTATATATATATTTATAAATATGTATATTTTATCCTCGTCGTTAGTCTCGGATTGTTGAAAAGGATAAAACGTTATAAATCATCTGTGTCATCCTATATACACTTCCCCGCAATTGTTTTCACTTTCCGCTGGATACCGCCGAGACAATAGTCCAAATTACGTATAAAAATTATGAGAAGAAAAATTCTTATCCATTTATTATTCATTTTTCTTTTCTTTCATTTTAAAAAGACACAAGAGAAAATGAATGAATTTTCATTTATGTAATGCGGTTCAGTGATATCGATATCGGAGTTGAAAGTGAAAGCGAGGGTGGGAGAGAAATCAAGCGAGGATAATAAAAAGGAATTTAAAAGTTGAACGTTAATGGGAAAAGAGTAATATATAAGCACTACATCTCCCACAGGGAAAGCTCAGTTGGGTACGCCCAGCTATATACCTATCGTCGCGTGCGGTGTCTAAACTCAAACTACGTGTCCATTAACTCGGTCCTACTGTGTATATATGTGTGTTTATGTCTAAAGGTGTTTGTGTTTGAATCTCCTGTACTACCACTTTGTGTATACTCTCTCTTTACCCATTTCCATCTCTCCCTCACTCTCGTCCCTGAGGTTGGTGTTTCGAACTGAAGGACACTCAGGACACCACTTAATACGGATTTGCGCCAATGAGGTGGCTTAATCCCGAAGGATAATAATAATGTGTGTTTGAACAGTTATAGTTTCTCATGAATACTTAAAAAGTATTAATGTGAATTCAACTTAAATAACAGCATAAATTTATTTGTCTTTATATTTTAAATGAATCTTTTTAAATGAGAAAAATAACTATTTCATTTTCAAACAAAAACTTACTGAATCTCAATATTGCGAGAGTTTTCATGTGATCCACGTCGGTCATTCTCAAGATGAGTGTGACAATAAGCAACTGTTAATAGATTGAGGGGAATGCGGGGAGAAGCAAAATGTGAAAAGAATGAGTGGAAATATGAAAAGGAATATATGAAATGATGACTTTTACGGATTTCAGACAGAATGAACGAACATTTAGAGTATACGATCTACCGTTGGTACGGTCGTTTATCAACGACATGACTGCATATGTATGTATTCATGCATATATCAAAACTTTTGCATAAACATACATACATATATGCATCCATAAATGTAAGGTGGCGTATATAGTAGCAAAGATGACGTGGTTTGTGGATCGTAGGAATGTATATGCAAAGAAAAGACAGTAGAAAGAAAAAAAAAAATGATGATAAAAAAACAAGACGGAGAAGCAGAAGAAGAAGAAGGAGAGGACAACCGGCCGCAGGCAAGGATCCGGAAGACGAAGGCGTGCTTTCGTCAAGAACAAAGTAAAAAGTGAGGGAGAAAAAAAGGAAAAAAAAAAAAAAAGTGAAGAATAAAATAAGGATGAATGGAGATACAGATAGAACACGCCTCACGGACTATACTTCGTTTGCATACTTTGCATTGTGAAATAGAACCAGCGTTATACGATGGGTTGAGAGATAGGCTCGAAGAGGGTAACTAGGGCGGGACGATGCTGGTTCAATGTGATCCACACAAGTAAGTAAGATGCTGAAAGAATTTTTTTTTTTTCCTTGTCTGGACTCAACAATACCTTGAGCTTTTTTTTTTTTTTTTTCGTTCGAATGATACGACAGTAGAAGATATTCATCAGGTCATTCAGTAGAGTTGGCGTTTCCGGACCCAAATGTTACATCTACCCTTTATCTGTGAAAATATTATTGTTGCTTATTGATAAAAGAATAATATACTTCTGATCAATACTGGCAACGAAAAATATTTCACATGAATCAAATATGATATTCAAATTTTTTACTACGAATTATTTCTGTGATCAATATTAGAGACCAATTCTGGATGCACAAATCTATTTTTAAATTTCTTTATGTATGTGCAAACTTTCTGAATCGAATATGAATGATAGCATATTTCATTTAGATATTGTCGAATGAAATATCTCAAATAGCATAAGGTGTATAAGCAAATATTGAGAATAGATTCAAATGCAGTTTGAATGCCGTTTGTAAAACGACAGAGATCTAACGGAATCGAACGTGCGTTGTATGAACACTGTGTGTCGGTATTCGTTGTTGGATTATAGTATATTATCCATAGAATATATCCATGTGTAATATATGTTTGTGAATGTGCGCATGTGTCTGCTTCGAACGTATGTCGCAAGTGACGATTTATTCCTCTATGCACTCGTGCGTTTGTGGAGTACCTTTGTCACTGAGTGCAGTAAAGTCATGAATACAATATAGAGAGGAAAGAAAAAAAAAAAAACGACAAAAAGAGAAAATTGAATAATATCCGAGTAATGAACTTGTGCGTCCAAAACAAATTCATAAACTACACTTGCAGTTTTGAAATTCATGTTCCCAAATGGCAATCGACAATACAGAGAAAAGAGTATTTGTTATTAAACATTCATTATTGCATCGGAGACAGAAATAAAATTTATTCCATATTAAAATGTGTATTTCAGAATTTTCTGCAAAATTAAACATTGGCAATTCAGTCTTTTTCAGAAACAATATTTTGATATTTCTCGGGGAAGAGAATGTTATGGAAGAAAAAAGAGGCAGCTTTTTTCGGCGGCCATTGTATGTTACGAACATCTATCAGGATAATAATCGTGACCGTGGAAAAATTGATATTTTTCTCACACCAAACGTGTAGAAATAAAACATTCAATGAGTTGTTATTTCATTTTTCAATTTTTTTTTATCATATATAGCGCATTGTTTTTGGTTCTATCGACAGTTTATTTCAACGTAAATGTATACGCATTCATATGCAAGTGTGTATATGTAAAAAAAAAAACAGCTCGAATATTATCTATATACTGCGGTGATGGATAGAAAATATCCCATATAGCTTTTACTACGTCGTAGATTGATTTATATGCTTCAGGGCTATATCAGTATTTTCGATAACTCGCGTATTTTTTGTTACCACATAGTTTATATAAAATTCCCTTTATAATATCTCTGTTGTACTTCAAATATCATATTATTGCCAATATTATTTTACCCTTATATAAAATTATGGAATTATTAATTCTCGCTCGGCAATATATTTTTTTTATTGTATGAAAATATGGACAATGTCATTGCAGTATCCCTTTGTGATCGGGAAATGCAGTTTATTATTAATCCCATTATAAATAACAATATTAACTTGAATATTTAGTGATATACTGAGAAAAATAAGGTTTTTGCTTTTCAATAATACTCTATTGTAAAAGTCTTTGTACTGCACAATATTATTATACTATTGTAAAAGGATTCCAGTGTCTGGGCCGTGTTACGGTCCGAGGGTCCGTTACTTTCCTTACTCCTATTACATCGTTACGTTCGCACACTGGTCGTTAACTTTGTGCTCACTCGTTCCCCTTCATTCTCTGTATTATTTTTATTTTCCTCCCTATTTTCCTCCCTATTTTCCTCCCTATTTTTTTTTTTTTTTCTTTAGTTCCTATCATACAACTCGCAACATCTTTCTCTGCAGTTTTGTTTTGCGCGCCACAGCAACTGCAAAAGACATTACCCTCACAAAGTTTTCGAATGCAGAATAGTTGCTTATTATTCGGCTTTCCGTTTTCTTTCGTCTCTATGGTAGACACTCTTTCGCATTTTGCTACTAACACAGTGGTACAAGAAGAAGCATTGAAGAAAGAAGGTGTGGTAGTACTAGAACTAGTGGCACAACAGTAGTAACAGAAGGGAAAACACCAAGCGTCGCGGGTCACTGTACGTACAATCACATTACTTGTATTTCACATTAAAACACCAAAGTTTCTTTAATCCTTTTAGTTGGCAGATATAAATTTATTTTTTGTTCAACAGTAAACGAGAATTCAGGAGAATGAAGTTGATATAGCTGGTGAAAAAAAAAAAAAAAAATAAAAAGAAATGAAGAGATAATAAAAGGGAAAGGAGGAATAAAAATTACTACGTCTTTGTTGCGTAGAAATAGAACGAGGCATATGTGCACTCTCATATATACAAAATGGATTTTTCATCCGTAATTTGAATGGAAGAATTATTCTCCTGATATGACATCTTATTTGAAGTGATGACATTTTGCCATTTTTCTTTGAATATAATGTATTCAAAGTAGTTGGAAAATATTCGAATATTGTTTTAAAAAAAGCATCTGTGTATATTCAAACTACTGGGGCGCCAATCAGTAGTCGAACACTCGATTCAGATAATCATATGAAAATATGTGTAATATTTATACGTAATAAGAAAATTTTTAAATATATTGAAGGATTTGAATGATTTTTACGCTTCGCAACCACCCATACATTACCTTTGACGAATATAAAAATCAGAATATGAGGAAAAGAATACTATAACTAGAAAAAAAAAAATTCATCCACCAAATATCTTTTGTATATCAAAGAGATATATATTTGGAAATAATAATCACTATTTGGAAATTCACTTATAAATATTTCATCACTTTGTCACTAACTCAAAAACATTATAGGATTACAATTACTGTCTAATTTGGTCCCTGGTAACTAATATTATTTTTATCAATTTATTATCAATTGATAATTCACAACTCGCAACAAATGTTTTTGCGCACTATATCACTTGAGTTATATTTCACATTGGGGATATTAAAATGAACTGGAATAGAATAAAAAAAAAAGAAATTAGGTAGAGAATTCGCGAATCTTGAGTTCACAAGAATTGTAGAGATTGTGAGGTTAGTTCAGAAGACAAAATATTCAATAAGAATCAGCGAAGAAATCCAGACAACTGACTTGGCAGTTGTCGTTGTGGCGCGCGGCGAGCCACTGACTGCCTCCACCATTTTCACCCCTTCTGCGTTTCACCCTCGTACCATCCATTCCCTCCAGGTTTCTCCCCATCCCCTTGTCTACTACCCCGCTGTACGATTCGCGACCCCTTCGGCGCAAACGCCACAATTCTCGCGCTTCCCACTTTACCGTCTTCATAGCATTTGCTCATTTTCTCATTGGTTTTCGTTCATACCTACGACTTTCGTAGCAAAACTCTGTAATTGTTGAAGGTACGTGGCCAGTTTTTGTTTCACTTATCAGACTCACATCAATTTTATTTTTTATTTATCATTTTCGGGGATTAAAAAATACTTTGTGGTAACATTTGATAGGTGAGGATATTTTTTGTCATTCGGAACAAATTGTTGAGGTGATTACATAGCGGTCGCAATCTTGTTTTTCGAGTTTTTCAACAATAGAAATTCATTAGCAAAGTTTTGGAAATTATGATAATGATATTGAAGAAATAAAAAAAAAAATAATAATAATTCTGGATTAAGTCCAAATATTTTCATTGGGCAATTTTGTGGAGGAATGTTAGGGCTCTGATCTCAAACTTCAACAATTCTGTGAACTTTTTATCTCTGTAATACTCAGGAGTAAGAAAATGAATGAAGATTTGAGAGTTTGGTTACTCCTTGGATAAAATTCCAACGGGATTTCAACGCTGCATCTACTTAACATGAATTATTTATCAAAGAAAAAAACATGAAGGAAAAAATCGACGAGACGATATATTTTCATATAATGTTTAATGAGGTTTGAAACGGTTGATGGGAAATAGGAACAGAAAATGAAATAAAAATAATGACGATAAATTGCGATACTCGTGGGTCAATTGGCCCTATTGGAAATATATTTGTGATGAAACCAAAAATATAGAGAGGGATAGGAATCAGGCGGAATCTGTGCAACGTTGATTGAATTAAATATAATATCGTGGTATACATGTCTGACGTTCGTGCGCTTTCTTCACTTAGTGGTGACTCAACAACGCCATGTTGAGCAAATTGTTTCTACTAAAATTTCATTATTGGACTCGCAGTGTCTAGTTGGGGATAAAGAGAAATGGGACAAGGACAAGAAGAAGAGGTACACAGTGCATGCGAGTGGTTGAAGAAACAAGCTACTCAAGAGAGAAAGCACAGGTGAAACAAAGGAGTCTTTGTCGGGTTTATTTCGTGCTCAGTTGTAAAGGGCATGACATTTATTTTTTGTTTTTGTATCTACAATAGAATTTATCGCGTTCACGACTGCGATTCGCTGTCCACTCAATTATTTAATTTCTTCCCAACAAAACATATAAAACTGAGGAAAACAATGGCTAACAATTTTCAATGGTTTCGAATAATAAAATAGAAATCCAGGGACAATCAATTCGATTGTACAGAGAGGAGTCTGATAAAGTAGGTAAAATAGACGTCCAAGAACAATTTTAAGATAATACAGTTGAAACTGCAAAAAAAAAACAAAAAGAAAAAGATTAGCTAGTCCATTGTCATGTACGTCATTATATTTCATATATGATACCTTTCAATTGGGTCTATTTGCTGTCATACCACATTTTTATTCATAAACAACAAAACAATTTTCATTTTTTCGACGATTAATGCTTAAAACTTTTGTTTCAAATTTTTTGATGATGCAATCGAAGCTCTGCAACTGCATACAATTTGAATACATTTTATTTGAGCTGTTATATTTACGGTGAATAAATTACTGAAAAAGTGTCAATTACAAGTTTCAACACCACAACATGTCAGGCAACTATGGAATGTACCGCATTATGTTTACGTTTAATAGCATTTTGCGATGAAACATCACTAGAGAATGTACACATGCATAGTTACATCAACACCGCAGGATGCTTTAGGTGTGAAGTGGAACATATATTGTAAATGTTTTATATTCCAAATATTCAAGCTCTCTTGAATATTAATGAAACCCAACTTGTAAAATAAATTGTATTTACTTAAAAATTTTTTAATGGTGATGTAGAGCACTCAAACGAATTACGCTACTTAACAAGTAAACCAGCAAAACGAGGCGTCGCAAATATATATTCTCGACCTATTTAGCCCTTACATTCAACAGCCCTTTTCCACATAACGAGCATACACCCTCGCATGTTGTTTTCATATGTTTCTATATCGCCCAAGAATAAAACTAAAATGTCATATGCGCCATTTTATGTCATTTAATACTGGCTATAGAAATAACACTAGGATATATACAGAACCATTAATATAAAATGGCAGAGAAACCGAAATTAATGCGAATAGTCCTAAACACATACGCTGTTTTGTTTCGAAAATTTTCTCTCACCAATTTTTACGTTCCTTGGTATAATATTTGAGCGAGTTCAAACAAATGATCCGATATATATGTATGCACCTGTAAGTTGAAATATGCTGGATTTCTACTCATCGTTCACGTGTTGACTTGCGTCAGTAAATTCTCACTTTCAATGGCATGATTAAAAGAACTTTAATATGTATAAATACATCATGTTAAATATTTTATTTCACCCGTTTTCACCAAGTGCAATGATGAAGTCGTTATGTCGGTGGAATTTAATTAAATAAGACCAAAAAATAAATTATTTTCCGCGCGAGTGAATTAATATTAGTATAAGAAGAAAAAAAAAACAAAAAAAAATAATGACTGGATGAGACAGTTGATTAAATTTGTGCAGTGGGTAATATGCGGTTATTTTTTATTCCAGAACTGTGTAAAAAAAAAAAAAAGAGGAAAAATAATAATGGTAAAAAAAAAAAAGTGTCTCTTGTCCAGCAGCTCCTGGAGTCCCTCACATCACAGGGCCAAGCGACTTTATATGAAGCCCCGGGGCAGCTCTCGACCCCGTTTTACTGTAACCTCTTCTTTTACCGCAACCGCCACTGACGCAGTCACCACTACTACTTACTCCTCGGCCACTGTTCACGTTTCTTTTCCGCCCGCCGCTAACGCCGGGTTATACGTACACCAACTTTGAACCAAGGCCTGTTATTTTGTATCCATCGCGGCTAGAAAACTTCTTTCCAACAAATTCGACTCTGTCTTTCACATGTCAATAGATCCTCCGCCAGACATTGTTTCCTTTTAGTTTCATTTGTCTTTTGTGTTCGTTTTTTTCTATTTTTTTTCTTTCTTTAATCTATTTTTCTTATTTCTCTACTTTGACAATTTCTGCCGCAAATGTTTTGGTGTCATATACAATTGTTGAGAATTTATTTATTTTCCTTCCCATTTGTGCTCATGTTATATCGTTATTTTTATTTGTCAATACAATGCGCAGTATGGGAGATGAGAGAAAGAATTTATTATACGTGACTGAAGGATACATATGCTTGTACATATGTATTCATAGATAAAATTGTTACGTATGAATATATATGTATAAATATTACATACTTGGAGCGCGCATCACTTCCTTCATACAGGAGAAATCTCGACAGAATAGGAATTGAAATATCGAAATACGATTTGTATGAAACACGGAAATACTGGTGGCTGATTTTATCAAATAATATGTATATACTGTACTGTATACACGCACACGTATATATATATATATATATATATATATATATATATATATATATGCATAGAATATGAGTGAGAATGTCTACTTGACTTACCATCAGCATTTATTGTTAAATCTATATTGGATACCGTGAATTGTCCTTACCTGAAATCAAAAAATGAAAGCAAATATGGAAACAGAGAATACCATGGGTTCAAATTTTAATGAATAATGCTTGAATATATAGAAAGCAGTAAATATTACTATATTTACTGTAAAGCAAGTGTAAAATAAATTGATAAAGTTTATTTACCACTGTTTTCACCTGGCGAGTAATACTCTTTTTTGTGTAACAAAAGTTATTCATTTATTTCTCTATATTTAATAAATGATACATATATATATATATGGTGGATTGTGCTTGGGTGGATGGAATAAACCGATATTCGGGATTGAAATATCGTGGGTGTGGTTGGTCGCTCTTGGCACGTCGAGAATTTCACTCTCGTGTGGTTGTATCTTTCGTCCAAAAGAAAAGTACGAGAATATAAGAAAGTGAGACGCAGTGCAATGGTGATGTTGGTGGTGGTAGTGGTACGGAGGATGGGTGGAGATGGAGGCGAGGCGAATGAGATCGTGTGCGCTATGGGCTTGTGAGATTCTTCACTCATCCAAAAACAAAAATGACGAAATAAAAAAATAAGAGGATATATATAAAGATATTTGTTGAAAAATCGTTATGCCACAAAACTGTCTACGGTAATCGAATCACGTAGAAAATTCTCAAGGTTTTTATTCATGCATTTCTATTGGAAATACCGAAACTACAGATTCACCAGGTTTGTTAAGGGACATATGCTACCTGTTTTACGACATATATATTTTGGATGTAGATCAAAATGTGAATGGATGGACAAACAAGAGCGCAAGTAAATTATTTTTCTAAAGACAAAAAGAATTGTTTCATCAGCAATCAGAAATCACTTCGGAATATTAATTACTGTATTCACATAGAGTTAGTGTATGATGGGGCTCCAAGATGCTACCACCATTCTCTTAAAAGAATAAATTGAGCTCATGAGAATTGGAAGAAATAGAAAAAAGGAGTGCCGAAAACAGCGAATATCTTTTATTGTCAACGAATCGAAATTACTTAACATTAAACTGCTTATGACATTACCCTCCCATATCAATTGAGAAAATATATGTCGCAAGCCATTTATTCTTTCTTTTCTCGTCCATCTTCAAGTGGCTCCCCGCGCGAATAGGCAGACTCAAGAGATGGAGCTGCAGTTATTTAGGAGTGAAGTGGTCCGTAAAGACGTAGACTGTCCTGTCTAGACGCAGTAAAGTGCCACGAGGCGAATCTCACTTGAACCCCTCATATACCTATATATGTATATTAAATATATACTTATGAATGTGTCTATACTCAATGCATGTATGAGTAGCTACGAGGCGAGATATATTTGTCCAGTTTTTTTACCCGGATTTACTTTCACAGTGCTATGATGCATTGAACTCTATGCGCATTTTTGCTAATGTACTATTTATTAGTGAATAGAATGGATCATTTAAAAAATGCATAAATGTCACCCCCAGCCAATTTAAAAGTTTCATCCAAATGTAGGGCAAGAATTTATTACTCCCCGATATAGTAGAAAAATCGTAAAAAGTAAAATTTTCTTTCTGTAGTCAAAGAGTTATATTTCATTTAACGTCAACACTTGTTTTTACCACTTCTTTATAATTTTTTTTATAGCTGCGGAACACAGAGTATGAAGAGTGAAAAAAAAAAAAAACAAAAAAAAATGGTGAATTATTGGAAGATTTCGTTGAATTCAAGAAAATTCCGTCTTTTGCGATCGTCAATATAAGTAAAGTTCTTCAAGAGAATTCAAAAAATTTATATTGACAAGGTCTTATTTTCTGCACCAATGTCTGCTCTACAGTTTTATAGCTCCAGCTAAGGAGCATTCCGTAGCTCTGAGACCGATTGAATTACAAGAATATGGGAGTATTGAAAAATTTGTGATTTGTTAATGGGATATTTTCATGCTTCTAGTGAGAAAAAAATTTCGATGATTCTTCTTCATGTTTCATTTATCTATATTATCTAAAAAAAAGCTCAACGAACGATAACTATTAATCTCTAAGTTTGTTTAACTTCAAACAATGTGCTTTTTTTCTTTCCACAAATTAAAATTCACAAAATTAGAAACGAATCCAAAATCTTTTCGCATATTTCCCTATTCAATTAATACTAATTATACGACTAAAACGTTCTTGAACAGTTTACTACAATTATTCCATAGGTCAAAATAATAATAGTCCAGACACTTCAGTTTATGAATAATGAATTCATATGAAGATTTTGCTATATACAACTACACATATATTAATTTCATCTCATTTGCATTTATTCGATTAGCTGTATATACCCCCAGGAACAATCGTATCGTAATCGTGTAATTTCCTTTAGCTGTCCGCAGTCGCTTTACACCCTCAGCACTACAGTTATACATAGATACATTTACCAAAACACACGGTGTTTGTGTAGAACTCATACATCTTCACCGTCTTCCGACACGGCCACAGGCGGATTTGGCTGCGGTATACATCTCTCTCTCGTCCACTTTCTCAACCGCTATGCAATATAAAAGCCGCCCGGTGCAAAGCCTGAGGGGATGAAAGCGCAACGTACTAATGAGGATGAAGCGCCAGTGAGGGTTGGTAAGGAAGAAAAGGACTTAAATAGCAGAAAAAAAAAGAAAAAGTTTCCCAATAATGCGGTGAATGGAGCAGATCCACAATTTTCGATGGGAATAAACAAATTACCCATTCAAAGATGAATATTCATGAGTTCAACGATTCATTATAATATCGCCCGTTCTCTGAAATTACTGCTCAATCCTTTTTTTTTTTTTTCGTTTTCCTTGTTTGTCTTTTTTCCATGAGCTTCTAGAGATTATATTTGTAATTTACCCGTATATTCTCATTGAATATATGTTACGGTGCGCTTTATTATATTCGAGATGTGTTTATCCAGAAATGAAGTACTATATTCGAAATGACGATTTATAAATGTATATATTTGTTTTCTAGTATTGGCGCTGAAGGAATGTATAACAAAGTACAACGTTGAAAAATTTACACTTTAATAACATAAACGATGAAATAATTGTTCATTGGATATCGATCAAACAAACAAGTAACGAAATAAATTATTGATGGAAAATTATAAAATACAATTTTAAATTAATGTCAATTTTCTTGAATTAAATTCATTCCGCCATAACATTACAGCTCGATTAGATTGTTCGATTCCTAGCAAATTTTTTTATCCTATTATTCCGCATACTATCGATTCCCAATCAACACAATGAAGTTGAACGAGGAAATAAAAAAAAAATGCCAAGCAATATGGTGAATTCTTCAGTTATTTGGAATGCAATTGTTTCCCATACTTTGATTGTTTGACCCTCAGTTATTATTCGTTGATGCGGTCAAGTTGAGAAATGGAGATAGATAGATATAGGTATATGGCTTTAGAGTCAGAGAGCAAGCGAGGGGTATGGAACCAAATATTCATATATATGTATGTTATATGTGATAGCAGAAGATCTATATGTGTATACCGGACTGTGTTGAGATACTCGATATTACGCCGATGAGCCAGTGAATCCATATGTATATACATATGTATATGGATCACATACATATGTGATAGATAGAGATGGAGAGCGAGTCACAATCGATTCAGATACTGCAAACTCATCCACTAGTGGCTGGTCTGTCTGACGATGACCTCGCAAATACACACGCGGTTTGATATTTCCACACATACCTGCAGCTATATGCTATTTAAATTTGGTTATCTATATCTTGTGGTATTCGAGGAACCACATATATGTATATAAATTATTGTCTTTTGTTATGGCGGGTAACTGTGCATAGCAATAAAGAGGAATTCAGACGGATATACACAATAGCCAAGGAAATAATAGTGCAACGGATGGATATTCTGAATAGAAAAATATTTCTGATGGCAAATAAGCAACAACAACAACAACAACAACAACAACAACGGCAACATTAACTATTCTAGCAAGTGACCTGGTCGTTGTTGCATGTTTGTATTTTAAGAAAGTTGAAATTGCAAGTCATAAACCGTAGTTTATAGAGGATATGCTTTTTCTACGCCAAGTGCCAACGATGGCAAACACTAAAATATTGCTTCTTGTAATGCACTGCCTATATATATATATATATATTTTCCCCCTTTCTCTCTTTCGTTTACTTGAGGTTGGTATAAAGTAATGTCGTCGTCGTTGTCGACGTGTCGTTGTCGTTGGCTTTTGCTGCCCGCCACCAACGACAGATACGACACGAGACAACGTATCCGTTGGGATTATAAAAACCTAACTTGGTGCAACATGAGCATCGTCAGCGTGCAAAGGCCACAGCACCAACGATAGTGAATAGAGTGTGGCGGAGGTACAGGCGACGATGTTTCCACGTAAAATCTTGAGATGGGATATTCACTGGTGTGAAAAATGTCTTCACACATTATCCC
The DNA here is from genome assembly GCA_958496275.1 of Zele albiditarsus. Classification (NCBI taxonomy): domain Eukaryota; kingdom Metazoa; phylum Arthropoda; class Insecta; order Hymenoptera; family Braconidae; genus Zele; species Zele albiditarsus. The sequence continues at coordinate 17,441,229 of OY292409.1, forward strand.
CCCCCCCCCCCCCCCCTCCCCCCAAGAAATATTTTGAATTAATTTTCTTATATGAATGTTGAGAATTTCGTTGGTTTTTTTTTCTCGCTCCTGGTGCATCATTTCTATTTGTGTAATTTTAATCAGTATCTATTCTTCCGGATGTCCCACTTTTGTTTATATAAATAATATAAATTCTATATTCATTATCTCTTTTGTTTATAAAAGAATGAAAATGAAAATGTAATTAGAAAATTTTTAAGAGATGGAATTGAAATTTTGATATTAAAGTATTCTGATGAAAAACAAAAGGCACGAAAGTTTTGTGCTGATGAAGACTGTAGGTGTCAAAAATAATTGTTAGAGTGTAAGAAAAGAACATAATGGTCTTTTATGTTGAAGCATATTTTTTTTCCTAATCAATAATCGATATAATTGATGAGATAGTACATCACTAGTATTGGTATCAAAACCAGTTATGAAACGAGATATCTAATCCAGACATTGAACAATCTATTTGTAGCAACATTGGTGGAGCGCGCATGCAATCCCACGGCTGATTGCTCAAGTTTTACAAGTTATCCAATCACCCAGAGAATAGCCAACCAACCACTGCTGCAACTACTACTCAATATACTCCCAATGCCTGATCCCATTTTCAAGAGTCTCCGAGTTATTGTTACGACCAAAATATCCTCAATGAACGACCTCCTTTTCATCCAACAACTGTGTCCAACACCACAATATCACAAAAATTCAATTCATCCTTCAGGAAAACTCCACCATATTTCCTTTTTTTCTTCCTTTCCGTTTTCCTCCTTTTTTTTTTCATGATGATAACGATATATCTTCCAATATTTTCGTCACCATTATTTTATCCCTTGGTTATCAACGACAAAGTGTAAAAGAAGAGGAAAATAAAATAATAAAATGGCCATCGTGTTTCGTCCATGAATAATTCCTAAAAACAAGTACAAATGTCTGTTAATAAATGATAGGAAAAAAATAAAACATTGTGACTTGTAAAAAATTGAAAAGCTGGTCAGTTCCTTTATGTTACTTAAAGATCCAGACGGGTTCTACGTGACTGGCTGGATAGTCGGAGGTATCCCTCAATTATTCCACATCCAAGGAGAATCTCTTTTTTTTTTTTTTTATGTAAGATAGTGAAGAGCAGATCGGAGTATATAGAGAGGGTCGAGAAAAAGAAAAAGGACCATGACATCGAGAGTTATTCGTTTTCCAAACCTGTATCTCAACTCAATGCCACTGTAAAGGATCCGATGAAATTCAATGGTCCAAATTGAGCATCCGGCTGCGTCAACGTCGAGGTTTCTCCTCCTTCTCTTCATCTCTCTCTCTATCTCAAATTTGTCCGATTTTTTTTCTCCTTCAAATTCATCCACCTTTCTACATAGTGTTCATTCGATTGGTGTCATTTCACAGCAGAATATTTTTCCATCCTCGTCAGCGACAATCCATCAAACGGCCGACTTAACGAACTCCCAATGGAAATTACACGAGGAAAAATATATTGTTGAACCGAGAATAATCATATCCTTGAACATCATATTATCTGGTCAAAAATAATAATACGTCTTTGAGAAATTGAATCTGTTCGGAACAAAGAAGAAAATAAATACATGAGCATTTATTTGTCAATTATAATCATCAATTTGCAACAGGAAATTTTCTTCGATATACGACGTTACTTCATATAAAGAACTGAAGTATTATTGGACCTTTTTTCCGTACGACTATAATATAAGTACAAACAACTTTGGTATTTGTTTGAATCAATTCTTGAAGTCACGTGACTGAAGTACGTATATACTAATAGAAATATTTTGGCCTTCTCTGTATAAGGTGTTAATATCCTTTCACCTAGATATTTTATATATCATACATATTCATTCCAAAGGGAGACTGAAGTCTCAGAATTTGCACCTAAATTAAGAATAAAAATTTATTCTGGTTTTAAGTGCGAAACTAGTCTCTGAACCGAGAATACTTCTTTTCAATGATAATTAATTTAAAACCGTTGTGAAACGTGATTGGAAATAAAATTTATTCATCTCATTCATTTTGAATTTTCATTAATGAAATAACGCAAACACACATAGACAAATTCAATCAATAATTTCGTATATGTTGCATTCTACGTTTTTCCATCATTCTATTGATAGCTCTTGAACACGATTGCAATATGGCATCAAAATTTCGCTGTGCATCAACAACAGTGATTGACGTTTTATATAAATTAATTGCCCGAATAGTTGAATCGTAAAATGTTTGCATGCGGACATCTATTGCCTCATCGGTATCATCAAATCTTTCATTGGCAATGGCACGACCTCTCATTCTCTGTTCCAACAATTGCTGTCGTGCCCAAAGATAAATTAAAAGGTCGGGTGATTTCACTTTCTTGTTGAATAAACGCGCCTGTGCTTTATCCTTTGGGAAACCAATAATGAGATAACCCGGTGTGCCAACAAACAATAACATCTTTCTCAATATCATTCTGACAACAACGTCCGCTGGTAAATTACGACCCTCCAACATTATCCTCTTGAATAATCTGCCTCGATGCGTATCAGCATCTACTTCCAGTCTCATTAAGTCCGATGTTATTATAACAGTGAAACCATGCTCGCTGGCTAAACGTCGACCGATATACGACTTTCCAACACCGGGTCCACCGATAACAAATATTATTGGCACATTTAGATGGCGAAATATTGATACATTTAATGGCTCATCGTCACGTGGTATTTCATCAGCGATTGGATCATATCCACAACAATTGCCCATATCTGTTATTGACTTTTCGTGAAATCAGAGCGAATTTCCAAATGGTTTGTTTAATAATTTTCTTTATGTATTTCTGATGATATAGGTTAGGTTTTACTTTCGAATTTTTCATTACATCTGATAAAACGGCCGCTGCCTCTATTGACTATGCATGAATTCAAAAATGGATTTCGAAATAATTCCTTCATTTTTTCCTCAATTAATTCTGCTTCTTAATTCGGGTTTGGTTTCATATTGAATTTTACCATGACATCTCTCGATGACTTTTGTGGTTACCAAAAAATTCCGAATAGAAATTGAAATGATTTATTTATTTATTTGTTTAATTTTTTTCACATTGATTATTTTTGTTGATGGTGTTTAGGTATTATTCCAACATACTCCATTGCAGCCGATCGAATGAATATCATTCTTATCTTGACAACTTTTATTCAATCCGGCTATTATGTTTTGTTATGATATGTGTTGGTGTGCAGGAGATTGACACAATTATCATGAATTACTGCAATCAATGTGATCGTCCTCCCTAATCGTTACCGACTTGTTTTTGTCTTTTTTTTTTTGTCATTTTATTCAAATAGTTCCATCAGTCTTGGTATACCATTTGGCAAAATTGCACGACGTTATTCGAATTTGGATAAAGGAAAAAACAATTTTTTTTTGAAGCAAGTATCATTTCGATTGTAAGTGATATAATGGTTATATTAATATTTATGAGAGAGGAGCGAAAGAGCAGATATATTTTATGGTTGTTAGAGTTTCTACGACCGCGAATTAATTGTCTGTACATAGTCTGGATTATTAATCGGATTCGGGCACACTGGTTCTCCGAGTTTTCAACTCATTTAAAATGACTCAATCATTAATATGTATCCTAGATACGTAACTAACAATCCATTTGTTAATAATGTATTGTGAAAAAAAGAAAAAACCGAATGTTAACTGATTTTTTTTTTCCAATACAATTGAAATTACAAATTAATATTGAAACAATTCTTGTGAATTATATATTCAGTGATTTTTCTGATTACATTTAAACAATCATAAAGTTGGCATTTGATAAATGAAAACCAAAAAAAAAATAATTTATGAATTCACATTATGGTGGAGAAAGACTAATGCTATTGAAACTTCATTAAACAGCTGTCAAGAACTTTTGACATACAATCAGTGAGAATTCATCAATTTTTCCCTTCATTTCATTTTTAGAGACTGTAATTGAAGGAGCATAATAAACGAAATCAAATAAATGAATTATTCAATCAATTGAGAAAAGGCATACAATGGGTTCATCCATATCAGAACCAGTTGCCACACTCCAATGGGTTCTCACCGAGTCGACGAAAATTCTTCATACAATTACATTTATTGTTTCACTAACTTCAATAACTTTGACAACTCATGCGACTAATTTTGCGGAGCGCGCAGAAGCTCAAGTATACGAATTACAATTCTATTATAATTTTTCACTTTTAAACGCATCATTTGGTAATCGTGCATTTTGGTTTAATTCTATTTGCAGATATCCATGATTTTTATGGACTTTGAAGTGTTTTTTTCCGAGTTAGCAATGCACGGTGAACAAGCGCAAACTTGCATAGCTGCTAAAAAACCACAATTGGATAAAGTACGAAACGATATGGTTGCACAACTCTTGGAGTGTTATAAATCTCAAATCCAAATTTTCGATCGTTTGCAAAGTGAACGCGCAATATTGAACTCTGAAGCATTAAAACTTAAAACTGATGCTGAACAAATGGTGGCGAGTTGTACGGGCGAGATTGAAACAAGATTCAAATGTGTGAGTCAAGTTTTATCAAAATTGAATAAGCAGGTGAAAGCGTTGGTCAAAAAAGTTGAGGCACATTCAAAAAAGGAGTTTGCCGAACGACGAAAAATTATTATTCAGTTGATGATGTGCGACAGCAGAACGGTTGAATATGCGTACAAAGCAGTTCAAGTTGTTGTTGACGATATAAAAGTGTGCATGTTAGCGAGCGAACCGTCTCCCACACCATATACTGTTCAACAGGAATGATTTGTATATTAATCCATTTGAATTTAATTAAATTAACTGCTTTCAATTTTTTTCCCCCCCGCTTCTATGTCACCTCTCCATACAATAAAAATTTTACAGTATCATGAGTTATCTCCAGGAGTAATTGCTTTTTGTTCAATTACTCATATCTACATGCAGAAACTTGAACATTTTGATGAAAACTATATATATATGAATGTGCGTTTCTCGCGATCGGTATTCCATTACTGTGAGATATTTAATTGATTTGGGCATTTACATGGGGATGGAAAGTGTGTGGATAAGGGTTCTCCTATGTGGCTGAAACGAGAATGCTGAATGTACGATCGAATTTAGTAACTCATCGCGGTGCAGCTGTGGGAAGTCTAATGTGGTCATTTGAATCATTGAATCGAACATTTGCTCATCTGATCCTCGGAAATTATCATTCATGAAAATTATCCTCCACTCCGCTCCTATTCACTTTACTATATTACTCATGTTCTTTTTTTTTTCCCCATGTATAATCCCTCGACGACTGATACGATTAATATTTCAGCAAGCTGGGGGGGATCAACTAATTTACGGTAGCTACTGTAAAACCACCTCTTAAATATTGAATGAAGTCGTGAGGTTCTTCACAACCGTTGTTAGCATTGAAAATGTATTCTCATACTGGGTTAAAAAAATTGACTTAGATCGAAATTTGAAATAATAAATTGCGTTGATGACTAACGGCAAGATATAATTAAAAATTAATTTGATCCTTCCCGAATGGAGTTATATGACACAGTTGGGAAGGGAGTGCATACGGCCAATACAATCATTTTCATTTCCATTGCAAAAAAGAAAAGAAAAATGTGCCAGGTCTGAAAAATTTAATAAAAGTGTTGCACGACTTTATTCATAGTTTGGTAATACTCTTTATATTCGAGCGCGGCTATCTCTTGTTCATACCATTGAACTTTTCTTATGGCCAGGAAAAAAAGTCATTAACAAAAGTGGAATCACGAAAGAAAAAAAATAAAACAAAAAAGAAAGAGCCAAGTGGAATATTTTACAGGAAGGAGACGATCGCTGTGTCAAGATATCGCAATAATTATCGCTTATATTAACGGGAAAAAATTAGATATTTGTACTCGTTAGAATATAAAAAAGTTGGATGTAGCACTGTACCGCGGCAGAAATTGTGCAAACCGGTTACACAAGTCTCATTAATACAAATAGACTACTGAATGCTTTCAACTTGGCAAATCATTCGAACGGTTGTAAGGCTAGAGAGGAAGTAACCATACTCTATGGTTGATTATTGTTGATTATCAACGACACTTCAATTTATTAACAAGACGGGCCATATTTAATATAATGGTCGAGGCTATTCTCACGTACTAATCTCACGTAATAATTATTTTGTCGAACACAATTCACGAGGGTCGGAAACAAATATTCCAAAAAATTGAGAGATACGTCACTGCGTATGATATTTAATAATTTCCTGTAAATTATTTTAACAACTTGTGCAGTTCCATATTATGTCATCTACAAAACATTCCGGGAGATATTCGGAATATGCAATTAAAGCACATCAAAGAGTTTGGTGACATCTTCATTTCTCTATTTTTTCCTGCATTTTTACTGGTTCTCAATTTAAATGTGCACCATACTACTTCACAAGCAAGGAATTTTATTTATTTCTCTCTCCACACTCGATCCTTCCATTCACTCTATATATTTCATGCCAATGTACGGGAGAAAATTCTTCGACACAGAGAATCTAATTAAAGGTGACAGACAGAAACCAGGATACGCTCATGGCCCCTCACTGTGATTAACTTCTTCGCAGATATATAGAACAGGAATGAACTGCGCACGTTGTCTCATTAACTAATTAGTCTTGCGAGTTCAACATGAGCACCTGAATACCATGGCAATGTTGGTTCAATGTCGGCCCAACCGTCTTAATCTTCCCAAGTGTGACGTGAAGCAATTATCTCATGGTATTCGCCATCCAACGAACTAAACTACTACATATATGCATGCAAATATAACTATACCATGACTAAGCAAACGATGCATTCGACAAAATTAAATTTCGCACAAACATATATATATCATATTTAGTCTATAATATTTTGCGAATTACAAAATAAATCTCGTCCATTCCGAATGAAAGAATTACACCAAGTGCAAGAGCAAATGAATACTAATGATAATTGCGAATTTTAAGTTGAAAGTCTTCTATCAGTGTGTACAGTGGTCTAAATATCTGTTAGAATTCTTTTGAATAAATGTCAATGTTATGGAATAAAATATTTAAACGTGACATTTTATGAAATTTTAATATGTAGACACATAAATTTGTGATGGTGATTTGTGCAATTGCTCCTGAGTACGTGCCGTTGTGAAACCGCAAACAGATTCAACGATCACGTTATAGTTTAAATTAAACTATGCTTGATGTACCATATATAGAGCGGTCATACCACCACAGTCTCGAGCTCATAGCAGTGGAAACGATTATCATGACATAACCGTATTTCATATCACCCTTGTCTCTCATCATTTTGGTACGGTGGTTTCGCCAAATAATGACCAACGATGAATAAGGAATAGTAATTAACATTAAGTTTTATGATTTGTCAATGGAATTGAAGTCTTTTACTAGTTCATCATATTTTGGAATCTGATGGACAGCAAGAATGAATGAACTTTTGGCTTGGAAGTAAGATATATATTTATATAGTTTCATCAATTTATAAATTATATTTTTTTTGCAGTGCTACAGAGCAATAACAATTTTGTCTGCTATCTCATTCCCAATTCTGTACGTTATCTAGCAAACCAAAATGTTACTGATCGCTTAAAATACACAGAGTGTCACACACGCACATATCCACAAATACTGTATGTATTTTCGGGAAGCAAATATTCACGGGGGTACGAATTTGGCAATATCCGTCATGGCAAACACTATCTCGAACTGGCTTGATATTCGTAAATTATCCGACTGGACGTTATCGTTGACTGGAACGATGCGACAACGAATCGGATTCACCCAACAACTGATCGCGCGCGGTAGCTTGTTATTATTTGGAGAATATAAATAAAAATAAAAATGGGTCAAAATACGTAGTTGTATAATTAAAATAAACAAATAAATCAGTCATTAAAACAAAAACTTGAATATGAAATATATAAAAAAGTCATTTGATATCATGAAATATATCATGGGCATATAAATTCATATACACAGTTGTACAAAGCACATCACTCCTTGAATACTATGCTGATTCTCTGAATACTCAACAAGCGGGAAAGGAGATGTTGATAAGAATCTGTCATAAGTGAGAATGTGACTGTATAATATATTTCATATCTCCCCAACGGTGGGTTCATTATGAATGAGAAGCGCTTTGTCTCTAAGCATTACGTTTCCATATAATGTCCAAAGTGATCAGCACACTACCATGTTCAACAGCCATCATGATATACATATAATCAATGTATATTCATTCTGTGTAAATCAATTGAGTCTAATAGAATTAAAGTCGCCTCTAATGAAGCTCTAAATAATATTAATACGAACACGGAGGAAGGAAATGAAAATTTTTCCATCAGCGAAGAAGAAGATGAAGTTAATAATAAACTTAGAGTTAAGTGCTGGGTAGTAGTAGCGAAAGCCAAGTAGGCCTGAGGATGTAAATTGCTTCTCGAAATCAATTTCCGGGTTAAATAAATTAGACTTGGCTAGCGGTTCATGATGTTATATAAATTTCTCTTCATCATCAGATTAGCAGCAGCAGAAAATCGTTACACACAGCTATAAAGCATGCTCTCTATATATCCATGGTATTAATAACCCGTTGAAGCGTGGTGCCACTTGAAGACATTACCGTTCTCAAACCCTTCATCGCATACAAAGCCACGCATAGCTTTGCCAACTCATGGATCAATTAATACGTGAGGGAAAAAAAAGTATCCGTTAGAAGTGTGAACAGACAATTATGAATATATAATGGGAATGTTATCTATTACAACCAATTGAATCCATTTCTATCGTACACTGTCATTTTTATATATATTCACAGTATTAAATTTATTTTGTCGCATTGCAACAAAACCAAATACTTTTCCATTCGAATGATTTCCAATCACCATTCGTGTTCGGCACCGCAGCTTCCAATTAATGTTTCATCGTTTTCCGGCTTACTGAGCATAAAAAAAAAAATGGAACAAAAAAACTTCGCGGGTCCAATTCGTACGTAATACATGACGCGATTGATTGCAACAGCAATCCGAATCCATACATACATACTTATATATATATATATAAATGTTGATCATTCAAAATTCACCAGACTATCGGCCAGTTCAGTTCAATGGTTTTCAATGATAAAGATGCCTTCACGATTCGCTTTTGCACGAGTCACGATTTGAAATCGACCTAGCATCACGAATAGTTCTAGGTCTCTTTCTTTCCATTTATTCTCGCCCATTCTATCTTCAAGCTCCAAAGAACCGTATCCAAGATATAACCAACCAAAAAAGATCTCCCTTCTAACATGAGATATTTCGCATGCTCTTGTACTATTACATACCCTGCCACCAAACCTTCACCATCACTATCCCACTACGCGCGCATTCATCGTCTTTCCATTTCTCTTGCATTATGCAAGGAGATAAACGAAGTAGCGAGATAAAAGTGATACCGTTGTGCGTTTCACCTTATACTCACCGAATAGATGAACTCTGGGCTGGTACTTTGTGTGTGCTTCCAGAGTTACACATATAGTAACAAATATACACAGACGCAGACCAACACACACACACACACATACCACATTGAAAAACTGTATCCATTACAAGGAGTATTTTCCATACAGCTCAAAACTTGCTGAATATCACTAATGATTCTCCGAAAAAAATAGTGAAAATTCGAAGTAACGTTATTCTGTCGACAATTATCAAAATTACAATTAGAAATTACACATTACCGTGAAATTTATTTAAACAAAAGAAATGGTTTTACACTTATTTTTGATTGATAACAATACCTCAAAATAATTGGAGAATGAAAAAGAACATTCACTGTTGAAGCTAAGTTTTTGCCCTTTTCCCGGTGATTCCAGAAAAAGTTGGCTACGATGTTTGTACGATATATGTATACATGTGTATATGTATCGTATGAGAATCGCACATCATTCTATATATATAGGCGAAGAAATAGCGTAGATTTCTCGTGGGATCGCAACTGATACGTAGAAGTACAAATTATTTCCAATCGATTCAATGCACTTGGCTTTTTTTTTCTACTTTCACAACCAATCAACTTCGTTTTTGCATTGACCTGCTACTGACACCCCTCTCAACATCTACTCTACATTTTCTGCGTCATAAGTTTTGAACATGTAAGAATGTTGAGGCCCTTCATCGATATACGTACATCAGGAAGTAGTGCAAATAGCAAAATGTATATATGTATGAAAAAACGTTGCAAATTGCCGGCTCGTCTAGATGTGTTTGCACAGAATGCATTCAATGACAAGTCGTAAAAGACGACGACGAGAACGACGACGAGCAAGAGAAAATGAAGAAGGAAGTATATAGGGATGATACGGTGCATGGAATGGTGCAAAGAGAGGTAGAGAAAGTCGTAGCTGCACTTGAACGCTAGTAAACGAATCTTCGCATTCGAAAGATGCCACACGCGCACACCACGAAAGCAATTATCATATAAATTGCCCTCGTCTTCTCTACGTCCTTATATAGGTTCTATACGAAAATGCGAGCAAGAACTTGCACCCCTACCATTTCTCATTCTTTTCATCCCTCGAATCGTTATACGGTCTACCTCCCGGGCTTCTTTCCCTGATGCTAGAACTTTTGTCAGCCTAAATGTTGAGAAGCCGGTTTCTATTTTATGATATTAGTTTATGCTCATTTACATTATGGCCCATTTGTCATCAAGTAATTTGGTCGTCCGACAAAATATTTTATACTACTGATATTTTTCCAATATTGGAAGATATCATGATGACAACAATATAGAATGATATTTATGAGGTAATTGCACTTTGGCAGTTTTTTTTCGTGTTTAATATAATTAAACAGACAATTTAGTTTTCAGATTCTCGTTCATAATAATGTGTTATAGATCATCCGTAGTGAATTGTGAATCGTTGTGAACATCTGCAGGTAATGCAATCAATTGGATATAGTTAAGCACGGTGGCGTTTCTAATGCTGGTAATGTAGATAGTTCAAAGTCCTCAACACAATTGTGTAGCGACTGCGCTGAAAGCTCATACGCCGATAATGTGTCGATAGAGTAGGAAGAGCTTACGAAGAATAGAGTGCAGACTGGGCAAACGTATGTCGATAAGGAAGTAAACTTGGAGTTATATATGATGAAGAAGCTCTGAAAAGCCGTACGTGGGTATCGAATTTGAATGATAGGAGAGTATTGATTCATATTCTTTCATTCAAATTTTACTGAGAATTCTCACCTCCAATCTATAATGGCAAAGTTCATTATAGAAAAGTAGCGTGACTATATTAGACTAATGTTGATGGGATAGCAGCAGAGAATGCGAATTATAGGGATGGAAAAGTCACATTTGTGAGCTTTTAGTGTTCCGACGAAGGTGCTGCTTACAAAAGTGACTCCAGATTATCATATTATGTCCTGTTATTTCGAACTAAGTTCATATGTAGGTTATTGGGTAATAAACGTTGCCAAAACTTTAACCATTTATATTCATTATACGAACATGGACAAGGTATAAGCCAGCACCAGGATTACTCCATTTTCATTAAGGACAATGCATTTAAATAAATATGAAAAACTGAAAATAAACCCTGAATTGTGGCACAAAATTTTTTGCCATATTCTATAAAGCTTTCATATAATTTATTGATGTGTTTCATCAACGGCTTAGAATACCAGCTTTTCAACCATTTGTATTCATAAAGCAGAATACAGCATCAAAACATCAGTAGATATTGGAAGAATTTTCGGTGATAACATTTGAAAAATCCTCGCAACTCTGATCCGGATTATCGAATGAATATTGTTTTATTATCTGCAGCTATATTCGAGAAAGGAAAATAATAATTGCAGGCATTCAAAGAGAAGCCACACTATGGATTCTTAGGCTCATCAAACAGAGTGCATAGCCGTGCCACTAAGTACATTTTATGGAACAGGACGAACGAGAAATGTACAGCAAATGAGAACGCGCCTCATGATGAACATAATCACGTCTTTCCTCATACATGTATGTGTGTCAGAACTATGAAATGTAATTTTTCAGTTTGACTTCAATAGCTGAACTTTCAGTTACCTCACGGTTTAATTTTTCAATTCACTGCGCACCACCTATTCATAATTTCCAATCTCACCTAATATTCAAAGTGAGTTTTGTATTTAACAAGTTATAAATAGTTCGTGACAAAAATTCTCTTCTATCATGCCGTCGACCAACGCACCAATCCTTTAATATAGAAACGCTGCAAACTATTTCTAACTCACTTAAATTTTACCATATAATGTACCGCCAAGCAAAAGTTGGCCGAATTGTTGATAGTAGTGGGTACGTTGTAGTTCATGTCAAACACCAGGACACCCACTGGCGATTCAGCACCAGAGATATTTGTCGTTAACAGAGAACGAAATTACTTGAACTCCTCTGTATATAACGATGCAATGGAGAAGAACTATACATATGTATACGGTTAATCCTTTGCAACTGCTGCTGCATGATACCAATGCTAGTGAAGTATTGGCCAACAATTAAAGCACACGTTTCAATGACAATGCCAAATTGTTGCGATTTTTCATCAACTTTTGCTAAGAAAGTGTCGATTACTTATTGAAAATTCAAATCAATACCCGAGACAGTGGGAATCAATACAATTAAATTGAAGGTTCCTCGGAATTTCTCTTTTACGATGTTTCTAGAGTAAATATAAGAAAATTTTTTTCCGAAAATTTAAAAACGTGAAAGTTAATGCAGGAGGCTTGGATTAACTTTGTGGATTATTCAGGGCAATGACTGGACATCTCGACATTTTGGTGCAAGATTATGAATCAATATTTCATGAAACGTTTATTTCCCCAGGGTGAATGTTATCATAAAATTTAGATGATGAAAATATTAAATTGCAAAATAAAATAAAAATACACCCATTACCAACATCAAACACAAATAATGTCTCGAAAGCGACGGTCAACAATAAAGAAATAAATTCACTGAAGGAAATTTATGAAAGACTTTGACACTAATTAATATTATTCCAATCCCAGTTTTATTCACGAAATCAACGATATATATGGAAAATATTAATTCAACGCAATTTGTTACCAGCTATATCATTATATACACCTTCGCCTATTTTGCATTAACAATGGTGAGCCCATTAACTAACGTTTCTTTGAATAATTAGCTCTCGAGAAGGTATTACATACTTCAGAATAGTCGACAACGATGATATACTAGAAAAAGAAGAGAAAATGTAATTTATTCGTGAGAATTCGGCAAGTCAATGCTATTGTGTGCAGATAACAATGACAGTTGCGGAAATTTAATGGGTCTAAGAATAACGAGGTGTATCGCGCAACGAGGGGTTTGGAAGCATAAATATTTAAGCGTGAAATAAGCTGGCAAAAGCATTTAATGCGGTAAAGTATTTGCATATCTTGTTAGCTTTACCCACCGGTGATGTATGTACAAGTATATGTATATATACTTGGCGTGCACATAAATAGGAAATATAATATTATCCTTAGCTCACCCTTATTTTCCGCAAGCTGCGTTTATATTTATAATCATATAACAACTACTCAGCAAAGTGAAATTGACTGAAATTATTCTTTCAGAATGATAAATTAACGGTTTATCCAAATTACTGTTTCAAGTTCTAGATGCCAATTCTCAATTTGTATCATTTCTACAATGTCAACAATGCATGATGGTGAGGCATTTTTATTTACTGTTGGTGTGAAATAAAATTGATACTATCTCCGGCAAGCATGTAAATAATTAGAGATTCAACAAATCCATACTGGAAATTTCTGATTGACAAAAACCAGTATTCTCCTGGTAGAAGTGGAACAAGTACCTGCCTAGAGTGAGAAGTGCCAGCTTGATCCCAATTAGCCTGGCACTAATTTGCACAACACTACACAAACACACGACATCAGCACTATTAGAATACGGATCTCGAAGCCGGACGGTGTAGAATGAAGCATGGTCAACGCAAGTTGATGCGTGTCGTGTAATTCTAAACTAAGAGTGGCCTTGTGTCCCTCTAGTTAGTTGCCCTCCAACTCCGTTGTTCACCCACAATGTTCACAAGACCTTAATAAAATGTGAATTAAGCCGCTCGGATCTCACGAGGTAAACGCAAATACTTGAAGTGAGAGACTTTAGTAAGTCCATCAGTTAACGACTAAAGTTTCTGAATATCGGACAAACCACTGTAATGTTACTTGCATTGTGTCAACAATGAATATTAAACATTGTAGTTTTAATTTTTCACAACATAGTTATAGAATGGGGTTGCATTACTTGGATGAAATTTTGCGTAGTAGAAATTATCTACAGAAAACTGTTGCAGTTAAAATTTAAACATTGGTTAGGTGGTCCAAAATTCTGGTGGAATCACACCATCAGTGATCGTATATTTACTTCCAAGACCACAAATCATTTTTCTATATGCAGCGAAAAAATATTGATGTAAGAATTCAACTGAAATTTAACAGATGACCAAAAAAAAAAAAAAGATTTTCAAATGCGTGATTCTTCATGTTATCGATTTTATAGCTCTGACTTTAGAATTTACACTGTGATTATTCTGTTTTTTTTTTTTTTCTTTCTATTGGGGGTTACGATTAATTGAGAAATAAAATTGCCCCGTAGTGTTGCCCCAATTTTTTCTATAACGTGAAAATATAATACTGGGCGCACGACAATGCAATGGACCGCCAATAATTCATCGCCTGGTTCTTGGAAAGAGAACAAAAGTTCGCATGCCATGGCCTGTATACGTGAATTTTTTTTTGCCAAGAGAACGTTAAAAAATTGTCCCCCTACCGAACTCATTTAATCTAGACGTTGTATCCATATATACGTGACTTTATTATACATCTATATGCACGCATTGTAGAAATGAAAACGCGATTATCATATATTCTACTAAATTTTCAAGAATGGTTTAACTCTTTTATGTACGTAGACTATTCTGCATGTGATAAAAGAGAGGAGAAAAAAAAAAGCGAAAGAGTTGGAGAATGGGTTCCTTGCAAGCTGCAGGCTGACTTTATTGCTGATTTGCATGGAGACGATGGTGGCGCGATATATAAGAATACAAGTGAAAAGGCAATACCGGAAGTACGAATGCCATCCATCATTTTTCCAACTGCACATATTGGAGAGAATGAAAATTTTCGAATTCAAATGCGGAACACTCTGATAGACAATGATAGATTTATTTTGCGTGTTCTCCGCAAAAATTTCCATTTTTCATTTGGATATGTCAAAATATTTCTACACGGTCTAGACATTATTTTAATTTACATTAATGACTATATACGATATGAAGACATACATATACACCTATATTCATCGTCTTTTTAGACAAAAGCGCAGAGAGAATGTTTAATCTTTGATAATACTACGCGGGCGCAGTGATTAATTCTTGCAACAGTGAACATTTCGTGAGTTACTTTCCATATCTTGCAACACATGTAGAATAAGAACATGGAAACAAGTTGAAATCTCACATCATCGTTATGTTTTTTTTTTTTTTTGTCAAGGCCATCATTATACTCATCACACTAATATGAGTCTATGAAGAATTCAACTCACTCAGAAAAAATTCTTTATCATGATACAATGCAGATGCATATAAACTTACCTAATAACGCCTGAAAGAGTTTGCTCTTGAAGATCCTGATGACACGCTCAATGGCAAGTCGTAGTTGTTTGTCCTGAGGCCTCGTTAACTTTGCATGATAGTCCTCGAGTAGCTCCAATGCTCTGTGAGCTTCTGTGATGACAAAATAAAATGAAGTTTTTTTTTATTATCAAAATAACATTGACCGTTCCCATTAATATTGTGAACTGAAGAGAGGGAATGATTATTATAATATATTATAATAGGAATGATATATTTATAATTAAGTACTAGTTACAAAGGACGTATTAAAAAAAAAGTAGATTGAGAAGGGAAACATTGTGACCACACACAACCATCTTTACTCGCCGTCTGATAGAGTCATGATCAAAGAGGATCATTCACAGCAAAGCAAAACAATTCAAGAGTAATGCCTGAATGTTTTTAAATGTATCTCCAATTCTGCAAGAGGAACTGGCGCTGAAGAACTGAGAGCAGGAAAGAAAGTAGTATATTTTACACTATATAAGACTAAATATAGGTGAACGGATGCGAGGTGCACACTGTTGTTGCTCCTGAATAGTTGCCGCATTTTCCCAAAGGAAATGGGCTATAGAGCCGTAACATACATATTCAGTCGACGTACAGTTGAACGTTAGCATCGCTATAAGCTAGTGGCAAACGGCGCGAGAATGTCTTTTTTCCCAACTCAATGCCCAACGTGAGAGCAGAGTCTCTGAACAAATAATGGCGATTGCATCGGCTTCATGACAACGCCATCCAAGAACAACGCTTTCTCTCTTTCACCATCACTTCTTTCTGCATTACTTCTTCTACCTCCCCTTTTCTTCTTCAATATTATACCTTATCCTTGTCCGTTTGCCATTCAACTCATCAACATCTCTTTCTATACTATCCACTAACGACATACTTGAGACCATTTTTGCTCCAAGACATTTGTGCATGGCAGTATAAAACAAATTGAAAAATAGTTAAAGAACTTTTGGCAATTGGCATCCGTGTAAGAGATCGATAAATTCACAAAATTACTTTTATTCCATTTTCTCAAAATTTATCGGTGTTTATCCTGAAGATTTGATACTTTAAAAACTTAATCTCTGACATTTTCAATCATTAGGAGTGGTTCCCATCTATTCATCATCCTTAATAACATTACGACCATCCATGGCGTTGGATATTTCACTCCTTTTATTACTGCTGCTGATGCTGGCGCAGGAGGAATAGATGTGTCTAGAAAAATCCTGAGCACGTGCCAAAGCAAAAGAGAAAGTATCGTCGTAACCTATAATTTCACCGACCTCATTCATAATGAAGGCGTGACCCTTGGATAAAAGGATCGTTAATGCGATTATAACTGTGATCGGATAATTGATAAAAAAAATTCGAATCCCATACATTAACAACATCGTAAAAACATCTGTGGAATTGTAGAGGGAAGGAGAGTTGAAAAAAAGTACGTGCAAACATGGTTGAATCCATAGTTAAGGTTGACTATACGAATTACTAGATAGGGTAAGTGAGGTCATACATTATGCAATAATTAAAACTTTGAAATGTAAATCACGTTGTTATTATAACAGATATCGTTAAGGTCCAAAAATCCTAGATAACCGTCTCCCACCTAAGAAGCTGATTAGACCGTATCATTTTTTAATATTCAATTTTTGAACCATTTAAAAAATATATGAGACAGTTTTTATCGTCAATCTACAGCACGTCCGTCGTAAAGATATGATATTTAAGACCTGGTAAGTACTCTCCTCTCTTATGTGTAACATCACATTCGTAATTTGATTTTATTTACACGCGAGAATTATCGATAACCTACTTTATTAAATTATTTTTCGGCCCAGTGAATAATAGTTTGGGGAACATCACATCAAACATAAATAATATCACCAATGTTAATTTTGATATGTGGCTAGTCTATGATTCTTTATTCTTCATTTGTATAAACAAAATATTAATGACAATTTAACTCTCTCCCCATTGGCTTCTGGATTAGGATCATTTTATGTTAATTCAATAATGAGTCTAACAACAATGTTTCTTCCAGGATGAAAATGAAGAAATTATACACAAGCACGCGTCTAATGAGACTCGCAAATTCCACGCAGTACCGAAATGAATTAGGAGTCACGATCGTTAACGTCTAGACCAGGAGCCAAGACTCGGAGCAGAAGTCACACAAAACACACTTGGATTCAACCACCCCTTGGTGAGTAAGCATCTTATGCGCCTTAGTTATTTTATGTATTCAGTAGCCAGCATACAAAAGTCTCAGACCTATAGAAGAAAAAACATATATAATGGCCCCGGGGAAAAAAAAAAAAATCTTACCAGAATGCCCAAAACGAAACATAGTCAAGCAGCAAATGCATACGAGAATAAATTGTTTGGCCTATTTACTAAAACATAAACCTACAAAAATTCCACCAATAGACTGCCTATTGGTACATGTACTACGCATACTTTCAGGTAACGACGCCTGTATCTTTTCCACTATTCCAACTGTGTGCCTTGAAGTGGTTGCTGTAGAATATAGCATGTGGCGAAGTGCTAGCTTGTACGTGGACAGCCTAAGAAATTACTTGAATAGAACGGACGGTGATTGGTGAAAGGGATTCGTGATAACAAGAAAATAATGGAACCACGTGGTACATGAGGGTAGTGAAAAAAAATTACGAAATTCTCCTAAGACATTATTGATATGAACAATAGAGCGCAATGGAAAAAAAAAATATTGACTCGAATGAATCGTTAAGGGGTATATTGTTATTGAGAGCCTCCAAGAATAGGAGCTGCCAATAAATTTCTTCCACCTAAAAAATGATATATTATAAGTATTTATACTATCATATATTTATTAGTCTCAGCAATATTGGAGTTATTACATCACTCAGCATCGGATTGTACTTTTCGTGAGCATGGATAAAACGTGAAATTCAATGGCAACAGTGCCAGAAAATGTTTCAATCGATTTTTTAACTTGAAACCACTTGGAAAAATATTCGTTTTTAAAGTATCAACAAAATTTTAGTCCATACTCCAGCAAATTCATATGTGAATTCAATAATATTTGTGTGAAAGCAGTCGAAAAATATGATGAAAAATGTAAAAAAAAGTCATTTCCTTGTCCAACAAATGTCCCCTTGAAAATTGTGAACAATTGACAAAAGTATTTGTTCATTTATTTCCAAACAAAATCTGTTTCAAGAATAGTGAATGACTGTTAAGTGTTCGAGCGAGTCAACCGACTTCTACAAGCAATTCTCTCTTCCTCCTTGAGAGCTTGTTCACTCTGCCAAGGACTTTCCAACTGATAGCACATTGGAATTCAATAAATTGTGATGGTATTATGTTGGACGATAGCTATCATTTGTCAAATACAATTCATATATAATGGACTTATCATGCGAATCTTTTTCATTTATAAATTTAAATTGAAGAAATATAATAAAAAATTTATTCATTTCATTTGTAACTATTATATGTATCATACAACTAAAATTCCGTCCCTTCTCGTAAAACCTCGTCATTTATAAAAGAGAAAAATTACTGAAGTACTTTCCCCTCACTTTTATTCTTCCTGGCATTGTTTTGAATATAAAAACATGCAGGTCAGGAATTTTTATCACTCGAAAAATCTAACGGGATATACATATCTTTTCAATCACATAGAATTGAAGAATGAGAATGCGACAGATAAAATAGAGGACAATTGATGTAATCACTGCGGAATAAAAGTGTCTGGCGCTTTTATGCGCAACAGCAACGAATCTTTATAATTCGCCACTGTGAAAAACACATTCACATATACGTTAACTAATACATGGACTGATATAACCAGACGTGAAATGTCGAAGTGTCTCGAGCGCAGTGCTAGTGACGAGGAGAACGGTCTTCGCTTTCCCTTCCTGTTCTCCTTCACTTTATTCCTCACACTCTTGTTCCTCTCCCTCACCCACTTCTTCCCTTGCTCTTTACAACCCGGTAATTCGTTGCGATATTGCCAACGTGAAAGCATCGACCCACTCTCAGCGATCAGCGGACAAATGGCCCTATTCTAGTTTGAATTAGAACTGTAATTATTCAAAAGTTTAAACAATATAGATATTGTTCATGGTGAATTACAGCCAAATTTATTTCATCGAAAATATCTTTAGTATAATCAAGAAGCCAAATCATGATTTGAATTAAATGCCATAAATTATATTTAAGGCCCCCCAAGATAAATAAATACTCTTCAGATATTGATAATGATTTTAGATGAGCAGTTGGAGAACCGACATAATACCAACCCCGGATAATCATGTGCAAAACGCGTGTGTTCTCCTACATCGTTGTTATCTTCCTCATCATTTTTATACAAGTACCAAAGTTGTTCAGACGTCCGTTGGGGATGTAAGGGTCACCGATAAACTACCCTTAGAAACACTTGTCCCCATGGAATTGATTGCCAACTCGCATCCTGTTTGCTATTTCATAAATAGAAAATAGGATCTGTAGACAGCATATTATTCCACAAATAATTCAATATCAAATGGGAAGAATAAAATATGTTTTGAGGCTCATCCACCTTCCATAAATCAATCAACGAAAAGCATTTCGAACTACTTATAACTTTGAGAATTTATGAAAGCCTTTGATAAAGTTTATCTCGACTTTTTTCTTGCTATTTCAATTTTTTCCAAAGACGCTTGCCATTATCAATCTTCATCAATGTAAGGTGGAAACAAAAAAGTCAATTCATTTCTAACAGAAAAAAAAGCAACACGTCGGATTTCTATACTGTGTACTGGAAAAAAAAAAAAAGAAGTGGATACGATGGATAATTTTTATTCTGTACAGCACTCACCCTGGGGAAGGAGGATGGTCATGATGGTGGTGGTATAGCTGTATACTCGGTTGAACGAGGCATTTTATATTCAAAAGCGGATGTAGAGAAACAGCGAGGGCGAATAACGCAGGGTCAGATGGTGGAAGCATAAAAAAAAAAGGCCAAACACGACTCAACCAACCATGCACCCATATATACACACATACAATCGGTCAACTGCCTACCTAGAACAGCTGGAATTTCAAACTGATGCTCGAAAGCATTTTATTTTTTATATTTCCCTAACAAATGAAACATACCTCACTGCCATCGCATCACAGAATCATTCATATTGTCACCTATCACTCTATACTAACATATTTCAAATATATATGGAATAACAATGAAATATAAAATTCAAACAACATAAACGGATGTAGTTTTAGAAATGGATAGACTGAAAAAAAATGTCGTCTTGAGAACAATATGAAGATTTATCTACCGGAAGTAGATAGTTGAAACATCAGTACATACTGTTAGGTTAGCCATACTGCATGGTTATATCAACTTATCTTCATTGAATTTTATACTTTTGATAGGCTATGACTGCAAACTGGTGTTGCTATCACGAAGGTGTACATTTTTTCCAGTAGACAAACCTACTTGGATTGTGTGTCATATAAAGGGATATTCGAGACAGCAATATTAATCCAAGATTTTTGTTTTCACTGTTGTTAGTTTGTTTGTGAATTAAAAAGAGAAGTTTTAATAGAATGGGAAGTTCTCATATGGCTCTGATGACAATCCATGCAGGGAAGCGAGGTTTGCATGGAATCTACTGGGAGAATGTTTAATTCTAATTGGAAAATCGAAATTTTTAATCCATCATTCGTAAACGGAAGAAAAATTCAACCATTAATCATCTGCATTTGATACTATGAAGAAAAAAATACGATAATCATGGTTTACTGAGAAATGAAAAAACTTCTTGGATAATTTAAATTTGGTCGAAAGTGGCATTAGCTCTATAGATATATTATCTCACCATGTTTTTCTCTAAGACAAGTAGCCTGAGTGGTGTGATAACTTTGTACGCACATCAACGACGACCTACTTCATTGATGGCATCAAATGTGCAATGAGACGTAAACGAATTTAGTATGTAAAATGTTTTCATTACGATGCGGCGAAGAAATATCCAATTTGTGAGAGAAAACACAACCCATCATTTACATGGTTTATATCCTTAAGTTTCTTTGATGTAGCCCCATTCTATCTGTCCTGAACTTGTATAGTTATCGGTTTCATGCCCAATCTAGCAATAACTCATCCAACCATTGTACGAATACTAATTTTTTACATGAACGAAAAATATTTGTGGAAAAAAAAATAGAACAAAAAAGTTATTGAATAACTTACGGTAACGCTCGAGATAAAGTACAGTTGGTAGATAACAGCACGTGCCATTTTCACCGTGAATGTGCGCGTACATCTCTAATGAATATATTCCAACAAAATTCAATATCCACACTGGAATACTTAAACTCCTGTTCTAGTCCAGCATCAACCTCTCATGATGAAATGGCAGAACGAGATCATCATCACCCTTTCTAAATCCACAAATTTAGAACATTCACTCACTTTTTCTCACACTTCACACGCGAATAATCACACATCGATATATGTGTTGTCAAATAATGAATCCGTTTTTATTTTCTTTTGCCTCATTTGACAAATACCCCGCTATGACACTTTACTACCAATGCTGTAAACATCATATCCATTTTCTATTTCATTATCGAGCACTTGTCATTCAATGTTATGTCACGTTCATTACCGCTTCTGCTTAAACCATTATGTATGACGATACAAAATTGTGCCGGACAGTTAGTTACGAAAATTAATCACTTTATTTGTTTAAAAAACCATATTTGCTGTTGAATGTGTCATTTATATAGCTAAAGCCACCTCTCACGTGGGAAGTGGACAATTGTCAGAACAAAACACAGGCGTTACGGTTAACCGCATTCGCCGCAGAACAATATTTATTCTCAGTGAGGAAACTACAACATAGCAAACACGGTTTCCATCGCAAACCCCATCAGGTAAATCATTCAGATCAGTCGAATTACAATATCATAATAAAAATAATTATTATTGATATTCAATTCCCTTCTACTACATCAATCATTGAGTATATTTGAATAATGGGATTTACTCTATCGCTATTTTGCGCGTTGATCGCTGTTAATTGCGATTGTGTAAATACCAAAAATCCGTTTACAAACGCTTTTACACCAAGAACGAATGTACAGAGTATTTTTATCCTATTGCAATTCCATACACAATCCACTGCAATCCTCTCATCACAATGTTCGCTTGGCCATTGATGAATACGAAAAAGACAAAAATGTGACTAAGAGAAAACGAAAAAACTAGCTTGTCGCAGTTATTTGGTATTGTCAGTCATCTCCCACCGAAGAATCACGTTTACAACGGAACAAAACCCAACCCAACAACCGAGCAGTGCGACTCGTATCCGTTGACTGCCGGCTTCGCCCCTATTCACCCTCTCAAACGACCGAGCAGCATCCCTGACCCCGCAACCCACCCTATCTTCCATGCTTTCCACCACCGCCACCACCATCACCAACTGCTGGTCCTGCTCTGCCTCTGGCTCTTCCGAATCATTTCAAAGTACAGTATATGCACGTCAGTTTTCCACGCACTATCGCGAAATATGTGAATAAGCATTGCCAACAAAGCTCTCGCTCCTCTGCGAGGTCTTTTTCTTTAAAAAGAATCTTGTGGTTCACGAGACGTTTATGCTTTCATATAGAAGACGATACTGTGTGTCAGCGTGAGATAAAGCTTTACATATTTCTCAGTATACTCCACAAGTATTCACGGCATCTTTATAATATAATATTGAAAAATGTCTTGAAGATGGAACACCAACACAACAATTGGTGAATGTACTTTTATCTTGGGCATCGGAATTTGACGAAATACACTCTCACGAAAGGAAACGTGACGGTAAGAAAAGAAATGAGTTGTGGGGCAAAGGGTGAAGAAACACAAGGTGGAGTGAATGGGGAGGTCGGCACGATTCAAACCCTCCGGAAGCATCTTCAAAACCATTCTCGACAGTCTCGTTGTTCAAACCGAGTGAAAAATCACTTTTCATCGCACGCAAGTACGCCGCCATCGTCACTCATGAAATGGAAGGTCATATTATATCTTAGGAAACTTAATGGATTTTATGCTATATCACTCCAAGCTCTCATCAGACGAATGATTAGATAGGAGAAATATACCATGGATGACAGCTATTGTGAAACATCATGCGCGTAAATATTTGTCTAATCGGAAATATATGAATCAACCATGTTGAAATCTATCCATTAGCTTCAGATGCCGGTCACAAATATCAATCAGAGCCCATTAACTTTCGTTCGTTTATTATTACTTCTAGTATGGTAGCTACAGCAGTGCTATGATCGTTGTGGAAAAGAGCGGACAGAAATATAAGTACTACAGTGTGAAATAATCAATCTCGAAACGTATATATCACGAGTGAGTAGCTTGAATTAATCTCAAAATACAAAATAATGTGAATTAACTGATTGGGAACATCTGTGTACATATCCATCAGTATATCACGTATATTGCGATTTTTGTCGTGATTAAATGCATACATTATAAGAATTTTGTTGTATATCTTATCATTACTTCCAGCAAATGGTTTGTCATGATTGTCGTTCAGAATAGAAAACTTTTAATTTCAACTTCATTTGTAATTTACTGCTACTTTATATATACACACATATATATGATTCATTCGAGATTGGCATATTATTGATTGAATAAATGATTATCACCGTGAAGTTACTGCGGATTTTGTACTGGATTGAAAACAACCTCCAAGTGATACTTAAAATAATAATATTATTATTTCATATTTATTATTTCATAAACATTATTTTCAAGCTTCCTTTCAATTCATGATTTTATATTCGCCTTCACCAAAATCTTCTCAATTTCATATTTACAGTATAATAAGTAACAAAACACAATCATAATTCATGATTATGCAGCGTTACTATGATAATAATTTGTTACGATGAAAGTTTTGATAAAATATTACCGCATTTTGGTGGATTCACATGTTTGTCTATAAAAATTATATTTAAATAAGGATAACACAGTATTGTCTTTCACATATATTCTTATCAAACAAATACTACCATCCAAAACTAACATCCAAATGTAAACACGACAATTCTTAGGTGCCGTAAGTGTGCGCGTAATGACAATGCTTGGCATCCCACTTCGCCAAACATCACTCGGCACAGAATTATTTCTAGATTGTTAATGTGCGCACACAAAGTGAGGAGCATCACTCGTCGTGTAATCATCTCTACTGAGATAAGGTTAAATCACAGGCACACCTGAAATTCACGAACATAGCAAAAAAAAACTCAAATGGTAACCGTACATACATCGTAATTGATCGGGTGATTTATAAAAATTATTAACAATATATTGCAACAATAAAGCGACACATAAATTGTCAGAGCAATGATTTTACCAACAAAAGTGTCTGGGCATCGATTCGGTTCGTGGTTACAGTGGTTTGCCGCTGTTCAGAGTGAGTTCAATTATAAAATAGAATTTGACGAGGTATTCTCATGTTTTGCATTGAAATAAACTGATATTTATTGTATTTTATTTTTCTGACGTATAAATGTCACATAGTCTCCACTAGAAGTGGATTTCTATTTCTTTCAACTATTTAGTTTGAATAATTAAAACAAAAGATAATTTGAAACAAACTGAGAATACTTCTATTAGATAGACAAATGTTTTATGTGACGATAAATTGACAGTGATTCTCTTCGCATTCCCAAATTCTTAGTTTTCGTGATGGGTGTAATGGTTGGCATGGTCTGCAGTTGGGCATCGCCATATTTGGCAAAATTGACCAGACCCGACTCACCATTACCAATAACCAACGATGAAGCAGCGTGGTTTGCGTCCCTCATCAATATCTCTAGGCCATTGGGCGCAGTTTTAGGTGCAATAGTCGTCTCTATCTGCGGTACCAAAATATCGACATTACTCATTGGAATTCCTCTAGCACTTGGCTGGGCATGTTTTTTCATTGTCAACTCAGTACCGCTCATTTACACATCACGATTACTTAGTGGCATTGGCATTGGCTGGTATTACAGTGCATTTCCATTATATATCGGCGAAATATCGGATCCAAACATACGAGGCGCATTGGTGAGCTTTATTATGCAGGGTATTCTTGTTGGAACAACCCTGGGCAGTTTGATGGGTGCATATCTCGATACATGGCTCTTTGCAACTCTGAGTCTTGTGCCCAATGTCATATACTTATTGGTCTTTTCCATCATGCCACAAACACCACATCATTTAATAATTCAAGGTAAACATGAAGAGGCCGCAAGATCAATTAAATCGTACAATCGCAATGCTGACGTAACTGATGAAGTTAATAATCTTAAAAGATTCATGGAAGGCGATGGGCCATTGACATTTATTGACACATTGCGTGAATTGAATACACCAATAAATCGAAAAACATTGTTGATGATAGGTACTGTGTATGCTTTCTTACAACTCAGTGGACTATTTACAGTGACAGCATATTTGGAAACCATGTTAATTGACGCTCATGTAACAGTGATGACACCGTCGTTATTAGTTATTATTGTGAATGTTACGGGAATTGTTGCAAGTTGGGTGGCAATATATACAAATGACAAATTTGGTAGAACTATTATGCTTGCCATTTCGTGTGGTGGTGTAGCAACGGCTATGACTCTTTGGGGAATTAATTATTATCTTCTGGATTTGGGATACAACCATCCAAATTTGCAGTGGGTGTCGATTGTTGCCGCTTTTATTTATCAGATAACATTGGCAGTAGGTTTGATGCCAGTGCCAACTACATTGATGAGTGAAATGTTTGCACCTAAAGTCAAAAGTATAGCTGCATGCATTACAAATATTACTTCAGGAATATTTGCATTTTCCGCGAGCCGTAGTTATCAACCAATGGTGGAAATTCTCACCCACAAATATGTCTTCTGGATTTATGCTATACTTATGATTGTCACTGCTGTATATACATTGGTTTATATACCAGAGACGAAAGGAAAATCACTCGCTGAGATACAAGAATTATTGGCCAAAAGAGGAAAATTTGATGAAAAAATAATTGAAAGAGAGAAAAATTCCACGGAAAAAATTTAAATACACACGCCTGAATGTTTTTTTTTTTTTTTCCGTGAGTAAGAAATAAATTATTACAATATAAATGACGTCAAATCTCGATACACTTTCCCAATATTTTTGTATGATAATTAATTACTGTATCTACAGCTGTTCATGTAGAGGACAAATACCTCACGACGAGTCCGTCTGCTCCGACGAGAGCAGTTGGCTTTTTCGGCATCCGAAATATGAATTAAATGACGCTATGTTTATACAATGCTGCATAGAAATGTAATTGTGAGAGGAAAAAGGAAAACGATATAAATACAAACATCTCAGTTGGAATAACGACATTTAGTCATGGTGAACGATAACATTTTTCAGTTATCGATTAATTTGAGTAATAACACTTTTCCTCTACACTCATATGCACTCTCAACATTTCAGGTATCAAAATATACCATATCTAAATGATTTACTTAATCGACTACAGTTTTTAACATTCAGTAAACATTGTAATGCCGTAATTTTCCACCATCTTTCAATCTTATCAAGAAGAGACAGAAGTTTTTTGAAGCTTGTAAGAAAATGATGTAAACCAAGGAGTTTATCCGTAGTTTGAGAGAAAAATTCGTAATAAAAACGTGACAAAAACTAATGTTTGCATTTTTCTGAATTGAATAAATCAGATATATTTCCAGACAGCCGATCAAAGCTAATTTTTTTGTGACATTACTAAATAATCATTCACCAAATTCTATTATTGGATGTGACATATGTAACATTCACGAAATTTTGTTTGCATGATTTAATGGCGTACACCAAAAATATAGAATAAAGCACTTGATATAACAGTGCGTGAAGCAGAGTCGTACAGTGATAAGAAAATTCACGAGTGATTTTTATATTGTTATCAGCCCTAATAAATTAAATTAAATATATTAAAGATTAGATGGATCATTATATTAACTCACGTATTTGATGATAGAATGCATAACACTTGTTTGATTATACGATTTTTTATGGCACACATCTCGAAATAGCCCCTGCTGAATAAATATATGAATAATACATAATGATAAAGACATCAGAGAACACGTACACAATGACAACACGCTGCTTATTCCACTGAATGTATGAAATCCAAAAATAAAAAAAATGGCAGAATTATATTCGTCGTCGAAATATATTTACATGCATGATAAGTTGATTAAACAAATATTATTTGATCGAACATAACATTTTTTTGTGCACCATTCATGCCTAAAATATTGTTATGATATATCTAGTGGTATACAGTACGTGAAATCAAGTATCATGTGGAATAGAGCTGTGGTACGACAGAATTAAAGCTTAATGGTCACAGTTGGTTGGGTAATATTGGACTGCGCCAGTTCATAAAGTAATAAAATCTTTTTTCCATCAATCTTGTTCGTAATGTTTGGACAGTTTACCGTTAAACTTGAATTTACTCAGCCAAAAATAAAACGTTTATTGGATTTTTATTGTTTCATTGTTACTATAACGAAAGTACTGTTTCAGTGTTTTGGGTGTCAACAACAAGAGGCATGAGACTTGAAAAGATTTAAAATGATACCATGGGGAAGAAGTGAAGCACTGTCGTGAGCGCACTTGGCTTTATTCGATGTAGACGAGATAAATTTAATTTGAAAACAATTAAGACGGGTGATGCTTCACCTAAAATATTATTGACAAGTGAATGCATGCGAAAAAGAGAAAATGAATTCTTGACATTGATGAGATAACCGGGTTATGAACTTTTACTTTAATGATCCTTCTATGAAATTAATGATTAATTAATTGCAAATTATCTGAATGTTTTCTAGACAGTGATGCAATATTTTCCTCACCTCGCTAATGAATTCGATAGAATATTCGACGCTTCCAATTACAAACTCTGATTGTAATTCAACTTTATTTGTTCATATTCGACGTTATAATATTTCAACTAGGGAAAGATTGACCGCTCGAGAAACACCGATAATTCCGTGGTTTTAATTTTGATGCACAAATGACACTTGAGATTTCAATAAAAGACAACTACTACGCAGACGATCGATACAACAACACCATGGAGGAAAGAGTCTTCACCGCATTGCCGACTGGATTTACAAACATTATGAATATAGATTCGAGTGATGTATATACTCTTTACACTCTCTATAAATAAGTGGAAACTCTCGAATAGTGCTGTAGTATTACAATCATAAAATTTCTGCTAAAATAATTTCTACATATTGCTGAAACACATTGTGCATACGTCATCTAGTCAATGAGTTACACCTTGAATGCGGCCAAATGTTCAATCTGCTGCGGACAATCCTATCGTACTTCAGGCTGTACATCATGCCATAGGCGAAATATATACGAGAACAGAGAAAAGTAGGATGCCAACAGTGGTGATGGTGTTGGTGGTGGTGGTGGTAGTGAGGTGGGACACAGGCGACATTGGTTGCTCGCCAAGTCGCGTATGTGGGTTAACCGTGTGCGAGGTGACCCAAATTTTCTCCGAGTAACTTCCGGTAATCCACGAGAAGCTCTTATCGATCTATGGATAGCAACACGGTTAACCTCAGTTATCTCCGTACACCATACACCGCTCATACATACACGTGTCTGAATTTTTATAAATAAACTATAGTATATTTGTTTAGATACGGTCTATTGCTTGAGTGCAGGGGTGGGAAACAATTTAGCATGAATTATTTGACTCTACACGCATTGAAATTGATTGAAACTAATAATTCTAAGTTAAAATACAATTTATATTTTATTGAAAATTATTTGTTAAGTCGAATTAAATTAACAATCATTTTAAACAATGCTACTCACACATCTCTTTGCAATGTAGATGTTATACCAACATGAATTTATATATTTTTCATATGCATGAGAGTATGATAAACTCAAAAGACGTCATATTTTTCTTATTGCATTCACAATATTATTACTCAAATGAATTTGCATAAAATTTCAATTTTAATTATAACCCAAATCCCCCTCCCCCGGTCTTCGTATATTCAAAATTTTTTATACACAGTTTTATTTGATATTATATACCAATTTGAGAAATATTCTCATTTTGTTTTACTGCACAACCAATAAAAAGAATTGCGCGCAGTCACAAATTGAAATGAAGCCGAGTATGAAAAAGTAACGACATAATGAGCATGATATGGCAATGCAGACGGCGAGAGTGGATGGGAGTGTGTTTAAAGGGGTACAGGTACTTGGTGAGCTTTGAACTGTGTGCGCCTATGAGCAGGCGCCGTAGAGAGACTCGAGGACTGGCCACTTGCATTCCAAGTGGTTTTGCTTCCCGCCACAACTCTACTCCTCTACCTCACTACAGTTGACGTAAATTTCCTCCATTATATTTTTATATATTCATACATCTACATTCGCGATAATATCTTCGTCGTTATGTAACTAAACGAAAGTTTCATCGTCAACATTCTATTCATATGAGAATACAATTCAAAAATTTCAATTCATACAACGCAGAATGTACCACAAATGTATGTATAAATTTATCTCAAGTAACATGGATAAAGTGTAATAACTTGCTGAGGTTACCAAAAACTGCTGAGCTTGCCTTCATCTCGTGGGAGTTAAGCGATTGGAAGATCGTAAATCGCCAATGGTGTTAACCCCATCCCATATTAAGCCCACCCTCTTAACGACTCTTTTAATCCCTTTTACTTCCTACACCTATTTTTTATTGTGCTCGACGCGAAGAACTTCACGTGAAACTTTTTACATCTCAAACGTTGATCGAAGACGCTAAAGTCTATTCTCAAATGAAGTAAAAAAAAAAAAAATTCAATGAAGAAAAAAAGAAAAAACGAGAACGAAACTATACAATAACAATGTAGAGAGAAAGAAAAAAAAAGATTAAATGAAATTGATGCTGTACAATTTTCATTGCTTCTGAAAATTAAATTATCGCACGTGGTTATATTCACTGAGGAATTATTTGCATGGCAATTGATTTCAACAACTATCAATTTAATCAATTAATCCACTATTTCGCTAATGGACATGGTAATTTTATATTTCAATCTGATACAATGCATAACATGCGGTAATAATCAATCAGCAATAAAAATTATTATCCATCAGATTTTGGTGACAGCTTTGGACGTTATTTCATTAGAATAATGTATACTGAAACGTTTCCATGATCGTATGCATATATTCCCAGTATACATTAAAAAAAATCAATATAATCAATATACAATATAAAATTCATAACGATGATAATTATAAAAATAATCATTGCACAAATAATGTCATCGGGGACAGTAAATTCGAACTGGTCACCAATGGGAATTGTACAATATGGATGGCAGTTTTCTTTAAAGGTAGTAAGATTCATCGCCTCCGATTATTTACAAACGATTTAGCGCGAGAATAATGCATACTGCAAGCTTCACGCGCGTAGGTGTTAAATATTATACATATAGGTGTATAGCTGCCGGAAGTGTCTGCAGTAGCGAAAGCGTCAATGGTGCGCGTTGTTCCGCCATCTATGCCACTCTTGATATCCATCGAAACCGAAGTTAAGAGGAGCAAGTCTTGGAGTTCAAACTCTTCGGCTTTAAACTTTGGCTTCAAATATATTTATATATATATACACACACATTACGTGATGACACTGTCTCGTATGTAATGTACATCGAGAAAGACTCAGAAGTTGGATGTTCTTTATTTCGCAGTTTCTAAATTTCAAATAGAAACATGAAATATAAAGAAAGTACCATCAACAATTCTGAAATCCATTTTGAAAACAAGACTCTGTCGACTCGTGAAATAAAAATATACAATAATATAACTTCATCATTGTGACTCCATCGTACAATGAAATGTCTGAATGTATTGTTGCAGAAATAATGATAACCAATAACGTACACAGTATTTCTCATGCACTCATACTTCTTCCGCACAAAAAAAAAAAGAAAATGATACAGCATTATATGTCAAAAGAAGAAAAAAACTTAATTATCTGCAATTGTAATTGTTCATAAATGCCATCAAGCAATTTGACAATGGCTCCAAATTGTTCCTCGCACGTCTACAATATCCTTTGTAATGTGCTATGTACATAAGGTCATAAATTCCTACCATCCATGACAAACTAACTCATCAACTATTATTTATGTTGGATTTTCTACGTTGGCCGATACGTGCAACACGCGGCTCATTGTTTTTCTCTCTAGACTCTACTGTTGTGCGCCACATAACCCACAAGGGGCAATATACGCCATCGCACAACCATCCGCCTTTTTTTCTCATTGCATGCACGCAGTCCACACTCTCCCGTCCACGATGTCATCATCTCCCCCCGAGTGCACCTCTTCTCTCACTCTACATTTTTTTTCTTTTAATATTATTATTATTATTATTTTTTATTTTTTTGCATATATGGTCTCACCCGCGTTAGCCGTTCGTTTGCGAAACGTCGCTGCACTACCCGAGATGATTTACGCGCAATCCCACCAGTGCCATTTACACTCTCTTTTGACGACTAATCCGGTGCATGCGGTTTACCCAACCGCCATCGTAGATTCGTTGGAATTATTATACCTACTCTTTCACCGAACCTCGCTCAACCATATACTCTAACCTTGTATAGTATGAATCTATATACCGTGAATCTGAAATGAAGAGTTATTGAATTGAACTGAATTACCAAACATAAAATACCAATGGGACTGCTCAGAGTATTTATTTTTGTATTATATTATTACACTTTTTCCCATATTATCAATGCATAATATGAAAAACATATAGTATCGATAGAAAAACTTGGATACTCTGCTATACAGTCGGATCATTGTACATGATAAACTCATTGGTAGAAAAGATAAAAATGTTTGCCGAACAAATTGTAGTTTTAAAACTCCCTGTATCTCATATATACATATATAATATATAATATATATGTATGTGAAAGGTTATAGATGTTGGAATGTGTTGGCACGCGATGACCGACGCGCCCCTCGAGCACTTTACCTCCTCATAGGATATACGTACTTTATGACCGCACATTGTCATCGAGAAACTCGCATACAACCGACAAATGACCATATACCTATCTCTATACTACGTTGTGTGGATAACATGACATCAGATGAGTGGTCACGTGAATTATTGGGCAGTTGTGTATGCCTGCAATGGGGAGGGGGAGACATTGCAGAAATGGTGAGGAAAACAGTGGGGATGTGAACGTTATAGATATATATCTTCACGTCTCAAGCTGTTGATCCTCACCAGACGACATAACCCGAATGACAGTGTTGCAAGATTAATCCTGTCCGCATCAGCGGATTTAATATCATCAAAGAGAACAATATGACGACAAAAGTTGGGGATCGAAAAAAAAAAAAAAAAACAAAACAAAAAACAACGTATATAACAGTGCACAATATAAAGGTAATAAGGAGAGGAAAAAATTTATATTGAGGGAGTAAAATTATTATGAAATCTGTAAGGTAGATTTAATGGAAATAAAAGTTGTAAATTTATTTCATCATAATTTCCATATAGAGTGAGCCTTTGAGACTGTGGGGTACTGTACTGTTGTATTAAAGGAATATACTGTTGATGATGAAGGTTAATAAATATTTTCGATAAAATGGCGTATGACTTGAATGTATACAGTATCTATATGAATATGCATCTATAGGTAACGAGAAATGGAATGCACGATGAATGACTTGGTTTTCAACCCCTGTCTCAAGAGAGAAGCTTTAGTTTACTAATTGTGAGTAATTTTGTCTTATTACTCTCTCACACCTCGACTTCTCTTGGCGTTTATATATGCACGAGCAACGGCTGTCACGTCATCATAATTTCTCACAAGAATACCAACCCTGCTCGGAGCGTTGAGCCACCGCCGTGCACGATGCTTGGATAAAATTACCCCAAGATTCCTTATGAGGTATAATATTGCAAGAATAATTTAAAGACGATGATGGCAGTGTTTAAAGTGAAATATTTTAATGGACGGGTTGCAAGAATGAAAATAGAATGAAGTAAAGGTGGAAAATTGAATGATGTGGCAATTTGTTTTTGACAATAAATTTTTCCGACAGTCTATGATGGGGAACATTCGAATTTCAAATTTTGGTCACGTAACTATTTTACTCGCGCAGTTGTTGACATTGTCCAATAAACCCAGTGCAGCTCGCGTACTCGACCTCCAAGCAACCCCTTTCGACGTTCAACCCTCTCCTCTCAGTGTGAATGAACCGTATCAAATATATTATTGCCCCAACACAATGTTAAGTGCTCAACTGTTTTTTTTTTTTTTTTCAAGATCAATATAATATATGTATTCATTTAAGTTATCTTTTCGCGCCCCCTCACTCACCTTTCCTCATTTTCAATCGTGAATACAAACTTTTACCAACGTAAATCCAATTCAATATGCAATTATAACGTGAAGAGCAAAAAGTGTGGTATCGCGGGTGAGAATATCGTCTTTCGTGCGTTCTCTATCTCCCCCTCTC
Organism: Zele albiditarsus; assembly: GCA_958496275.1. Classification (NCBI taxonomy): domain Eukaryota; kingdom Metazoa; phylum Arthropoda; class Insecta; order Hymenoptera; family Braconidae; genus Zele; species Zele albiditarsus. The sequence goes on from OY292409.1 coordinate 17,475,552, forward strand.
TCTCCGCTCAGCTCATGCAACTTTATCACAGTTTTATACTATTAGAATTTTTCCTTTTTAGACGAAAAAAAATAAAAGAATTCATGTCCACGGAGATAGAATTTACATTTGCAAAATTGCTCGATGCGGAGTGTTCCAACAGAAGGAAGAGAAAAAGAAGAAAAAAAACCCCCGACGAGAGAGAGAGAGAGAGAGGGGAGGAAAAAGGGACGAAAATGAAATTATCGATCGAGGCACTCTCTTCCCGACAGAGGATGTGCGACGAAATTTTCTTGACTCCATCAAGCTGAAGTCCTGGCAGGATGAAGTTGTGAATGTTCATTTTTTTTTTTTTTTTTATATTTTTCGTCGTTGTCAGCGACGACGCCGTCAACGTTGTCGTATGTCTGATGCGATCTTTCGACTTCAAAACGCGATTGCGCTGAAATAAATTTGTGTTTTTATCTCTTTTTTTTTTTTTTTCCTTACACGATGCATTTCAATGCACTGCGGCAACACAAATCCACCGAGGAGAAACGATCGTATATAATAGTACAATATACCGCGTTACCATGCGGCGACTATGCAGTGAGAATGCAAAATTTATGTTATGAAATTTATTTTACCTCAGACTATCATCAATTCTCGCGGACAAGGTACGAACGGGAAAAAAAAAAAAAAAATAATACTTATAAAATCATAAATAAATTTGGACAGAGTTGAGAAAATGTTTTGAGGATAACTATCAGCATGTGAAACATATTCTGATACGTTTAGCATCGAAATTTTACATTACATGACCAACTGGAAATAATTCAACCCACGAATTGAAAACTAATGAAAAATGAATATATGGCAGTATTACAATGTGAAATAATACGTTCTTGATGAATGAACCAACGTGCAGAAATATAATGAAATTTCATACACCATAAAGTATGTGCACACAAATACCTGCATTAAAGTTCAACCGTACAGCGCCTCTAGCATATGACGCTGTAATTATCATCGACGTCTGTGGAGCAAGGACGAGGCACTCACCTGTAACAATTAAAAGTAGAAGAAAAAAGTGAGTAATGAATATAATTTCCGACACTTTATAGAAACAAATATTATTTCTTTTTCCTTCCACAACTCATTTCAGCACACTTAAAAGAATCCAAGTATAATTGTGAGAGCGTCACAGTCACTAATAAATGCAGAAACAGTGAGGCATACACATGAAGGTAGGAAAAGTTGTTTCACACTTCAGTTTAACTGCATTTACAATGTTTCTTTTTTCCTTTCGTTTCTCTCACAAAACTTAAATTTCAAAGACCACCAGGCAAGTGAGCATCGCGCGCTTTTCCCACCCATCAAAATGACAAACTGAAGAATATAGAGAATGAGAAGATGAGAATGAGGAAAATGTGGATAACAATTGTGTGGCACGCTCTTAGTAAATGTACAGCGTTAGTTGACGACAATACAGCGCAGCCCCCCCAATGACTTTGGGTGTATATAACTACAAGAACATTCCGAAGTGTGTGTCTCGAGAGGGCATCTGACTGAGTCAGTGTCATTCAAGAAGGATTCACCTAACACTCGTTAACTTCTGGTCTTTGTAATTAGAGATTTTACTACATCGTAAGCATTGTAATATGTCTCCGGAATTTTTTATTCTTTTTTTTATTTTAACAGCCACCTGGGGAAACTATGAGTAATGCCATCGATATAAATTGTTTATACACTGCGCACATGTATATTCATACATATGTACTTTGCTGTTTCAGTAGATAACTAGGGTGGTAGCTATAGAGACGTGGCGGAACGAGATTCGGGTCTTCAGTGTCTATATGGAATCCCTGGAGGCCACTAAATATATGAATGATATCCCTGACCCACTTATATTCAGAAACGTATAGCAATCGTTTTTCCATTCTTCTTGTGATTTGGATACAGTAAATGGCAATGTGTTGGATGGTTTGTGTTCTCGTAAAAAAGCCACGAGCAGACATATCAGAATTGAAATAATGGGAAATAAAATACAGTGAATCAATATAGAATAATGATAGATAGAATTTCTATTTGAATTTATGATAAAAGGAAGATCGCTCACCTACATTGATACAAAAGAGTATCGCAATAGTGATAATTAATTATGTAAGCGAGTAATACACAAAAAAATATTTGTTGTATGAAGGATTTATATTTGTGTGTATAAAGATAAGAAGATATTCATGCTGATATGCGCGTGTAAAAATAAGGACAAGTTCAAGAATTTTAAGAGGAACGTGATTTGACTTTACAATATCAGTTTCTTATCATAATTTCATTTTTTACATTTAGTTCACGGATATATTTTTACATTTATTTATTGATTAATCATATGCGCGGTGATGACAATAATTGATGATGAAGAAAATATCCAGTATACATGCGTAGGACAAAATCTCAAAATCGCAATTCAGGTACACTATTCATTTTACATTATTCTGGTTATTGTTATCAATTTTACATATAAAGTGCATATAGTAAAAATTTTTGAAATAATTATTATAAATTTATAATTAACCCTGATTGATTTAAAAAATTATTTTCATCCTATTTCAAATAGCAGATAAATATTAATGGACATTTCTGAAGGAATATAGAATGAAATTAAAAATTACAGTACTAAAATGTTGATATTTCAAAATGAGAACAACAGAACCAAATTAATGTGGTGGATTTATTTTGGTGTCAATTGATAAGGGGGATTTGTGCCGACACGTGTATTAAAAAATTAGTACAAGTTCAAGATTCTCGTGACAAAGGTGTTTTGATAAAAATGTATTTATTTTCCATGGTCACTTTTTTTTTTTATCAAATGTTGTTCATCTGTATAACTGTGAATTTGTGAATTTTTCTCAATCATACATTTCTAAAGGATAAAAGAAGTGCAAGTGCGAGTGACCCCAAAAGCTCTCGACCTTCCGTTTGTGGAATTGGCCTAGGGACTATATTTACAATGTTGAAAACGAGACGACGAGACGTAGTGCGGCGCGGTATGAATGTACGAGTACATACATATGAGTATATAGGTATTTATGCACCTGGTGCCTCTTTGCAGTACTATTTCCGTACAAAGTTACTACGTCACGCGATTAAATATAAATATAAATGGCGTTGAGTCTACGTCATCAGACATTTTGACCCTCTTGATGAAACAAGTAGCAGAAGTGAGCGGGCAAGGAGACTTCAAGCATCAGCTGATTAATCTACACAATATATATTCATTGAAATCAATTTTGTATGTAATACGTGATTTATTTTACAAAAATCTTTTGTCTGAATTTATTTAGCGCAGAATCAAATGTATGCAACCCATTATCGATTCAGTGCAAATGAAATAGTTCCAACTGCAGATACGCTAATTAATTCAATCTTTTTTTCTTTTCATCACTTCCCATCATAAAACTCTTCATCAAAAGTCAATGGTCGGTATGGTGATCAACGTCACAGTATTAAAAAATGCGGAATTATATTTTTGTGTTTCCTTCAAAATGAATAAGAGACTCTTTTATGTTCATGTCAGTGTAAACATTCTTTTTCCCCATTGACCGGTAGATAGTGAGTGTCTCCTCACCAATCCTCTCGAATAACCGCATATCAAGCGTACTTTTTATCTACTCCACAATCGTTTTTATTTATATACATACGTAAAATACATATGCATAGATGCATACGAGCATAGAATGCATATATAGATATTCAATCGACATTTCTTTGGCGAAATGTTTTGCACGTTGAAAAAGTTGCTCTCATCAGTGCGTTCTCCCGACGTTAACAAGTATTACAGCTCTATACTCTTCGCTTCCTCTCACAGTTCGAGAGAGACTTTCAGTAATTACCTGGTTAGTTCAACTCGTTTTTTTTTCTTCTGCACCGTCTTTTTTTTATGCCTTCTTCTTTCATTTTTAATTTTTTTTATCTTTATCTTCTTCCTGATGTTGAGATTCAATTTTCGTTATTGCAAGCATTAGTAGAATAGTCGTGATTACTTTGAATCAAAACGAACAATTATCCAACTTCAAATACATAATCTGGAGGTGCTTTAATTAATGATATATACTACGCAAGCTATAACATTGAAACACTGCACATAAATAATTTTCCCAAATTATATGAGTAATGAAAAATTAGTGTGTTGCCACATACAATAGAGTTGATTCTTAAATAATTGATATGAAAAAGATAGATGAATGAATAAAAAATTGAAATAAAAGAGAAAACAACAGCGACATTGGATAGTTTAGAATTCAATTTTTGCTATGCAAACTTTGCAAATTGCGAGTGCCACGAATGAGCAATGGATTATTGATGATTTCACTCTGTCCTTCACTACCTCTCTCTCTCTCTCGTTTTCACTCTTCTCGCCTCCTCTCTATCACTCCCATACTTCCCGACTATGGTCCACCATGTCCGCCCACTTTATTTCTATCTCGGTCACACGGGACACCGGCCTGCTAAATTATTATCACTATAGATATATTAATGTTCTCTATATCAGTATGATTATATAGAGTAAAATGATCATATAGGTTGGCGCGCATAACTCTGGTCATTGAATATGATGTATTTCTCGTCGACACGCGACGATAACGATCTAAAAGCTCCACTATATACCAATAATATCTATGGTAATTTCCACGGTGGAATACGTAACAAAAACATTTCACATAATATACACATTGTAATGTGAAAACTATTAATTATTCATGAATGGTAATTTCGAAATCGAATATGTATTTATACCTTTCAGATTCCCGTGAACTGAGATATCTAATGTTCTTGTACGTTGCAGTCTGCTTTGCACTAAGTAGACAATACTCCAGACAATTGTTATCACTGGCACCCACATATTAATTATCTCTAATTATTAATAATTCCAAAAAAAGATAGAACATATGAATTGTAGAAAAAATGATATCTTTTTAAATTATTGTCTAAAGAAATTCCGAAAATTATCGCAGACTCTTTCAATTAATTTACAAATTATAATCAAATTAAATTTTTCCAAATTTGAAATGAGCGCCAAAAATTATTTATGTGCCTCCTGGCTAAATGCCACTATAGCGACTGTATTTATTTATCACACGTTCACATATGCATATTAAAATATGGTAGTATATCACGCGGTACATATTGACGGTAAATTACAATGCACAATAAATTATCACATATCAAAAATGAATGTATTCACTTGAATTCAATTGATAATTGAATAAAACACTGGGAAAGACCACCAAAAACTTGTTTCCTCTCGATTTCTTTCTTTTCGGTTGTTGTATCTTGTTTTGTTTCCACAATATATATTTGAAAACACAAGGAACATTCGACATACCTAATTGCACTGAACCCACTTGTGAAGGATTGATATACGAATTACATTTAAACTGCTTGATCTTCGCCTAAATTTAGCAATCTCGGACGCGCTCTACATAGTTACCCTATACAGAATGAGATGGAAGTGGCAATTTAAATAGTGTGTGTGTGTGTGTGTACTGCATAACTTGTACACACAAGTACATTTGGGCGCCGCCACATCTCTCTTTCTCCTGTGCCTTCACAAGCACTCAAAAATATTCTAACGCCTGTATCTCTATGTTGAATTCAATTATTCATGTTTCACATAATAGAAAAATCGCTATCCTAACGGATTATTCATATGATGTTCTTTAATAGATTAAAAAAACTAGGTGTGATCAATACTTTTGGATTGAAAAAAATTCCCATCGAGCACTCCAAACGTATTTTTTGAAAAATAATAACTCATAAAAGATGTTAATTTCATTTCACAATATGAATATAAAAGAGATTAATGAAAATTTTTCCATAACTAGTTTCACCAGATTCCGATTCATTCTATAAACATAAACAATCCTGAAGACGATTAAAAATGTCTTGTCATGCCTGAACATTCTTGAATACATCAGTATTTACATATTCCAAATAGATATATATTAATTGATTAACGGCCTGTTGCATTATTCCATAGATGAATAATTTTATTGTCATACATCACGACATAGTGAGTAAATTTCTGGGTCAATATTAATCGATCGATTGAAATAAAGGGAGTTTGCTGCGGACACGGAAGCAGTGCTCATTGACCATTGGCGTGTGCGAACTCTCCTCGCTCGCCGAAGCTGCATCATCATGCCGGGTTTGATCGTTCGCCAAACTTCGAAGCATCCACACAGACTCACACACATATTGAGTAAATACACATGTAATATATATCTATCTCTGTACTTCCTATCACACAACTTATGTCCACACCGTCCATACATCTATCCCTATATGAATGTATAGATATTTGTATTGACAATGCGGTATTAGATAGCGTGTAAACATTAGTTCAAAACAAACGCGAGGTATATTGCACATTCAATATCCTATTTTAGTTGATTGCATATGGATATTTAGAATCCATTTTGAATGGTGAAGTTACCGTGAACAGATTTGTGTATGGGTCTGATGAAAAATTGATTTGAATGTATGACTAAACGTTGTCATTTGTACTTGACTGTTTCGATAAGTGTCATAAAAATCCACAATTCGTGTACCAGTATTGAAACTTCAATCGTTGTTGGCTGAGAGAAAAAGATACACAAAAACGAGCGAGAGTCTTGTGGACAAATCATTGTATGGTAAATATAAACTCACATCTGGAATGTGATTAATTTTTATTGCATTATAATAAGCTATGATATCATTCATGCGTGTACTAAGTATATATTGTTGGATGAGTTTTGATATTGGAGAAAATTCAATATTGAAAAAGTTTAAATCAACATTTCATCGTATAAAGAAAATAATCAAAGTTCCATAACAAATAATCATCATATAAATCTGAAAATATATATGTACTTAATTTGTGTATTATTCTATTGAATTAGTAATGAAGAATGGTTTCGAGAGCAAATGCAATTCGTTCCTGATTGATTATTGCTCATTCTAAATATAATTCGTACATGGTGAGTTTTGGAGAGCCTGCCATGCCCTTACGATACAAAAATATACCACACCGATAAGGATTAATTGACCCATCATTCCCCTTATATTGTAGAGATTGTTACAATCACGATTAAACCCCCACTTATTCCACAGCTTTCTGCAATAGTTGTCCAAAATATATTCGAAAAAAAAATCCATAAAACGCACATACGTCACCGAACTGTAATAAATTAATATTTACGTTTATAAACTAGAAATAGGTCGACGATGTGGCCCACTTTCCTTCCCTTTCGATATTATATACCCTCCAAATTCTCATTAAAAAACTCCCACTTTCATGCATCGGATACACGTCATTTTACAAAACGTTGACATCGGATATATGTTTCTCCGCCTACTTTTGGTTGTTCTCTCCCTCACACTGTCACAATCCCTTTCAGTCAAGCACCACTACCGACACCACTATATAAAGATCTCGTATCAAAGATATATATCTAGGGGGGATGTAATAAACGACACGAAGTAATCGGAGCCCACGAAATGAGATCTCGATGGCGCACATACAACCTCTCGTTTTCTATATAAAATCTTTTGCGCCTATCGAGTTTTTCCTACATATATATATATATATTCTCCATCTCTGTTCCCCTAACTCACTCCCCCTCTGTCTCACTCGGCGACTCACCCGCTTTCTCTCTGTCCTTTTCTTCTACTGTTCAAGAAACTCGAGAAAATGATTATGGGAATCAATTTCCGATGTGACGACACGGCAGCAAGAAGACGGAATAGGAAAAAAGTTTAGTTATTTTTTTTGTTTGTTCAAAAAGAAATAGAAAAGATTATTATATATATATATGTATAAGATATTTCCTCTTCCCTCCCGACCTCTTTTTCACATAGACTACTTTCCCATTTTTACGGTAAGTGGAAGACGTTATTGACGATAAAACCGTACATCTAAGTGATAAAATGGAAAATAAGACGTGCTTCTTCGTGACTTCGATGTATGGATATACAAAGTTTTATATAGACCAGTGTAAAGAGATACTCGTTTGAATGATATGAAAACGCAAAGAAGAAATGTTTTTTTCACATTGTAGTGAATGTAAAAATATTATCCTTGCATTTTTACGAGAATATTAACCAATTATTCCCCTGTGCATCTCTCATCTTCTCTATTTCATTTTCCAAATGTAACAGCCCGAATTTCAGTAATAATTTCATATGTCATCTGTAAACTCCTAAACCGTAAAACACACATATATTGAATCAATACCTATATTATTTGTATGTGTATATATACATGAATACGTGTGGTTATTGTGCGCCACATGCACGATTGGGAATAACCATTTGCATGCAAATGACATCGACACGCACCGCACCCGCAAACTCGCACATGACGTTATTCCACTAAAATTTGTCAAGTTTTTATTCATTTGTTTCCATTGTCTTATGAATTGTAAACCCAGAAAAAAAAACAAAAAAGATAAGCTTTGAATTGCATAAATTTGACCATGACGATTGGACAAAGATAACCACACAAATATTAATTCAAGTAGCATTTACAGAGATATTGTGACTATGCACAGATAATGAACACTCAACTTGGATATATCAATTACCAACTATATTTGTTCATTATGAAATTTGAGGATGATACCTTGGCAAGATAGAGAATATTATTCGAAATGGAACTTCATCAATGTTAATTACCATGTCCCAAACCATACGGAAAAGTTTTATGGTTGATTAAATTATATATATACATTATCTGTATTCATGAAATTCATAAATTCATTTTTTTTTTGTTTGTACAATTATGCGAATATTCTATGGATAATCATTTTGTGGATGATGTGCTGCGGATAATATTTGACAAACTCGCTGACAGACGTATTTAAACACTTCTATATATGCATTATATAATATATAATAGATATGTAGACATTTATATGCTTGTAAATTTCGCAATAGCCATCATGTGAATGAACGGTATCAGGTGTTGTTCACGTCGAGATCCAGTGTATATTCTAGTGGCTGCGTTTGCACTTTTTTTTTATATATGAAACTACTCAAATTATACGGCATCAAGCAACGAGAGTCACGTATACACATATCCATTTATATGTTGGTGTTATAAAATAGATGGATTACTATATATGAAGTGTGTGCACGTGGATATCATGTAAAGGGAGAAGTGACAAAGTGTTGACAAAGGCTTACGGGAAAGATTGACGATAATACACGAGACGAATAAGATGTAACGAGATTAGAAGAGTTGAGAAGAAAAAAAAATTGATGGGAAAAAAATTAATGCTTGAAAATATTTTTGTTTTTTTTTTGATTGAGTTATGTTGAATAAAAAATGCATTCACAACTATTTAGCATCAACAAATATTTAGTCAGATTTAATTTTACTTTGTAATTGAAAGGATATAGAATTGATTAAAAAATTTCTTCTAATGTTCGGATTTGTTGCGAACAAAGTGTCTGGGAGATTTGGCATTACCGTTAAATAGTCAAACATTATTGAATTCTATGACCCCTGAACTCAATGGGCATCAAATTTTAACGTGAAAAGTACACTCGCCAACACTGAAATTATTACATTTATTTGGCTGTCTCCCAAACACATCCAAACATTTATATATAATATAATATATATCTATGAATTATTGCAACACAATCTTGGCCTACATTAATATAAAGCGCGCTCGGGAAAACTAACATGTCGGGTTGGTGATGATGGAAGAACAATGTTGATTGCGTAAACTGACATGAAACCGATTGTGTCTCTCACTTGTCTCAAGGGTAAATCACAAGGACACATTGACACAACAGAAAAATATTGAAAGAAATTGGAAATTTTCGAATAAAATAAAAAATAAATGTATAACATTTTCGACGGTCATCAACGCAAATCTATAAAAAAATATAATTTGAATACAGAATACAATATATCTTGGCAGTTCGATGAGAGCTGACCGAGTGACCTACGCCCCGGAAGAATTGAGACAGATTTCAGAAATGAAAAAAAAAAAAAAACAAAAAAAAAACAATAAATGCCACGAGGGGGATGAAATAGATGAGAGAGTCAGCGCCGTTTAGACTTAAACATTCTATATAGTTACGAGCTCTTACCACCTTGCTTACGAACTGGCATCCTTATCCAGCTGATTGTCACACGTTTCCGGATGGCCGAATCAATTCGTCAGTGGAATACCAAGGGTTGAATTAAGATGAATCAAAAGCTCCAAGGACGAAAATCAACACACGGAAACGAAATTGGAGCAAGGCCAGATAAACAACGGAAGCTTAAGATTTCTTTGCTCTATTATATTTTTTTATTTTTTTATTTTCTATCTTTTCCCTTGCTCCCAACAATCGCGCTGACACTTCAATGTAACATCGCGTTTAATTAGATGAATTTATTGTAAAACATGAACAACAATTGTGTGATCACGCGATCCCACATTAATTCACAACGAAACAATCACGACGAACTAGTTTAATATAATATAAACACAACCGCGACCGAGACAATATGGCGACGCGCGAGTTTAGCTGCCGGAAAACTGACTGGCGAATCGTCTGATTGGTCGATTGCGTCGTATGACGTCACACTACGACGCCGGGCGCCGCAAACGCCAGCGAATGCATCTGTCAAGTCACCTTTTTTCACAAACTGAACACACACACACACACTGTTATAGGTATATCCAGTCTATAGTTTTACCAAGGGATGTGAGCGTTCGATTTTCGCCCCTTCTAAAGTTCCAATATTTTGCCGTTACGTGTCGCTACAAAACGGCGTCGTAATAGAGCGCCACCTGTTATCGCACCAGTAAACTCATTCACAAACGTGCCTTGTCGATTAGATTGGCAAGTGTTGATAAAATTATTATATGTACCTTGTGATGTTCAATAATGATACGAGGACAAAAGTTGACCTGTTAATTGACGGTAAGATTAACCGGTCAATTTTATTTGTACAGGACTCGACTAATTATAATTTGTTATTTTTATTATTGAAAATTTTTGTAAGCGTGAATAATGCATAGAAAGTATCGCGAGTGCTTCTGTTCCCGAAATTTATAATTTTTGTATCGTGAAGAGATATATAAAAGAAGAGTGCATCCAGTGTAGCCAATCGCCACCTAAATTTTACAGTGTGCAATAACACAATTGGTCAGTGGGGGTCAGGGATACCACCCCTGGTTCCATATTCCATGTACCCATGCATTGTGCGCCGACCCTGTTCCGCGCGATACATAACACTTGAATATAGTTAAGCTACAATATGGCGGCCATTATTTGAAAAAAAACTCGTGTAGGTTATACAACCCTTAAATATCACACATTTATACACAGTACATAATAAATGATAATGATGAAAGAAATGATCGTTGAATAAAGAAGTAGAATTGTTTGTGACAATGGCGTTGAGAGGTACGAGAGGTTCCATACCAGAAGGCGCGGTTCCATTGACTCTAGACGAAGCATTGGAATATCAATGGGCCCAAGTGAAAAACTGGAAGAGTAGATGGGATGTGTAAGACAAATATATGAATTCTCGCATCGATGTTACAGAACTAATAACAAGAGAAAAAAAAGGGTAAATTCAACACATCTTTCAATGAATAATATGATTTCGTAGTTGGCCTGTGCTGTACGGAGTCCCAATGCTGTCATTCTTTGCTGGATGGTCTGGGTTGAGGATAAACAAACATTACAGAATGAAATTGAGATTACGGAGGTACGGCTGGGCGAGCACATCATTGGCAATGGGTCTGACTCCAGTGGTGTTCACAATATCACCTCATTATTTTGTAATGATGAACACTTATAATTATATTGATGATGTATACTTTCCATATATTTATGGATTACCAATTTTTGCGAATTTTCATTGAATTTTCAGCTGGTCACTCACGAGTTATTCGTTGATCGAAAGTGTTTGACTTGTCTGCAAACTCGTGCTGTCTGTATTCAAATATTCACATCAACTATTTATCCAATTATGATGTCGCCAATTGCCAATTTTATGGTTGGTATTTTGTATCCAAAAAAATAACTTTAGCGTGTTGGAATAATTTGTTTTTCTTTTCTATGAATGTCCTAGTATGCTACCAGACACGGAACATTCAGATTGCCGCACTGGTCCGATTACAAAGGTACAATAAAATTATGGTTAAAGATGAATAAATCTCTCGCACCAAAAATGGCCATTATGATCCCACTGCAAATTGTTGCTGCTTGTTTTATCACTTACATGCAGGCGAGAAATTTGTGTATTATTAAAGCAAAATTAGAAAATGGTGAGGTCGACAGTGTAACTCAACCTTTTAGATAGAATAGAAATATCAAGTTGAAATGAATTGTTTGTATAAATTCATACGGAATAAATTTTTGATGGATATTGGGAAACGATATCGAACAAAAATGTGAAAATAATACATTTGCATTTTTATTTGAATGATCAAGCGTTATTGGTTCCACTAGAAAAGAAGAATCAGTATGACACTCTTTTTTTCTCTTTATTAATCTATACCCACTGTGATACACGGTGCTATATTTACAGGCATATTCTTTCTCGCGATTTTCATACAGATAGGCACAATGTGCTTTCTTTGTGTAATCAATAACATCTGTGCTTTTTATTATGATCCAAACTTCATTAGAATCCAATTAATATGAGTAAACGATCTATTCTGTAAGATTTTTTTCTGCCGCCCATACTTCTGGTTTTCAATAATCATTACAGAATTCGGAAAAATAGCATATATTAGAAGAAACGTTATATTGCTATTTTTTCTTTGACTCAATATTTTTTTTTTTCTCCTTTGAAATATAGAGAAAGATTGCAAGCAATTTGACTATTAACAATATAATTTTTTGTTTAATTCTTGTTTCACGCTGAAAATGATGTTCGATGAATTTGTTAAAACACATGACAAGGGAGACAATCAATACTTTCCCCCTTTCTTTTAAAAATAACTTTAATGCAATTATATTTTTATTTGATTGCACACATAATTTATTTTTAATATTGCATCGAATTTTTCCCATTCCCAACGAAACATAATATGCTCTTACATTTGCTATTGTAAAACAATTATTATCGGCAGTTAATTGGGCATTTATGCACGATCGCCTCCCTATATATGTATTCGAACGTGTATACATATAGAAATTTTGATTTGTGAGATCGTGATCTCCAAAGCAAACCAATCTAATTACGTAGTTATATATGAATAAGTAACAATTATTCGAGTTAACATAGTAATAACACAATTTCTTATTTTTTTTTCAATTATTTAGCATCTTGCATCTTTATATATAATAATTACAATAGATTACTTGTGGCAGTGAATAATATACCAGCTGCCAATTCAGCTGGGAACAAAAATCTAAATGAAGCGGGAAAAAAAACTTAATAATAGGCATTGGGATGCGCGAAACAATTTTCGCTGAGTGTTCTCGCCGTTCTGCCAATATATTTATAAATATATAATATTATTGATCACCCGTCGATGACATTTAATGCGATAATTGTTAGTTGAAGTACATATATTATAGTCGCGTCCGTCAATTTTGATGACTTCATATCGTGAGCCAAATTAAAAGATGAAAATTTTCTGTCGTGTTTTTAAGCACGAATATAACTTTCGTTCTTTTCATGATTTATTCATTTATTTACTCAGAAAAAAATTTCTTTTTCATTAATGTTATTGGTAATATATTTCGAATTACACAATAAATGGGAGAAGTCGCAATGAGATCGTCGTCTTCATTTAGTACCTCTTATGTCTAATAACTATCATTCTCCATATATATATATAGCTGTAATGAATTTAATTTCAATTAGTATTGACATTTCAGTCAAAGCTGATACTTATTGATCAATTACAAATAAAAACAACACAGAATATGATATACTGTATTTCAGAAAACAAAATTTTACTCTTTACCTCAATTCAACAAATTACTTAGCTATATTCACCTTTCATCTCCCACCATTATCGTCAAATAGTAGCACATACTAACAGGTACTTCAAAATCTTGGGACGCCAAAGGGGGGGGGGGGGGAAAAATAAAAATTTCAATTAATATCTTATTTGTCTTTTTTTTTCTGTTTTACCCGCAATTTTTCGAAATAACGCAGACGAGAAATGATTTTATCATGATTGAATTAATTCTAATTTCTGTCACTTTGTGCATTTACTAACGTTCACACACGCATTATCAAAAAGGATAATAATAACAGTAATAATAATAAAATAGGCATCATTTCAAATAACGAAAAGGTACCAAGTAATAATCGCCGCACATCATCAGTTTTCTCTTGCGAATCCCACAATAATCCGAGTCTGCCTTGAATTAATAATTATTCAATGCCCTCTCGGAGACAATTGTTTATCGGAAGAAATGAATCAGTTGAAACATTTTATTGATAAGATGGAGAACATTGCGTTAATTATAAGAAAAGAATAGAAGAATCCTTCCAGGCTTTTTTAGTGGCCCGCCGGTATGAATGAATTTACGAAACAACTCATTCGCAAACAAATCATATGAAGAAGAATTATTCTTACGATTAGCAATACCTGATGACATCATTGCACTGACATTGTTGGCTGACAAATAATTGGTAATTCGCTAGCAGCGTCGACGTGTTATGTACTCCTGATAACTAACGGTTATTTTTTCACATTGATAACGTTTCAATTTAAGACTGCGTCTGAAGTCAGGTGTTATCGGTGCTCTATAGCCGCCTTTATGCAATAATGAGTCAATTGTTTGTATTTTGTCCCAACCTATATATTGGAGAAAAAAGAGGGAGACATTATATCAATTCATTTTTATTCATATTTACTCAGTAATTATATTTTCTTTTTTTTCATGCGTTTTCTCTTGCCTTGGTCGAACGCAACATCTGGTAAAAATGTAGCAGTCCGCTTATTGCCTTTTTCATTATAGAATTCAATAAGAATTCCATGTGTTCCTATTTCCCAATCCAAATAATCCACGCCGTCCTCAAAATGTAATAGAATTGAGACTGAAACGTGCATGCGGGGAAGTTCATCTCGAGTTATAGGATTGAAGCGCGAGTCCTTGAACGCACTTGAAATGATGTAACAGAGAAAATCATTACACGATTAGCACATGATAATGAATAATGTGTGAAAAAAAGAGAAACCTTATTTACCTCGTTACAGCGTATTCCTTCAGGCCAGAATGTAACTGCATAGCAGTAAATGTTCCGATACATCCCCGTAATCGTTTGTCTTTTCCAATTTTCCATGTTACGAATAAAGGACTGAAAATGAATTGCCATCTTGAAAAATTAATGAACAGTAATAGGAAGAGGGAAGAGGATAATATTTCACTCCCGCACACACAGGTACAGATATTGTTTCCTGACACATAGTATGATACTATCACAGCCTACATTTTGGTCAAAGATAAGTATACATACAAATATAAATAAGATACAAAGGCCTAAATGACTTCTTAACATAGGCATAACATCCATTGTTGTATCCAGAATATTTTTCAATTCTCTCGTACTTTATTTTGATTATTCATATGAATTGGTAACAGATGCTGACGTTGTTCGTCATAGCTTTTCCACATAATATACTTAATTCCAATTGTTTTCCCTAAACGACATCGATTAAATTACAATAACTAGAATCAAATCATATAATATACTATCCCATCACTAGCGATTGTGCCATACAAAAACATAATCAAAAGATTCAAATAGAGAACAAAGAAATCGCAATGAGGTTGTGTAAATTATACGAATGATGGCGCTGAATAGATGAACAAAGGACGAAATATCGAAAGCAAAGATGGAGCAAGCGCGGAAGAAATAATAAGATGGCGTACGAATGATGGATGGTAGAGACAAAGAAAACAGAAACACTAAATAAATAGAATAAACTATATGCAATGATGAAGATAAAATTAACATAAGATCATAAAAGGAAGAGATGACAACCAATAATCAAGTATTCACAATGCTTACAATGACTCGTTGCGGAAATTTGGCGATTTAGGTGCATCCAATTGATGCAATTGTGAATACAACACATCGAAGCAGTAAAATCCCATTTCTGGGTGGACAATTGATGAATTATTTTGATGTCCATGAAATCCATTGTGTATAATTGTTCCATTGCATGCCGTGCTTGATACATTATTCAATTTTTGCTTCTTGGTTCCACAATCGCTTGACGTCATGGCAATTGATTTTTATTTTGTTATTTTCGGTTGTAAAATGATCAAGCACAGCCTACAACAGATTTGTTTGTTACTGCTGGACACTGACTGTTGTTGGGCACAACCTTGTAAGGAATACACTGGCTGACTGGTATGGAGTTGTGGACTGGTGCATTCAACAGTCACACCAAGTCACTACCAGCCATTTATATACTTTTATGTGTATAGGCTTTATCAAGCTTTGGTGGGATATAACTCAAGAAAGTTACGAACGATGGCGCGACTATACCAAAATACATGTTGCTATCCGGAGCAGATGTTAGATTAAAAATATTCAATTATTCCTCTGGAACAATATTTTGCATGCATCATCACACTGCGAAAAGTTAATATATTAGTTACGGAATATTAATTGACAACGTGTTCATCATATTTTTATAAAAATTTGTATTCTTTCAAATATTTTGGTTCTGGTGGACATCAAATCCACGACACTTTACATTTTTATAATATACTGTACACATTCAATTTTTTTTTTTTGTTATTTCAATATTTCTGCCAAACTTTACAGAATTATATTTTGAATAAGGAATTCATATTTTCAAAATAATGAGATAATGAAGCAAAAAATGTTCGTAATTAAAATTATAATTTGTCAGAATCTAGTACTAAATTAGTAACTCATGTGCAAACTCAATGCAATTAACTATACACATTATTCTTTCGCATATGGCTCCAACATTTTTTCAATTTGATTGATTGAAAATAGATTACACGTTGAATATATCTGCTGCGCAAGCTCCGCAACATTATTCTTATATTTTTCCAGATCATCCTCAGTAACTAATATAAAAAGTTTATAATCATCTAAATCATCATCATCATCATCACCATCACCATCATCATTATTGACATCAGCGTTATCTTGATCGCCGTTATCATCATCAACCTTATTATCATTATTATCATCATCATCATTCTTTTTATCATTACCATCATCATCATTATAATCCACATCATCATGATCGCCAACATCAACCTGATTCTCGATATGATTCGGATCCACGAGCGAACTTGATTCTTCTTTTAAACTATTTTTCGTTAGCGGATTACTCTCTCCCCATCCATTGATGTTCGACCATTCATCAGATTTATCGCTAGTTCCAAAAATCAATTCCGCTCCTTCGGCTTCCACCATAGATAATTCATTAACGAAATTTTCATCACCATAGCTTTCTTCGATCTCCATTTTACACTCATCACTTCTCTCTGTTGGTATTGTGTTGATAATAATTTTCTCCGCCATTTCACTAAATGTTTTTGTATCACTAATAGCCGCTATAAGTTTGTGTGCAAACCAAACATAACATGCCATTGAACCATGTATTCGTGTTTTGTGTCTCGCTGCATCTTGACCCGTTTCAAATTCCATATGACACAAAGCACACAATTTATCATGCGTCTGTACGTAATGACGCCGATACTTTTCTGAATTATCAAATGTCAATGGACAGTCGGGGCAAAATCTATCATTATCATCAGATTGCTCTGTAAATCTTTGATATTCACACAAACCCAACAACTGATTCGTCCCAATTGTTGCTATTAATTCTTCTGTATCTCTCTCAATATCATGCTCATCTATATCAAATGTGTTGTGTAATTTTACTCTCATAGCTTTGTAATATGATTGATTATTATTATCGTGTTTAAGATGATTGTCAGTTATATGTCTAACAAGATTCCCCGTGACGAACATCTTGTAACACAATTGACAAATTTCTACGGCTGATGTGTGTGCCCGACTCAAATGTACTTTCAATCCGGCTTTAGATAAAAAATATAATTTACACATACTGCATTGATATATTTCATCATTAGGTTCTGACTTGAGTGACGTTGACGATGAATGATTATTCATATTTTGCAAACCATTTCTATCTTTTGCATCCCGGACAAAAACATCTTCTTGTATCACACGCATATGCGATAAATCTTGTAAATGTGGATATTCCTTCTTCACTTTTCTTTCAGATTGGGCTTTTGCTTTTTTCGCAGTAGTCCTACCTTTTTTAATTACTCCATGTTGATTCGATGGATTTCCAACTTTTGATTTCTCAGGAGGTCGCACATGGGGATAGCACTTTTTTGATTGCTGATGGCGCCGCAACATTGACATTGTTAAAAATCGCTTTTGACACATTGAACAAATATACGGTCCAGGTATTTCTGTATGTTCCGCTGTATTGTGGATACGTAATTCCACACCATTTTCGAATGATAAATTGCACGGTTTACATTCCCAAGATGAAACATTTAGACATACATGAACATTAACCATCGTTATCGATGTCAATATTTTGGAGCAATTATCACATACATGCACCATTGATTCGTCATTGTGAACAAAGTAGCGATGGCGTATGTAACTTTTCAACAGTTTGAACCGTTGTGAACAATGTATACAACACCAATCGTAATTTTCTTTATCGATGCTTGATGCCGCTGCCATTATTGCTTGACTCTCTAATGAATCGTCGTGTGAGAAATAAAGATGTTCGCTCAATTCCCGAACTGTTTCAAATTCTTTATTGCAACGGTTGCAAGTTTTTTGTAATTCGTTGCAATTTTCCGTTGCACCTAAATCCCCGATTTTTTCTATTGAATCTTTAATTTCCGATTCATTCATTTCAATATCTTTTTCTGTGTTGATATCCATCAAAATTTCCGAAGTCAAATTTTCAATACTTTGCGATGTTCCCATTGATGGCCAAGAATTATTTTCTATTGTTATCGGATCGCTGTGTAATTCTTTTACATGTAATAAGTAATCATCATATGTGAGAAATGTTGATTCACAATTGGGGCACTTTATTTTGATGATGAGTGCGGTATTATTTCGGTTTTTTGTCATCGACATTTTTGATTCCATGTAAGAGCATCGGACTGTACGTAAATATTCGGGTTTGCCAATAGTCAAACGATCTTTGAACGGCGGCATTGGTTCATGCAATGATAAAATATGATTATTCAATCCATCATAATCGTTAAATACTGTTGGACATAAGACACATTCGTATAATTCTGGTGAGATTGACGCTTCTAATGCGATTGCTGTTGACGATACTGCAACTTTTGTACATTCACAATTCAAATGATGATATGCCACGTGCTTTTCCAATGATGAACGTAATGCAAATTGACATGAACACAATGGACATTTAAATATTGACTCAGCGTCTGGATTCGTTTTTATACTTTTTTGTTCAATTAAACTGAAGATTTCACGACACATAATACAGAAATTTATTTCTTCGTCTTCAATATTATAAATTTTTGTAGGTGGCTTCCGCGACATTTGTGAATTTATTTTAGACGAATACGTTCTACAAATTGAAGATGATGGATTTTTGGGTGATGATATTGTGTCTAAATCATCGCTCAAAATTCGGATTAATTCTTGATTCGATGTTTCCTCATTCTTTATCAATTCAATTGAGTCGCATACTGATTGCTTAGATACATCACAAATCAACTGATGTTTATCTTCATTACATGTAAAATTGCCATTCCCAATGATTTCATCAATATGTTGGACTTTCTCCATATAATCTACCTCACATGAAGTTTCTAATTCTTCAATGTCTTGAAATTCTTCCATCGATGATGTCAGACAATTTTCTATATGTACTTCATTATTGATTGATATTGAATCCTGGGTATTTTCATTGGAATTATTTTGTTTCGGACTTGACCACTCACATTTCACCATAGATGTTTCATTTATTTCACGACAATCCTCATAATCTTTAGAACAATATTCTTTCTTTTCTTCCAATGCCGTATAGGAGTAAATATCACTATCTCTATCCGCAATTTCCACTTTAACAGCATATGGGAAACTTTTCATTGGTTCAATAGTTGCTTCTTCAATAAATTCCAATGTTTCCGTCGGCATTTTTTCCTGATCAATATTAATATTCATTTGACTTCCAGATTCATTCACCAACTGATTTGTTACCTGTGTATCTTCAGGAATATTTCCACTAGAACATTCTTCAATTCTTTCTAATTCATCAAGAATGTTTGATTTCTCCAAATCATTTTGCTGAACTGTTTCTGACGACTGACCATGAATCGTTAATGCATGACTTTGCAATTCAACTGCATCTAAAAATGTATCGTCACACAAATGACAAAATTTGATTGACACATCGGGGTGTGCTATTGTTGTGTGTTTGTGTAATTCAAGTTTATCTAGAAACGTTTCTTTACATGATGTACAATCAGTACTTGTGGTGCATAATTCTGGTAACTTATGTTCCGAATTTTGTTCATTTTGATCAAAATTCTCAACTTTATTTCCCGATTTATTAGCCATTATTGCCGCAAGACGTTTATATTGCATTTTAACATTTTTCTGACATGCACGCTTACAACCGTTTTTATTCTTATGATGATTCAACAACATTCGAGCATGTGAATTTCGCCAATTACGTTTTGGCACTGTTTTTACACGTACTTTTGGAATACCCATACTGCGATTATCAATTTTTTTATTTGACTTCGTCGTTGTGATGTGACTTTCTGACGCTTCAATAGCTGTCATATTATCATCATCATTCATCAATTTGGATTCCATTTCATTACCTACAATGAAGAAACATCAAGTTGGCATTGCATTCATTTATCACAATAATTACATAATTATTACCTTTTTCCAATGATATATTTCCTGATATCAATATTATTGATGATTTCATTGGTTCAGACTTTACTGTTGAAGATGAAGTCGCGTTTCCATCAGTTTTATCATCATCATCATCATTGGTTGGAATCATCACTGTGGCAAAAGTTATGAATAATATAATCAAGCGCTGATAATTGCACCCGTTTGTTGCATCTATCATATTACGTTTATTAAAACATTCATTCAATGAAATAAACATTCTTACCAATATTTTGATTACCATTAGTTGATTGAAGCGACATGATGGTCGTTTATTTGTACTTAGTAACATAAGAAATGCGCACGATGTTTATTCTCAGTGGCAACATGTTTCATAACCTAAAAACATACATCATACATATATCATGTAATTTAAATCCGAAAAGAAAATATTGCATGTATTCGAAGTATTATATGACTGCAGACACATTCAATATAAATCGAGAATGGTAAATAGCATGAACCACTATGATAATAATTGGTAAAAAATTGTTTACAAAACTAACCTTGATTGTATGAAAAAAATTATGTTGATGCGAATATTATTTGGTCGGATGCATAAATCACGGGGATACAATTGTTTGTGGTGTGTACGTTTACGTTATATCGGTGATACACAAATACAATAGCACTTAGTGTATTATTTTCAAAGTGGAAATTAATAAATATATCTAAAAATAACGAAAGCATAAACAGGGTCAATATTTATCCTGAATGTGAAAATCTCGACATTCTGGAGGACTGTGGCGGTATGTACATATAGCTATTTCTTTTTTTTTTTATTGTATGCTTGGGTCATAATTGGCCGATACTAGCGCCATGGTGGCTTGATTGTTAACTACATTGAAAATCTGGCGGGATTCTGAATCGGAGGAATACCACAATATAACTGGTAGACGAAGTTTCATTCTTTCTCACAATATTTTGTTATTGCGATAAATATTATTTGATATTTGAGTGGTGGATAATTAAATCTAGAAAATTCCAAATAAAAAAGACATCAATTTTGTTGTTCTAGTTAAGTCAAGGTTTTCATGACACGTTTTCCGAAATTTGTGGGCGCAATTGAGGATGTGTAATCGTGGAACTTCAAATTTTCTCATTGCGCTCTGATAAAGGAAAACAATGAAGAGATAAAAGTAAACGAAATTGTATTTATAATCAAGAATTCAAAATAAATCAACCGCTTAACGGTTTCATCGGTTAGCAAATTCACTGTGTGTCCTTCAAGGTAAATTAAATGAATTAATCACCGAGGTAATTGAACTTTTGTACGAGAGTATTTTTACATATAAATATATTGAGATCTCTCACGTTCTCAATGTTCAGTCAGAAGAGATCGGCATTATTTTTTAGTCTATTGTATAGAGTCTTTGAATATGGAGAGAGAAAATACAAATAATAATAATAATTGTTCTTGAACAAGGATTAATGTAAAACTAAGATTTTTTCATCATTTAACGCCATCAAATACTTGCGGTGTTTATACGAAAAGATAGATCAGATAAATTCTGAATAAGAATTATTACCAAGTTAATTACATACAATAAAATGATGAAGATGATGTATGAAACAATTAAAACCGTATAATTCAACAAAATGAACGTTTATATACAATATTCAACAATACAACTATTAAGTCCCAATAATATTGTTATATTCTTTTAGTGCATTCAAATGAATCAAGGAAAATAATCCGAGGTTACTTTTTAATGATTATTAAAAGTAATATATTATAGATAAATTGACTGACAGTCTCCATATCAGGCAACATCACAGACAGTATCAATGATTTATTATCAACTATTAATTGAATGTAAGTCATATAGTCTGTCAATGATCATTATCATTGACCCATATACTTTTTCAAATTTTTTATTTCCATTCATTATTAATATCAATCACCAATTAATTAGTCAGGTATACAGACGGCAATAATCAATCTTTATAATGCGGTTGATGCTTGAATAACTTCCTAATCGAGCTTTCAATGTCCCCCGGAAATTATGTTGAACAACATTTTATTCATGATTGTGCTCAATTATGTACCCTCGTATTGATGTAAAGGAATTTTTCAAGGAAGCTATTAAATATATTTCCTCTCAACCTTTATGGTAATTCATCAATTTTCCTTTTTTTTTCATTTTCAACTATTATACACATATGGAGAATAATAAATGGCCAATAGATAATATCGAGATACGAATAAGTATATTTGGTCTTTGTTCACCCTTTCCCTGTTTAATAAATGTAATCTTTGAGTGTGTTACCACTATCCAGACTTCCAATCTGATAGACAATATTATATAACTACTATCTTGATAATGTTTAAATATAGCCTACTATGTGTGATAATTAGCCTTAATCATACATAAGTATTAAAAATATCGTGATCACATACTTTCAATGACATTTAGAAGAAAAAAAAAACACCAGTGAATTGTGTGTTGTATATTGTCGATAGGAGAAGAGAGAGAAAAAAGGAGGGAGAACGTTCCAGTCGAACCTATAACAGACTGTAACCACTCAATGAGTTGCAGTGTCGTTTGTTTGATTCAAGAATTAGTAGAATATTTCTATGAGATTCAATTGTAATTGATTTATTTTCTATTTTATTATTTCATGTTTTTCATAAATCATTTTTATTTTTATTACGTTTAGCGATATAAAGTGTCAATCGGTGATCGAGTAGTTTGTCCATCAATGTGTGTAATAAATGGCATTATTGAATTCAATTAATTTATTTTTGAAATATAAAAAAAATTGAGGCTTACACACGTATTCAAAGTTGCCATGGCAATTAACGATTCGGAAAAAAATATATCCGTCAATGATGATGAGAAACAAGATAATGTTGGTACAAGTCAAAGTAAACCAACGTCAAGTCACCACGTGGAAAAAAATTATGAAAATGAATTGAATAATAATGATATTATGGATTTTGATGAATTGTTGCCGTATGTTGGTGAATTTGGATTCTATCAGCGGATGCTGTTTCTTTTTATGATACCAATTTCATTTTTCGTTTCATTTGTATATTTTGGTCAAATATTCATAACTCTTGTGCCAACTGATCATTGGTGTCGGATACCCGCGTTGGAGAATTTAACGGTTGAACAGAGGTGAGATTTTGTATTAAGGACATGGAAAAAAAAAAAAAATTAACAAAAACTATAGCCAAATGATCGTGAAATTATTTGGGTCAATGATATGTGAGAATCATTGACAAAAAATACCGAGTTAAAGTCCGTGCTATGTCCAACTTTACTTTGTTATTTTGGTTGATTAAAGAATGACGCGTAAATTATTTCCAAATTCAAAGAGAAATAAATGAAACGCGTAAATAGAACTATATATATATTTTTTTTCCATAAACTATTTATGATACAAGAATAAAAATTAATGAATACTGGAATGATGTTTATTTAAATGAAAAAGTGGTCCGAAACATAACACAAACATAATATATCCACGCAATGATACCACGTGCATCTGAAATGACATTAGAGTATAAATCCAAAACATTCAATTGTCGATAAAAAAAATTCAATTCTAAACTTTATTCTTATGTTTCAATCATTCCTAATCGCCGTATTAACAAACATTCCACCGTTCTATTACCACATACGTTTCTCCGCATGCTATCCGTGAAGTATAGTACAGCCATCCAATGCATATATGTTTTTTGATCGTTAAATGATTATTAGGCGCAATATTTATTCATTGCAATTCAATGAATGAACATTTTTTTATTATCCACGATATGCTTAGTTATAAAACCTTCGCGTAAGCAATGAGAGCGTGAAAGCAAAAGAAAACAACGCGACACCATGTGCATTTCGACATAATGTATTGCGCTTTAAATATACACGAACACGTGATGAAAAATAGTTGAACAGTATTTAGCAGATTTTTCTCATATAATCTGAATATTCATTTCCTCTCTTTTATTTCATTCTTTTGTTTGTTTTGTTTGTCGCAGAATGGCTTTGGCTATACCGCCAGCAGGAGACAACGATGATGCAATAACATCAGGTTACTCTAGATGTTCAATGTACAAAGTAAATTTCACTGAAATATTACAGGATGGAACAATTACAGTGGCCGATCCCTCTTGGCCAACGCAAAAGTGCCAGTTTGGTTGGGAATATAATTTTACTGAAATTCCATATGAAACAATTTCAACGCAGGTAAATTAACTTAAAATTTCGAATTTCTCTACAAATTACTCTGGTCATTACAAACCAACGGAATGTTATTCACCATTTTAGAATGATTGGATATGCGATAATGCAGCATTGCCAACAATAGCCCAGAGCGTTTTTTTCGTCGGTGCCATATTCGGTGGATTTATATTTGGATGGATTGCCGATCATTATGGACGAATACCAGCAATTGTTAGTGCAAATTTAATTGCTTGTATAGCTGGAATTGGAACGGCATTCACGAATAACTTTTGGCAATTTACATTAACACGTTTTCTCGTTGGTTTTGCATTTGACAATTGTTTCTCAATGATGTATATACTATGTAAGTACAAATTTCAATATTCGTTTGAGTTATTGTAATATTACATAGAATTATTGTTTTGAGAATTTATATTTGTCAATATGCCACAAATTATCTGAAACGTGACGGCGATAATAACAAATGACCTTGGAATACTATCGAAGAAAAAAGCCAATGGTGTTCTCACGTGCGTGAGTGTGTGGCACGCAGTTTTAATCTTGACATGAAAGCAGTCTCGATATTTCAGTAGCAATTTGAGAGGCACTGAAAAATTTTTTCTTTTTCGATTAAATTAATTAATCACTATTTATACATTTCATGTATACATTATGCCAGCAGTTAACATTCATCCGTTCTTTATATTATTATTATAACTTAATATCATTTGCAGTCTCGTTCCCGCAACAATATTCAAGGCTGTTGTCGTCACCTCATTACACACTCAATCTCATTTATTCATTTAAATTCAACCGTTGCATGTTTTCACTCTCATTCTCACGTTACTGCTCAGTGAATCGGACAACTTTCAGATATCTTGATCACTCAAACAATAACAAACATTTGCATATTAGATGAAAAAGCGAGTGGGAAAAAAAAAAAAAAAAAAAAGGAAAAACCAACAAGTTAGAGTTATCTGACCTTTTTATTTTATCCCATTTCATTCTGCATCACATTTTATTGTCGATGACAAGGCTGAGAGTTCGATGATGCCAATACGAGCATAATATGCAGCTCGGGTCATTCGCATCAATCATTAGCTAATTAGCGCGACGTCATTCAAACATTTTACTACAACTGTGCAAGATGATATTTAAATGTTGCATAATGTTTTATTCACAATTTTATATATACATACCTCATATATGACTAAGAATTTTTCTCACTAAATATTGACGTCGAGTCATTCGGTTATTATCTTTAATTGGATACTTTGCTACATTGAGATAAAATAATGGGAGTGAAAGAGATATAAGGAGTGAAAAAGAGAGTGTGAGATAATGTTCTTTTACTTTTTTTCATTGTTCACCTAGTATTAGAATACGTTGGACTGAAGTGGCGGACATTTGTTGCTAATATGTCTATAGCAATTTTCTTCACTTTGGCCTCATGCCTCCTTCCATGGATTGCTTATTTGTTGGCCAATTGGCGACACACAGCGTTGGCCATCTCTGTTCCTCTTGTCCTCGCCATTTTTACACCATGGCTAGTGCCAGAGAGTGCACGATGGTTAGTTAGTCAAGGACAGATTGAAAAAGCTATTGAGATTATGAAGAAAATTGAGAAAATTAATGGTAAAAAAGTTCCTGAAAATATTTATAAACACTTCAAGGTGATTATTATCACAATAAGTCATAATGATTTACCGAAGGAATGTCAATGAAAAAAAAAAAAAATAATTTTAGGACAGTTGTGAGCGATCACGTAAAAATGAAGTGGAAGGAAAATTTCATTCAGCCTGCGATCTTTTCAAGAGCCCAAGACTACGTAAAGTCACATTACTTCTTATAATTATATGGTGAGGTTGCAAAATATATTTATAAACATATTTCTTCTTTCGAAAAATGTTTATTTTCCAATGTAACTGGTCAATGAAATTGTTAGTATTTTGCACGCAGGATGATTATATCGTTGGTATTCGATGGTCACGTGCGTAACGTTGACAATCTCGGTCTTGATGTATTTATTACATTCACCATTGCCGCCGCTACCGAATTACCAGCAGACACGTTCCTCACATTAGTTCTTGATCGTTGGGGACGTAGATGGCTCGCATTCAGTTCAATGGTCATCTCCGGACTTTTCAGTCTCTGGGCGTGTGCAGTTTCAAGCCGTAAATTTCATGGATTCATCAAGGCGGAATACCTGTATGAAACATCGGAAAAGTCAATATTTTGTCTGCATATTTTCAATGTATAATCTTCTATTATATACTGATTTATGAAAGTGTTTGGACAACATCAAATTTTCCGAATCATCACTCTGGTTTTCCTCCTCGATACATTATTTTATTTCTTTCTTTGTTTGTTCCTCTTATAAATAATTGGAATACATTTCAGATATTTATTCGGCGTCGTTGGCAATGTTGGGAAGATTTTGTGTTAATATTTCTTACAATATTGGTCTTCAATACGCCGCGGAACTACTTCCTACTGTTGTCAGAGCACAGGGCGTTGCATTTATTCACATAATGGGCTGTGTGGCGAATATAATTGCTCCATTTATTGTCTATCTCGCTGTGATTTCGCCCATTTTACCACTATTACTTCTCGGTATTCTTGGAATTATTGGCGGTGTTTTGGCGCTTTTACTTCCTGAAACGTTGGATCATGAATTACCACAGACATTGGAAGACGGTGAAGAATTTGGAAAAGATCAGGGCTTTTGGGATATGCCTTGTTTCATGAAGTAATTATTTTCATTCAATTTTCAATATTAATCAGTACAACATTCCTTATTCACTCCGTATTAATTTTATTTTTAGGAAAGCAGACGATGAAGAAAAACCCGGATTCATCAGACAATATCCAGCAAGCAGTGGGAGGAAATCAGGGCGATTGTCATTACGCGGTGAAGTACTGAGGAGTAGCATGATACAGAGATCTAGTTTGAGATTGCGAACGAACATAACGAATACCCCCATTGAAGTTGTGAGGCTGTGAAATTTATCTATATGACTGCATTACATATTTTTTTTTATTATAAATTCTACTAAATCAAATCACACTTCACGTGCTATGCACATTTGGAAATGGTACTAAAAATATGGGATTTACGATAGTTTCTCGCGCCTTCTGTAAATATTATTTCATAATCTTGATGAATATCTGCTGATACCCTCATTCAATTGACGTACTTTGCGTCAATTAACTATCATCAAAAGAAGATATTATATACATTCATGAATACATAAATAATCCGCATAAAACGATTCAACGAATTGTGAATAAATAGTTTCCTTCTAACTATCAATAATTCAATTTGCATTATCAAGATATTGCTATATGACAATAACAATCCTGCCAATGTGAGTTGCAAAGGCGGGTGATTAATAGTAGATACTTGCTTTCCAGTTTGCGATCAAAGACTTTTAAAATGGTATAGACTTATAATGATAGAGACAACATTGAATCGTGTGTGTGTATGTGCCGTGGTAAGAGAGTGGAAGCAGTGAGCAATACCTGTACAACCTAGAACAGTTTACGGCAACTCCGACGTGTGATAGTGTCTCGTTCACTCAGTCAAGACGTAGTTGAACATTTTTTTTTATACTTCCTGTCATCTGTTTTTTTTCTATTTTTGATTTAATATAATATTATGTTCATCAATAAATAGTGTGTATAATAATTGGATAGTTCACTTATCAATGAGAGCGACACTTGCCATTCCTTAACTTAATTAATTTATTGAGGGCAAAAAAGAAGTTGACGTGAGACATATTCAAACACAGTAACCATGGAAAAAAATGACGCAACGATAAATTCTTTAGTAGACGATGATGGTAATGATGATAAGCACAACAATGACAATGTGAGTCATGCATCCACTAAAAATCCAAATTTGGGAACGATCGATAAAAATATACCAGATCAAAATGACGATATGGATTTCGATGAATTGTTGCCCTATGTGGGTGAATTTGGATTCTATCAAAAACAATTATTTTTTTGTATGATTCCATTCATCTTTTTCCTGGGTTTTGTATACTTTGGTCAAATATTCATTACTCTTGTTCCGGACAATCATTGGTGCCGAGTACCAGAATTGGAGAGTTTGACGGTTGAGCAGAGGTGAGAGTCAACTCTAAGAATTATAAATGTATATTTGCCTTGTATTTGCGTACTGGTTTTTTTTTTCTTGCAGAATGCGTCTTGCAATACCTGAAGTAGGAGATAATAATGATGCAATAAGTACATCAAGTTACTCTAGATGTTTCATGTACAAAGTGAATTATACAGAAATATTATTGAATGGAACTATCGTGAAAGCTAATCCGTCTTGGCCAACACAAAAGTGTCAATTCGGTTGGGAATATGATTTTACTGACATTCCATATGAGACTATCGCAACGCAGGTGAAATTATTTCACAATTTACAGCATCGTTTTCCCCATCAGAAATATTTACGTCATTCAAAATCAATAAAACGGCAACTGGGTGATTATTTTTAGAATGATTGGGTTTGCGATAATGCAGCACTTCCAACAATATCCCAGAGCATTTTCTTTGTTGGTGCAATCTTCGGCGGTATATTGTTTGGATGTATTGCCGATCATCGTGGACGAATACCGGCGATTGTTTTGTCAAATTTAACAGCGTGTATCGCTGGAATAGCAACGTCATTCACAAATAGCTTTTGGCAATTCACACTTGCACGTTTTTTTGTCGGCATGGCGTATGATACTTGCTTTTCAATGATGTACATTCTAGGTAAATAATTTACGCGTTTCATCTATCTATCAAGTCATAATTTATGATAACTGTTTCAATCAATTTCCTTATTCGCGCAGTGTTGGAATATGTTGGGCCAAAGTGGCGGACATTCGTCGCTAACATCTCTATAGGAATTTTCTTCACTTCTGCTTCGTGTCTTCTACCATGGATTGCGTATTTCTTGGCCAATTGGCGATATACTGTAATAGCGATCTCTACGCCGCTTCTACTCTCCATTTTCACACCATTGATTGTACCGGAAAGTGCACGGTGGTTAGTTAGTCAAGGGAAGGTTGATCAAGCCATTGAGATAATGAAGAAAATAGCAATATTTAATCGTAACCGTGTTCCTGAGAATATTTACAAACGTTTCAAGGTAATTATCATTGCAAGTGAATCTCATTTCCATAAAAACGCTAATGTTTGAAAAAAACAAAAAACAAAAACATTTTTACAGAAGAGTAGCGAGCGACTGCGGAAGCTGGAAGTGGAGGGAAAAATTTACACAGCGATTGACCTTTTCAGAACTCCACGATTACGTAAAGTTACGATACTCCTCACAACTATTTGGTAACTAGGTTGCATATTACCCTTTTTTTACCCATTGGTTTCGGTGACAATAAGTAACTAAGGACATTTTTCAGATGATTTTATTTTCCTGAGAGTTAGGTGACTCCAGTATATGGATACAGTATACACTAGTTCTAACATATGCTTATATATATATATATTTCGAACAATATGAATATCATGGTGGAATCTAGTCTCGATGATACAGCCTAGTCCTCAAACCCATGAGTTTCTTTGCGATTCTTTGCATTCAATAAGAATTATTGAACTTTAATATCGTCCCTTTTACTTTGGTAGAAATATACTAATACATATGTTAAAACTTTTATATTCTGTACCCACCGGATTTTCGAAAAAACCCCGAAGAATCATGTCAAGAATGCTCTTTTAAATTAAAAATCCTTCCTTAATTGATTCATTATACAATACAGGATGATTATATCACTAGTATTCGATGGACACGTGCGTAACATTGACAATCTTGGTCTCAATATATTCATAACGTTCACGATTGCATCTGCAATGGAATTACCAGCCGATATTTGTCTCACACTCATCGTTGACCGATGGGGACGTAGATGGGTTGCATTTGGTACAATGGTAATCGCTGGTTTCTTCAGTATAATGGCGTGTACAGCTTCAAGCCGTTAGTAAATTTTACGATTTCATTCATCAGTGATTATAACCACTATAAGTCACCTTGTCCATTTTTAGACGTTAATTAAAAAAAATCATATTTCCGGACCATGAGCTCATTCAAGGTGCATTTACGCTATTACAATATTATAGTTATCGAAATTATCAATACTGATATTCGATTGCTCAACGTTTTCCCGTGAAAATCCAATGCCTTTTGGCTCATATCGCTTGTATAGGTGCGGAGATATACGCGTTCAAAGTCACGAGATAATTCTAGTACAAGGTGACTTTCAGAGGCTTCGGACTGAAGGACGCCTCTGGACTCATTATTTCATTAATACGAATTCAAAATACATTTCAGATATCAATTCAGCGTCCCTGGCCATAGCGGGACGATTTTTCGTGAATATTGCGTACAACATTGGTCTTCTATACGCAGCCGAATCACTTCCAACTGTTGTCAGAGCACAGGGTGTCGCATTTATTCACTTAATGGGTTGTATTTCAAACATCATGTCACCATTTCTTGTATATCTCGTTGTGATATCGCCTGTGTTACCGCTTTTATTACTCGGGATTCTTGGAATTATTGGTGGTAGTTTAGCACTCTTGCTTCCCGAAACATTGAATCAAGAATTGCCCCAATCATTGCAAGACGGTGAAGATTTTGGAAAGGATCAGGGAATATGGGACATGCCATGCTTTATTAAGTAATTTCCATCATTTATTTATGACCCAATTCACAAACAAATTGATTACTATGACATCAATTTTATTCACTTGTTTCCATTGATTTCGTCATAGAAAAACGGATGATGGAGTGAAGCCCGAATTTATCAAACAAAACGCTACAGATCCTGTGAACACAACTTCAGGACAATTGTGTCTACGTGGTGAAGTCTTGAGAAGTAGCATGATCTTAAGATCGAGCATGAGATCGAGTATAAGATCGCGAAATCGAATGAAAAATTCAACCGACGAGATTGCGAAACTTTAAAAATATCAATGTACGCGTGTTTGTATATTGTTTTCTTTTTTCTTCCAAAAATTTTCTAATTATCTCTTGTAGTCCATGTATACCGAGTGTGTATAATAATTATTGTTTGTTCATAATTCTCATTAAAGAACATCGAGAATAATTGAAGCGGATTATTTTTTACTTAGTCCGATAGCCTCACTCAATATCAAATTCGAGTTGCTTGAATCTTCTTATCGGTCATATCCTATGTCTTTACTGTCTCGAATTAAATATATTATGCTGTCTTTCCTCATGGTATAATGTCGCGTGTATATATAACGTCATCATCGGTATTAAAACATTTATTTTATTTATCAATATTCAATTGAATTTTATTCTAATTTCTTTATAGTTAACCTGGCCTCCATCACTTTAAGAATATATACACCAATTATTTTTGATTTTGATAAAACATAATTCAAATATAATTTATGTAACTATCGTTAATATTTTTAATATTTGTTCATTATATATGCTCGTTATCATTGTATGTTAATTATTGCCGGATGGAATGATTAAAAGTCGTATATTCAAAATTTCTTTTAACTTCATATTATTTTATTGTTAAGTAACACTAATGACATCTCTGTTGAATAGTCTATTTTTATCTATAATTTGCTTTAATTTAAATTGCATGTGTCGATATATAATCTATCAGACAAAAAGTTGCGTATCATGTTTGGCCAAAAGACATCTGTCATTAATACTAAGTCGTTTTGTACTTTCCTCTTTGCACATTACATAGCTCGACAATGTTTTGTTCTCATTAAATAGCATTGAGAAATATGCGAAGAGGATAGTATTCAGTTGATAATTATAGTTGCAATTTTAACGCATACTCGAACCTCTTTTTTTTCTACTCTTTCTTTCTCAAGTACCCAGTTAATCAAAATTCAGAGCATACAAATTCCAAAATGCAATCTATTCAAATTTATACATATCTATATCAGTGAGTTGTGTTGCATGCCAATTATTCCACAATGACTATATAACAATCCCCTGGTTGCATATATTCTTAGCATCGCGTTTCTGTATTGGATTGACCCGACATCGTCGTACTAATACTAATGAATAAAGTTAAGAATAAATGTTGACGAGGTATATATGTTGAAGTAACATCGAAGATATAGCAGTGCAGACCACGGCACACTATTCATATATCTTGCGGGCACTTGTAAATTGATCGTTGCGTGGCAATGTCATCAAAACTTTCGACGGCTCGCTGCATTCAAAATAAATATTAAAAAATAAATATTACGTGGTGATACACGCACTATCTGTTTTAAACTCATTGAATATTATTTCACCTTTATTATCTACCGCAGTAAGTGAAAGTTATTAGTTCCATATTTTATTTTTTTCCTCATTTTTTACATTTATGTAATTCCTTTATCCTTTCTCAATGTTGATTATATTTATTTTTTAAAGATTATATAAAATGTAACTGTTTATTTCGGGACAAAATTTCTTAATTGATTACACGTTATCAGAATATATATTTCCTTTTATTAATATTGCAATGTACAGACACTCATGTGACATTTTTATTTTATATGTCTGAATGCCACTGTTGCGCGTATCATAAATATAACGTAATTCAATTGTGCTGTTCTTTATTGTTGCAAATAATAAAAAAGAAATGGAAATGTGATAATTATTTTTTGTGCATCATATGAAACTGACTCAAGATGGGATTGCGTGACGCAGTGAGGATGATTGAACCAATTGTGGCAATACATTTTATTTAACTTCATCTCCAATTTATTGGTTAAATAATCGTCAATCATGTTTTAATAAAGGAGGAGCATCAATAGATATTAATTGAGAGTTTGGTGAGCTTTGAAACAGTAAATGAAGTGTATTGATGAATATTGTTTCAGTGCGAGCGATGAAAGGCAATTTATCGTTCTGAAATAGAACCGAAAGTTGATAAAAGTAACAATAAATACACGATCAAGATAATCATGAAGGAAGAACTCAAGACAATTAGTTATAACACGGAGCCGAGTGAGCGTACGGCATTGCGACAAAAATTAGAATCAATCGATGATATTTTGCCGTATGTTGGAAATTTTGGTAGATATCAGTGGTATTTATTGTTGGCATTATTTCCATATAGTCTCGTTTATGCCAATCTTTATTTCTCAACATTTTTCTTGACACTTGTGCCACAAGAACATTGGTGTTACATTCCCGAACTTCAGAAACTCAATCTAACTATGGAACAACGGTGAGTGTATACACAGACGTATTTATGCTCATATCAAATCATTAAATTTCGTATCGGCGTTTGTGATTTTTGCGAGCGATTATCATGATAATAAAATGTCATGGTTACTTGGTTGTTAATAATACCCATGCGATGAACATATTTTTTTCAATTATTCATTATATTGAACGAGATTTGTTGATGTATATAAAATCACAATACCATTAGTTGTCATTGATAACGTAAGTGAAAAGAAAAAAAAAGACGTAACGTGACCTCGTAGAGAGTCCATTGAGCTCGGGGATAAAATCGAATAAAAGATAGTGTGCGAATTAGAAATAAACTCATTAATTCATGGAATAAATGTTGTTTCTTTTTTTCCACCGTAATTGTACACATTTTTCATAGTGATTAATTTTTGTTTATTCGTTTATTTTTCAGGGTCCAACTCGCCATACCGGTATCCGATAAATATCCGTATTACGAGAAATGTGTTCGCAAAGATCTCGATTATCGTCAACTGATTAAAAATGATGATTATTTTGATGCAGAGGCGTGGCAAACAAATGAGACTGTTGAGTGTACTAAATGGGAGTATAATATGACACAAGTACCATATCTCAGCATCGGTAGCGAGGTGCGATAAATTGAATCATTGTATTTGATAAATTTGGAGATGAATGAGGCATAATGAAAATCCAATACTTCAACCCTTCACTCGAGAAGACGCTTGTTTCGGATCAGAAAAATCTATTTTTTTCATATTCTATTTTTCTACAATTTTTCTAAAAGAATCATGAACATTTTTTTCTGTGCAGGTAAAAATTATGGGGGCTGTGGAAGTTTTTTTTTTCTAAATTCACCGATAGAAACTACTTTTCTCATAATTCAATAATGTGGGGTTATTTTCTACAAGAAAAATGGTTCAACGAAACGATATATTTGTGAAACTTCTAAGTATGTGAACCCTCTTAATCTCAACTCATAAATCCTTTAAAAGGATCCATTCGGCCTCATACATTCTCCCATCAATTAATAATGAATATAAGACGACCGAATTGACTGTTTTGTGACCCCTGTCGATTAGCTAGATTGGGTATGCAATAAAGAACAATTGATATCAAGCAGTCAATCAATATTTTTTATTGGTTCGATACTTGGTGGTTTCATCTTTGGATGGGTTGCGGATCATCGTGGGCGTGTGCCAGCACTTATATTATGCAGCATTGTATCAACCCTTGGTACAGTTGCCACTGCTTGGGCCACCAGTTTTTGGTCATTTGGTGTTTGTCGTTTCATTACTGGTTTAGCATTCGATAACTGCATAAACATTCCGTTAATTCTCGGTAATTATTGAATGATCAATGGATAACAATCATTTGTTTAATTATAAATGCAATTAATGCAAACATTATTTCAGTGGTCGAGTATATGGCTGTCAAAAGACGAACATTAGTATTCAATATTGCTTTTGGTTTATATTTTGCTCTCGGTAGCACAATACTTCCTTGGATAGCCTACTATATTGCAAATTGGCGATATTTAGCATACATTGTGGCAACGCCGATGGTAATCGGTGTACTTACACCGTGGATTCTGCCGGAAAGTGCAAGGTAAGTTCATTCAATTTGATTAAGAGCGGAAAATTAATTAGAGGGATTATCGCTGTAGTGAGTCGAGAATACCGCTGTATTTATAATTCCTGCATTTTTTTTTCTAAATACCATCAAATGAAGTTAAATTGCTGATCAACAAAATATTTATAAATGTCAGAGCAATAGAAATGTATGAAAAAGGTTGATAATGGAAAATAGAATGTCAAAAAACGCCTATCGGATTTTTTGATCCGTCTCACTGGTGGCCCTCATTAATATTTTTAATATTCAAGGTGGTATGCGGCGACTGGACAATGGGAGAAAGTTGTAGAAAATTTAAAAAATATCGCCAGAATAAATAAAAGAAATCCGGATCCAAGAATTTACGAAATTTATGTGGTAAAATTATGATTCAAACGTTTCAATTTGGCACGGAATTTCTTATTTTTGTGAATACTTATATTTGCATCTTAATCTAGAGGAATGCCAGTCGTAATGAGTCACATACTGCATCAGCAACACTTCTTGATCTCTTCAAAACTCCTCGATTAGCCAGAACAACAATCCTGATAATTTGCTTCTGGTAAATATTAAACAAATAAAATTGAAGGTATATGGTAATCTAAAAGGGTATTTTTGGAGTGACTTTCAAGGATTTCGAAAAAGGTTTAAAGGTTTCGAGAAATTCGTTGCACTCACTCTGCTGAGAGAGGGGCGACTCAATAGTATATCGACCAAACAGTCAATTCTTTTGGTCCTCTATACTGGATTGCCCCGTCAATAGATAAACAAGTTACTATAATTGCCAATAATTTTGTTACATAGGACAATGACAATTATTTGTTTCGATGGCCATGTCTACTCATTGAAGCTTCTACAAAGTTCAGTTTTCGTCTCATTTTCATTGGCATCATCCACCGAATTACCAGCGGGTTTATTAGTAACATTAATATTGGATCGATGGGGACGTAGGTTCTGTGGATTCATCACTCTAGCTGCGATTGGAGTTTTCAGCCTCACAGAACTCTATTTACCATCTCGTAAATAACCAAATAAAATTTAGACAATACATACTCCTGCACTACATTCAACATGTAGCTTAACTAATTATCAGTTATTGTTTAGCTGAAGGCAAACTGAGTTCATCTGTGCTTGCACGATTCGCTGGTAACATGGCTGCTAATATTGGTCTTCAGTATAGCGCTGAATTATTACCAACACCTGTCAGAGGACAAGGTGTCGCATTGATACATGTCTTTGGTATTTTAGCACACGCCGTCGCGCCTTATATAACAGATCTTGTAAGAGAACATAAAATGATTCATTTCATTCCTTTCTCATGATTTATTTATAAATTAATGAATTCACATAGATTACATTTTTTATCAATTAATGATAGGTCGCAATATGGGATGGTTTTCCAATGATGTTAATTGGCACATCGGCATTTGCCACAGCGGCATTGGTACTATTTCTTCCAGAAACAACTGGACGTGATCTACCACAAACACTCCAACATGGCGAAGATTTTAGCAAAGGTCAACGCTTTTGGTCATTGCCATGTTGCAATAAGTCCAATATGGATCGCAATATGGACAATAATAATTGTACTATAGAACGATAATCAGAATTTTTACTAAAACTAATTTTCATTATATTACATAAAATAATATAAATTAATTGACAATGTGACACAGATTTTATTGATGAAAAATAGAATTATCTTACTGAAATATTAATATTTAATAGGTTGACTGCTTACATTTCACGGATTATACATGTGTATAATTTCTCTGGAAAATTATATGTAGGAATATTCTAATCTGAAGAATCATTTCAATGGAGTTCATAATTTTTGTCATAGAGATGCGTGAACGCACATTATAGAAGATTTAGCGTATGATTTCATACATTTTTACTATTATTAGTTGTGGATGACACAGAGTTTTTCCCCGCCCAAAATTTCTGAGTTGATTGTTCCGAATTTAATGACGCCGGTGTTCAACTGGAATCTATAAACTAATTTTTTTTTCACTACCATCACAAATTCGGTAAATTGTTGGCACGAATATAGTTGTTAAAAATATAAATATTTCAAATTGTGAACCACTAAAGTGGAGGACTGGGAGTTTTGTGACTATCCCATACATTTTACTATTCAGAAAAAATCCAAAATTATCACGACTGTAATTCAGCGCTATTTTCTGTACTGCTGAACATGTATACAAATATGTATGATACGTCCATAATGTGAACTCAATCAATGTTTGAAAATACTAAGAAAAAAAAAACAAATGAATCCCAAAAATTTCTCAGCAGATTAGGATATCTCTTTGAAAGAATACTGTACAATGGATGCGCGGAATCCTCTACATTGAGTTCTTCCGTTTATAATCTATAAATACATGTATGAATTGGAACTTGTTGAAGACATTTTGACAGTGAACATAGAGTTCGATCTATAATTAAATGTACACCGTTTTTTGGTTTCTGATTTCGTATTTTTTCGGGCGTACATCATATTCGTCTGAATGGATAATATTATCTGACGACCTAGTAAATAAACGTAAGTACTCGAACGACAAATATGCTCTTTCAAGACAGAATAAAAGAATTTTCATTTATCGTTCGACTTCGATGGAATTAATATATTTCGTCGTTAATTAAGAAAGTTCCCTGTCATTTAAAATGAATGGAAAATCTAGAATACGTGCATAGCTGGATAGACAATGAATAATCGTTCGGCGTACAATGAAAGGTACATTAGTTATATCAAGGCTATTTTACAACGTGAATGTGCCGTTGGTATATGTACAAATAAATCGACATTCTCGTTTCTGATGCAATATTCGAAATATATATGTATATATAGTAGAATATTGAAAGAGTATCAGATGTAAAAAAAGAAATAGAAATATTGAATTGAACACTATAATCTGGTGGAATCAATTTTTGTGAGACTTCCGGGATTGAAACCCGCGTTTGTTGCGCCAAGTTTTCGTCTGTACTTGAGTTTCTTTTCAGGTGACCTGCAATTGAATCAGTAAACATTATGTGTCTGAATGTATCCATCAAAAAAATGACTTTTAATATTCGAATGACTTTTCACATTTAATCTATTTTAATTCAATAATATACTTACGATGACATGCAGGGAATCCACCAGAAGCTTTGTTCTTTCCCAAAGTCATTACCTTCCTGAAGCGATTCAGGTAATTCTTGATCCAAAGTTTCAGGCAAAGTTAAAGTTAGGAAAGCGTCAATCATTGATACAATTCCAAGACATAATAGTGGTAATTCTTTTCGTATTTCAGACTAAGAAAATCATAATAATCATTGTTAAAAAGGGTGATTCGAAAAATAATGTGATAACACAGGAGCAAAAAAACATGAATCTCACCAAGTTAACAACATATGGTCCAACAATATGTGCAAAATAACCAATGATGTGGATTAGCGAAACGCCTTGTGCACGAACAACAGTCGGTAACATTTCAGCTGCATATTGGAAGCCTATATTAGCGGCAATGTTCACACCTAGTCGAGCAAGGATTGCCATTGCAACCGTGACAATTGAACCTGAGGAAGCATTGCGAGATTTATCGATCAAAACATTGACTTACTCATCCGCTCATGTTTCAATTGCATTGAAGGGGGTAATCACTTATTTTTCGGAATTTCATGTCCCCATCATTTTTCGAGGCTGTGTGCCCATGATATCTTTGAAAACTGATACAATGATCAACATGAATTCATACTGATTGAGTATTCTTGGGGCTTGTAA
This sequence comes from Zele albiditarsus, assembly GCA_958496275.1. Lineage (NCBI taxonomy): Eukaryota > Metazoa > Arthropoda > Insecta > Hymenoptera > Braconidae > Zele > Zele albiditarsus. The sequence continues at coordinate 17,515,223 of OY292409.1, forward strand.
ATGTGACTACCCCCTAAAATCAATTCAGTAACGATAAGAAAAGTCGATTGTTTTCTTTAATTTTTTTCATTATACCTTCAGGCGTTGCCAGGGCGATAAAGGAAAACATGCCGCAGATGAACATTGACGCAAAACCCATCCATCGACGACCCCATTTATCCAGAAATAGAGCCAACAAAATTGCCGCTGGTAATTCAGTAAGGGCGGCTATTGAGAATGAAGTAAAGACATCAGGGTGAAGTAGTTTCATATTCCATACGTGACCATCGAATGCCAAAATGATCAGAAGCCTAAAATAATAATAAAATACAAAAGGAAAATGATAATTTCGTGCATTGAATTTTCGATTTTATCAATTTATGTAAGCTTGTTTACTCACCAATATATAACGAGTATTATTGTTATTCTTGCTAGTCTCGGTTTTTTGAATAAATCCAATACAGTATAACTATTGGATTTTTTATCTTTTTCTAGCATAACGTTACAACTTTTTTCAAACTCATCGTAAACTTCTTGTTTCACAGTTTTACCATTTATTCTAGCGAGTTTCTTCAACATCTCAATTGCTTTCTCTGGTTTACCAGCCATAAGATACCATCGTGCACTTTCAGGTGCAATCCATGGCCCCAAGAATGCAGTAATCAATGGCAGTGCTGTGACCCAACTGAGCATTCGCCAATCAGCGATCCAATAAGCAATCCAAGGTAGAATACTTGCAGCAACAGCAAAGTAAATACCAAATGACATATTGGCAACTAATGTTCTGTACTTTGGTCCAACATATTCAATAGTAATAATGAATAGAATGTTGAAACAATTATCAAATGATGAACCTACGACTGCTCTTGCCAATGCAAATGACCAAAAACTGTCGCAAAATGCTGTTGCAACTGATGCGAAAAATCCAACGGCATTGCATGACACCAAGGCGGGTATTCGACCATAATGATCAGCAATGTATCCAAAAATAAATCCACCAATAATACTACCAACGAAAAAAGCAGATTGCGCTGCAGATGATAAATATGTTCTGTCACAGACCCACTCGAGCTCAGCGGCTATTGAAGCATACGGTACTGCAGTAAAATTGAAGCTCCAACCATGTTGACATGGTTTTACTGGCCATGATGGATCTGGTTGTGTCACGCCAGCCAACAATTGTTCGGTAAAATTCACCGCATACATATTACATCGCGAGAATTTTGTCATTCCCTCTGTCTCCAGTTCAAATTTACTTGACATTGGAATGGAGAAGTCGATTCTAAAAATATTATTTTATCATTTTTTTAATACTATAAGCTCAATTTTTTCTGTAGTTTAGACATCAGATCAGTAGTGTTTATTAGAAACGACGCCAGTGATAGAGCCTAGAATGTGATACACCACTTTGGTACATTCAATGGTGCACCACGATTGTATTATCTCAACGATAATTGATGATAATAATGATGAAAATATTATGAGCAGTCTCGTGTATTAAAAATAGCAATGGTGAATCATCGCGAAAGAGACATGCGATAATTTCTTGACCCAATAAGGGTCCAACCATGTTACCTATATGTAATATTTAATTTGGTCAAAGTTCGGACATGAATTTTATAGTATCTTTGGATTCAACTGTTTCTAAACTATTTCTAACGATCAATATTACTTTATAAATGCAGAAAATAATAAAAATAAGAATTGAGTCATTTAGTTTAATAGTATATAATTTTTCGTAATTTGTCACAAACAATTAACAATCAAATTTGTAAATGATGTAGAAAATCTTCCTTTTTTCATAATTGATTCTTGACAATGAAATTATATTTAAAGATCAAGTTATTATGAAATTTTTTTTTATGCCCAAGTTCAATAGAAGATAAAAAAATGAATAATTGTATGGTTCGTTATTGAAATGATTTCCGATAATCAGTTGACTGCAAGGTTAATTATCTCACAACAGAGACATGTGCCGAAGAGAAATCACGGTCAGTCGAGCAAATCGACGGGCGGTGTGGTGTGTCTTAATGGGAAATTGTGTTGAGTGGTTTAAGACTGTAAGAAAATGCCTGGGGCAAGGCACTCATTCACAACAAATTTGCACGCGCATATTCTCATATATAAAATTCGATATTACATTCAGGAAGTCAATCAAGATATGTAATAATAATTTTTTTTATTCACACGTATGTTCTTCATCCTTGAAATATCGACATTCTCGTTTTTGTATACAAATACACTCACTCATAATGAATTTATTAACATTGTGTAATTGATAAGTGAAAAAAATATTAATTATCGTCAATTATTGGATCATTTATTTACCTCTTGAGTTTACGTAATAATACCGAACTGAGATTATATTATATTGCAATATATATATACTTGATATAATGAAATAAATAATTCATATTAAAATGTAGAATAATGCATAAAATAGCAACATCCCACATACTCGATTATTTAATTAAATCCACTGCCAGGTGTGTCACGACCATTTCATTTTTTCCAATACATTTTTATTTATTTGTTAAAGTTATCATTTCATTCATGTAGGTTCATTTATTTAATTATTGATTGAATATATACCTCTGTTGGTCGGTGAAGTTCCAAGCATCGAGTTCAGGCACGTTACACCAATGTTCATTGGGTACCAGTGTCAGGAAAAATTGTGTGAAATACAGGAAGGCATAAACAACGGTGAATGGTAAAAGGATTATAAAAAGAATGAGTTGATAGCATCCAGCTTCGCCCACATGCGGTAAAATATCGTCAAAGGTTTCAATCCGCGGTGGACTCTCACCCTCCTCGGCCTTCGAAGTCGCCACCTCCACCGTCATATTATAATATATCCTACAACAATAATTGCTACTATAAATATACAATTATAAGAAAAACAAATTAATAATATAATGAATGCAAAGAAACTGAAGTGAAATATTATATATCACATCAAATGAAATAATCAAAATGTTTACATAACATATATCAAATATTATATTTCATTAATTTTTTTTCTATGAGGATAAGAAAATTTATAAATAGTACGTATTTATATTTATCGTAAGTATTATAGATGTACAGGTGCAACAGCTGTCACGTGGTATGTGAGATCGATATGATTTCTTTTATTGATAAACGCGCCGCTAAATGCACACTTATCATTAATGTTCGGACCGGAGTACAAAGCCATATAGTAATTCAGATAGAATCAGTGATTTCACAATAAACATTAATTCTTCCAGATAATTATTGTTATTCATAATGGTAATTTGTTATTTAGTGTGATGAAATACTTCCAACCATTGCGATGTTTATGATTTTGATTAAAGAGCCACAAAATTGAGAGAATGGTCATTATATCCCGTTCAATTACTCATTCAGTGTCATCCAAAATAACACAAAATTCACAAAACAATATGAATTGAAATTTCATTTTTCTCGCACCAGAAATAAGTTTGGAAATGAAAATATTTCACTTTCTTTGATGAGAAAACACGATTGTTTCCAACCTTTTCACATGACAGTACATATTATAAAACATAATGAATACTTACTATCAATATTCTCTCAAAATATTGGACAATTCAAAAGTAAAATTGAACAATCAATAAATCCAAGGTGATAAATCAAGACAAGTCAATCCACTAAATTCTGATGAAATTCCTCTATCACAATAATATTATCACTGTCATTAATGAAACAAGCAGAAATATCCCATTTCGAATTTTGGGATATCACGACAGTCGAAATTATTTTCGTTACACAAATATTTATTTATATATACACCCAAACACTGATCTCAACAGCTCCACGTGCGACCGCGATCTGAGAGTGTCATGATAAAGAGTACACGCGGCCGATTCAACGCATCGCAATGCTCCTGGCCCAGACTCGATCGTTAGGGCCTTTATAGCTTACTTGCATGTGCTTTGTGCGCTATCGAGGTCTGACTTAGACTCCCACCACGCTTTATCTTGCCACTTATAAGTCGTGCGAACTGATTTCATTGGTCGTTACAATAATACACGATTGCTCGTGGTATCATTGTAGACTTTTAGGAACAAATATGTATATTCATTGGACGTCAATGGCTATATCATAATGACCTTCCTCAGTAGCCCCAGGGGGAAGCCCACATTGCATTTACACTTGACATTCCCTGATGACGTTTAACTTCTTGGTAAAATGATCAGAGCAGCGATCACATCAACATTTTTTATGAGGCAGTTCAGTAATTTGTCATTCAGTACACTATACTTTCCTGTTGCTGCCGATCATTTTATTCATTTTATTCATTCCATGAATAATAGAGGATATTTTAGTGTATACTAATTGATATGGCATGCTTGATTTATCACCGAATACCTTTGTAGAGTGAAGAATAATTTCAATTACTAATTTAGTTCATTCTAATGTTTTCATTGGGATTTATTCAGTGAAGATGTTTATACAGAATTTAAATGTACGATGAGATTCATCTTGTGATATCAAGACAACAAATGGTTGGCAAATTTTTCATAGGAGTAGAAATAAAAAAAGAGGTAAATAAATAAATAAAAGGAGAGAAAGACTACATGTGTGTTTAACACGCAATTAATGTAAAGATCACTATATCGAGGTTATCTTTATTACTCCACTGTAATGTACAGAGTGACGGGCTTTTAATTGGTCCCGGATACGCACAGTGAATGGAAAAATAAGAATTCATACATATTCATAAATAAAAATAGTAAAATATATAAAGACAGTGGATGAAAAATTTTGAAAACTTAAATTTACCTTTAACAAAGACTTCCTTAATTCTTTTCTGATCCATATGTATATAGTTGATAACGAGAGAGAGAGAGGGAGAGGCAGGGAGAGGGACCGGTTCAACCGGTTTTTACTTCCAAGAGATTGTTTACGTCTACTCTTGGGAAAAAGAAATTGTTAACACGCGAACGATGATGCGCTCATCGGGTTTGCATCATTCATGAAATATCACTATCACAATTCAACTTGTATGGGTACAATCGTTAGTAATTTCCTGTCTCACTCCCTCTAATAATGTGATACAAAGTGTCTTTATTTGTAAGTGAATAATACATCGCAATAACATGCAATAGAAACACACAAGAACTCAACATTTTCCGCATTTTATTGAAATGGACTGGAAAAAAGCCACGGAATTTTTCCCATATCTATGTTTATTTTGGCTAAATGGCACGTGCAATGAAGTGATAGTGAAGAAATGACAAGGTCATACGACTATGCACGTGCTAAGAATTTATTTTTCATCTCGCTCGCCAGTTTTACTATTTATGAAAGTAATAATAAAAAAGTAAACGATTACGCGAAGTAATAGTTATATGAATGTTATTTTTTATTACAATTTTACAACTTCATTTATTCATTTGTTTGATAAGTCATCCAAATTTCTTGGAATATTAATTTGCAATGGCTCCACGTTTAAGTAAATCTATGGCTCAATAATCCGTCGCGCTATTCAATTTATCAATGGAGCATAACGATCAACCTCGGACTCATGGACTCTAAGTGTGATCGCGTGTTAAGGAAAGGAGTAGCCCTACCAAACATCAACATACATATGGAACTATCTTGTGATTATTGTCACTCAATATAAGTAGAATGATTCCTATGAGTGCCATAAGCTTTAATATTTTAATGGTGTTATATTAATTCATTACTATTCGTGATTCTATTGAAAATAATATGGAAGTCAGCTGAATAATAATTCTTTTGTTATTGGTTACATTTTGTGTCTTTGCACAATTGTCCTTGTTTATTTTAACGTCATGGTCAAAATCCTAACTCGTGAATTGCTTTATCAGACATTTATTGTTGTCTTTTTTTTTTTTTTTCGTTCTTGTTCTTGTTCTCTATTTATTTCTCTATTTATTTTCTCAATATTTACATTTGTTGATGATTGAATGTTTGATATGCTGAAATCCATAAAAAATTGCGGCAGTTCATTCACCGGATTCCCCTAGTCTCAACAGACACATGCATTCAAGTATACAATATATGTACGAGTGTATTAGAATGTTATTTCCTCGTTGAACTGCTCAGTGAATATGAGAAATAATATTTCGCAGTAATATTTACGTACGAGATAAATTTTTATATCTTAAAAATTTCTTACAATCTCTGAATACAAATTAAATGTTGGATTATAGCCGAGATATATATATAACTGAAAATGATCGGAATTAATTTATTTGTGGATTTTTATCTTGATGGAAGTAATGATTATATCAGATTAATATAGAAACGATTCCGAGTATATCATATTTCATTAATATATCTTTCGATGTAAGTGATACAGATGATAAAACAAATATTGTCGGCTGAACGAAATATCAATAACAAACATATTTAAATATTTTTATAATTAGATTGTTGATCGTAGTCATCACACTTAACATCGATATAATACATGAGGTAAATTATTGTTATTGATTTGGATGAAAAAAAAAAAAGAAAAAAGAAAATATGAATGTAGATCAATTACCACACTAACATACAATATTGCGATAGTATTTGTTCTATTTAAATGTATATGTGACTGATGTGAGGAATTTAATTATCAGAATTACCCTTGTGTAGGACATGTTTTAATGTCTTTGTTTCAACTGCTTCAGTTATACAATTATGCCAATGCCATATTATTTTTTTCGTTTTAATTCATGAATTTTTTTTATCAAAATGCATCTTTCTATCCGGCACGCGATAGATCTCATTGTTAATGCAGACTCGTAAAATGCCAGCACGTTCTTTTTTTTTTTTTTTTTCAAGAATACATTGAAACTTATGTTCGGAGTTACTGCACAGAAAAAAAAAATAATGAAAAAAAAAAAAAAAGAGTAGAAAAAAGATCAAAGTCAGCTGCGAGTGAAAGCAATACTCCATGTTGAGAGAATAATTTACTTTATATATTTATTAATGAACGGCATTGCAGTCCTCACATATTTATATGTATGTATATTTCCAAATGTTATTTAACCCTGACCCAGAAACAAATTAGTTACTCGTAAAAAATGTTCCCACTCCTTTATTCATTTATTTATTCATCTTTCTTGTTTTGTTCATGCAGAACTACAGTAAGTCGATCAATTAATTACCATATAGGATATCCGGTAACAAAGGATTGTGTGAAATCATGACCTCAATTAATCTGAGTATGGCGAACAATATATGAAGAGTGTAAATACATACGTAGGTACCTGTATAGTGTCTTGCCATTCGTTATTTTTCGCCTTTGATATTTACTCATGAACCCAAGGACGTTCCTCTTGGATGGATCCAACTTATGCACGATAGATGCATATATGCATGTCGATATTGATCATTTTGATGGTGTATATATGAATACGTATGTACACGAGGTCTCAATCTCAACAGTACGTAGTTTTCTTACATTATCATATATGTGTACATACGTGCCCTCATATCAATTACATCAATTACTTCATATTTACATGTAGAAATTTTTTACATGAATTTTCTATTCATGAATCGGCACATCTTTCAATCTTTTATCATGAACGGCAGTGAATTGGAGAAAAATTAAATATCATAAGATTCTTTTCATATATATGTTGAGAACATATTGTACTCATTGTGGACTTGAATCGGGTGAATCGCTACAGTATACGAGAAAAATGTAGTGAATGATTATACAACTCAACTTATTGAATGGCAATTATGTATATGAAAACAATTTTGCGCATACACGTTTAAATGCAACTTTTTCTGACAGGTGAAGGCTTGTGGGTACGTCGTGCTATATGCGTTAGAAAATAATTTTTGAGACGTCGTATATTATAATAACTTTGGTGTATTCGTACAAAAGTTTACACCTTGGATTTGGTAAATATTGGTGTAAATGTCATTCTCATCCAGACTTCTATATATATTCAATTATAAATGGCTTTGCAAGTGGCATTTTTTTCCGGCGCAATTTTATTTTCTTAGAACCATTGCTCCAATGAATTCTTACTAAATTCACCGTGGGGATAAAAAAAAAAGCCGCGTTAATAAGAAACGAAACGGAAAATTTGATAATACGAAATTATTTCACTTGGAATTGCCTGAAGATATTGAAACTCGTGGAGAGCCATCATTGATAGCTATTGTCAGCTAACAGTATAACCATATGAAAGTTAAGATGGAAACATTTGGATATGACATTCACGACGATATTACGAAACTATTTATATGTATACATTGAAAGTACAAATACAATTTATTATATGTTACGAGTAGTATGCTTTATAATTATCATTAATCGTGAGAAATAAAAGCTTATATTTTTAGGGTTGTAGCGTCGGAAAAATTCACAAGTACTGTACGAAAAAGTTCATTGGTAACTTTTCGTATTATTACATCAAATCTTGTCACAATTTCAATATGATGCGTCACAAATGTATGCACGTAATTGTTTACAATGCAATAATTTTTCTATGATATGCCCTTGCATCGATTACTCGGTATTAATAAAACTATAATTTTATATACGATGATTTTTATTTGATCAAATTATCGTGTTGTGCTTGATGATTCATTGCACATTGATTTTTATTTTCTTTGCATGAATATATAAATCGGTGCGAATGCGTCAGAAAATAATTGAAGGATGTATTTGTTTACAGCATAACAATATATAGAGATTCCGTTATATTTATCCGCATTTATATTCACATTCAATTCAATATGTGGTGATGGGAGTTGTATAGGGTTCTTGGATATAGGCTTAGATAACTTATTTATTTGTTGTTTACCCGTCAATATTTATTCTTCATATGCAACTTGATAGAGATAGATACACAATCGTGATGGTGGAGGTCTATTTTTATTCTTTTCTCATCAGGAAGGATTCAAATAAAAATTGATAAAACACAAATATTCGATGAGAAAAAAAAAAAATAAATAGAATAAAATATTTGGAGTTGACGAAAAAAAAATCAGGTGCAAATTCGGAATATGTGACACAATCCTCATATCAGTGAATTTTCATCCAATAAATCTTTTTATCACTTGTTTATCAGCGCATGATCATAAAAATACGTGACGATATTCCGTCGTTTGCACTTTGAAATTCTAAATGCTTACAATGATTTTCTTATCGCGACGTTATGCAAAAATATATATAAAAAGTATTTATAAATTTTCATTATATTTTTTATTATTTGATAAATTTTATTATCAATTAATTTTTCATGACTAAACATGAAATTGATGGGACAGTCGTGCACATATGCATTAAAACAAAAATATTCTCTACTGTTGTTTTGATTCCTGTTTATTCTTGTCCGTTGTGGTCTTCGTTTTAAATGAAGTATATCAGTTAGTACCATAGAATGACAAAAGCTTTTTGCAATTCCGAGATGTGAACGCGAAAAATAAGTTAGTATCATTGGAAGACAAACATTTTATATCAACGTTCCACTGCGCGTGATCAAAAGTTACTTCGCCTCACGACAAAACGTTCACTCAGAACTCTACTCAACACGATTATCGAGAAGTTTTTATCGCTGTTGGCTTCTGATATCCGACAACAATTGCAGATTGTCACTTAATTAAATACTTTAATTAGTCATATACTCTTTTTTTGACACTCTGAATTATCGAAAAAGTAATAAACTACAATGAAAGGATTGCAACACAAATATTTGAAAAAATATAATACAATGCAAATTCAAAATCACTATATAATAGAAAAGAAAGGAATTCCTATTAATATTTTAATTTAAATTTCATGCGGGTGATTTGATAGTTTGTTATACCGCATGGTAAATATGTGGGTATACGATAACTCAGGATATTTATTATCGTCAACATAAGGGAACAATTGTTATATTCATATTAAATGCTTATGAAAAAATAAAGTGCTGTATTTCAACATACCATCTCTATCATTATAGATTACTGTATGGTGTTGCTAAGTGTATTCTGACATAAAATATATTCACAGAGTTTGATACGAAAATATATACAATAACAAAACTCTGGATTTTGTTATCGTTCAAATTTTTATTATTAATTAAAAATCGATATACAGTAGCATTAAAAAATAATTTGAAGCTTGTATTTCTATCGAAATTATTTTAATTATGTATGCTCATCTAGATGTGTTAATGATTCAGAGGAAAGTCCACAGCTGAGTGATTATCGATTACCACTATTATATAATTGCATCAAAGCGTCAAACATAGATGAAGTGGCAATAAAATTGTTTGTGACAGTCATTTATTTTAATCTAACTATTATTTATTTTTATGTTGGAAAAAAAAAAACAAAAAAAGCGGACAGGCAGGAAAAAACTGTTGAATGATTTTGATGTTGTTAATGAACACGAATCAAAAGCAATCGAGAGTAATGGCCACGAGGAAACTTTGGTAGCAAAAATTTCTACAATTGAGTTATGATTAAATGTTTAGATGATTGGTGAAACTTTTATCAACACATAACAACTTCGCATGGCCCCATTAGAAACAAATTATATTTCCACATTGAAACAATAAATTTGAATGGAATATTATAACTTTCTACGAGTAGTTTATTCGAATTGGATATATATATATATATATATTATATTGCTTCCATTTGAAAAAAAAAAAACCACCACGATAGGATGTACTTGCAATTAGTACGGCTTTTTGGAATACAACTTTCATCATTGAATTTAACTGAATGTATGTATGCATAAAGGGATAGTACATAGCGTAATTCAATAGCACAACACCCGTGGAATTAATCTTACGACATAATTGTAGCAATATGAAAAGGAAATTAAGAGCACGGCACGCCACAAGCAATAACAATTATAAGCGAATGTAACGTTAATAAATTTCGTGACGTGAAACAAAAAATATTATAAATCAACTATTTTCCATCAACATTTCGAATTGGGCTTCAGTAGAATCATATATTTTTATTTCTCTATGTTTTCTATTTGTAAAAAGGAACAATACGTGTTTGTGCATGTATTGAAAATACATTCAAGAGGGAGATTTCATCATTTGTCTTGTTTGCTTCTCATAAAAGTTGTTTTCTTTTTTTTTTTTTTCATTGGCCCCATGTATAAGACAATTCGTGTGTGTGTTTCTCTACATCAATCAAAATTTATATACACACAAATAAAAGTGGACGACGAGAGGCTCAAGGTTCCCAAAATCGATATTCCCTTTTACCACATATACCTACGGCCCTGACACTCACGTCAAAATATAACTACGAAATTTCAGATCTGAATATAAAATATGACACTGAGTATATGTGAATTGTATTACACAAACGAGAGAAGATGGTGCGCAAAGGTAAAGTGGAAACAATACCCTCGGGGACAAAAATCTCACAAATTACATTAACAATGCTTTATTGTCAAATACATTAATATAGATATTCATTTATGTATTTTATGGACACGTGATCGATTGAGTAATAATTATATCGCGATCGGCATATCCATTACGTTATTTATTCGAGCAGCACTTGAGCATATTTAAGAGAACATCCAACGGAGAATTGAACCACAGTTGACAATTGTTGCCCAACTAATCACGATCGTCATTCAAAGTGTCAAAACAAGACGAAGGAGAGAGAAGGAGATGAAGAAGAAGAGAGAGAGGCAGTGAGAGTGGATGCATAGATGAGTAAGTGAAATGGCTCTATGTGTTACTTGAGTATAATGCTGCACGTGTTAATTCAATCGAATGGAGAATAAACGATACACCAACAGACCAATCAAATTGGCTTTTGCATTCATCCAATATAATAACAAAGCACTTACTCCGCCTCAAACATTTATATACCACGCTATACAGCAATTATTGTCACTCAAGAATATATAAGTGACAAGGATGAAATCTCAATCGATCATCATCACAGTGAAGATTTTTTTTTTTTTTTTTAATAAGAACAGTACTTGTTTAGGATAATATCGATCACACGTTATTGATACCATTTGTTATATATGAAATAAAAATACAGGTGTATTTATAAATACCACCATAATAAGTGAATTTAATTTTAATTGAATTTTTCTTCTCATTTCAAATTTTATACAGTATTTGAAACAGGAAAAATGTACTTACGAGCAATTACCATTCAGCATTCAAGGCCATGAATTATAATCAAAAAATCACACACAAGAATAATGATATAAATTGTGGCGAATGAAGGATAAAATTGATAAGAGCATTTCGAAAGATATATGAGGATAAATATTGGATGGCAACATAATGGATTATATTTATATTATTTATTTATTCTTTTTCGTCTCCACAGACGTAAATTGTCTATTTTTAATTTCATTGCGACACCGGCAGATAAAACGCCATACCATGTTTGTCTATTGTAAATAGGAATTTATTAAATCGCAATGATAAAAACGAGACTCAGGTTTCAGACGGATTTGTCTAATGGAAAAATAGACAGAGATACAATATAGGAAAATGACGCAAATGATATTCAATCAAATCTATATACTCGTGTATTATCCAAACGTGTTTTCAATATTCGATAATAGATTCAAACGCATTTACATGAACATTACCAAGGAACGCTTCCGCCAACGTGACTGATGGCTGATTATATATCTTGTTGAAAAATAAAGGATTATCACGGTATCTATCTCGAATGAAAATTGTCAATTCACATGTATCAATAGATATACTTGAAAATACAGTAACGTTCAAAGATTTTTCGTCATCTGCATTTCTATGTTGTAGTTACTTGATCGAGGGTAACAGGAAAAAATTCATACAATGTTTTTCTCAATTTTATCACTCGCAAATAGTCGGGGAGGAAGATGATTAAACATTTCGACAAATTATAAAACGCATGAGATATATGAACGTATCCTACAAGTATTTTTTTTTTAGGTTTATATAGTTCAACTGGAAAATAAATTCTGTAGCCGAAATATACAAAATAGCTATGATTGTTTCATTGAAATATTTGGTGAATATTATTTTACTTTCAATAAAACAAAAATTATTGTTGTTGTTCGAATACTTTTGATCACAACTGTATATCCATGAAAATTTCAATTAATTCCACCAATTTACTTGTGTTGATAACAATTGCACGCACTCACGATTCCTATCCCCTTCTATAATTGGCAAAGTTCATCAACTGTCATTTCAGTCATTAAATAAATTCAAATTGGAACCAGAATATATATGTTAATAATTTTACTCCCACTGAGAAGATTATTTTATCTTCACACTGCAATAATTCTTCATCAAAATGAACAATTGAAGGTTTTTCCAAGCAATTATATTTAATTAATTTTTTATTTATTCATTCCATTTATTTATTTATTTATTTATTTGTGAACTGGATTACTCACAATGTTTCTCTATGATAATTGTGCGTAATCAATGTTGAAGATGCAATTAAGCCGACGTCTAGTTGTGCCACGAGGAAAAAAAAAAAAGTAGTTAAAAAAGTGTCCAGCTTGTCACTTCACTTATCGCTGACTAACCTTGCACTAAACTGACATCGTCCACTTCACAATCGCGCGCGCGGTAACAAAAGTTATGCTCTCGGTCATTCGACAACAGAGAACATTAGTGTGGCTTTTCAAAAGACCCCGGCAAAAACTATATATGTATATAACACAAACTAGTTCTCTCTATAACCATCCTACGCATCCTCATCGTTCTGTATACGTGAGATTAAAGAGCACGTGGTACACGCACGCGACTCGATACATTAAAAGCTCTTTAAATTCTTCCAACCACACACATTTAAACATTATACATTCTACATTCCAATATGAGTACATCTCTCATCTATAATCACCGTACCAGTGACACTTTAAAATTGTTCAAGTCTAAACTGAAAATAATTCTTTGATTACAGTATCTCCAAATTTCAATCGAAGCAATTCAATAAATTTTATTAATTCAATATTGACACGAAAATAATCATTTCACCGTGACAAATTCGAATTAGATGAAGTAAGTTACTCGTAGTTGATGTAACTAAGTACAAAAATTAATACTTGGCTCTGAAAAATTATTAATTGTTACGTTTTTGTTTTTTTTAACTTCAAGGAACATGAAGTGCAGTAACTATATGAAGATATGGAAGTGGAGTTGACGGTGACGGAAGAGAAGGAAGAGAAAGAGACTGGTGTGCAAGCACTCGCCATTGTGCGAAACTCACGAAGATGGAGAGAACATAATGAAACTAACTGGCTCAAGCTTGGTCAATTAACAGCATAATATTTGACGTCCACTCCTCACCCGCGCTCATAGCAGCCTTCCTTCTCATAAAATATATATAGTATATGAAGATATGCATATATATATATATATCTCTGGAGCAATGACAAGCGATATAGTGTTACGCGGAAATCCTGAGCTGATGGAATTTCCAAAGCGACACATCAAACTCATTATACACCCGGACGCCGTCACAAACATTATATTCCGGATATTAATAATTTATTTATATTTATTTTAATATATATAACTCGACACACCATCTACAATAATTCAATCAATAAAATTATTCACATCATTCATAAATAATTTAATTTATCATTATACATATTAGTAAATGATTTCGAATATACTATACCGTTAATTGTTTGTTTAGTTTCTATGGACAATCATCAACAATCAAGCAATCAAACTCTGTGCTCAATTGATTACGGACTGGACTCAGTGTTAAAAAAAGAATGAAGCAGGACTATGGAGATCGATCATTTGCACTCTCTCTCTTGCTTGCCCCAGTCTCCTATACACATATTTGTCATTCAATCCTGGTGCAATATTTCAGAGAATAAAAGAAAGCTCAAATTACTGCGTCACACTTGTATCTGACTCTTGATTTAGCTGCAAATAATATTTATGCATCATTCAGATGATTTATATGATTTACTGAGGTGGTGGAAAAATACAGGGCGATTTTATTTCCCTGGAGGAATTTATATATGGTAATTTTGCTTGAATAATACAGATGTCAAAATATTCTCGAAAATTGTTGTCTTTTTATATCGGAAAATAAAATTTATCACCTGGGTGTTACTTACTACGTTGATTATTTTTTTTTTTTTCTACGAGATCAAAGTGATTTTCCATTATACTTCAAGGACAATTTTTCTTTTCAGTTATGTTAATACAATGAACGTGACGACATATTATTTGGGTTAGAATTGGGATATGTACACTGTGCTTTTGATCTGGAACACACTATATGGTTGGGTGGCAGAAGAGGCCATGTGTAATGGTGGCAGTAGGCTGAAGAGAGGTGAGTTGGAAGGTGAGTTGGGAGAGCAGCGGATTGAGGTAGAAATGGTGGGTAATGGGAGAAGCGACGCGCTTCGCGACGCCGGGCGCTAGAGCCACCCCCTCGAGGTACGTCATAAATTTTGTGACGTTGCGCGCCACGTTTTAACGCCGTAGGCAGGTTGATAATACGAGTGAGAGAGTAAAATGAGGGTAGAAAGTGATAGAAAGAGAGAGGGATACAGATAGTGAGAACGCTGAGCGGCAAGTTGAGTCGAAGTAACGGAGGCGAAACCTCCCGATCGGTTCACACGAGTTCACTGTGGTATTCAGTTTGTCCCGAGCTTTGCTCGAGTGTCTATCGAACTTCGGTTTTCAACTGCCGACCAAACTCGGGTGAGTTTATCATATCGTGATGGCATAAGTTTTACCCATTCATATATATATATATTTCTTTTTCATTTCAAATAAAGAAAAAATCAACAGAAAAAATATGATATTTTTTCATCATTTTATTCGTGAAATAACTTGCAATAGAACCTAAATTTCTCGTCGCTATATCACAATTTTCATTATTTTTTCACATTCTTATCGATTGTGGTAAAAATATGCGGAACAAGCGCGCGTATACAGCCCCCTTCACTCAGTGTACAGCAGATAGTAGCAGCAGGTACTTTTCGTCGGTGGCGCGCGCGGAGAAATACATATAATATCATCAATATCGACTCCTAAACATCATAATTTAATAACAACCACCAAAATCCTCTAAAACTTCACGATTAGGTTTATACCTGGGTCGATAAAACAGACTTTCTGTCAGAATCAATGTGAATATTTGACTGAGCGATGTTCAAGGATATTTTGTCGACTACTGGTGTCTAAAACTATGTTTAGCTAACGAAAAAAAAATGTTTTTTATCGTTTTTGTTATATTATAGATACCCACATTAGTTACTTCCATTATATTTTCTGAATACTTATTGTTCAAAATGGATATACTGAGGAACAAGTTATTTGATATGAATTATTTATTTTCTATATAAATATGAAAAATAAAATACACTGTGGTGGATCAAAAAAATTGATTCAAGGGATGTTTATTTTATACAAAAAATAGATTTTGTTGTAGTATAGTCGTTCGGGTAATTTTTTTTTTTTTTTTCTCACCTGACCTTCATTCAGCAACGACCTCGTGGCGTGTCGTTTCAAGCCTCGGTGGAATAAATCTAGTGTGGGCTATCATTATGATATATACATGAAACGGAGGAGGTGGAGGAGGAGACGATTTACAGGGGACGTGGTGGTAGAAAGGGAGTATGATATTTAAAGTAATAACTATTGTGTGTTCGGTTATGCACTTGTGTGCGTCGTTAGTGAGAAATTAATTTAAATTATGTCAACGATAAATAAACCTGTGGGTGGTTAAATCGGTCGTACTTCCTTGTAATCACCGTATGAGTGACACATTTCACTATGACAACTCATATATGAGGTATATTTATATGAGCTAAAAATATTATTCACTTATAATATGGAAAACGGAGGCAAATTTGAAATACATTTTGTTAACACAATTTTTTATTAGTTTTGTACAGTTCTTTACATCCACCGTGACTTTTCAATTGAATAGAAGATGTTGTGGAGATGACTAATGTATATCTATGATGAATTTTTTTCAGTCCCGTTCAACTTTCACGCGAATGTATATATAATGATTCATATATAGTTCAACGTCGACCGGGTGGATGGGGAAAAAAAATTTTATGTAGTACTGAATAATACCAGTATAAAAAGATCATCTGAAATCCAAGTTGCCATTATGTAGATAAAAAGTTCGAGTTGTTGAACGAAAAAAGGCTGGGATGAAATAAACATTCTTGAAAATGAATACCGTCCATATTTTCTACACAATCTTTGGAAAAGTTTCAATATTCAATGATAAAATATCGAAATGAATATATTAAACATTTTATTTAATGTATTTATTTTTTCATATAGAACTTTCAATTAATTGAATTATGGACACTACACGATGAGTGAATCATTAGTTTCACGAGCACGTTCATTGAAAGGAGAGAAAATTATTGGGTTTAAACATTTCACGACTTTTTTGTCATACGATAGCATATTTGTTTTATTTTCCTCTTTTTTTTTTCAATGGAAAAAAAAACTGCGAATCAGCATCCATTAATTCTTTTGTGAGCTGTTAACGTGAATAATTAATCAATCTACAGACTCTCTGACCTCATCACTCACACTTCCAAATCCGTTCATACATAAAACAGAGAATAAATGAGAAAACAAAATAAAAAATGTTGATTAATATTCATACCGATCGATTGCTAGAGAATAATGCTTTGAAGGAAAGAAAAAAATGAACTCCGAGATGACAAAACGTAATGAAACGTATGAATACACATATATTAATATATATGAACAGAAAGTATTGGAAAAAATATATAAATAAAAAAAAGTCATTGAGATAATGCATCGGTTATTTTTTCATTTCCATACACTCTATTTATCCCTGCGCCATCAGTACCATACGTTTCACGTCCTCGTGCCAACTGTCCAATTTGACTAACGCTCCGGAATTAATATTTGGCGTGAGCTACGCCATTCATTGATTTTCCCCTTAGTCCAAGCCCTCTAAGTTCAATCACCTTCCACCAAAATACATATCAAAGATAAATATGAATACAATATCAATAGTTTATTATTTCCAGATTTTTTACTATGTTATCAATTATGAACAGTAAAATATTTATTTGTGGCTACTTTAATGTCGCTACATTTTCGTCGTTTTCAGTGAGATGAATTTTACCTTTCATTTCTCTTCGACTATAAATTGAAGGAATGATAGAAAATATGATTATTGTATTGCATATAAACTATATAATGTCGTTAGAGTTGCCCTAAAAGTGACCTTGTCAGTGTTAATAAATTCCCTAGCACATCGTTATTCAAGCAAGCACCTGATGAATATTGTATACACAAATGTTCTCTCTATAGAGCTATATACAAGACATAAATACCATGAGCATTGGATACACGTGATCCGACCCATCGGTTGCCAGGCAATCAATCTCTTTAATCGCTAGCACAGTCGTTGCCTGGTGCTTTTGCTGTAATAGAGATGTGTTTCCACATCGCTATGTTGTCGTCACTAATGTTCAATTAATTAATCCGTTGGCTCAGCGAACATGGACACAAAGAAGAAATAAATCCCATCCTATATAGTTCAAAGGGAGCTTGGGTTGGAAAGTGCAATAGATAAATCGACATGAAGCACAATTATTTCATTGAAATAATTACAATCAACCTGATTGCCTGACCAAACATCTCTCTAATATTTTCCATCAGCGATGAACTTTCATTTCATTCCATTCCATAATTTATCATATTGTTATTCCTATTTATGTAGATATAGAAATGGTTGGAGAAGATGTATTCAGTATTCCCTTTGTATTCCGAATAAATTATTTTATTGTTATGATGATTCACACATCACGAAGATTTTTCCACTCAAATATTTTTATTATTGTTTGTTCTTTTTAGAGCCATTCTTTATCCGGTATTACCACGTGTTATATACCAAGTCCATTACAAATGACTGTACTGGTGACATTGTGCACCTGCGCAACCGGTATTACTCATTGATCTCAGGATCGAGGTCAGCTTCCAGTTTTACAGATAGTGTCGGATGTCTCAAAAGTTTTTATTCCAGGATAAACTGATTTTTACCTTCCATATATCAAGCGATTTTATTTTTTCTTCTAGTCTAATTGTGCTACAGATTTTTTTTTTTAATTCATTAATAATCATTTTCTCTCACAATTCGCGTGAAGCTCCAGAATATTCTCATTGCCTTTGATATATCTATTCCATTTTATTTTTGCACTTCTTTCTCTACTTTTCTTTTCATTTCAACTTTTTCCTTGACGTCCCCTCGGGAAAATCATCAATAGTCGACTTATAATATATATGTATGTATGTGTGAACACATCTGTATGATATAATATTGCTTCTTCAAGTAATATCAGAATCTTAATATGTACTTCTTATCAAGCTGAAGTATATGAGCGATTAGATTGGATTTTTTTTTTTTCTGTATTCATTTTATTCCTCGGCACGTTCACTCATAAATCACAAAAGCCTCATCCATTTTGTTCCTGCTGATAACAGAGGAGAACGATAGAAAATATATATATAAAGAAAAAATAATGGTTATTATGCGGTTTTCAACATCAAATGAGAATGCGTTGCAGAAAAAACTTTTGGAAACGCCCAAAATATCATAGCCCTGATAATAATGACTTAATTACATACAAAAGCTCCCCAAGCATTTTTTTTTTAATCGTGTTTCGTTTAAGATTCCTCAGTCATCAATGACCCTTTACTATAAATTTAACTCCGGTACAATCTGTCGTTGCGTTGTTATGAACTAGATATTGGATAAATCATTACTTTTAATGTTTACATCTGAACTTGTAGTTACTATGGTAGTTTTAGGTACGAGTTTACAGGTCACACACAAGTGTTCAAGGAGAGATACGATAGCGTCGACACAGCTTTCGATAAATCGCTGGTGGCAAAGTATATATATATAAATTGACTTTCCTCGTGCTCGCACTTTTAAATTAAATTCCCTGAGTTTTTTCTCGTACTCTCAACCTGTCAACACCAGTCACCATTACGTATATGCTCGCCCAGCTGTGTGCGATACATATATCCATTTTACTTTAACCGTGACTTTATTTATTTTTTATTTATTCGACACTACCAGCTCGAAAATTACTTCAATCCCACGACTTTCATTATATATATTTCAATTGAATACATAGAAATAATATTTCTTTTTCATCATAAATAAAAATACAGAGGAAAATATCTGACTTCGTTGATTCAATATTCACTTTAATACCTAAAGTTTTATTATTGATTGTGATAATTCAATATACTACGTGAATAATTTTTTTCTCACGTTCTGTTCATAGCTTCATTCATTGTTATAAATATCACGATGTTTCTAATAAATTATTTGTCTTTTTCTCAATGAATATAGTCGAATAAATTCTAAATTATTTCTTCATTACTCATTATTATATATATATGAAAGAGGAATTTCCAATTCGCATATGTTCTCACTTACATTCTCGATTTTCTCCATACTCCTATCTCACTCGCTCTCGCCCTTTTCACATTTTGTGCTATTGTGCGAAACTACTCACGAGAAGTAAAAGAGACAGTTGAAAATGTGTACATAGTCTCGAACTCCAAGGCCACATGGTGGGACAAGAAAACTCGTTTTTCCTCTCTACTGATACATTTCTCTGACAAACACTTCTATAACTCTCATATTCACATAAACACCCACATATATATATGTACATATATGTGGAATACGTATATCCATTGTCGCTTGGATGGCGCGACTCGAGAAGGAAGTAACTTTGGCACTACATCTTGACCTCGTTTTTGACTATGTACCACAAACACCCCACTGAATTCATTTGCTCATCTATTTCCAGCGCTTCATATATGATACAAAAACTATGTTAATTTATGTTTGGACAAAATACTAATATTAGTATTTCATGTTTCACATTTATTCTTCGTTAATTTATTTATTTTCAGTGTAATAAAATTAATTCTCCATGACGAAGTTGGAAGCAATCTATAATGGTAGTTCCATCTAGCGATTCCATATTTCCATCTCAATATTAATTATCGTGTTTACTGAAAAAGAAATAATAACTTCTAAAAACAATTACCGAGGATTCTATCGTCATTATATTTCGACAAACTTATTTGGAATACCTTTCATTGAGAATTGATTTTTAATTTAGTTAATTTCAAATAGTTTTTTTTGTTTTTCAATTTTACCTCCATCGCTCATCTTATGGCAGATATATATATATATATATTGAAACGAGAGTTGTGATATATTGGGTATTTGGATTTTTCATAGTTGTGATGGCGACTCGTAAAGTTTATTTCGGTGAAGTTGTGTTATAACGATCGTTTCGCGTGTTCACGTCTCTCTTTGGCTTTACCTGACTCCATGAATCGTAAAGCACAAAAATGTCTGATTGTTTCAGATGATAAAGCAGAATGTATAATAATATCAAATTATTTTGCACTATTGTTCTATGTAACAATTACGCGATGTGAAATGTTTTACGAGGGTTTTCTTATTTTTATATTCATTTTCATATTAAAGCTTGAAATTTACTGAGGATGGCAGAGGAGCAACCGACATATAAATTAATATATTTCAATGCACGTGGACGTGCTGAACACATCCGATATATTTTTGCTCATGCCGGTGTTGATTACATTGACGAGCGAGTACCGAAAGAACGTTGGCCAGAAGTTAAAAAATGTGAGTATTTATGGTATGAAACCTAAAAATAGTGGAAAAAAAGTTCTTTATCCTCTCAACCAATTTTAGGAAGCATTCCATTTTTTTTTTAGTACATTCAATTTTTGATCCTACGATATTAAAAAATTTTTATGAAAGGTGAAGCGGATGTTTGCATGTTTCTTGTATGAAACAATTTTTTTATTTATTCTGCATATATGTATCGCATCAACTGTAATAAACAAAATTGATATGGCACATATAGCAATGCCGTATGGAATGTTGCCTGTGTTGGAGATTGACGGAAAGCCGATAGCACAGAGCAACGCAGTCGCAAGATTCTTGGCCCGGAAGTATGGCCTTGCAGGTCAAAATGAGTGGGAGTCAATGCTGTGCGATGTTCTCGTCGATACTCTTGGCGATCTTAAACTGGGTAATTGAAAGAAAAATCAATGAAGAGAATATTTTCTTAAGAGGGTATTTGCCTCTACGGCATAAAATATAATGATCATATATTTGTCTATGTTTAAACACAAGCTAGAATATCGCTAGAAACAAAATGCAAAATAAATCGATTATACGTTTGATATTTTATTTCAATATCTCCAATTGTACATTCAATACTTTTTGGCAGTTCTATTCCAATACAGAACGGAGGAGGATCTCTTCAAGAAGGAAGAGAAGAAAGTGAAACTCCTCAAAGAGACAATACCATTTTACCTCAATAAGATTGAGCAAACAGTTGTTACGAATGGCGGGTATGCCGTCGGTACCACGGTAAATATATACTCACAGTTAGAACAAAATATGTAGAAATATATAGATAAATAATATCAATAGATAAGAGAAAAATCAAATGTTCACAGACAACGTGGGCAGACTTTGTGTTTGCCGTGGCACTGGAGAACTTTGAACAGATATTTGGAACTGGTGCACTGGACAATTATCCCGGTCTACGTGGATTGAAGCAACGTGTTCACGAAATTCCAGCGATTGTAGTCTGGTTAGCGAAACGGCCACAAACAGATTTCTAGAAAAACGAAAAACGGAAACCCAGAATAAAAGGGGAAAAAAATTTGTAATAGAAAGATACGATAGCTCATTATAAATAATGGTCTGTTTGAGATGGATATTTCATATTCGGTGCATATCTACACGTACCTAAGAGCTCGTGCAAAAAAACGAGACACTTATTGGTAATTAATAATTTAAAAACTAAAAAAAAAGAAAAATAATAATAATAAAAATGGTCTGTTGTAACAACTCTGAGAGGAATTCCAATGCACAAATATGATGTTCAATTTATTTTCGCCACTATTCTGGCCTCGAAAGTGTGCGATATAATTTATAAATACAAACGTATATATGTGTATATGATTACGTCATACTGATACACAATAAAATATTTTTGTTTACATTATTCAATCTCGATGGTATATAAATTATGCAACAGGCAGTACGATTTACGAATTATTCAATGATGAAAAATCTTTGCACAACAAATAAAAAAAACAGAAACGTATACGTTAAATGTATAGATATTATTATTGGTGTTGAAATATGTAAATGTTACACAGTTGAAATTAATATAAGACACCCGATGAAATCGTGGATATTGGGGGTAAAAAACAGTTCATCATACAATAATCGTGATTATGACAACCAAAATTTAAATATTTATCATGACAATGAAAAGGGTAAAAAAAAAATATTAAGTAATAAATCTAAATGCGGTCGTATACGTATATGAAATGATATGTATTAAGAATGCATTTATGGCAAATGAATATGGATATAAAAAAAAACCACAAACATTTATGTCAATTGTATTATCGAATGTCAATGTATAATAATGTCAAAAATGTTATAATCATCATCAATTAAAAGCCGATGTTGCGAGATACGATACATGATGTGTCTATTGTTCATGCCATTTATTATCATAAATTAATGTTACATGTATATAAATTTACATGAATGTAGTAGTTAATACCAGTCAATATCAACAGATTATTGGATGCGTTGGGACAAGATGATTAACACTCACCGACTGCTGGATAGTAGAAGCAGTACATTATGATCAGACGTAACACTGAAATGTCTGTGGAGAAAAAAAAATATGAAAAATTGATATGTAGATTACAGTACACACCTCTTATTCCTGCAGTCGATAAAAATAGCCGCGGTTCAGGTTTGATTAAAAATTTGCATCTTTTGAATTATTTGCTTGATTTTTTAATTTTTATTTTTTTTCCATCGTCGCCACAATAAGTGAACTAGTAATGAATTTTTTTTAGCCATGAATAATTATTATATAGAGTTATATGCTAAAGAGATAATACGACCTGTTTCTTACTCATATATATATCGTTCATTAATGTGATCGCTTTAATTGTAATGTATTTCAGTTGTTAATCGTAGATTGTTTTTTTTTCTGTTTTATAATTATTTCTTCTTCAAATTACAAGTTCAACGCAAGATTTTCAACTACAAACTACAGGATTATAGATATTCTTCACAGTATTGACTCTATTTTGCATTTATTCATATTATTATTATTATTATCATTATTATAGTTTGTTTTCTCATTTTTCTAGTCAGATTACTAAATTTTCTGTATCTACAAATACCGTTCGTAAGTAGTGTATATTTATTTTTAAACATCGTTCTTAATACTATCTTTTTTTTTTACTTCAGGTTTCAATGATTTTTTTTCTCTTCATAGGATTAAATTGAATAGTTTTTCCTTTTTTTGGTTGTATGAGAAATTTCGAAATCACGGATTCGATTAATTTTATATTTCGATTTTTTTTTATTCAGGGTCGAAGGAGGTAAATAAATTGTGGAAAGTGTATGTGAATATTTAGATAAGTACGATAAAGGTATAGAGATTTTTTTTTTTTCTTCATTTGACACATATGATTGAGGTTTCGAGCAAGATCATCGCTGCTTAGCTCATGTCTCACAGCCTAGAAATGTGATTTAATTCGAAAAATGCCACTTTTGTTCGTTCACAACGAACATTCACTTGAAATAATTCGAAGCTATTTTTATCGTGTTTTTCTGTCGTGGATGTCAATTATATAGTAATATACAGTACATTTCACGTTTATGAATTTAATGCATATTGGAACGAGCAGTCCTTGTGCACATCATCAGAAATGAAACGAGAACTTACGCGATTTTTTAATAGAATATGATTCAGCGACACAGTAGATTAATTACAATTCTGTCTGAATAATGAAAAAAGGTGTGTTTACACTTCTAATTAATTTCTCTCGTTCTTTTTCAATAATAATTATTATGCCACACTTATTTTCCTCTCCTTTTTCCTTCAATTATCTATCTGTTTGTTTGTTTTTTTCTGTTATATACAATGTGTTAGCAACTTAGTTGGAAACAGCATTATTTTTGTTTTTGTTGCAATTTTTTTCACAATAAACTTTGTTTTGTTCTCACATTCAACATTTCACATATATAAACTATGCAGTGCCGATGCCTATTAAATAGGTAAGTACTCATAAAATATATATAATTGGTAAATAATCAACGTAGTAAAATTATAAAATATAAATCGCAACACTTTTCTTTTTGGACGATATAGAATGTAATTATTCATAATTTCTATTATAATATGTTTTTTTTTTTTTCAGTTTTCCTACATCAGCTCTGCGTTGAATACTTTTGTTGTAGTATTTTTTTCTTTCAATATATGTATTTTTGTTTGTTACGATGCAGCAGTGAAATTCGAGTTCAAATATCTTTTAATTTCCTTCCACGATTATTTATTCATAGTTGTATTGCTTAAATATGTCGAATAAAGTCGGTGTCGTTAATACAGTAGAAGACCATATGAAAAGGGTTACTTTTTCATTAATATGAAATTATTTTTTTTTGTTCTCATTTTTTTTCAAGTTAAGAATACATCATACATTTTTTTTTGTTTTTCGAACAAGGGAGAATAATTAAATATAGTTAGTGGACAATGTAGAATTCAAAACGCCGAGCGCATAGATATGCAAATTGATTGCAACCAGTTGTCATTTTTTTTTTTTTACTTTTTCTATTTTAATTCATTATACATATTTTTCGCGTTTTTTTCTCTCTTTCATTTTGGCAATGAAGAATATTATTTTTTCGTCGCATGGCATTGCGCAATATATCGCCGTTGTTTTTTTTTTTCATTTCCGTCATCAATTTTCACTTTCAATTAACATGTATATCATTATACGCCATGACGACGTTCAATACAGGCATTAAACATCCGACGTGTATAATCTCGTAAGAATTTCGTATCATGTATACATGTATATATTTATGTATACATACACATATGCATTACATACTTTCGAGTTCCTAGCTACTATATTGCTGAATAATATGTGC
Source organism: Zele albiditarsus (assembly GCA_958496275.1). Lineage (NCBI taxonomy): Eukaryota > Metazoa > Arthropoda > Insecta > Hymenoptera > Braconidae > Zele > Zele albiditarsus. The sequence goes on from OY292409.1 coordinate 17,541,200, forward strand.
ACTTCACATCGATCAGTGTGTGAGTTCACATATGATCATTCGAATACTTGTTTTCACTTTTATTTTTCTGTTTTGAATTTTCTCGTGTCATCTTTTAGTCACGTCTGATTTTGACGTCAATCAATGGAAACACGCCCGCGTGTTTTATTTTTTCTTCAATTAACACACTATCAACTTTCAAATCTTTTCTTCAAATCCAATCTATCGTTTTCGATCCAAATTAATCATTTATTTTTAGAAGTCGTTTTTATAAATCTATAGAAATTGTTACGCGTATTACACACATATACATGTATATGTATATATCGATTTCCAAGATATCAATTAAATAGAGGAGATAACTTTGTATCTATTTGAAACTAATTATATTACTACATGTCATTTTCACGTTATTCATATTCTTTTCCTGTTTCATATATTTATTTTATTTATTCTTTTGTATTTTCTCATCTTCATTAGAACGTGTCGATCACAAAACTAAATAATACCTATTATATTAATATTTATAGAAATGGCCAAACATTCTTGGAGCTATATATTTGAACGTATCACACGCCTGTGATCATTGAAATTCGATTAGTTTCTTCTGTCTCGTATTTATAATTGAAAATTAAATCAATTAATTAGAGAATTTCTATAATTTTCCGAATTATGTTTTTTCTCTTCATGTTCATCAATAATTTATGTTATATCTAAACACTCAAGAAAGGCGATCATCAACTTTTTTTCCTGTTCTCATTTGTCACTATAATGGCTCTCTCCTTTGGACCAGTAGGCCTTGGACATTAATATTAATACATTGATACACTCAATTTTACGAGTGTGAATTCTAATAAGATTGCAATACTTTGGATCGTCGAAAAGTGAATTAAAAAAATAATCAAATCGGAACCGTAAGTGTTCACACGAGAATCCGCCATCACACGAATTGGAGAAGAATAAAATTCAATTATGGCCCGCCACACATTATAAAGTTGATTTTATGATGATTGCAAATTGTTCTATCTCATCAAATTCACGTTATCTATACCTATAAGCATTTATTTTCTCGAAGATTTAATTGTACATACCACATCCAACTATTTGTCTAAACACGACAATGCATGTAGAAAAATGAGCTACTAAATGTCTTTGGTTAAATGCGAAGCATTTACAAAGTATTCTGGCAGTGATTTTTTTCATAGATGCTTCGATCTTAGCCTCGGACCCAAAATTTTGATTTGCATTTCAATGATGTTGATATAAAGAATGACATAATATTTGCACTCACTCAACTCAAACACCCACGCGAACTCACATCAAGCATTCTCCATAATTTTTTTGAACCTGCATGTGAATCTGGCGCTCATTCGTTTGTTCGAAATCCATCGAGAGTTTTATCGACAAGATCTAGATTAGCAACGAAGTTAATCTTCAGACTGGAAAAAGTAATATAGCAGTTTGTGAAAAAATTCTATCTGGTGAAATCTATCAAAGTGCATTATCTACCTATATATATATTTATATATACATATATGTATATATATATAGCTATGTTAATCTTTTTTAATTTTTTCTCTGTAAATTATGATTATTTTTGTTCTTGAAGTTTCTCCTCGTATCTTTTGATCATCATTCTGAAATTATCTCAATGTAAACCTATCCTTGGCACGTTACGCGCACTTACTTACTCTTCTGTATCATTCAAACATTCCATCTACGCTCAGAGTTATTATGAAATAAAGAGAGTTCGTTTGTGAAGTTTTATATCCATTTTTTTTTTTCAGTTTTCAGTAAAACGAACCCGATTTGATTTGATATCGGATCGATTGTTTAAATATCATGGTTGCAAATGACGCGAGTCATGCCGCGCATGATGGCACGAAATTAGCACATAATTTAGCGACGTTGAGTTGTTCGCTCGGATAGATTATTTCAAATAAACTAGACGTTGAGTGTTGCGGTGATGTTCCGCTAAGTTTAACGTTGGCCAGTTCACTTCACGAGTACATTGTGATTACTTCACGGCCGGCACCATGCACCATGAGAACTTTTTCCAGGCCTTCCGTAAGTACTTCCAAGAACTCCATATCTAGATTTCAACAAACCGAAGCGAGAAACATTCAATCAATAGATTCTTTGAAATTAATGATTAGTTTTTCGTTGTTTTTATTGACGTACAATTTGATTCACGCTCCATCCGTGTGTCCCGCGGCGGTCCAGGAAGATTGAGAATAACCAACTGTGCATCATGACTCTTATTGACAATGACCTCATTCAATTTTACTGCGGTATGCATACGCCTTACGTCATCCTCATCTCTAAAAGTACATATGCAAATGAATTCAAAAATATAAATTCGAGAAGTGACAATATATATAATTTTTCATACAGCAGCACTCAAAAATATTGTGCGACATGGGTTCTATTTCTGTGTTAAATTTGTTGAAAGCCATACAATTATCCTCGCCAAACCATTCTCAAGTGCTACTATATGTTATTAGGTATTTAATTATTTTAATTTGAGTATAATAAGTTTACGGTATGAGTGGCGCTCGGGTATTGCTTGTTGTGCTACTTTCTGATTGATTGGCTGTATCACTTTCTTTCGTTTCTTTTTCATTTGTCTCCTTATTACCCGGTTTTGGTGAATCACTGCTCTTCAATCGTGCATCCTCCAAAGCTTTATTCTCAATATTATCACCCTTTTCATTCGTGTCAGTATTGTCTAATTCTTTTTCAACTGTTGATATTTCAGAAACGAATTTTTCTTGAGTTTCCTCAATACCATTTCGTTGTTGCACACCTGGTTCTTGGAATCGCACTTTGGTGGCGGTTTTTGGATCAATAATATGATGATGATCCACTACCGCTTGTACCTGTATAAAAAACAATGTGTAAATAATGGCTGTAATTATATAAAAAAATCTAGGTTTTTAATGGTTTTTTTTTTTTCCGTTCATCAGAGAACCACATTATGCGGTTCATTGATTAGAAAAATAATAATAATAAACTATTGACTATAGCCAAGCGCTTATTATGATGGCAAAAATTAATCAAACGAATCTATCAAAAGCACGCGCAATGAATTGTGCCAACCAAGCTGAAAAGGATATTGGAGGGAGTTGGAAAAAAAAAATTGTAGAAAGTGAATATAAAAAAAAATTTAAACATAATTGAATTATAGATGTGTGTCAATCCAGTGTCGACATTTGATGACAAAAAAATGGAAGTGATTCTTTGAGTGATTGAATGATCGTTAATGAGAAAATGGATGAGACGTTGTAAAGATTTGTATATATGTTGATGTTTGTACGTATGTGTACGTTTGTACGTATGTTGGGAATTTAGGAGAGGTCTAGCTGACAAACCAGAGGTAACTTTTCTTCAGCGGGTACCTCGTTGAAGTCCAATGTCTGCACCTTATCCGTGACGAGCACGCAACAAAGAGACACATTCTTATCAGTATCGATCGTTACCCAATTCTTATCTTCACGTTTTTATATTTTCCATTTTTTTTTCTTTTTTCGTATTTCAATTAATTGTTTATATTTCATGTATTCTAATTTTCAAAACTTTTACTTATAACCAATTCATATGATTCATAATTGTTCGCTGTGTTAATTATTACTCACCAGCCCAAGCGATTCCTTTTTGTTCAGTCTCAATTCACGCAACATTTGATTTCTCTGCTCCATTACTAACGTACGTTCCACAGTGTACGCCGAAATATCTGAATTCATCTGTAGGAAGAATGCACACTCAATGTTGTATCAATGTTCCATGTAATATATTATAATTGAAGAGTTTTTGATCAAAACTTACCATTTCAACAATCTCAATTTCACCATCAATTCTAAGATTATACAATAATTTTTTCAAGTCCTTTTTCATTTGAATCGAATTATCCTCCATTTGTGCAACGGTGAAAATTCGCATTTTACAATTTTTCCATGTACGATGTTGTTTCAATAAGAATGGCAACAACATCAGCAATCCACCGTCATGTACAACCCACCAAACATCAATGTAACCAACAACTTTTTCAGTTGAATCCGGGAAGAAGTTTATTCCCTTAGGCACAAGCAACGCCATACGTGCAGTTGTAACATTTCTCACAGCTTGTAAGAATACGCGCCAAGTTCTTTCATCTTCAGATTGACGCCATCCATATGGCCATCCAAGTATCACCGTATTTGGTTTCATGCCGCCCAAACCCGTTGTTTGTATTAATGCACTCAAGCCATCAATTATATTACCCGCCACGAGAACTTCAACAAATCCCTTTACTTTTTCCTCATCAGCAGTGCGTCTCAAGCTCTGTTTAGCTGCCAATGCTTCACCAGAATTTTTTGAATAATCACCCGGAATGCAACTAACACAAACAGTCAATCCTCTTCCTGCTTTCAATTGACTTGCAAATGCGAATAATTTACGATATTTTGGCACCAATGTGTCAGTCAATTTGACAAGAATTAAAATTTGCGGGCGCCAATTTTTCGTATGCGGTGGTCCTTCCTCCAATTTTAATAATGAATACCGCGCAGCAGACAATGCCAAACCACGAATTCCGTCACCCCATTCTTTTTCCGCGCCACGATATTCAATATACTTATATATTAATCCAGCCATTCCCATCGCTAATAAAGCGTAATACCAACTGGTCATAAACATAATGGCGATGCATAAAGACAATCCAAGAAATGAGAGACTCCAGTGGTAATATTTAAATCTTGGCCGCCAATTAGGTGTTTTCAAAAGTGTTTGGAGGGCGCAGGCTAAATTGACGAAGCCATAACACATAAGGAAAAACATCGATAGCAATGGTGCAAGATAATCAACGTTCCCTAATAATATTCCACATTGGCAGATGAGGACAGTCAGAATGAGAGCACGGGTCGGTTCACCACGACTTGAACTCACTGCAAACGGTGTTAAAAATGGTATTATTTCATCTTTCGCAATTGCTTGTAGCAACCGCGGTGCACCGGTTAAAGATTGTAATCCAGCGCCTAATGTTGAGAGGAAGGAGCCAATTAAAATAACCCACTGATTTGGCCACGCGATGTTGGCTACAACAAGTTTACCACCGATACTTTGACCAAATTTATCACGAAGTAACAAATTGTCAACTGTGCCAGCAAATAGAAGAACTGTTGACAGATAAACTGTGGATGTTGTCAGGATGGCGCAAATTGTACCAATTGGTATTGATTTCTGAGCGTCGGCCAAGTCCCCGGAGCGATTAGAACCTGCCATAATACCTAGAAATAATGTCAAAATTGGTTAATAAACGGAAACACGTGGGATGAAATTTGTTTTGTTTTCAGGAAGAAACACCAGCGCGAAACTTTCGTGAAGTCGATTTTCCGACTCAGCTATGAAGTCCGCCTGAGAATATATTGTTGACTGTCAAAGATGTGCTGATTTCTTTTAGTGTGAGAATTGACATACCTAAATTATAGTGAAATTTTGATCATAATTTGGGTAAAACTACATTTACCAGAGATGCTGGAAATCGTAATTCAAGGACTCAATCTTTTACAACAACTTCATCGTTTCATTCAATGCGAATTTAATTTTTCCAATTTGACCGATTTTTTTCTCTTGATCAGTGATCTCATCCTCATAAATGGCAAAAGTTCTGAATCACCATTAATTTTACTATCCCTAACAATTTCCGTGATGAAAATTGTGGAAATAAGCCAAATTGTTCAAGTTGTCACCCTGGTGTTTCTCCTTGAAACTTTTTTCGCTTTACCAGTTACTGATGGGAAAAATATTCCAATGAGTATGGTAAACGCAGTTGTTATGTCGCTCGGAATATAATTAAATGTAGTTGGTGTCATTCTATCAGTGTCGATTGGATTCTTTCCATATGCAACGTATTGACCTTCCTCCTGAAAGCTGTCCATCAAATTTTCTGTAAAATAACAAATTTATTTGTGAACTGTTACGATAAACTAAACGATTAATTAATATGCCTGTTTATGTATGTTTTTACCTAGGAAGACCCCACTGGCCAAACCTTTGATTCCATTTTCAATTGACACATTGTGCGTGCGGTAATATTCGTCACATACTTTAGTGCGATTGTCACAAAATATATTATTTAGTGGACCTGATTCATTCTTATGACATTCATCTATAGTAATATCCTTCAACAGCCGTTTACCCAGCACGCACATTCTGACATGAGAAAAAATATATGTAATTGGCCATAATTAACTGATTCAATATTATTTTACATCTTTAGAACTTAATGCAAGGTTAAATATAATTGTTAAATTGTGCGAGAAACAAAAATAAAAAGTGATCAATTTATACAGTGGCCGAAGAACTCATTAATGTGTCTTTTTACATCGACCAACTCTCATTTCAATGACGCGGGATTTTTTTTTTTTCCAACAATAAATGTGATGGATGATTACTACTGTCACACGTCTTTTTATATGATAGGAGAGTAGAATGAAAAAGAATAGGAATTAATGATAGCTTAAAGACTCACTTGAGCGCATCGTTGCCATTGATATTAGTGAAGAGACCAATGTAAACGGCAAGAATGGACAAGATGACGCAAGCAAGAGCAACACCAGCAAACTTGTTGACAAATTTTACGCCAATAAAGACTATTGTGCCCATTACCATCAACAAGCCTGTACCATAAACCCGGAAATTGTTGTACATCGCATTCGCGTCCTTAGTGGCATCACCAAAAACGCTTATACTCAATGACGGCGCCATATATGTCTGTAATTAAATTATTTATTTATCAACATTGAAAGTTTTTTTTTATTCTTTCAATTTTTTATTTCATGATAACAAAATAATTTATACTTACTAAAACAATTTCAACTGCACCGATGATATACATTGCAGCTGCTAGAGTTGTTCCGGTGTAAAATAGCATACCAACGGCACCACCAAACTCGGGGCCAAGACTTCGAGATATCATAAAGTAAGAACCACCAGCTGGCACAACACCATTTGTCGCTATGGCGCTCATGCTGATGGCAGTCAACATAGTCTAGAAGAGAGATAAGTTAATCATAAATTAAAATAACACACCTCAACTGATTCATTCACGATAATTAATCAACTTACCACACAGCAGCAACAAAGAACGATGAGAAAACCTTGAATGGCACCAGCGGTACCAACAACCCATGTCAAACGAATGAACAGAATTACACCAAAGATATTTTGAATGCATGGTAAAAATACGCCAACAAGAGTTCCCATACGGGCTCCTGCTGGAGCGCCAGGAGCTGTAGCAGGTCTACTATCGGGATCAGTTGCCACTGGTATTGTGTTGCTGTAACTTGCCAAATTGGTAAGTAACGTTGATATACGCGGTCGATCATCCAAATCTTCCTGAAACATCGAAATCATATTTTTCCAATGAAAAACTGTGTTTTAACTGTTGCAGTTAACAGCTAGACATTTCTTCTCACATTATTTATTTTTATGAGTGCAAGTCAAAGAATTTTGTTGTAAAATGCCTATCCAAAAGTTTATACATGTTTTTCTCCGAACCACCTATTCCAAAGTGGTATTAATATTATTGGTATATGAATCGATATACTCTGAGGACCACCCATATTGCTATTTCCGCTTCTCCACATTTGAAATTGTCAGTGGAAATTACTCTGATTATTATTATTATTATTATTATCATTATATATATATAGAGCTACATTGAGGATGCTTCGCACGTAATATTATTAGTTGCTATCCCAGTTCCTCAGAAGCTATCAACTCTCTGTTCTCCTGAGGGACACACATATATTTATCATAGTCAATGGGTTGGGTACAGTATATATTTGGAAGTTGATGAGACGTGATTGAACTGTGGTGAAAGTAAGAGATAATTACACATGTATTTTTTTCTATTCGCATAATTGTGAATACCAAATCAACGAAAAGGATTCATATATGCACACATAGCTATTACAAAAATTATTAGTGTTTTTTTTTTTCCTCCTTTTTTTATTCCATATAAAGGCAATCTTCTCGTGTGAGCAATTTCGCTTCGTATGTGCGCAGATACAAATTAAAGATTCTTTCAGACACATGTCCGTATATATATACGGACATTAAAAACTCCCTCTTATATATATATATATATATATATATATATATATATAAGATGTAGTTTTTAATTAAACCTTGTCGAGGGTTGAGATGAAGATACAGCAGAGAGAGAGAGAGGAAAAAAAAATTTTAGCTCTACTTTTGTAGTTGAGTGAGTCCTCTATAAATGAAATGAATATATTTATATTTATTTCATAAAGTCACTTTCATTTTTCATCACGAAACCATTCTCATGAGATTGAATTAACCGAATAAATATAGATGATTGTAATTCAATATATATTAGTGTTTGCGATATTGTGGTGATATTACATTCCATCGTTGATTCTGTAGATATATTCGAGCCAAAGTTTTGAATTTCATAGGAGATGAGATTTGGTATGAGGGTAGGATTCATCGCAAAGATCCAATCAATGTTATCCATCTGTGGAGGGGGATTGTATGGGCAAGGGTGAATGAGTAAGATAAGAAAGATGATTGCTCGAAGCGTATCGAAGGATGAAAAAAGTGGGCCAACATGTAATGTGAGCTAGGTGTGGTTATGAAGGGAGAAAGCAGGCTACAAAGATAACCCTTCATTAAAAAAGAAATAAGTGGAAAAAAGATAAAGAATTCCGTGAACACTACTGCACTTAATTGTCGCTCATCTTGAGCAACCCTCCCCCACAAACCGCTCAGCGAATGTCCCTTGCGGCTCTTCAGCTTGAAAAGAAGTAAGGTGAAAAGACGATAATAAAAGATAGGGTGCTGGAGGTAAAGGGGAAATCGAAGAAATGGAAAAGAAAGTGAAAAATAATAAATACATAAATCCAAGGATCTATTAAGATAAAGTTTTCCAGGATATTGCTTTAACGACACCGAGTTGAAAGTTGACATTAAAGTCACGAAAGTTTGATTGACGGTATAATAGAGAATGCTGGTGACGTTTATACAGAGCAAAAAAGATGTAATACTTTTACAATTTTATTCATCACATACGGTAACAGGATAAAGTGTATCGCGGAAGAAAAAAATACTATAATAATTGGCAAAGTGAAGAGTACCGAGAATTTTCACTGGACTAATTGAAATAAAAATATTTATAAACTGCGAATTATAGGTGGAAAAAAATGAAACAATTCTCGATAATTATAACACTGGTGATATAATAATCACTCCGATGATTGAACAACATTGAAAATGGGATTTCACGTATATGGTTACACGAAAATTGAAGCATAACATATAAATATTCCTTTGTAAATATACTGTGTTGGATTTCAACGTATTTACACGTTTACAATTTTCAACTGTGTTTATTTTACACCAAAATGGAAATCAAAAATTTAATTCCCGCTCATTTCCAAAACGAGCGTTCTCAAGTGAAATGAATAAACGCCAGCTGAGAGAGATTGGAATGAAGACGAAAGAGACAGGGCAATGCAAATTCTCATATGTATACATATTCATTGAATCAGTTGTTCTACAAGTCTCTATCTTTCTCGTATAATACAATGGCTCACATTGAGAGAAAATGGAACATTGTGGCAGTACGAGAGAGAAATAAAAAAAAATTAAAGAATCAAAGTAACTGAGCGAAAAAGAAGAGTGAATAGCGGCAGGAACTTACTGAATATGCATAGACTATTGCGCTGTGAATCTTGATGTTTCAATGTGAGACAAGTGCGGTAGATGAGGTTTCAGTAGAAAGAGAACGAGAAGCTTCACGCATATATCTATATATTTGGGAGACTTGAAAAATTGCTGATCAAACTTTTAGCTCAATACTGTAGTCTCGACCTTCTGCGCTCACTCTACTTCCCCATTCAACATCCTCGAGGTGCCAACAACTTTTTTTTTTTTTCATTTTCCTCGACTTAGGGTATATATGAATAATAATAATTATTATTATTATCATTATTGTTATTATTCTTTTGTCTAGGAATTGTATATCTTGAAAAGATGAATAGAATATTATGATATTCGTTAGTGGTGTATTATCGCCAATTTCTTTTGGCTCATAATTTGTATGGCATTATCCCTCTTCGTAATAAAATGACAACAGTGCAATCATATATTACTTATGTAGTATTACTATTTTGGGGAAAAAAACGGATTGTATGAGAATCGAAAATTTGCATTCAAATTAAGATTGTAATTTATTATTTTTTGCAATATGATATGAATCTTTTGAGATATAGTATTCTTATTTCTCTGCAGAGAAAAGTATTTGCTTTCAGATATACTTGATAAATGAATGGCTATTTTTTCAAGTGTGATGTTTATCACAGATTCATTTATCAATCTCATCTGCCAATGGCTGCAAAACGTCATTGAAACACATAGATAAATATACATTGAAAATATAATAATGAAAAATGAGAACACACAGATATAGATGGATATTTGTGTGTATAGAATATAATATAAGAAAATAATAGAGTGAGAAAATAAAATGGTAACATGGGGTAATAAAAAGTGGGATGAAAATGTGAAAGGGAAATAAAAATATATTTGTGTTCTTTCATATTGTCGGTGGATAGAAAATATTGATCTGCATGTGAATATAAGTATATGGATTATATAGATGTATAAATATATATCTATACTTACGCTGTAGAGGTAAAGGTTGGTTTCATATCCAGACTTTTTCTCGGAATTTCCACCACCAACGATGGGCTCGCCATCACCCGCAGTTCCGCCATCGCCTGAAAAATAAATGTTGGAAAAAAAATGTTTAACGTTTTTCCAACAGTTCATATACACTACATGGGCAATAATGTTGAGTGGAATGAATAGAGATAGAAAAATTCTTCGATATTATGATTATGTGCGAAATTTTTCAAGTGCAATTTCACCAATAAATAAATATTTCTTGAGTCGATTGCTGCGACAAGATAAAAATTTTTACGAATTGTAATCTCGAATAGCTGGAATAAATTTGGGCATTACATTGAAATAAAAAATTTTCTGTATCGATTAAAAAATAGTTTGTCTCAAAAATCATGATATCATTGCACAAGCAGATGATTTGTCATCGATAAATGAATGAATGATATTTATATTCATCAAAAGAATTCACGCATTAATTTATAAAGAGGAATGAATAAACGAGAATGCTGGAATGAATATTCACATATATACACAAATGTCGTTCTATAACTTTATCAGGCATCGAAGCACCACCGTCAACAAAACGAAACGGCAGGTCATGTGATAATAGAACAAAAAGTGAATACGTTTTTAACAAAAGAATCGTGCGAATGAGGTCAACGTGATTTCCGTCACAAGAGTTTGCGAATGGAGTCTGTATATATTCGCCACTCTCTGCATTCTCTTCCAACTTCCATTCTTTTTCCCCGCGCCTTTTTTTTCCACCATTCTTTTCTGTATATGCCATATAACCCCCAAGCGTTTGCGCTTATATTTCTCTCTACATAGAAATATTCGTACAAAACCATTCATTTTATTTGACATTGTAACAATTAAATTACTTTAATGCAAACTACACTTCATCAAATAATTGCATACGCTGTTTCTAACTATTCAATTATTCATAATTGAAGTTTATATGTACAATTAGCCTGCAAATGTTTGCATATTTTCGAATAATTACAGGGCCAACCATACTATAAATAAATTACATCATTAAGCTATTATATATATCTTTGAAAATCTATACTTTGGGAAATTTCGAGTTCTGTTCACGTATTATAACGTTCCTTTTCCAAACGGAATCGAGTATTTGGAATTTTCCATCACAGAGTCAAGTGGGCTGTGACAATACAGCAGAAGAAAATTATTAATCGAATGACAAGTTGTTTGCGAAAAGCACATCATCACTAGAATTGATATTTTGCATTAAATTCAAAATATTTAAACATCTTACACACGAAAAATGAATTAGAAGTGAAAAGAAAATGCTTTGAGCTCCTGGCCGAGCACAGCAATGGCAGCTAGAGTCTCAATTTTCACGTAATTTCGTTTCTTCTCTAGTTTGCGTAACACAAATACCCCAAATACAGAGAAACATTCTCACGTAACAAAATATAATATACATAAAAAATGAACAAAGCTGTTTCTCTTACGTCATCATGAAATAAACACAACGAGCTTCATACTCACGAGTTTATGAGAAATATTTTCTTCCTCAAATACAGGGGTTTCCAACGAAACTTTATACCCAACATTTATTGCACCTAGTCTCACTATTGCCATTCTCTCCTCCTTTTCCGTCTCGCCAACTCACACGTATCCAATATTACCGTACGAGAAATATTATACATTATACATGTACAAATTTACATATATTTATATATACATATAACACATGAACTTCTCTTCTAATGCGGCAACATTTTCATATAGATAACATTATACTAGAAGACTACGGAAAAGTTGAACATAATTCTGCAAATTCACAACGCAATGAGAGCAATCAAATGGAATGAAGAAAAAAATTTTTTTCCCCACAAATCCAACTCTTGCAGAGTAAGAATAATAAAGGGTTTTTTTTTTTCGTTATCACTGAAAAGTATTTCTTTCCATAATTCATTCTCATCTTACGCGAAAAGTTCTTTGAAGAAAAATAACAAGGAGAAGAAATAAAGATAATAACAATCATAATAATAATAATATTTAACATGTTCTGGCGATTCGGAGACAGTGAGAATAATATTCCAAAGTTATGGTAAAGAATATTAAAGGATAAAGTTGCAACGTCTCTTTGTCATTCTACTTATCTGACTTGCCACAAAAATGTAAAACACTCTTTTTCTCCGTCTTGTCTTTTGCTCCATCCTTCGACCCCGACGCAATTGTTGGATTATCGGTTGGATAAGTGTACGATGAAAACTGGTGTGAACCCAAATGCAAAGTCAACCATGGCTGACACACACACACACACATATATATGTGTGTATGTGACAGATGTATATGTAAAAGGGCGTTTGGTTGGTATATATAAATCTTAGGGTGGAGCGAGGCTTGGGAAACTGGGTCGGTGGGTCTTCCACGTGGAAATGCGACGCGCTCGGTGTGTTTGTGTGCATATGTGTGTGCGACTGAAAACGGACAAGAAAATCACTCGAGGTCTATATCTGATGTATATATGTATCTATGTATGAGTGTATGTATTCTTGTATAAATACGAATGTGTATATCTATGAGGAAACGGGCAAGAGAGAGAGAGAGAGAGAGATTCGCGCGCCTGACGTTTCTCAATGTCTTTAAGGTCTACAGGAGGATCGATCCCCAACTTCTCCGCAACCCCCTCACCCGCTCTTGCGACGGCTTCGTCTTATCCGCCAAGAATCCCTATTACGTCTGGGTTATTCCCGCAGATGATTCGATCAGAGATCATATATTTGTAACCATCTATCTAGATATATGATATACATGTATTTATGTGATAAGATGAGGAGCGAGAGTAACCATGCATAAAAGGAAGAGAGCATGAGAAAATGAGGAAATTAAAATTCCATTTATATTATATGTTGTTAATATTTCTGTTCATTTTTCCGTGATGACGTAACAGTTTGTGGTGTATTGGAAATATTTTTCATGAAATAATAGTGTTGAATTTGATGATGGAATTGCTCTATGTTCAGATACATTAGGAATGAAATATCTCGGATCAGATTATCAATTGATTATCACAGTGGAGTTGAGCATAAAAGAAAAAGGAAAGTTAAAGTGGATTAATAGAACATATATAACGAAAAAAATATATTGTACACTTATTTTAAAAAAAATTTTGTTCTCGGATCCACATTATACCGATGCCTGAAGCAAGAATTTTTAATTTCGATTAGTGAATATGAAGTTCAAGAGTATAATAATTTTCAATTCAAGAATGTAAATGAGAATACTGTACAAATATGCATAAAACAATCCACTAATTTTCATTTTCTCGCTGCTATATATTTTCCACCGAATATATTCACTGCTTTTGTGATCGAAAAGTCGTACGAAAATCGATTCATCATTCTTTTTCCTAATTCCGTGTTTTTTTGTTTTTTTTTTTTCCCCGTTCCAATACAGTAAATGGTGGATTGATGTTTGTCCTTACAGCGTGACCGTGTGCATTGGATCTTTTTTGTCACGTCACCTCACTTGCCCCCCCCCCCCCCCCCCTCACTCTATCTCTTTTGCTACAATGTAACGCGATCTCTCAATCATTCGACCCTGAATGTCACACGCGTTTGACTATCCAACCAACTCCTCTAATTCGCGACACGAAATATACATACTCACATATACATATTTATTTATGTATATTCATGAGCCAATGAGAGAGGTATCAATCGATTGATGCGATCGCTCTTGCGAGTGCTGCCTATACATCAAATTAATTGGAGCACGAGTGAATACTTGGCGATGAGAGTGAGAATGAAAATGAAAACGAAACGCGAGGAAAGACTTCGAAATTTCTGCGTCAGCATGCGGTTAAAAAACTCGTAAATTTCACCTCGCATTTGCATTAACCTGATCTTTTCCATTTATATTCTTTTTTGTCAATCTGTCGTAGGATTGATTGATTTATTTATTTATTTATTCACTGTATAAGTATATGGAGAAATAAAACAAGGAAATAAATGCTGGAGTTTGGGATTTTTCAAGTAGTTGACAGATACAAATTCACTGCACACTTCTGAAGACGTATATATACACGGTTTTATAGCGCGTCAACACAGGGCAATTTACTTCAATTAAGGTCCTCGTGACCTTTTCACAAGATTGGAATCCAACAGGACAAGTATAAAGTAGATGTATACATATACACGTTAAAATGTTATAATCATTCGGAACACGATCGTTGTAAACGTAATAGAGAGCGAGAGAGTGAAAGAGAGAGAGAGGAAGGCAGGGACTATATGAATTTATATAAAATTCTAAAAGACTTTCAACGTTTGTTAAAATTTATGAGACACTACATTTTAATGAGAATCAATAACTAAGAAGGTACTGATCATTAAACCAAATGAAGTGTGTGGGAAAAAAAATGGAGAGAACAATAAATAAATAAACGATGTTGAAATAAATTATTGGTAGAAAACAAATAGAATATTGAAATCATACACATTTTAAATTGTTGCAGCCACATATTAATAGTGTATCATATCGAGTTGTGGCAGAAATTTTTTGAATAAAAATTATTTAAACAACACTTGATAATTGATGCCTTTACTCTCTCAGTCATTCTCACTATCTATTCCTCTCTCCATTTGTTTCTATATTTCATGCGCAGATTATAATTTATCTGATGCGGTAAAACGGCAACCTGGACACACATCAGAGTTGGACAATGACATTGATGAAGGAGGAGAAGAGAATGTGTGTATATAGGGGGATGGACAAAAGCTCAAAATCGTCAATGGTCCGTTGGGATATCAGTGATGAGTCACATAGACATATATATATATATATATATGTGTACCAGTACATATGTATATATAAATTCACCACCCTATTCGTATCAATGCAGAGCTTGTAGTTAGATTGAGGTCATGCGTTCAACTGGCGTAATTACACAACGTGTATCCGAATAATTACAGTTAATTCCTGACACCATATGGACCCAAGGCATTGGAGACTCACTCAAAAAATTATTTAAATTATCTCAGCAAAAAAAAAAAAGATAATAATAATAAAATATGAAAGCACTAGAGCTGAATTAATTGAATAATTTTGCTAATGAATAATGCAAATATTCCGTTGATTTATTCATTGAGTGAAATTGAAGTGTATATATATATATTAATGAGATAAATTTCATAATCCAATCAATATCAAAATGGAATGATCTTGATTATTTGATCAAAAGTAATTTTCACATGGGTAAATTGATATCTTGCGTCAATGACATTCTAAATATTCCAATGATCACGCAATATTCACAGTATAATTTAGTAATATTTCAAAGTATCTAATACCACATGACACACATTTCCATGATCAATTTCATTCATGTAATAATGTCACATAACTTGAATTGAATGGGAAAATAATGCGGAATATATTTTAAAATGAATTCACAAAATTATTCATCTTCAAAATGATAAATATTTATGTTTTTTTTTTTAGCTTTAAATCCCTCTGCAGACAACATTGCACTTATCAATGTCAGAATACTTCAAAAAAGACATCCTCCATTTTCCACCACCTTAAATTCCTTCGTCTAGGTTTCCTTTACTCATTTTTTTACAAACTCGTTAACGTCAAAACATTTTTCCGACTTCATATACGTTGGAGCAAAATGGACTATACACTGAAGAAAAAAATAGAGTGATGGAAGAACTAGAAAAAAAAAAGAGTACGAACGAAAAAATAATCACTATAACCACTCTTCCTTATTTCTCTATGAGTTAATCTCACGTCCATCGTACTTATAGTCCTTTGGGAGGTCGAAAGGAGCAGATATTATTCGAGATATTATGCTATCTCATTTTTATTTGCTAATGAAATAGTTTTCCTCACGAAAGCGTTTCAAATAAAACACTGTCTCATTTTTTATTCTTTTTCCATTAGCTCAAGTTTATTTATTAAATTCACTAAGCGGGCTTCACAATAATTTTTGAAGTCCAGGAGGATGTCAGTTTATTACTTGAGAGCTCGAGAATAAAAAAAAATATACAAGTTGCACAATATAGAATTGAGCTTAATGATTTTTATATATAAACAAAAGCTTTCTCACAAACAACCAAACAACTATCAAACCATTCTCTTTCCATTTATCAACGTCTCAATATCTTACACATTTTTTCTTCCTTTTTGTCATTTATTCCATTCCTTTTTATAACATTCTTACTTTATTCCTCGACCTAATTTGGACCATAGGACCGAAGACCCTCATTCACCATCTGAACGAACTCGATGAGAGATATCACATTCTTACCAATGACTTCTCATTGTCTGTTATTGTTTGTGCATCAAACGAACACACGCTTGTACGTAGATGGTTTTATTATTTTTATGACACTTATAGACAAAATAATGGGAGTAGTTAAGGTTACTTGATTCTATTATCAATAAGGCATTAATAACCTCGATGTGCTCAATTACCTCCTAATAATATGAAATTAATTTTATTTCCAACTATAAATTCACCGCAAATTTAATCATCGACATTATCTAAAATGCAGTGAATCAAAGGGAAGCAGATGGAAAGGAAATGCAATTAAAATGAATGAGTAATAGGAGACAAAGGTGAAAATGGAAGTATCAAAGCATTGAAGGAAAACCAAAAAAAAATGATAATACAAATATAGAAGGCAATCTTTATCGAGAAGTTCTAGTTATCCAACTTCTCCAAGTGCTCGTAAAAGTTATCGAAGCGAAGAAAACTGTGAGATGAGCAATGTAGGAATGGCCATCGAAAGTTGCCTACATAGCGATGTGAGTGTGAAAATGAGACAGGCGTGGAAGGAAGCAAGCAAAGTACAGAGGGTGAGAGGGAGATATAGAAATGCCAACGTTGCAAAGTAATAAAATGTGCTTGAAACAGATAGAATTTACTGAGATGCATAAGTTTGATATTATCTTATGTATGTGGAGAGGAAAATATTGTGAAAATTTTTTTCGTTACATTTCCCCTCCTTATTATAAAAATTGACTGGAAAAAAAATTTTTTTTTTCAAGTACTTGTCAATATTATACAGACGCTGATAACACACAAAATGTTTTTCTGTTACATTAAATTAGATTAAAATTTTACCTCTATGTAGAATGGGATAACCCAGACATTCTCTCTTTATGTTATACTTTCAGACATATATAGACAATGTTCAGACTGGGTGACCACATACTCACGTCTAGTCGTTTCTGCTATTCCTTTTTATCTCGCGGGTTCTGAACGTGACCGCACAAGAGCATTCATGACAAGAGCACCAAGTACGACAAGGTGGATCAGTCTTTAATATAATGCCAAATGCTTTGTGTGCGAGAAACGTGATATGAAAAATTATTTTATGGCGTAAATGAGATGATGAGAACAAATAGGTGAATAAAATGAATACAGAACACATAATAATGGTGATAAATACGAGAATGATTTATTGAAAGTATATTATGTATCAAAAATATTCATAAACAATTAACTTGTAATGATATTGATGTAATAACTGAAAATAATTGCTAGTATAGATCAAATGAAAATATGTTCGATGGATGATCTGGTGCACCATGCATTTAATGAATATTCTTGTTCATTCTTCGAAATAGTCAACAACCCCTAGACTCTTTGTATCAATCTAGGGGTGTTGGCCGGGTCTTGCACGGGTCAGTTTTCGCGCCGTTGACCTGTTTACATTTATATGAAGATATGAATCCATTTCTATCACTAAATATAGATGAATTATAATATACATATAGATGGAGCAAATAACATTACAAACCTATCATTAAATATTTTATTTAAATATTTATTGAAATTGCTACAAAACATATTTGTGGAAAAAAAAACAAGGTCATACCAGATTCCAATCGTGGCGAAGAGCCATCATGACTCCTCGTCTGGGATTTCGGCGTTCCCTCGCTCATCATTTCTTTTTATCGTCTCGCTTCTACCTCCAGAAAGCCAAAAAAAAAACAATAGTTATCACGACTCCCAAATAACAATTGTTGAAATTATCGTTGTAACGATTGTGTTCTTGAAGACTTTTTCCTCGCAATTCACGTTTATTTACTCTTTCTCCTCTAGTACTTTTAAACACTTTCCCCTCGATACTATTTCAACACTTCAATCTAGTTTTCTGCATTTTTGACAATAAATTAGTCGACTATTATCTACAATTCTCAAAATTTCAATTCAATTTCAACATGAATTATATTTTCCGTATATATGCAAATATAATTCATTCGTTGTACAACGCAGTTGATTCCCGCTCGAAAAAAAAAAAAAAAAGTATCACTGAATGAAAATAAAGAAAATAAACAAAACTATTTGAACTATTTTGCCAGTTTAAATTGTTGAATGCACATTGGACGATTCGACACAATAACGCGGGGGTAAAGGATAAAGAGGGCGCCGATGTGAAACACTGGGAGAGTGTGTCACTAGCGCGGGGTTGGCAGGCAAGAGACTACTCCACCAAAGAGAGGATGCTTTCACTCCGACGCGGGTTTATGATGAGTAGTAGTAGGTTGCAGCCGCGCGACCCCCGAGAGATCCACCTCACGCGAATTGCGGCCTCAACGACGCAGCTTCCATCGGGGCTGCCGAACGTGGTCGATAACTCCGCGTAGCACACCAGTCTAAACCAGGCGTTTCCCTCTGATGGTACTACCTCGCATATGAATCTCGAACAAATGTTAGCTATCAACACACAACAATCTTTGTCTTTCTACCCGGCCAAAAGTGCGCAAAAATTACCAAATAAAAATTAAACATTTTCAATTCAATTTGCAATTCACGTTATATTTATCTGAATAAACTCAATCTATCTGTCATTCGTTCTCTTATTCTCGTCGTGTTGAAAATTAAAATTGAGTCACGACACGGTCGTACAACCTGATCGCACTTTTGTATTACCCACGAGATCACAGTCCAAGCGATAGAGGGCGTGTAATACTTCGTCAGACTCGTCTTCAGATATTTCTCTCTCACCAGGCTTCGTACACCACCATCCGTGACGTCCCGGGCGCAGTAGAGCTACCCGCCCGCTTCTCCACCCTTGTCCCGCGCATGCGCTTAATTAAACCTGGACCAGAAGTGAGAGAAGAAGTGAGAGGAGATGATTGTGTATATATATATGTGTCTCTGGCGCGCGCTTCTTGCTTCCCGGTCTACCCCTATGGTATACCTGGTGGTGGCACAGAGGTAGATAGAGGAGGTAAAATGGGTGGTGGGACAATCACCAAAAGGAGTGAAAGATATATAGGTTATGTATTTATATATATATACATATATACGAATGTTGAAAGTGCCCACTAGTGGTTGGACCAGGCCGCGGGAATTGCTATCCAATAGCTATAAACTATTGCGGTAAATGTACGAGAGAATGATGATAAATATGGTAATTACTTGGAGAAGATGATTCATGAAAACAATTGATGAATATTCAGATATGAAGATGGAAATATTGTATAAAAATTTATGTACTGGAAAAGGAAAAAAAAAGGTTTTTCTCTTTGATATTCATCTCGCTATTGGCTGAGTTTGGTTGAGGAGATTTGGCAGACGTTAGGAATGGATTGGATAATATGCATTCAAATATCAGAAAAAAATATATGATACTTCAATTGGTTTTACTATCAAACAGGGGATGGGAAATAATTTTCAAGTTTTGTGCCAATGATCACCAAGTTGATATTGAAAAAAAAAAAAATAAATAATTGTGTAATTAAGTTATTGACAATTTATGTGAGAGAAAATCAATTACATGCACTCCCATATAATAGCGCACAATGAAACAAAGGTTTTTTCGGATCGCAATTATTTTGTTTTTGTGGCTTATGTGAATTTATGTTACTGGACTTTTAATTTTTTTTTTATCTCATCCTCGTCAATAACAGCAGCAACGAATAATAGAAAAAAAAAAAAAACCTCATGTAAAAGTAGCACAGAAAGCCGATAAAACTTGAACTGAAAAAGAGTGGAACAAAATATTGAGAATAAATCTCCGGGATTTGGATTTAAATTCGCAATATATTTCCTCCCTTCTCCTCTTTTATTCCGTATTCTCGTAAATCGAAAATGAAAACAGCGGAAAAATAGTACAAAGGAAAATAAAGTCAAAAAAGATCGCCAAGCTCAAAGAGTTTGTGCGAATTTTATTTTTTTTTTTTACTTTTTTCTTCTTTAATTTATCCCTGTTCTCACAATTATTTCTTTCATTATGATTCAACGGTTAGATTGGGAGGCAACCAGCGCAACTAGATATGAGTGTACGTAGCATACTGCTTCTCATCAAAAATTTTTGCGACCGTGAACACACAAGTTTTTCTGCTTTAGTTCCCATTATCATTATCATTGCGCCGCGCCTTCTACAGTCAATATAATCTCGAGCTTTTCAATTGCCACGTCCCCGTGGGCCATGTTCTACTCTTCGATCCTTACTCCATCGTTGTCTCTGTGATGCTGAGGTCAGGAAGCATGGGCACCCAACGTCATTCTGAATTCAATGAGACTCAACTGTATACGTGACGCAGGAGACATTGGAAAATCTGTCATATGGTTCAATTCATATCATTGAATTTAATCGCTTCATTTCATCATAATTAGTCAGGTTTTAAATTAAAAATTGATTTTCATTATCGGGAATTGAATTACCCATGTCAGATTTTAAATATCAATTGAGATAATAAATAACACTGGAATTCATTTATTATATTTATTTTGTGATTATTATACAAATGCGATTAAAAAATGATTCAAATTGATTTTAATAACAACGCGAAGAATCCACTTTAACCTCATTATGTACTTAATAGAAGTGCTCCAATATTAGAAGATTAATTGTTTGATGAAATTGACTAGAAGTAAATACGATTTGGCAGCTGATGGATGTACAATTCTTAATTTTTTTAAGACAATTACAATATCAGTTACAATTTATTTGTTCCTAAAAAATTCGTTGCTAGCTGAGATGTTTAGCTTCATATCAATATATTTTTCAAAAACGATAATTTGCAGATTCATGACAAAATATATCTCTACATCACGAGAGTTTGTCAAACACTTAATGTGATTTCGCCACTCCTGGTTGCGGTGACGACATTCTCACGATCACTTAGTCTAAGACTTTGAGACACACGAGAATGATTCATTATTAAAACCCAAGCTTTATCCAACCACTGTGAAATTCGCGAAATTTCACACAAGGATGAACCCTCGAAAAATTAATTCTATTGTCTTTCAGAATTGTGGGTGACATTCAATTTATATAAGGACAAAAATTTATTTTCATGTAATATCTCTTGATTGTAATATTCTTTATATAATCAAACTTTATTGAAGTTTGATATATGTCGGACACATTTATTCTACTTATCAAGTTACGACAACTCTGCTCATGAACACAAATCCTATTTAATCCTACCATTTGAATGCGACCAACTTATGAACGACAACGATCCTGAAGTATAAGTTAAATCATTTTATCTCGAGTTTAATGCATGTATATAAAACAGGTAAACTAATTCAACAGAAATTGGATATGATTGGTTTGTTCTTTAACGCGATTTTCATTGATATTATGATAGAGCAATGTTAATTTGTTTATATTGTAAAAGATATATTATATCTGAACACACTATTGTATGCATAATTTTTTTTTTTACCGCTTCATAACCTTTGCCGTGCAATTACTATTAATTGCAATCATTTCAATTAAGCACGTTGAATTCTGTTCTTTAATGTTTGCTCATTAATTTATTTACTCCCTGCAAAATATCGCGACGATAATTCCATTGAAATATATTTTCATAGCGTAATAAATACAATTGTACAATTATTAAAATTCAAATGTTATTATATAGTTTATATCATTATTAGCTTCTTGAGAACATGTACATTTCTTCATAGAAAGTTTATAAAGGTCTCGTCATCGGACGTTTTTTTTCTTTCGGGACATCTGTCGCTCCATGCTTTGTTTTCGACCTTTTACTATTTTTTATTCTTCTTATATTCATTTCCATTTTCCCGGGAAACTAATCATATATTCGGCTCGATGCTTTTGCACAAACGCGGCGCACATGACACGAGACCAATGACGAGAAAAGTTTTTCATCCGAAAACTGAAAACGAAGAAAAAAGTTTCGAGCACCATCCGCATAAACATAAATGTTAAAAAAAATATTTACATATCATACTCCTCAACAACTTCTATAACACGATAACAGAAAAGTGCAAGGTATGGATCAAAGAGTCATGTGAAAATAAAAACAGATAATAATAAAATATAGAGGAAAAAATGGGCTTAGTAAAAACCTGCAACAGGGGGAATGGACAAAGAAATGGGTCAGCGGGTGATTGCGCACCGCACCCTGCCCTGTGCTCGAACACTACGACGCTTGCGTATCGTAATGCTCCCGGGTTTTACGTCACGAGGGTGTGACGTCACACGCAGGGGATGAAATTCTCCGTTGATGGAGAGTGACTGAGTTGGAGGATGATGACACTAGGGGGCGGCATAATAGTTGGATTCAAAATCTTCTTTCTTATATCTACCATTCTTTTGTCGTCATGATGAATTAATGTCAATACCTAATTGTAATTTATCGCATAAAAATGTAGGAACAGAAAAACGGTACTGAATAAATTCCTAAGTAATTTAATAAAATTATCCGAAGCTGACGAGGTTGAGAAGGTTGCAATTATGTCAAGTTCAGTCGCCCGTCAAAATGTAAACATTTCTGAACATATTTGATATTTGCAATGGAAACCAATCCAAGTGCCATCATGGAGGACGTACAAATACAGATGAGCGCGGTATTTGAAGTAATTCCATCAAGTACTTGATGGAATCAGCGGGAGGAACTGTGCTATCAATTATATTAATGACATATACTGATGAATTGGAGAAAAATACAAAATTATTGATAGTAGTATTCTATAAATCTATAAATCCTAGATAGTCTCGAATATATTTTCAAATTAACAGTACTGTAGTGAACATTATTGTCGCAAATTTATCTAATCTTTGATTTGATGATGGAACCACCTTGATATATATTGGCCTGGTTTTATTTGATGAAGGAATTTAGTATAGAAATGGTAAATGGCGTAAAAGCAGTTGGGACAACGCTAAGAACTATAAGCCAACACACGTTATTCAAGCCATTAACGATGCTAAAGTACAATGAAACACCGGGCACATTCATGCATTGTATTCTCGTGGTATAAGGTAGGTAGAACAGTGGAGAGGAAGACAGAGAGAAAAGTGGTGCAAGAATTCGAGATCGTGTTGGAGGCTGACCTAAGCGCGATGCAACCACTAGATATTCGATAAAACTCGTTGCGATATAGTTGTTGAAACGTATCGCGTTAGTTTTTTACTATCTTTTTCTTTTATAAATTTTCGACGAATGAAACAATTGAGTTTCATTGTGTCACTGTACATCATCGGTAATTTGATAATTGAATAGAAATCACTGCGGATATATCAACAGTAAAATTCTGGAGTGAATGGTATCGTTTTTTTTTTTCTTTTCGTTTTTTGCGGTTTAAGTTCAAGAGTTGTAGGAGGAGGAAGAGGAGGAGGAGGAGAAGACAGCACAGCCTAGGAGTTGGTTGAATTCGAACGACGGTGCGTTCAAGCAAGGAATTTCACGATTGAAATCTCAACGAGCACGGTTCAATTCAATTTCACTTGTCCTCGTGGGTTTACTCGTGGTCGTTGTCTACATTTTCCCAGCTATTTCTATCTGCAGATAATCGATTGGAAATTCTAATTTATTAGAATGCAGAAGCTGGAAGTAAGCCCAAATATATATAGTTTTGAGTACGAGTTTAAAGGTGCCAACATGTTCCATTCTGTTCTTCATGTTTTGCAGATGAGGGTAAGAGAGAAAAAAAGAATGACATTTTATTCTCAAAGTTCCATAATTTTCTCTTGATTCTATGCTTATCTTTTTCTTCTTTCACAATTTCCAACTTTTGGCCGATATACACATGAAAATGTGTTTCATTTTTGTGGGTGATTGTGACAAAAAACTTGGAAACTTGCCTCATGTAATATATTTATCTCTTGTCCAAATATTAATAATGAATATAAAAAATTTCATAATACTTACAAAATTGTCTAATGAGAAATGAATGAAAATTACATTGGCATTGGAATGATTCTACCACGGTATTCTAAAGAAAAACCCCTTTTAATCATTTATTTATTCATGAAGATTGACACATTTTCCAAAACAACCACATAGTATTTCTCGGGGTATTAGAATACCCCGAAAATTTCAAAGTTACCCATCGATAGTCCCACTTGTTTATGAGACCACAAAATCAAACGAAATTGCACGACTGAGTATGTTCGTATACGTAGATGCCTATACACATATGTATAGAGCATGAGTATCGTTCTGAAAGCCACCAATTGACCTCGAATTCAACGATAATCATGTCAAAATCCGTGTCGATTCTCTCTCTTTCTCTCTCTCTCTCTCCATACCGATGCACTCACATAGAAATTACTATCAGAAAAACCATTCACTATACATGCTTATATTGGAAAAATTGTCGACCTGTTCAGAAAGTTTTAATGATTGAAAAAAAATTGAATGAGAGAATAAAAATAAATTTAATCGCATATCCAATTCGCATTTCCTTGCTCGTCCCTGTTTCCACATATATATTCACTATTCCATCGACGCTGCATGCACAATTAACTGATGATGCGCGCATGGAATAGTAAACTCGTGAATAATTCAACGAAAATACATAAAAAGCGATTTCGAACATCGTGAGCTTTTTGGCAATTTTGCGAAAATCAAGAGCGTCGTGCAATTATAATCTTCGACAAATACAA
The DNA here is from genome assembly GCA_958496275.1 of Zele albiditarsus. Taxonomy (NCBI): domain Eukaryota; kingdom Metazoa; phylum Arthropoda; class Insecta; order Hymenoptera; family Braconidae; genus Zele; species Zele albiditarsus. The sequence continues at coordinate 17,566,723 of OY292409.1, forward strand.
GTATAGAATGTAAGTATTTTGAGATTCAAGGATGCATATCGTAATTTCGCTGGTAGAAATTGCCGAGGAATTGTCATGAATCTAACTGGGCGCGAGTTATCAAGCTCAGAATATTCCTTCAAAACTGCGCCATCTGTGATACTGCACATGACTCGAGTTACTTGTAGTCGATGGTGGGATGTCGAGACCTCCCTTCATAATCGTATTATATACTTTCATTGTAATTCATCAATTATCACGCTCTGAAAAGTTGCGAGTTTAAATATAATAATTAATACGTAGTATACAGTGATTGGATTTTTAATATCGATCCATCAAAAAAGAAAGATGATTGAAATGAAAAAAAAAAAAAAAAATAGAATTTGACATCAAGATAAATTTTATTAGATTTTCTGGATATGAATTCCTTCCTGATCGTAGCAATATGTATAGTCTCCATATTCCTTCTAAGTCTTCAAAATCACGATTTATACTTGCTCTCAAATAAATGGAATTTTCATTGCATGAATCGAAGACTTAATACTCCAATCATCATTATACCCGTATACTTTTATTTACCCAATATTCCAGTTCTGGCCACTGCTGGGATTGAATTCCTACCTTTCACGAAACGATCGACTCGTCTCTATACTCTCAATATAATATCGTCGAATAACGAATGAAATTGATATTTGCCGTCTATTAAAATTATACATATATTGAGTCTATACGAAACAAAATGAAATAGTGAAGAGCTTTTTCATTCAATCAGATAAATACAGATATGCAATCTAGCATCTGTTAATATAAAGGATAGGGAACAAATTTTAGAATTTAATAATTGACGAAGAAGAAATTTCGCTTCGCAAAAGTTATCTGATGAACTTGAAAGATAATGATCCTTTGAAACTCTCGATATATATGAAGCCAACGAAGCGTGAGTCTCTCAACATGAAAGATTGTAAGAAGAGTGTAAAAATCTCGAATAGACTAGTATAGTAGACTAAGCGAACGCGCGCGCTGCTTAACCGAGAAAATTTCCTCTCTCAACCCATCATCCTTTTTGCACTCCCAACCATTTCATAGTTCTCTCTAGCTTCCTTCTATTCACAAAATTCCAAACGACAAATCGATACACCGGAGTCTGCGTCTCTGGAGCACACAGTTATATTCTTCATTACCGTTGGTCGGTGCACAATTCACTATATTTGTAAGTAGTGTGTATATATTTTGCTGTCCGATACACAGATACAAACATGTATGAAGGATATAAAGGGATAGATGAAATCGACTTGTGATAAGACGAGCTTTTAGGTGGATTAATCCCACCGAAACACTGAGAGAAAGATATCATGTATAAGAAATTAAAACATGCACCACGATATTGTACCATTGTCAATTCTCAACTTGAATATATCTTTGTGATAAACGGGAAGCGAGGTGTAAAAAAACTTTATGGAGAAAGAATTAGTTTTCCATTATAGTTTCCAAGAGGGAATAGACGTGAAGACACGAGAAAGAAGCTTCTGGCTCTATATTGCTGAAAATGTTGAAGGCTTTTCATACAATTCTTTGTATCTTTCGGTTGAATGTGACATTGAGTGAAGAAATAAATTTCCGAAAATGTATTCGGTAATAAAAAATGAGATATGAGATTTAAATTTGATAATTTTTCAAGAGACTTGGATTGAAATATGTCGAATGAAATTGAAATAAAGTTCCCCGTGGGAATATAAATGTCATATCAATGATACGATTTTATTTATTGATTGAATTGTTATTCCCATCAAGATGTCAGCGATGAATGATGAAATAAGTTTCCATTTACTCCTCTAGAAAAAAACATGAATACAATAATTCGGAAAAAAATTTTACTTTTATATTAATTTTTTTAGCAAGCAATTCTATTTATGCAATTTCCTATGGTTTGAATATTTTACCGAGATAATCTATAACTTTTCAGAATGCTAGTGAATACGGATTATATTGAGTCTCTATTGACAAATGAATAACTTGTGAGTAACATGAAAATTCGGTCATGGAAAATCGTACAATTTTGTGGGATCGATTGAGAATATTAAGTGCCCTAAGAGTTCTTTACCCAGAGTTTTCTTGATGGAATTTCATTATTCTACAGAGAGTGTTCATCAGCAGGAGGCTGACTTTCAGATACATTCCATTGATTGAAAGAGAAAAAAAGTTTGCTTAGTTTGTTTGATTTTTTAATCAAATCAAGAAATGAAGTAAAAACGGGAAAAACAAAAGGAGTAAACTCCCAACTGTATGCATAAATAATTTCCATTTAATTCTCCCTATACATACAAGGGAAATATGCTTTTCAATTATTTATTTTCATTGCTTTTTTTCTTTCCTGTCGTTCACGCATATTAAATCAGTTGATGCAATTTACATAGCATAATAAAAATATTTGCTCGCAACGTCATTCATTGGAAACAAGAGGCCGTAATTCAGGCCACAGCATTAATTGTGAACACTCAAATGTGACAGGTCAAATGTAGCGCACAGTTATCAATGCACCAACACACATATGAATACTCACAAAACATACATACAAATCGAATGGACAAGGTGGACATGACACAGGGTGCCAAACAATCGGAGGTGCCCACATTCTGGCACTATAGCATTTTCCAATGCAATGCAATGTCTACTTTATGTTCCGGCTGATATCCCGCAAAACAGAGTGACCCTCTTCCCCATCCCATGCCATCAACCCCCATTGCACACGCTATTTTCGTTGTATATATATAGACACCGACTATCGGCCATCGAGCGCACTCGACCTCGTTCGACCTTCTCGAATTTCCTGGCGCAAGTGCACGGGCTCGTTAGTTGGAATTTTTTTTCCATTTTTCTTCTCTTCTTTTCAGCCACTCACCATGGCCTAAACTCACTTATGAACCATCCAATGCAACCTCTTTATGAATTGAATTAGCGATGCACAATATATTTCAATTAATTGCTCCTGTGTATCAAAGGAAATAAAGTTTTACCGGAATTTTCCACAAACCCGTTGATAAAGGCATTCTACTTTCAATTTACTCAAAAATCATACTTGAAATAGAAAAATTACAAAGGAGTATATGGTAAAAAGTAAAAATGATACAACTTCATTACTATACATGCATACATCAAATATATGTATGTGCGGATTTATATATATATATATTTGCGCGAAACGCTACCGCGTTTCTTGATATAGAGAATATAGTAAGACTCCGCCTTTTGTCAGTTTCTAGCATGAAAAAAACTCTATCCCTCTCTCTTGCCCGCTTCCCCTATCTTTATCTATCCCCGGCGTGACTCGCTTTTCCGAAAAGTGCCGAAAGTCGCTTCACTATCTGGGTCGCAAACTCGACCCGGACTTTAGTTCATATACCTATATACACATACATATTTCTTTATCTATGTATAGAAAAATAAAATAACCCATCGCTTTGTGAAGTCTGGCTGTGTCCAAATGTTTCAAAAACAGAGACAGGTTGGCGCCCGTACACTTTCGCACTAATTCGCTATTGACAATTTTCGAAATAAATTTACATGACATAAGTCGAAACAAAGGGTATTAATCAAATTAATAACTTTTTAATGAATATCTGAACTAATTCTCATGAATATATAAACTGTACAACAGCCTAAAATGAGTAAAGTGCACATTAGACTTTGCAATCACAACCAAGTTTCACGTTATAACTTTGGTAGTAGAATCCACAACGAAATTGCGCACAAGCCCTGAATCCCATCAAGAAACTCGAACTCTCTTGTTCAAAGACCAAATTCAAAATGGCACCAAGAGCCTCATCTGGCATTCTATTGTTCATCAAACGTCTCCTGGGATATATCTTATATATATATATATGTACATGTGAATATGTTCCATAAATATATACCTATAGGTGATTATGTATGAGGATCAAGAAACATCAATCAGAGCCAGTTCACGCGGCGTAATTGCAATCGATTTCGGAAATCGAGCATCATATATATTGAATATTGAGTTGGTATAATACTTTGGGACAACAACCAGAAGTGGCAGATTGCCAGCACACTTTTTACGGCTCATTGTCCAATAGAGGATGAAAGAGGGAATAAGGATGTAGAGATCTCTTAAACTTCACATATATAGAGGTATTGAACGTGTAAATAGGTTGAAATAGTCGGGTATTGAGAACCATTTCAAGAAGAAGATCCCGTGGGGTCTAACAGGAATTGTGTGATTGAACTACTGTATTAAAGCAGAACAGTGAGCGATTTTATTTTATTATATATTAGTTCTCGTATAGGGACACTATATATTTTGTGGCGCGATAATACAAGGGAGTGTCAGTGTGATACCACGTGTAGAATATATGTATATATAATCATTGATTAATAACTCAAAACTATTGTTTATTGCTGTGAGAATGAAAAAGTCCGTGAATTGAATTTAATGAATTTTCAACTGTGTGATACAGTCATTTGACATTGAATTGTTATATTTTCTATATAGAAGTGAGATCACTGGAATTTATTTCAACAGATATATTTATCAATTCAACAGAATATTTTCAAATTGATTCAATTTTTCTTTCTCTTTGGAATTATGAATCGTCAAAATTTGTAGCTACAATTTTCAATTAGCAACAGATTTCAATAGAAAAAAAAAACGTATCAAATGAAAATGGGAATAAGTATTATATCATATTATAAACATGATAGTTATATTGGTAGTGTAAATTCGCGTTAATGCACGTTGTTTTATATAAATAGAAATTCGGACACGACTCTGAGCTGAACGCAAATCCACAATGGGAGTGTGCGACACCCAACAATTTATCTGTACACCCCTGTTCCTCCTTTTCGACGCGCAGTTTGCGGCCACTCGTGGTCTCATGCGGATGGAAATGAAGTAAAAAAGAGGAATGAAAAAAAAAAACAAAAAATATTATACGTATATACGTGTGTAAGGGTGAATTGTACGAGTAAAATAAATTGTCACTATCGTCGAGGAAAAATTACCAGTGTATAAAAGTAGAGGGGCGGAGGAATGAAAGGGACAAAAAATAGAAGAATGGAGAGGTGTGGTTTGAAATTATACTCTAGGGTGAAAGAGAGAAGAATATAAAAAATAAAAAAAAACCTGCGCTGCCAAACTAAAATTTCCTAACCCCAATTTTTTATTCTTCACTGTAAGATCATCTATCATTTTTCCCACATATGTTTCATGTATATGGAAAAATGCGATAGAGGCACGTCAAATACACTCAAAATGATTGCTTTATAAACGGAATGAATGTATAAAGACGAATAGATTTGGTTAGGTTGTTGTACTAGTTTATGATATCGGTCGCAAGAAATTCATGAGAATGAAATCGAGTGTTAGTTTTATATTTATCGCCAATAATTACCTATGTTAAAAATAAAGGAGAATTTATTTTGATTATTTATTCATATTTTTCATCAACTGCTCCATTAAAAATTGCCTGGAAATCTCTATGGAGGTGTTCCACTCTTTTATTAATTTCATTTTTATGAAACAGCGAATTAGCAAAAAAAGAAAGAAGGATTTTTTTCTCCATTCACAATTGCTGTAATGCCCTCTCATAATAAACGCAAGAATTATTATTTTCTATTGGCATCACAATTTCAACAACACTTAATTATAATAGTCGTTCCTTTGACGCTATTGATATTATTCGTCATATTAACTACAAAAATGTAAATGATTTTGGAGCGGAAACTTGAGGTCAAATTAAAATTAGATGTCGACGAGATTGACAGCCAATCAGAGGCTTGAAGAGACAACGACAATATGACACTCAAAATTTAAATAATTTAGGCCATCATTCTTTCAACATAACAGAAATTTCTTCAGAAATATTCTGGTAACTTTTCTCAAAAATATACTGACACAGCACCACATTTCACGAAAAATACTCTTTCGAAATTTATTCCCTGTTCATTGATAATTTGATACTCACCCATGTGGCATCTCTGTATTCTCTTTTTCTTATTCCATCTCGTTTTCCTTCACGCTTTCTTTCTATTAATTTACATATTTTTCTATGTATTCATTTAATTTGTTTTCTTTTTTCCTGCTTCAATATCCATCGACATCAGACGTAGAAATTGGTTACAGAGCATTACCTGAATACTTATTTAATGTTAAAGTTATAGATATTGAACTGACGTTATACGATGGGATGGTTCTGGGTAACTATTATTGGCCCAATTTACTATGGTTTACTATCATGCGCTGTAGCGAATATCGTTCACGTATACCTACATATATAAATATAGTTCAACGAATGTAGTTCAACTCTGAGGGCTTTTCTACAAGCCTGTGCAACTGCTGGCGAATGGATCGCGACCGGATATTGCCATGTAATCGGTTTATGGCGCTTGAATTTTCACGAGAATGCAAGATAGGACGGAAAAGCTTGAGTGTATAGTGCCTACTATCATACATAACGCGATGGTATGCACAGGTATATAGAGAAATATTGTCCTGTGAAATTGTTTTCAGGAAATACATATATGAAATAGACAGTGTAGGCGGGTATTCGAGAAAACGATATTCTCAACTACAGTGTCGAAAACATAAAACTGTTATCGACTTTGTATATCGCGCAACTCCAAAAACATCCTGGTTGATATATAGAAACGTTTACAGCCTTTCACAATTTTTGTGTCCAATTATTATGATATTTTTTATTTTTTATGGGAGATAAAAATTTGTAATATGAAATCTTAACTTCACAATTCGACTGAGTGACAAAGAAAAAAACTCTAAAGCAGAATCGTCATTCATTACTTACAACATAAATGTTTCAGATTAAATTGCGCACAAAATTCAAAATTTTTATATAGGTGTACGTGTCTCCTCACAATTGAATTTCAATAAAATAAAAATAAATCATCATAATGGATGTATTTGGCCGTGAACAAGAATTTTCAAGTAACATGCATATGATGTCTACATATATTTATCGGACTTCAGTAACAATGAATAATGGCGGAATGTGCGCAACATTTCTCGTCAAATGATGATGAATTAATGCATACGGACGTAAATGAACGGGCGCTCGGATGACACTCCACCACTCTAACATAACTGTCCGATAACATCAGTTCAATAAAGTCACTAAGTATTAGATTAATTCGAACGCTGACCTGGAGCTCATCAAACAATATCCGTATATATGAAGACGTAATTTTCATACAATATACAATCATCACACGAATTATGAAAATAATCATTTATATAGATGATGAGTGTTGTATGGACAAGTAGCGGGTCTTATCTATCAAATATATTTTAAAAATCCATAAATTTTGTCTTAAATATTCGAGTAAGTCACAAATGATCGGTTATCTATTTATAATTTGGTCTGCCTTAAAAAATAAGAGCAAACATTCTCATTCAGTCAACGTCTTTATATAGAATCACCAGTAATAATATATACGAATTCATTATTTTTGTTTTTCTTTGAGAGTAGCATGAAAGGACCTAACTCATAGCTTCGATAAGTCTTGGACTCTTTTTAGAATTGAAGCCACTATATACTTCCCGATTGCTCAACCATATCCGCGCATAAAACTCACTCATATATATATATATATATATCCCAATTTTTTTCTCTCCAAAAGAATATATAAAGACCACGTCGAAAATTCTCTGCGACCCACATTTCCCTCGCTTTTGTTTTCCACTGTGTTTATATTTCTTATGCTCTCTCCAATCTTCTCATTTATGTTTTCTCTACATACACAACCCAATTGATATTTAAAACACGACCAAAGCACAATGCACAAAGAGTATAAATGTTCTGCGTGCTATCACATCGCAGTTCGATATTTATTTTTGAATCTTCATTCCTTGAAATGATGGCAAAATCCAACTCTTGACCTTCAATGCTATTATAATCTCTCTTTCTCTTAACACTGCAACACAACGATTATTCGGATGCATTATAAATGAAGGAGGATACGGTCTTGAAGATACAGTGATATAAAAGGTGAAAATGTAATTCGGTTTCCGGTTATAGAAACTTCTCAGTCAAAAGAGATGACTTGCCCCAGCTTTCGCTATCCAGATTGTATAAAAGCTCTTCACGGCAATGCCCTACCAATGAATTCAACTTGCAACTGAACTCGTTTGGAAAAAAATAGACTTGCATCCTGCATTTAAAAAATAAGAGTCTATATATTAATATATCGATTATATTCTTGGATTAATCATCGTTCATTTCGAAAAGAAAGGAAACAAAAGTTTTGATTAAATGTTTTCATTTTTTCTTATTGATATGTCAACATGTAGGTATTGTACATTGAACATATGTATATAAAAGGGAACAATATGACTGTGAGAACGGTGAAGAGGAGGGCGGATGGTTCCCAATAGCGTGTATAAGAAAAGTAAAGCGTATCATCACGCTTGGTTTAATGCGAGAGCATCGTTGGTTGGATAACGAAAGCCTGCAACGACTCCGACGATGACGACGTTGCGCGTCCACCCAGTCACAGTAGCAATGTGTGTATTTTACGATCATAATATGTTGGGTGATGAGAGGTGAGAAGAGTGGGAAGCCTCCGCACGACATATAAATGTTTTATGAGTGCAACAATGTGACCTCCATTAAATACCTATATCAAGGTTTTTTTATATCAACATTCAAGAATTTTATCCGCGCCACTCTTTCACATATCTATTTTTCATGTTGATTGAGATGGTTAATTTGAATATCATCAGGCGAGAGATTCAATATAACTCTTAATCATATTTAAAATAGTGTTTCCCCGAGTATTGTCTATCTTGAAGAAGCTATAGAGCGTTTCAAACATGTGAATCTTTATGTATCCCTTCTAAAGTGAGTAGGGCCCTACTTACACATTTACTAAATACGTCTTTGTGTGGTGAACCGGCTGCAGTTCAAAAAAAAGTCTTCTTAATTTGATCCTTCCAAACTTTTTCGAGGAAGAAAAGAATATAACTCGAATATACCATCAATCGTAGTTCTGGTAGGAGACGTCAACTGAATATGAATATTTTACGACACATTAACATTAAGAAAAAAATGCAACAGTTTAGTATTGAATAATAAACTTTTTGGTGCTGACTTTTTAAAGATAAGTTTTGATCATTTAATTCATGTCACACAACCGCGCAAATTTTAGTAGCGGTGTGTAACATTTTAATGACATTATCGTATTTATTCAACGGCTTCAAACGTTACACTCCAAAAGTATTTAATGAAAAACTCTATTTTAGAAAATATTGAATATGCTACCATCAACGTATGCATATTCATGAATTAATTTCATAATTTCAGGTATTGGGGACTGTCCCCTCAAATATCAAATTAAAAATAGGAGTTATTTTCATCTCAATAATTTATTATAAATGGAAAATACTCTGTGGGATATGGTAATGCATTTAATAAATATGATAATAACCCTACGATATATCTGAATAAATTATCTTCAAATATTTACATTTCACTGAAGAACATAATTCTGAGACGATAGAAAAACATTAATAACTTAATAATAAATTAAGATATGATAAAACATAATTATTTTCTGAAATACTAACAGAGACATACCATTCGATTTTCTGTATTCTTCAATATTTTACGAGGAGATACAATCAAGAGTTGAAGAATGTATCGTAATCAACAAAAATTTCAATTACACGAATACATGTACAGAAATCATATAGACAATCACATAAAAATAAAAATTTATTATCTCTTGAGTAAAACTGTAGTTTATTTGACGAGTAGATATAAAAATTAGTTGCAGTGTTAAGAGTATAATTTTATTAAATTGAACCAAAGAAATATTACTTCTATGTGTTGAAGGAAAAAAAAAATAATCTGTGCATTGATCAATCACTTAACTACTACAATGTGACTGTGAGCCCAAAGCAATAAATCTTGTTCTTCAACCAATTTGTACGACTACAACAAGAAGAAAGGAGGTATCCGAAAATATGATTGTACTTTAACAAAACATAATCATGCTTGATAATCTACCAGAGCTAATTAAGATAACACAAAAGATGTTCGTAGTTTGGAGATGTCGAGAAACTCACGCGCCATCTTTCACTTTCGACATAATCATTAATATATGATAAAAAAAAAAAAATATCAGATAAAAATTAATCCACGATCCATAAAAAGATTATCAAAACTATTCATATACGTACAAAATTATCACTACACAATACTCGTATCTATCTCTTGTCATCAACATTAAAAAATATATCAGGCCATGAAAATAATGAAAATGACTAAAACAAATGATGAAATAATTTGTTTCAATGAATTTACTTGCCTTCAACAATTTGCTCCTTTGTCGCCAGAATTAGCGGAATTGCGCCCGAAGTACTCATTATTACCGAGTCCTTTTAGCCTTATCAGTAATAATATGAGTGAACTCACACACTTATAATGCACGCTATTGTCCAATGATAAACATCTAGACGCCCGTCAACGCGCACAACGTCACGATCGATTTATTGGATGAGAATGACAAGAGCCACGGGAACAAACTATTTTTAGATATTAACTCTGAATTTGTCGGAAAAACGCGCGTAAACGCTGAAATAAGTAGTATAATACTTGTTATAGTAGCAATGACGACGCTATAGTCCGGCCGAGTGAGTAGAGAAAAAAATATATCGATATCTTGTCAGACGCTGTCTTTATACATGTATGACAATCACATATATATAAATATGTTATTAACATACATATGTTTGTTGCGTTTCTGTTGAATATCGAATAAATAGGTCAACGGAAATTCCAAATTATTTTCATTTAATATAATAAAGAGTTAAAAGTACACTATATCTTTTAGATATCAATTGTATATTTATTGTATCAACATACGATTTCAATACGAATAGAATAATACGAACACGTACACAAACCTCTCTCACAAACAACTGTTGGAACCTCTCAAATTATTTTTGAAATAATAAAGAAACAAGAACCTGACGAAATTCATCGCGTGAAATTCATTAAATTTCAATTAGTGGCCCCTCTAACAAATGAAACGTGATAAACTGAGTGAAAGTTAATACAGAACAAATAGTGGTAAAGTACATATGATTTTACGATTGTTAATCCAATCACTCTTTTCACGAAGAGAATGTCATTATAATAATATCATTTTAATGTATTACATTTTTTTTTTTTACATAAATATAATTGGTCAGTTGCCATATATCTATTTCACGTTCATGTATATACTAGATAGAATATATGAATTTCGCGGACGCTTCACATATACGATTGAGATCAATCATCGATTCCAATATTTATATTGCGGCCCTACCTGAATGAATGAATGAACCCAACAATAAAATATAGCGTAAATAAAATATAAAAGTTCAACAAAACACTTTTCGTATCATTTATTAATTTTATTTCCAAACTGTTTTACGAAATGAAATTTATTCCAATATTGCAAGTGAGAAAGGTTGTGATAATTCATTATTATTTGTAACAAAAAATTAAATGTTTATTTAAATAATTTCTCTTTCCTCCTTTACATTTATGAGAATTTGATCGTCTGTTGAGTCGCTATCATCGACAATATACCTTGAGGCGAAGGAACCCGCGCGTAAACTGACGAACGCGCCCGAAGCGTCACCACACGGCGAAAAGGTTATAAGCTCTGAGTATGACTATCAAGAGAGTAAGAGAGATATGTTGAGGTGAAGTGAGAGAGAACAAGTGATTTCCACGTTTGACGGGGGTATTTTGCCCCACTCACCTGATATTCATGTGGGGTGCGCATCCACCTACGACCACCACCACTGTACCAACTCTACACTACCCGAACTTATACGATGACGCCAAGCCACCCTGTTAGGTGTCCGTTTACTTCTATACTGCTCAACCTACTTGTCCATTCACTTTTCCCTAGGCGGCGCGACGATTCGCTCGCTTATAATAACAGCACTTTTGTTTATATACATATAAACAACTAGAAACATTGTCAAACGACTTCGCATATGTGAATAGAGTGAAATGCTCTCGCGGTTATGAAGTTAATTAATAAAGTTTTCATTTATACTCAGAAAAAAGATGATTTTAATTACAACAATTTACGATTCAATTCAAATCATTTTTTCATCACCATTATTTGGACCCCCTTTGATGGTATGACCATTCTCACGATTATAATACGAGGCATTAATAATTTTAAATATAAATGTACAACTATGTATCAATATTGAATTGTAGAGCAGAATGCCACCCAAATAGTTTCATGAAATCAGACTATTCATACTATGATATTACGATTTATATAAACATTTTAATTCCCCCAGAAAGCTATTCGTGATTGCATGCACATTGGATTATCTATTTATTCATTATTTATTGCCATTTGATTATGTTTGTATAGCTGCGTGATAAACAGTCGAGGTAAAGTATCATGTGATTTCATTTTATGCTCTGCCATGTAATGAAGCCGCAATATAATGAGTAAAAAAATTTCTCTTTTTTTACTACACACAAATTAAAAACACAAAAAATTGAAATTTTTTTCTGTCAACCACTATCGAGATTGTGCGGTCCATATTAAATGTAAATGGAGCAGTGAGAGCTTGAAAAAAGTTGCATTTTTGCATGCAAGAATTTGTTTAACAAACAAAAAAACAAAAAATAAAAGAATCGAAATTAAAAAGTCGGAATTACTTTATCTCAGTCCATGTAATATTTGCGGTAACATTGAAACATGTTCGTTTCATTTCTTTGTGTATTCGAAAGAATTTAAAAATGTATGAACTTATCCCACAATTTACGACTGCAAATCCAGGAAAATATATTATCCTAAATGATCAGTTTTGTATCTAGTATATATTTGAAATATTAATGAAAATGTGTTAGAAACAACGATATTATTAATTGTTTTATCGACTTCTCAATTTGAATATTTAAATAAAGAGGGAAAGGAGTTATACTCAATGAAAAAAAAATCAAAAAAGACAAGAGCTGACATTAATTAGTTAAATTGTGAAGAATGTATTTCGTACGTTAGCATTGTCACAATATTATATACTGAAATTACGAAAGTCAATTTTCCGCCTATCGCAACATTTACCTTATCACTGAAGTGATGAAAAGACATATATACTTATAAACGTATAAATATATATTGTTATTTACGGTGGAGGATATACCGCGCTATAATGTACCCCAGATTTATGCCGCATTTTATATAGGTGGATAAATATAAGTTAATGCTGATGCATGGTATATTATATTGTTTTTTCCAGTTTTACTGTTGTTCTATGTGACGTCCTGAATCTTCTCCCAAGACAATATACCATCTGCACTATGAAAATTCGATTTAACGATTTTATGCCGTGTAATAAACATATATGTATGTATTTACATTCATAGCATTGTTGAAAACTCATTTCCGAGCACTTTACATTGAAAACAGATTTTTCTATATATGAAATAGATTCTTTAATGTTTTTTTTTTCTTTTTTTTTTTCACTAATCTTTATTTGCTTCAACGTCAATGCCAATCGTTTCTCAACAGAGTTGAAAATATAATTTTCTAATTGAAAAACCAATGAGTTTTACCGCACGCGCGCACGTCACAGTTTGCAAGAAATTATTGTGGTAAAAAAAGAAAAAAAAAAAGAAACTTGTTAAACTCTCATGTCTGCTCTGGTCATATTGTTACCTACACACACACACACACAAACACACATAATAGATATATTCAAAACTAAATTTAGAAGAGAGAGAATAAAAAATACGTGTAGCAAAATTAATTGTGCACTTTGCAAAGTCATAATAGTAAAAATAAAAAAGTAAAAAGAGGCAGTGCAAAAGTTCCAAAGTGACTTCGCTGTTGCACCGTATAGGTATGATTATATACGTGTAGTAAAAAATATGAAAAAATTTCTTTATCAGATATAAGGTTATGTGCCAGCAATGCCATATATGTATGTACGTTCACGTATATGCTCCATACATATGAAGGGTATTGGGTCGACATGGGCATGATCGATTCGTGAGAATAGGTCACACCCCGCGGTGGCTTCTCCTCGGCTTGACGAGTATCCCAACCGCCCTCTCTCTCTCTCTCTCTCCCTCTCCGACTCCCGCTCGCTATATACTCTTTCGGGTATACATAGATATAAGTTCTATGGGTCCTCTCCCATACCCCTCCAAATATGTCAGACCCAATTTTCACATTTACCCCTGACTCAACCGAGTTTCCCTCACGACTTTCTCGCAATTTTCTCATTTTTTTTTTTATCGTTATTTTCCATCTTTTTCCCTCCTTCATTTTCTCCCATCCACTAGTTATATCACTTTTGCCTTTTCCTCTTTTCGTCCTTTTCCGATGTTTCCAACGACGACTTTTCGCCTTATTTTCCACAAATTGTCGCGACGTCCTGGAGCTATATAACTGCACAAATCAAATTGTCCTATCGGGCGCGCTACCCTGTCACTGGATTGAAACAAACGACTTCGATTTTTGTCGCCGGTGAGAATGCCAAGAGTGACGAAAAAAAAAAAACAAAAAAAAATAGGAAAAACCAAAATTTTCACCTATTAAACAATAATGATTGCTCATCCGAAATTCACAAATATACGTACATGTTGTTCACGCAAAAATATAGAGAGTCTAACAATATAATTTCAATAAATGAATATCATGGATTATTGTAGATTAGCATGCGCATGATGATGACAATAATCTTTGTCAAAACATGATAGAGTGCTATCATATAACGTAATTAAGTTTGTCGATATAATTAATCGAAATCGATGGGAAAGACATTTTAATAACAAGTGAACTAACATAATAGAAACAAATGTATATTTACGACCAACGTAATTATAAGATTTTTTTTTTTTTTCATTGATGAATTATTGGTCACGTCGTATAAATATAGAACTGGAGGATGGGGATAAATACAAAATTGTCGACCCCGAGTCCCCATCTACACACATCTATAGATATAATTGAATATCCAAAGCAAAGCTAAAAAAGAATGCATATAATTCATTCATTCCTCCTGTTTTTATTTCTACTATCTACAATGTCAAAGTCAATACATTAATCTGGGGGATGTTGAAAACACTGACATCATCATTCATCCAACTACAGGCTGTACATTGATCGTTATGGACATATAATGCATGAGGTGCAAGGATAATATTACGATATGTACTACATGTGGCAAAGCTTTCACTTCGCATGCTGCACGCTAGTTAAACAATTGGCTCACTCTTGCATTTATGAACGAGGCTGAAAGTACCTTGTCGAGGTCACAGCCAATGAACCTCGACCTTGTACACTTCCTAATCGAGATATATATATATATATATATCTATACAAAAATAAATAAAAAATTGTCGAACCAATTCTAAAAAAATATTGAAAAAAAAAAAGAAAAGAATTGCCACATCTCGAAATTTTTGTTCTTCTGAACACTTTTATGCGAAGAATGTTTTCACTATTCTTATTTCATCGTTATTCATTTATTTATTTTTTTTTCTTTCCGTCTATTTCATCCAACGCTCATCTCATAATTACTTTGGAACGGGAGTAACATCTGCGACGAAAACACTCCCGGAGGGCGCACACGACATTGGGCGTGGACAAAGGACTTTCATTCGTATTGTACCACAACCACATTGTCCTCTCATATATGTATATTAATTTTTATGTGTCCGCTATTGAACATTTGGGCAACAGGCCGCGCAAAGGTGATACTAACAATAATATCCTCGTCTTGCACACTTTTTCACTGTGATTCGAAATCATATAGTATAAATATAACAACATCATTAAATATCAACAGGTAAGTGTAAACGAATCTATGACTTGTCGAATTTTTCTTTGAATTAATGCCGTCAACGAATCAATCTATTTGAGAGAACAGCAGTTGTGAGGGTGTCGTTTCACAAAATATACTGAAAAAACAACTGAAAAAAAGCAAAAAAAAAAGATGAAAAAAATTATTTCGTACATATTTTCGCAGCGCCCTGGATTTGAAAATACAAACGTATATAAATATATTGACAAACATGAACGACGTTATATGTTTCGTTGATCTCTGCATGCAACTTGCGCCACATGTGAATAAACGTATGTATGTGTACGTGTGTTTAGCTCAAATCGCATCACGAATCTCAATGTATAAAGTATACATGTAAAGCTCCCGAATAAACAAGACGGTCATATGACCCAGAGAGATAGTATTGTAGAAAAAGGCGAGGAAAGGAATAAAAAGGAAAAAAACATATCAAGAGAATAAAAAGAACGCATTGTCGCTCAACGAATATACTTTCAAGACGGATTAAATTAAATAGGACTTCTACAATCTTGCAGATGTCGACTGTTGTTTTTACTCTTGAAACTAAATCTCGAAGACACTGAATAAAATATGAATGAAAGACGAAATGAAATTTAATTATTTCAACTTATTTCTTCTTAAATGAATTTGAAATACGTCTTTAATACTAAGTGAATTCATGATAATAATCTATTTGTGTTGATAATTAAATGCCAATGTTAACTCCAATGTGTGAGTGTATGACAGTGCGATGCATTGTATAATAACGAACATCAAGAGAATTATCAAACTACAACCTTGACACCTAGAGCGAAATCGATCTGACTAACAAACTCGACAATGTTAGACACAATGTTAACGCTGTAAATCCGTCACCGTATCGGTTATAAAAATGAACATTGAAAGGAAGAAATTGAGGTTAAAAAAGAAGTCTATATTGATTGAAAATTCACGTCTTTTCTTCCAATTTTCCAATGAATCACGATTTGTTCCGTGTACCACGCTAAAATTGATGATAATTAGTGAGACCCATTAGATGCCGAGGATGAATGAAATTTAAACATTTCCTCAGGGAGATTGTAACTGGGGGCAAATAATGATGCATGGAATATTATTCCTCATTCATTTGATAATTGAAGTCGAGATTCCGATTCAATATTTAGAACATACTATAGTACCACAGATTCCTCTGAGCCATCGAAGAAATATTGTCATCCATCTTCCCTCGAGAGCTTGATGAAACAAATGCAGAGAAGCGAGTGAAGGATAGAGCAACGACCAATTGAATTGACAATATTTATCACAAGGTAGCCACAAGGTGTAGATGCAAACGTGAGTGGCATTAAGATCCCAACCCCCAAAAGCATTCACTGGAATTATCGAACGGTGAAATTCTGATCAATGAGCGGGAAACAGTGAGAACAAAGATGTGAAAGGGCACAGCCAACACGTTTATATAACTGAATACAATTACGTGCTTGAATAGCAGCGATTTTTACTTATAAATTTAATTGTACAATATCATCCATTTCCTCAATTGTATCAATGCATTTTATTGAATAACAATTTTGTTTTTTCTATTCATTCATTTGTACTATTGCGAAATGGCGAATTGAAAAAACATTCGTGAGACTGAGAGCAATGTGGTAAGAAATGGAAAACCATCCGGATTGATTTAGTTGACTGTATATTTGTAACTGGAAACTGATGTGGCTAAACCACTGACCAAGTTGGATAACGTCAAACTGGCACGTTTGTGCGGTTAACCCGTAGTCTCACAAATTGCTCTTCGTGTACATGCTTCAGAATCTATTGATACAAACATTGAATATATATATATATAGCATGACAATTACGTTGGACGATGGAAATTAATTCAAATTAGAAGGACACATGTGCCAATGTCATTATTGGGCTCAGCTTCAAGTTCACAATGACCTTGAGAGGGCTGAGTAAGACTTGACTGCATAATGCGTGTATATGTTTGCCCGTGTATGCATGCTTATCTGGAATACACAGTCGCATGCACACGTGCACACGTCATTGAATTGTAATGAGACATGGACAGAAGAGAAGTGGGTGCCGAAGTTCGAACGAAATATATGTCTGACCTATACGAACATTTATATTTATATATATTCATGATTTTAATCGCTCATTCAATCTATACATTCTTTCTTTCTTATTATAGAGTACGAATTGTGTGTCAGGTGAATTTATGGATGAGCATAGAGCAAGATGGGCCCCACTGAAATAAAAATTAACAAAAATTAACAGCAAATAAACATTCAATTTGCCAGCTTTCTTTTGCATTAATTCATTGAACATAGATGAATAGTTCCAGACTATTTCTTGACAATATTTTTCAAATTTTTCATCATGTACGTCGATTCAACTTCTTGGGAAAGAATTCCGAAAATTGACTGTGAAGTGCTTTCTTACATTTTAATATTATCTGAATAAAATATATTTGCCCATGACTTTGACCCAAACTTTAGGTGGACTTCAACATGAACTTTAGTCGAGCAGTATGTATGTTAAAGTTGAAGTCAAATACAGCTTACTTTCAGTAAGAAAATTTTCCGAGTATAAATAGAAAAAAAATTTATAGTTGAAAAAAAAATGATATCATGTAAATATTTCGCGGTAAATTATTCCAAGAGATTATATAAGATTAATAATATATGATTATATGTCACGATACGTATGATTGCATGCGTGATTATATTGACGCGAAATTTGTAACCTATTGTTTCAAGTACTTTTTTTTTTTTTTCATTTTTATTGAACAGAATCACTGTGCAAATAAAATGATTTTATTGAAAGTGGAATATGATTGTGGTCCAGGTGGAATATGCATGTGCAAATATATAACCACTGAAAATAGAAAAATTTTATTCATGTAATTCAAAATCGAATGTATATTCCTGGAATTGGAAAAAGTTATGCTGCATGAATATCTCAATTCCATATCACTACATCAATGTGTATATATACATTCGTAAAAGATGTGCATGGATATGTGAAATAATTGATGGGGTGTTATTAAACCAAAGACGAGAAGTGTTATGCATGAATGAAAACAATTCGCGGACTCCAGCTCATGGCCAATGTGCAAAAACAATGAACGCTGGTATAATTGGGCCAATAATAAAATAATTGCCGGCAGTACAACCTCTCATATATGTTTGATATTGTGTTGTAGGCTTATAAATACCATTGAATTACTCGTAAATTCAGAAAGAAAATATAATATAACAGAGTTCTAATACAACAAAACGAATCCTTCTTTCCTTCGTATTATTTTATTCGAGTAATTTCATTCCCTTCTTATGGTATGCCGACCAGTTCTCTATTCTCTATTAATAAACTATATTAGACTGCATCTCCCGAAGAAAATAATATAAATAGGCATGACGGAAAAAAAAAAAAGAAAAAGAACTAATAAAAATTGACTAACTCGTGCGCAAGAATGGGGGTCACTCTTTGATCTTCGCCTGCTGCACACACCAAGCTCCGGTCTCTTTATAAACTTTTCAACTATAATGACTATAGCGAGTGCTCGGGTTTCTAGTTAAAAATTACTGCGTTTCCCCCGAAAGGGCGCGAGAACTTTGAGAAGAGGTCGACCTACAAGCGACATTCATTGCGGCATCCACCATACACATCGGTTTTTTTTTTTTAGATTGGTAAATAAAATGAAAAATACATTACAACCATTTGTTGCGGGAAATTTTAATAATATACCGCATATAAATATAAACATATATATGTGTGAGACAGTGTGCAATGACCAAACGCACAAATTCCAACGAGTCAATTGACAATTATTCCCCGAGTTATGCGTCACGCCTGCATAGACATTAAATACATTGATACGCTGCTAACAATGTATATATATAAACCTTAAAATTACACTAATTCAAATGAATTGTTGCATTGGCATCAAACAAAACCATTTAATGAAGTTGAATCGTTAAATTGATTTATTAAGAATTACTCGGAGCGTATTGATTATCTAAACTGATGTGAACAATTGCCGCAAGTAAAGTTTTAAAGCAATTGTCATTATCATTCGCCAAAAATAGTAGTAACAGTTGATTTTAAATTTCGAATTCGACAACTGTTCGTTTTAATGGTAAGGAGGAAAATTGGTATCTGATTATTCAGAATCATTTAGAGCAGCAAACTCTTCAAAACAATTAATCAATTTTGTTTTATCGACTTTTTATTATTTTTCTTCCTTCAATAATTTTTTTTCGCCATTGCGCAATTGTCTGAGTTATCATTGACACAGATGAATAGCATGGAACATATAAATCAGATTCTTGCGTTTATCAATTATTCTCTTTCCCCCAGAATAATCAATAAATCAACAATTCAACAGAACAAAATCATTGGTATAATTAATTCCGCTTGATATGAAATTTAGAGCATCTATTGTTTGGTTCATCGAGAAATGTAAAAGTGAAGAAGAAAAATTGTGGATTCAAAAACATGTAGGTTTATAATATAAAAAGCATTGTAAAACGTTTAAGAATGACCTATTCAAGAGAATGTGGACCAATGTATATATTACCGACCCATAACTCTTATAGTTCATAAACAGAGTTCTAGCCATTGGCACTGGCAGTATGCCACACTCATGCGAAATACGTTGACGATATACACAGACGTGTGTACAATACGTTCAACGCAACAAGCACATACCCGTTGCGTTAATTCATTCGTTATGAATGCAAGTTGCCATCGCATATATAACGACCAATATAATTTCTCGGGGATTCATCCAGCGTGAAGATACATATTAGGGTCGTCGAATCAATTGGCCGGAGACGCGAATGGAAATTAAAAAATAAACTCGATATTTATTTATCCATTGGAATCATGATGCTATTTAACACTTCCAAGGACTGTGCTGTGCAAATATATCACCTTACTCGGTTTACAATGTCACTTTGTCATTTTATACACCATAATATTTTGCAATCACTGACAATGTCTTTTTTCATCTCCTCTTTTATATTTCTATCAATTAAATAAATTCACTACTGTGACAGTTTGGAAAAAAAAACAAACGAAAGTTTACTCTGCATACCTTGGCAGTACGTAATTTTTAAAATAAGTATATCAAATTCCATCGAGACTTTTCGAGAAATGACGGATATGTGATAGTTCCTTTGGGGATGGTAGAAATTGAAAAACACCACTGAAGATGATAGAAATGGACCATAAAATTCCCATTGTATCATCATTTCGATATTGAAGAATTCTACATTGTCACCGAAGGGTTGTAAGTGAAGTTAGTTTTCCCTCCACTAGAGTACACCACCCGCTGCTTTAACAATATCACGAGAAAATGTCGATTCGTCTGGCTCAATGAATAGCATACCAACTTTTGATCCAAGTGCTAAGGGGGTTTGATTTCCTACCACAGCACAAAAGGTCATCCTCATTTTTAATTCATTAGTGATCATCACCATACAACCTATCGACATCCACGTAGAAAATGACGCAATAAAAAATATAAAAACTTGGAAAATAACAACAATAATAATAAATAAATCATAATGATAAAAATATCATGAGAAGATAAATTCACGTCACGCAATACTCCAAACGTGAAGAAGGAGAGTCTAAGATTATCGACCGTTTCAACGTTCTCTTTTTGGCTTTTGAAATATAATATCTCTGACACGTCACGTCATTACATCAACTATAATTCTTCTGGATATCGTGAATTTTGCTCATACACTTCAACCCTTAACACGCACGGAAAAAAAAAAACAAACAAAGATAACAGGAAAAGAAAAAGAAAATTTGGGGTAGATTTATTAACGTAATTATTCGCTTTGTTGTCTGGAGAGATAACCGAACACATACCCCTGAACTCTGAATAAAATCGTTATCGCCACAAATGTGAATTCTCGGGTGTATTTACCCGGTCAATCCATACGTACAGTGGCGCTACGGTGAAATATAATATCACGGAGAAAACTATATTTTTATTCTATTACATCTTACGATATTTCTTTCTTTTTATTCAACCCCTTGGGGCATAGAACTCTTCCTTCGATCGATTCGCTCCATTACACATAGTGAATAAGAATTGAGAATGTTGTTAATAATGAAAATTGTGTCGAAATTTTGATATTATGAAAATCACAAGCAAAATTCACTGTCATATCAAGTAGTGATTTTTGTAGCGACTAATCAACTGATCATCTGATTTTACAAGCTCTGCATGGGGATTCTCCTCAATAAAAACTATCATGAAGTAGTAGTAATATAAAAAATATTGAGATTGTTATTGGCGTTGAATGTTAAATCCAAGAAATAAATAAATAACTCATCCCGAAATAATGTGCGTATATATAAACATATTCAGAAGAAAATGTATTCACAGGAAAGTATACAATTCTTATTGCTTTATTCATTACTATTCTCCAATCGAGGTCAATCCGATTCAATATGACATTTATATATAAAATTGTGAAAATAAAAAATACATATGCATAGCAATTCAATATTCCGACTACATCCGTGTATGTTTAGTTGAGGATAAAATTATTTAAAAAATGATGTCATTCCACGATATAAATCAATCTGATACGATGTTATTTTATATCAATGAAAATAATATCAAAGAAAATACAATTGTTTTTGATATGTGAATAAATAGAAAATTATAAATTATCGCGCCACACATGAATAATATTAAAATTTCAAATATTGACACCTATATGATATTTCTGCACCCACATTAATTATGTGCAAATGAAAAAGAAGGGGAAAAGAAGAGTAACCCAAACGTTATCATTTTTATCTTGGGGAAAAAAAAAACATGAACGAAATGCAGCAAGAAGAAAAATAAAATTTTCCAATGTATTTATTTGTCACGTAATATACCAGCGGCTCATGGAACTTCAATGCTATTTTTAACATGTGTACGTGTGTGGGACACACATGGGTTGTGTGTTACGCCCCCTGTGTTTCACAAACTCTTCTGTTTTTCTGAGTTGTTCTCAAATTAAAATATCGATCACATTTTATATTTACAATAAAAATATGAATACGTTGATACTGTTTCAGGTACCAGTAAATGTTCGCGAAGCACTAGAACATCACACCTATACATATACACAATACACATATACAATATTGTACTGTGCTGTCATTATCCGTCATTTAAAAACTATAACTGGATTCAAATGACACACAAAAAGCGGAAATAACTCGTGCATAAGAGCGAGACGAAACAAAATCAATAACATGTGCGATAACGATTGTATAGAAATAAATTCATCACACAAATCAATAAATGAATTGAAAAAAAAAAAGAATAAATGATTTTTCAATATGAAATATATTAAATTTTGAATAAAATTCATAGAGTTTAATTCGAACACATTTCTTTCTTCTCGGTGATCTATCTCAATATCATTTTTATTCCAACAAACAATTATATAGATAAGTGATTTAATGTACAGGAAATGATAAAAAATATCAACTCACCGTAATCACGTACAGGTGACTGATTAAGTTGCAGTAAACCGCGCTCATATTGTGCCGTGCTATTGCTAGCCGGCGTCACTGTAAAACGTTCTGGCATTATCAGTTTTTGTCCTTACGTAAACATATAAATGTGAAACAATATCAATGAACTCTCTTTGCAATTATCGCTCCGTAATCTCACGATAAAAATGAATGCAACGTAAAATAATGAATAATTCAGAAATGAATAATTAATTTCACCAATAGATCGATTACTCTAAGAAAAAATGATTTTCAATAAAATTGAAAAATTCTCCCGCACTTTTTTTCTACGACGATTGGCAAACGCGTTCTCCATTCGCTGCTAACACAAAATTTATTTCATCAACATTTTTCTTCCCGCTTTACGTTCTCTGTATTTATAAAAATCATGAACAAACACCGTGCGCAGTTATATTATGAGAGCGTACTATTCGAAAGACAACGCGATATGAATTAGAGTGACACGGTGTGTATACTGGAGTGTAGTGTTGCGCGCGTGCAAAGCCATATCCCGAGGGGACTCGTGGCGAGCACGAACGAGACTAGGGATAATGAAAGAAAGAACAGACAAAAAGAAAGAAAGAAAGAGCGAGCGAATGGATGCAAGAGAAAAAATATAACTGCAGATTGGCGGGCGCACGAATTTTTTTTTTTTTTCTCCTATCCGTTTTTATTGTTATTATTTTTATTTTAGCTAGAAGAAAGACACAATGTGACTAAGCGCCGCAAGTTATTTTCTCTCTCTTTTCTTCCCTGAGTATATTTTACACGCGATTGTGTGTTACATGCTGTGCGCTCGTGTCTTCATCACACAAACTAACTTTCACCATTTGTACGTATGCACGTGCACGCACGGCTACTCTTCAAATGTCAAAATGACTTTACTATTCATCAACAATATTAGTTGCAAGATTATTGGTCTATCTAGCTGTCCATATAGTATTTTAGATTTAGTGATGATAATGTTTAGTGTTAACAGATAATTATTTAGACATGATAAAACTGCATAGAGAACGCGTCCACCAGCTGTTTATGGCAGTGGCTGAGTGTGTGTGTGTGCGTGTGTGCGTGAAGACTTCGTTTAGCTATATATAAATGTGCGTGTTGGTGTGCCGGCTGTCAGTAGATACAATTGGAGCCGGCCTTGCATGGAGAATACGCATGAAGTTTCATTATTTTTCGATTTTTATTTTTGAGCATCAATTAAATTAAATCTATGCGAGTAATAGCGCCAAAACGTGTATTTTAACAAGCAGAAATTAGAACAAATAATGAACTCTAATTCAAACTGAATTTGACCTTGATGACTAACTTCCTCTTAACAGTGGCGCTCCTTGCGGACACAGTAAGAAACATTTATTTTCATGAATATCTCCCACATAGATTATACAACTATTAATCATCTTATTGTATTTATTTAATTGATGAATTTTTTTATAACGAGGAAATTCCATTAAATATTCAAAATTGAGTTGAAATTTCGATTGTGTAAAAAACCATGTAGATATACGTATGGATATAACTACGGCGATAAACTCTGGTGGATGATTTTTCAATTACGTGAATAACACCATGACTCCGACAGATGCCACCAGGAGTACATTATACTAATATTTGAAACTAGCGCTCAAGCTCTTACATGTGATTGGTTGAAGATCGTGTATTGAATGATCAGAAGAGGCACTCTATATTTGCGCAATTCTTAAAATTTTACTCGCCTAATACAGCCCTGCACGAGCTGAAATATAGAACATTGACTGTAATAGAGGCTCAAATGGAGGAAATCTCCGTACACTGAGGAGCAATGAGAAACAATTTGTAAGTTGCAATGGAGATTGTCAATTTTGGAAAAAAGAATGTCGCGTACACTATTCAGTTGGTACAGTAGAGATCGCGGAGAACGCAACTACAGTTGATAAACTAAATGACCAAGTAGTGTTGAGGCGCCACCAGTTGACATTACTAAAAAAAAAAAAAAAAGAATCGATACTCAAATATATGTATGAAGTACAATGGCCGCCAAAACGTCTACTGTATGTGGTTGATATTGTTGTGTCGGATAAAGCGTTGTGTCTGCACAGTCAATTTGTGTTTATCCAACGTGTTGTAATAAAATAAATCATCAAACTGTGGCCCCGACCGCAAATGATGGGCTCAAGGAAGCACAAGAAACATAAACGTGAACGCCACGAAGGTGAGGATTATTTATATTGCTTCCATTCCCAATCTACCGGGAATTCTTTTATATGTTGCTTACGACTCTGTTTTTTCTTGTCAACATATATACATATATAAATATATATAGTTCAGTGTTGGGCATCTCACAATTTTCGTTGTGATTATTTTAGTCATTTATGTTGGGAATTTCACGTAGGGAAATTCGCAATAATTAATTCGATTGATGACATGAATATATATATATATATGTACATTTATTGGCGCTGTGAAATTTTGAACGAAAAAAAAAGTATTACTGAATTCAGCATCGAACTTGTTCACGTCAATTATTTACATATGTGAGAAAATTAATCGATATAGCAAAAAAACTTCAGCGCATGGTATGAATTTCATAACATCACCATTAATCAATTTCATGAATGACCAATGAAAAAAAATATCATCATATCTTCCATCTGATCTCATTGAATCATAATCATGAAAATCATCATCATTAAACAAGTATAAAAATGAATTAATACTGTTTCCCAATCGTCAAGTGAATCAACTACGAATATTGATGTATTTAAAGATTGCAACACGTATTTGGATATGAATAGACCATAGTTACGTATAATGTTGGAAATTTGTGCTCGTGTTATATAAATAATTGAAAACAGGCAAAGAAAACTTATTTACCTGGAGTACAAATCATACTTGACCGGATGATTTCCATCCGTATCATTAATACCCGGACCATTACCTGTTGAGTAATTTGCAACTATAAAATTTTCTCTCTATGTCATTGGAGTCTTATCACGGAGAAAAAAAAAACTATCTTTCTCTCCATTGTACAGATCTGTAGATGATAGAATTAATTAATCATGACTGCATTTTATCTCATTATTTTCCATAACTCAGCAATTTTCAAACTCACTGTATGACGAATCGAAAGATGACCAAATCGTCATTTTATTTTTCAAATTCTATTTCACTTATTTGTATGTATACAATTTATATTTATGTACTTCAATTTATATAAATATAAATTTACCCATGTATACCCGTATAATAACAATCATTATTTTCATTTGCATTCTTTCTTGTATTCATAGTTTAATGGTGTACAGGAATATTGACTACGTTTTCACCCCGGACAAACTGAGAGTGAGATTGGAGTAGAAGTATAAGAGGTGGATTGGAAAAATATAAAAAGAAGGTTCCATTGCAAGAGGTATATCGCCTTGGAAGTAAGTGAGGGGTAACTGCCGACTCGGACTAGTTGCACGAGAGAAGCTAGGCTGTGCTTCGGAAGTTATTATCATGTCCCTCCACCAGACCCCACACACAAACCCACACACTGCCCCCCCTTTTGCAAAAGTCACAAACCCTTTTTTGTCTCTTATAATTCATAAGTATATTCTCTTTTTTTTATGGAATTGAAGTGCGATACAATTAGTTCATTGAATTATTAATTTTCATATTTTTTTTCGAAAAAAAAAAATTGGAAACTGCTATTTTCCTGGCTGTTTTTTATGTGGTTCAAACCACATAAAAATACTTTGCTTATATTAACCTAAATTTTTAGTCAGGTATTTTCGATTTCAACTATTGTTCAAATTCAAAGTTTTCTTTGACATTTGTCAGACAATTATTCTGAAATTGAGAATACTATGAAGAAAAAGAAGGAATGATATAATAATATGCAGTGGATTCCTCAAGAAATTACCTGTTGATCTACATCCAACTCGCTTCCAGTTCGTTGAAAGTGAAGACAAAGTCACCTACCTCGAATAAAAAAACAAAAAAATATACAAAAACCACCTTGAAGAATTTTCTGTATTTGTTTTCTCATATTCATTCGTTCTCCCAATTCCTCCAATATTTTCTATATATATATATATCATATAAGTTTTTTTATTCATTCACCATTCGCCAGATATATACCCTACATTCCAATTTCAAAAACAATATTATTCATGCTCTATCATTCATTGCTCTCTGTAAATTCTGAAGTAGTAAGCTATTCATTGCTTGCATGCAACAATTTTTCATCTTTCATGGATTGACGCCTATATTATTCGCTTTATAGATTGTGAGTCATCTGAATTGAATTCAACAAAAGAAAAATAAATTAATCTTTTTTACGCGTCAAATGAAGCTGACTGAATAAATTCATATTTTTCATATGTGTCCCTTTCCTTTTGCCTTTCAGAAGGACAATATTCGACTACCGCTGATAAACCACCAACGTTAAAATTAATATTGAAAGTTGGTGGTAGCAGTGGTACTCCTGAATACGGTGGCGAATCACCAAATCCATCAGCGATGTTGTCGCAACAGTATCAACAGTTGGGCATTAACTATTCTGTAACGCAAAGTGAAACTGAGTACGATAAGTACTTGAGCGTACACAAAAAAATGAAGAAGAAAAAGAAGAAGAAAGACAAACGACATAAGCATCATCATAAAGACAAAAAACGACGTCGCGAGGAATCCAGTCAAGAATCAGTTGGTGATGCGGATGAGAGTTTACATGAAATACCGAAAAAAATACCAAATCATCAATTAACAGCAAATGTTGAGGCAAAAATCGGTACGACGTTGAATGTAAGTTCATTATCCCCTCATCGCGAACCACGCACGTGTGTTTTGAAAAAAATTGCCGAACGTACACCACTTCAACGATTACTCGAACATTTATTACGTTCAATGGAAAAACGTGATCCACAACAATTTTTTGCATGGCCAGTTACTGAAAATATTGCACCAGGTTATTCACAAATAATAACAAATCCGATGGATTTTAGCACAATAAAACAAAAAATTGATGACAACAATTATCAAAACATAAATGAGTTCACTGATGACTTCAAATTAATGTGTGATAATGCAATGGTTTACAATCATCCAGAAACAATTTATTATAAAGCAGCTAAAAAGTTACTTCACGTTGGATTGAAAATGGTAACGCCAGAGAAATTACGTCAATTGAGACCTGTATTAACTTATATGCATGATATTACGCGTGATGAGCTTGGATTTGAATTGGGAGTTGAAGATCCAAATAATCCTGATCTACTCGTGACTGAAGAACAAATTGAAAAGGAACGCGAACAGGAAGAGCGTAACGAGGAGGCGGAGGAATTACGAAAGGAGAATCAGAGAAAAATGCGATTGGCGAATCTCGGAAAATTCGAGGCGGTGCCAGATGACTTGACGCCCGAAGAAATCTTGAAGCAAGCGCGAAGTGCTGCCAAGGCTGCATCTGAAAAATTAACACTCAAGCGGCTTAATTCAAAAATGGGATTTTTACGACAAAAAAAAGATGGCACAACGAGCTTACAAATAATTGTACATGGGGATGGTGTCATACCTGGTACAAATCAACGACCGGTTTCGTTGGGTCAATTAATTGGTAAATTGAGCCATGGTACTGGTGTCCTCGCGGGATTTCGTGAAGATCGCAGAAATATGTCGAAACCAGTTAAATCATTGTATTATGGCGCATTTGGTTCTTATGCCCCAAGTTATGACTCGACATTTGCCAACTTAACTAAAGAAGAAACCGATTTAGTTTATCAAACATATGGTGATGAGACAGCGGTTCAATATGCCGAATCAATTCTCGATTTTGCCAAAGATTGCGATTATACATTGACAATGGTCGATGATTTATTAGATATTCTAACGAGTGGTGATCATAGAAGAACGAAGAAGTTATTGGAGGAGAAACGAAGGCTCAAAGAAGAAGAGGAGAAAATAAAACATTTATTGGAAAGACCTATTCAGGATGTAAATAACAAAAATATACAAGTCGAAAAAATTAAAGTTGACGTTGATCAATTAAAAACCTTATCTGAATTGGGAATTGATGTTAATTTCTTAGATGATCTGGGTAAGTGAAATTTTTTTTTTCAAAGTAAAAATCCCCAACATATTTATTGACATTTTTCCTCATTGCTTTTTTGTTCTACAGAAGAAGATCTTAAATTGAGTGAAGAACGTGCATCCTTGCAAAATCGCTTAGACGACACTTCGCAAATGCTTGGACGACTTCGGCAAGCTCAACACGATCGACTTTCAGCACCACCACCCACGCATTTGTCAAATGTCCCAAAGGCGTCGGATACTGAGGTGATTTTAGCTGAAAAAATTACGGATAAATTGACGGAGATAGCGAAAAAATTGCCGCCCTCGGCTATTGCGCCAGTCGATGGTTTACGTCGTGCAATGGGAATTGCTCCAGTTAGTGGTGGACTTGAGCCAATGGAAGTTGAGCCAATCGTACACAATCCAACAATGGCTGCGGATAACACATTACGTTCCCAAAGTGCTGCAAGTTCCGTTACACAAACGAGTTTACTCCAAAGCAATCCCTCGCCCATACAATCGAACAATATTAGTCCCGGTACTGGCAGTGGACAAACAAATAATTCAACGATAAGTATAGTTAATTCATCACAATCACCAATGCAAATCCAGATTAGTGGTTTAACGCACAGTCAAACTGCCTCATTACTCACCGCAAGTGAATCTGTATCGGGTGTGCCTGATCTAGAATCAGAATTGCGCGAATTTTTAGAGAGTGACCCGACATTAGGACACTCACCATTACATGATGACAAAACATTAGAAGATATTTTATCAGAGTCGTAGCGCTTACGTTACGCAATCGTTGCAACGAGAGGGAAAGGGGTAAATAAAGTGAAGCACATTGAGTGAACAAAAGAAAGGAATGTAAATTTTATATAGCTGATGAATGTGTGTTATCGAGGAGAAAGATTGAATTGAAAAAAAAAATTCTTTGCCTGGAGATTAATTGATAGTGTAAAAGATCGAACTAATCATAGAATAAATTGTGTTTTTTTTAAGTTAATTATTGTATGGTGATCAGTAAAAAATTCAAGTTAATTTTCTATCAAACTTCCTCGCATCAACACACACGACAACTTGATTTAATATTTTGAACTCACATGGTTTAGCCTTGTCTCTCGCTCTCTCTGACTCCCGTTCTGCTTTTGTCACATACAAAAGCACCACATCATTCCAAAAACGACCATGGAC
Organism: Zele albiditarsus; assembly: GCA_958496275.1. Classification (NCBI taxonomy): domain Eukaryota; kingdom Metazoa; phylum Arthropoda; class Insecta; order Hymenoptera; family Braconidae; genus Zele; species Zele albiditarsus. The sequence continues at coordinate 17,597,306 of OY292409.1, forward strand.
GCGTACATCGAGCTCTTTTTTTGCCGAATATTTTGTAGATTTTTCAGATTTTTTTTACTTCTTTCGATTTTTTCAATTTGGTGTAGGAGTAGTAACAATGCCAAATGGGAAAAATGTGATGTAGCGCCTCGTGTTTGAGATGAAAAAAAACATAATTAAAACATAACTATCTTTTATAATGTGAACGTAATTTTTTTAAATTCATTTCTAAGAATGAGGAAAAATTTTTTCATATATACATTGGTATTCATAAACTTTCTTGGATTTACTTTATTGAATTTTCATCAAACTACGATTGATATTGAGGTACACACATGTGGTAGGGTACACACATTAGATTCACACCTGGGTCATGAATTTTATCCCCGACAGTAGCAATAGTGAAAAAAACATGAAAATTGATGAATGCAACACAAAAAGGACCGGCTCGGTCATCCGAGGGGTCGTCCCATATGCAGGATATGAATTTCGAGAATTAATTAATAGATTAGGATACCTTCGTGAAGTGAGAAAAGTTTGTTGATTATGTACATATACATGAAAATTTGTCCAAATGTCACATGAATAAACACGAATGATAATGAAATCGTGCTACAATACATGTTCACGTTTACAATTTATTACTGGCAAATAACACACGTGTGAGCATATGCGATTTTAACTACACTACCACACGAAACTCATATATATCATACATACATGATGATCATCAAGCTCCCATTCTCACGCAGTCGATTTCACCCTCTATTGCCATCGCGCATTCTCGTGCAACGGTGTATTTTCTATACATACATACATACCTATATAAACTTCACGCACAAACTATTGCCCCAACAAACATGCATGCAACCAACCACCCACCAATCTCCTGAACCGTATGCGGTAAGCAACTTTTATATTCCACTTGAATTTCACGCCCGGTAATATTAATAAACTATAATTCACTAGCCGAATTTAATGAATGTTCAGCTATTTACATAAGTGCATTTCACATCATTTGAAGTTTGTTTTCAAAATTGATCTCGAACGACTGCATTAGTGCATATTATCAAACGATTTGACATGCGATTTCAAATATGATTAACAATACAACAATACCGGTGAAATAGAATTCTATTAAATTTTATAAATTGTAAAACACATGAAAGTTTCACACTCTTTGGAAATTTTCCAAAAATTATGTAACACCCATGATGTTTTTTTCTGATTTGAATGTATGCCCTTATTGAATTCCATGAAAAAAGTCGCAAAAATCATATCAAAATTGACCCTCCAGACTGGAATACTTTGTGAAAAGCTATTATTCAAATCTCTGTTAGTCCCAATTGCTCGAGAATTCAAATAAACTTGAGAGAACCATAAAATTTTATATTATCGTATCTATTTTCACATTCAAATGCTTCAGTATCTTTCAATATGATTATAAAAATCAAAATAAATATATCAGCCAGATCTATCGCTCTTTAACATTGCCCTACAATCATTATTATTACTTTATTACACAATATATGAATTTCCCGACCCTCGTACTTACACACTGTATAGTGCCCATTAATATAGATATACCCATAGGATTATTTCCAAAGAAGTAATCATATATTGAACTTTTAATATTCAATCATGCTTAGAAGTAACTGAATCAACCGAAAATTCGTGTAAATTCGTTAACTCCCAACAATATCCTCCAGTGCGCCCTTCATTATCCACAATTTAAGTGGCTGTATAGACGTACACACATTGTGTGAAAATTACCACCCTTTAATAGTCCAATTTAGATGCTCAAAGAATTAACGTATAGAGTAGAAGCCTGTTGGCATTGAGTGTAATTGGGTTTGTGGTCATAAACCCCCCTCGCTTATTTCCCCATCCACTACCCCTCACTCTCATTTCTCAGAGGCAATCGGATGTGTTGGGAAACGTGCAGCTAATTAACCCACGTCAAACAAATAATCGATAACTGTGGTATTTACTGGTCGAAGAATATTACATTTATTTATGCTATCAGGTAATTTTAATTTGTATATTTAATGTGGAAGTTCGTATCACAATAGATTGTGCGCACATGACAAAGATGTAGAAAATGATGATGTGCATGCTCAATTGATAATTTCTCCAACTTGTCCTTGCTTCTCTTGCTCATGTTCAGCACCTAGAGCTTCGTGACCTCGACCGCACCGACAATGACGTCTATTGCCACGAGCAGTTATAGCATTGCTACTCCCCCATAGTCGAGAATCGTGACGAGAACCAAGCTCCCACTCGTTCTAACATGCTGTGAAGCGTAAAATTGCGGTGTCCGGATATCCCACGGATATATAATGCACACACAAGACTTTCAGATGAACACACATGCATTAGACATGTATATATTGGTAAACTAAAAGCGCTTTGGTGACTCGCATTTATGATGTAAAAATGATGGTTTACACTGGATTAGATATATTTCATGACGATATTAGTATTTTCTAAGATGTTGTATAGATAGACAAATAAGGTCCCATCCCATTTTTATTAGACAACCACTTTCGCAGTGTGGCAATGTATCAAAAAAAATATATGTGGGAACAATATCTCAAGTAAAGATATTACATGAACATTATGAAAAGAAAAGTTTCAGAAAAAGTTGATTCTCCCGGATGATTACAACTGGCATTTTGTCTCAATACGATCAAATACTGTATCTTATAAACTAAGAACCATCTTTTCATCGCATTTGAACAGTGACGAAAAATCTAAACAATCATGAGATTAATTTAATAAATTAATTTAATTAATTAATTTAATTAATTTAATAAATAATATTAAAATGTTTTCAACATTTTAATATTATTTACCCATCCATTTGTTCGTCTGCTATTGCGAGTCGATTCATTACATCTGAAAATATGAATTCAAATGCAATTGTATATATTTGTATGTAATGTACATAAATATTGAAATATTTCTGGTGAGGATATTATCCCCCACGTGTAACCATTTCATTCGTATCGAGATATATTCATGAATAAAACATTCAATATTGTTTCACCGCAAACATAGCTGCGTGTATGGGTGGGTAGAAATATCAGTACCAATTATTAAGAATTTTCTTCTCCGCATCAATTGAATATCTATCTCTCGATACACATTTCTTAAATGAAAATTCCATGCTTAATCATTTTCCATCTCTCCTCGTTTCATTTTTTCAATTTGCGATGTGTTTCTCAAGTGTAAAATTTTTTGAAACAAGTAAGAAATAATGAAAATGAAAAAAAAACAAAAACAAAATAAAATGAAAAAACTTTAGACATCTCATTTACTCAGGGTAAGTGATGCTACGATACACGAACTCTTGAGGCAATTGCCTTCACCCTCTACTTTTCATCTCATTCTATATATATGGATATATATATACGTATATTTATCCCTGCCTCCAGCTTGAGCGCACTTGCTTCTCGCACAACCGGATTATAGTCATAAGCCGACGGGCAGCAATTAACTATTGCGAGTTTTGATTGTAAAGATTCAAGAGGAACCAGAAAGTTGGAGATGTCAATTAGATACATTTTCCATCTGCACTAGGTCATGACAGTATTTATATTTATATTACTGCATATACATTGTTTCACAAAAATTGGTTGAAATTCAATTCCAAGTTGTCGCGAATAAATTTCATATTTCTGCTATAACTTCATTTTTACATCGGACATATATATGTGACGCTGTGTGTGTGTGTGTGTTTGTGTTAGCTGGTGGCACCACTATAATTAGATAATCCCGTTACGAATTTATGAAATGGTGCGGTGACGAAACAAATTGGATACATCAAGAATGAGAAGAAAAGGAGCAGCACGTTCATGCACTCTCAACATTTAATGATATTTTCAGAGAGTTAATGCAGTTAATGTAAATTTTTCAGTGAATACATAGCAAGAATTTTCACATCTGGAAAAATATGGGGTCGTGATTCTTGCTTTTTCATTCCACTCATTTTACACAATGGACATTAGTTCAGATGATAAAAAATTTCAGATGATTATGAAGTTATTTTTCTAGCAGAATCGCATCATTTACTTTTACATCTTAAAATACGCTCGAATATACTTCAAACAATGAAGCAACCAGTATTATATATTTTATATATACTCAATCCTTCGTTTCTATGCGCACTTCAGTCGTTCGTTATTATTTCTTGGTGAAAGACGAAGCTAATCGCATTTTCTAGAAGCAATATTACGGCCATTTGTATTGGTAGGGAAACAGGCCCATAACGAGTTGAAGAACTCGTTTTCTTTATCAAACGAAGTCTACAAAGTAGAAAGCGAAAGTATCCATATATATATATATATTTTATTTTTTTTTGGAAGAGAGTGGTAGAGGGCTTTCATCCTCACGCATTCTCATCATAATCCTATACCATCCAGAAGAAATGTAATAAGATGTCTATTGTTATTTTCTTTCCGCCAATTTATTTTTTTCCCCACTTTATTCTTTTATTTCTGTCTTTCTTTTCCTACTCTCTCCCACACTAAAATATATGTGTTCACAAATGTCAGATCGGATATGTGTGTCATTGATTAGTCGACGTCATGTGGATCGAATTTATTGCGTGCCACGCAACCATTCTATACAATGGAATATTTTATTTAATGACAATCACGATAAAATATCACATATGTGGGTCACGAAAGGAAGGAAATAAAATCAAGAGGAAAAAAATATTTATGCATGCATGGGGGTGTGACTCTCCCTATCACAATTTTTTTTTTTTCTAGACATGTTTCAAAACCGTCAGAAGTAGCATTTTGGAAATTTGTCGAAAACTGTTATCTCTTGAAACAAATCGGTGAATATTCACCATACCACAACGTGCATTCGCTAATTGTCCCATTAATAAGTGCTTGACTACACAAATTCCTAAAAACTTGCTTCTCTGATGGAAAAAAAAAAATAATCATTAAATTTTTTTATGATCATTAAAACAGTGAATAAAAAAATAATATTAATTCATATTTTTCGAAATGACAATTAATAAATTCTATCATCCATTCTACGAATAATTCGCTTCTTGTTAATAATTACTGGTTAGTCTTCCTCATCTAAATTTTGTTACATCATATTCGCATATCTTTAATTTAGAATTTCAAGTCATATTTACTAAATTCGAGCTCCTGGGTTTTCTTTTGTACATCCAACGAGTTTTTACATCTCATTGTGTTTCTCGGTTTCGCTGAAAATACTTTAGTGGCTCTTCAAAATGCGAAACATCGCGTCGCCTTTGGACAATTTTTAGACACAAGAAACCGCGCGCTTGCTTAATATATAGTCTCTTCAATGTCAACTCCACTCTCGCGCTCACTCTCTTTATACCTTTTGCAACTCATGTTGTAGGGACATTTGCGTGAACAAACCTAACTACCGTGACGTTTCCCATTCTCTCATTTCTCGGGAAAACAATTTCTTTTTTCTTTTAACTTCTTTTGTTCACCCGTACGTTGCAGTTTTACAACATAAAAAAGAGACGGGGTATGTATACGTATATATACTGCAACGATATGCACTACGCATAGAGAAAGTAGCCACAGCCTGTGTGTCGAGTGTGTGCGTGCACATGTGTGTGTGTGTGTGTATATAAAGAAAGAATAGAAAAATGTTTTTCTCTTCGGATTCTCATGTTATTTATTCGCTAGAATAACTTTTTTTCATGTTAGTTGATATTTGTTCTGTTCTGGACATTTATGGCGAAAGGTAAGATGATACGAATGTAATTGAAACGTAGTATAACTATATTTATAACTAATTATACAAAAGAAAATACTACTAATAGATACTTGGACCTGATAATAGCAAGTATTAATGCTAAAATCTTGTTGGAAGCTGTATTGAGTACGCGTATTAGTCAAACTAAATGGAAACGTGAATAAGAACAAAAATAGAAAAACAAATAAAGATAAAAAATATGGATTTGCCTTTTTTTCTGAGCCTGTAGGCAGCTGCAACCTCCTGAACACGCATTTTCGTCCCTTCCCCAATTTTTTATCTGCATGAATATTAAATTATTTATATCTTACCCTCACCATGTTAACTGAGTCTTTGTCTTATCTTTCATTATTTATCAGATAAACAAAATTGGTCGTTAAGTAATACTGATTTGTTCGCTTTTCGATACATATGTCCTTTTTATTTTCGCTTCTTCCTACAACTTTCCTTTGTTTTCATACAACCGGATATATACCTGCTATACTTTTTTTTTGTTCCCTATATACCTATATACCTATACCTATACCTATAGCGCCCTCATGCTTAATTCACGTGCTCAGCATGAAACACAGATGCTCCCTGAAGGATTTATTGCTCTGATAAGCTCCCAATGTGTTTCAAATCAAAGTCTGTCTTCTTTCCCCTTGAAAATTTCCCTTATTACTCTCTTTTTTGTTTTTTTCATACATATATTTTGCTCTCTACATCTCTTGAACTTCCAGTTTCTCCCACGCATTAAACATTCCCTACCATCAAATGTGCCATTATCAATAAAAATTTTACCCTCTTTTTTTTTTTATTCAGTTGTTACACTTTCGATTCCCTCCAAAACAATTCTGGAAGAAGAAAAAAAAAAAAGAAAAAAGCACAATCATCAATGCACGTTATATTATATCGCAATCATATATTTATTCCACGAATCTTACCCTCCAAACTCACCCACATATTATCCCAAGTTTCATTTCTTTCTATATCATTTCCTTTATTCGTTTTTTCTTCTCCTTTTCTCGTTCCCTTCTTATTTTTGTGGTTGTTTTTTTTTCTTTTATTTTTTTTTTTTTTTGTTATCCTTACACGATCCTTTGTGTTCACATGACCCAGGAAAGGATATATATTGACGTCGATCCGTCATGTGAACGCTGTGGATATATAACGGAAACCTGTGCTGCACCACACCTGCTCTGTCTGTCTGTTGAGTATTCTTCTTCAAAAACGCACACATAAAATTCTGGGCTATATTTTATAAACAAAAGTTTATGATCCCACATGAGGATAAAGTGATTTCATCAATTCTTTTCCGGCCAACGATAAAAAATTCCACGTCGTAAAAGAAATCAAGCGAAATGAAAATCCATCCGTATGAAAATAGAAGAAAATTGAAAAAATATATATATATTCCGCAGCGCTGCAATATGAAATGATTTTTCAGTAGAGATTAGCCAAAATCAATGACAATCCGTAAACGATACTGTTAAAAATATGCGCTTGTGAATACCCTTTTGTAACCCATTTGAGGTTACATAGTTCGTGAAAAAATGTTTGAGTCTCGAATTCGCCAAGATATTTCAGAAGAAAACAGGATGTGCTTCAAACAGAGCTATTGAATTTAGATGTGTACAGCTGAAAAGTGGACAAAAAAAAAAGGAAATAACCAACTAAGTGTGTAGTATAGTGCTGTGAGCTCCGCCGGACCGTCACGCTACATTTTCTACTTGTGACATCTTTCTCTCTATCTACTTTGTTCTTCCTCTTCATGTACATGTCGAGTGTTTGGACATCTTCCCCACTAGAATCAGTCAAGCGTTATAGAGATTTTTTTTCTCTTTACTTTTTTTCTCATTTCTTTTTCGTCATCGTTTTCTTCAACATATTTTTTTATTTTATTTCCTTTCCTGTATTCAATCTTTTTTTTTGTCTTTCCCCATTCGTGAAATCATCTACTCGATATCTTCACTTCAACTCCAGATGAGTGAAAACGAAAGAATGAGTATAAAATAATAGTAACGTCACAGGACATCAGTGCAATAACATTTATGTGTGCGGGATCAGTTAGAATAATTATTTTTACATGAATGATCGCATCATTGTTAATACGTTTTCACAATTGTTATTAGTTTGTCGCAAAACTCTCATGTCTATTCGCAATATTTATATAGATATTTTAAATGTAGTTGAAGATATACAAAAATAAATAATTCAAATATGTATCTAAATTCACAAAAAATGAATAAATTAATATATTAAATCCTGAAAAAAAAAACCATTTCTATAGATTAGACGAACCATTAGTGCGCGAGAAGAACGTTCGCTTCCCTAATGTGCACGTTTATTTACCGTAACTATTTACACATCATTTCCAATTTTATGCAGCCATAAACTTTCTCAAACCCTCATCACATATTCATGAAAAAAGATAATCACGGTCCAACAAGTAATTGCGAAATGGTTGTTCAGTGATAAAGAATTCAAAACATTACACCCGAATTAAATTGCACTATGTTATTTATCATTTAATTTTTCAAATAAGAACTAGGATGACGTAACAAAGCGCTTTGTCGGCACAATATTCTAAGGCCGTGTTTCAAGACAATGAAGAAAACACAGACTTGAATTGTATTCAATATCACCTACCCCTCACATTCAACCAAGCAATGCTTCGTCTCTGGCTTTCAAACGAGTTGTTGAGAAAATTGTTGAAATAATCGTACAGTCACTATCTGCGTTTCCACAACGGAAACAATGAGTAGAGGATGAATATAACGGGCAATATAGCACATATATACATACTGTGAGAAACAGAGAGCATTGTTTTTTCAGTTTTAACGTTTCTCAGTATATATCGTACGTAATAGTCCACCATGTGCTTTGGTGCAATTCATGCAAGTGGAAATATCGCTATGAATGGTCGTCGCATCTGGCACAGAAAGTACTTCCTTTTCTACTTGCCGGCCAGTGTGTACTCACTTGTCTATATATATATATATATATATCTATGGCTGAAGACAATATTGGATTTTCACGGTAAAGGAGAACCTAACATTGTCTATCGCAGGACTTGTCTATCATTATATATATCTGTGTATATATTTCTAATTTCAAAATATCCTTAAGACAATTTGTTGAATCTTATCTCTGTGTTATTGTCCTACAGTTGGACAAGGTTTTTCTATTCAGAATTGCCATGTTCACATATAATCTTTGAACTATATCGACATTATGACGTGAATTGATATATACAAGTGATCAAAGGATGGAGGGCGGCTTAATTTTATCTACCTTTCATTTTTCAATGTTTAACTTTTATTTTTTGTATTTTCACTTTGGCAAAGTGTTAATTATTTTTGTACAGTTAAAAAAATTGTCAAAAGCACGATTGGAGTGCGATGTCATGGTAATTCTTCACTTTACCGGTAGAGTAAAATAATTTGTAGAGTTCCCATAACGATTTCAGTTTTTTTTTTATTTCATTGTTCTTTTGGGTCAAATTGAATTTTCTTATTTTTAAATTATACAATTAAACGACGGAATCGATTTTCATTAGATCATTTGTTCAGCACAATGAATGAACTCTCATAAAGATGGAAAAAAACACAATGTAACTTTCATACTTCAACGAAACCAGAAACGACCAGGTGGATGGCTCCTAATTTCGCAGAAAACCGATATTGGCCAATATCTATATATGACATGCAAGTAACGTATCATCTAAGAGCATTGAGTAAAGCCCGAGAGAGCTTTCGATTAAACCCCTCGCATTTTCTTTTTCTCTTCCGCCCTAGCTTTTCTTACTATCAACCCCAAACCTTATATTACATATATACCTACATAAATGTTGGTAGACCCCTCAAAGTGTCGTCGATCGTACTTTCATCCTTTTAACCATGCGATAACTCCGAGGGTGTCTTATCATAACCAAAAAGGGCCGAAAGTGGATATTTTTCGCGTCGTACATCTTCATATATTAATATTGAACTTTGGTGTGTGTGTGTGAGTAATCTACATTGGAACTTTAACATAATGTCTTTCATGTTCGAACACTTTACCCTTCTACTTTATTGGAATTATCTCGATGGAATATAAAATATGTATGTTTGTTTAAAATCTCTCAAGTTATCTCCAAGAATAATGTCATTTAATAACGGTACAGAACTTCTTAACTCAATTAATCAGGTATTTTTCACCAAATTCAAGCTCTTGATTTATTAACAATTTTTCTCCACATAACTGGTTTCTGAACATTAAACATATGTAATAAATACGTGGGATCATTGCATATAGGCAAACGATAACAAACCGAGTAGAGAGAGAAATTTAAAGTGGATTATAGATTAAATAGAACGTAACGAGTAGATACACCCTCGAAGGATCAGCTAAAGTAGAAACAACCAATGATTGGGTTATATGGATGGGCTAGTGGTTATCACTATCGATAGTCAGACACGCGCGCACACGAATTTTACGGTGCTTTGGCATAGGCACGTCCCGCGAGTAGATATAAACCGATTTATTATGAATACAAAATATAACATTACATGAGAAGAAATTTTCAAGAATAATATTTCATTAGAATTTTTTTTACAAAATTGGACTAGATCGTATATCAAATCATTTGTGGACGGACTCTTACATAACACTGATAAAACTTGCATCTGCTTGAGATAATGTGGTCATGCATAAAATTCACTACGTTTCTTCGTTATTACATATTTGTTTAGCGTTATAAAGCTTACATTACGCTTGCGCCAAAGCGTTGCGCGGTGTATGTGTGGGCAGGAGTAGGTAAAGGAGGAGGAAGCGAGCGCCCGGGTCGAGGCAATGAGACGCCGTCAGAGCGGCGTCGCGTCGCGAGGCTTCGCGTCCGGCCGGCGGCATGAAGTAGATACAGACGAGTCGGACACGGGTTGGTGTTCGTTCATCCGGTCAGTGGCCGTAAGTAGATACACAGAGCAACGCGCGCGCCAAGCATTCGACTATAGCTTAATCGGGAACAAACGTGCTTTACGCGCTGGAATCGCTTTTGTCCTATCGTCCATTCAGAAAGAAATTTATATACATACAAGTATATATTTATTTTATTTTTAAACTCGGGAAAGTTTTCATTTTGTTTTCTTCATTTTTTTTTTTTTTTTTCGTTCCTGTTGCGTCACTCCAATGTGAAAAGGAACTGCACTGGTACCAGAGAGGCACGTGCTAATAGAGATACGTCTCTGTCACATTGCGTGATCGAGTGGCAATTGACATCCCGAAAAAAAAAAAAATAAAAAAATAAAAACAATAAAGGGAAAAAAGATTGGATAGGAGTAACAGGTATGTGTGTGCTCTCTTTCGTGGCTTTCTCGTCTCTCACTCGCGGTTTCACATTCATATATACTCCATATATTCTATAAATATATTTAGAACTGTGAGAAATAAATTTATTCTGCATGGAGGACAATTTTTTTTGCAAGTTCATTGTTCACAGTATACATTACTTGGGTATATCGTACTACCAAAGCATGAGCTTTACTCCCGGAGCTTACTAAATGGTTAAACCCAACATTGTCCATCTATATTTGCCAATAATCATAATCAATCCAAGCGAACAATGAACAACTGATATCCATGTGTAACGCCGCCATATATCTACTGATTAAAATATCCGCTTCTTTTTTCTTTTTTTTTTTTCGTCAGATATTTAATTAGGAAATTGCACCAGCCGCTCTGATGGTTTCGATTTCTTCAGATTTTTTTTTTTTTTTCCTTATTGTTGTTATCGAAAAATTTTCTACCAGTTCGGTAACGTTAGTAAAGTTTTGTTTTATACCAGGTAGTTGTATTATGTTTAAAATTAAATTAATCAAGTTTATTAATTGACTTTTGGTAAATTATTCTCGCGGTTTATTGACTTGAGTTATACGAGGATAGTATTTGATTTAATTATTAATATATACTCGAGATTATTATACAGCGGTGACGAGAAAACGTAATGGGATGTGGGAAAATGAAGCTCCGTTATCACTCTACCAGAAAATTGTATTCAATGTTTATACATGTATATATAATTTCTCATTATCGGCTCTAATTTATTATATTTTTATTTTTAGATTTTTTTTGTTTTCTTTTTTTTTCGGATGAATTACCAAGGGTGAAAATGTAATAAATTTTATTACGGTCGTTATCACCAAAAGTTCTTCACGTTTTATTCCCCTCGAACAACTTTTATACACGAGTACATAAAAATGGTTAAATGAAGAGGAGAAAAAAAACAAACACGAAGAGATATACAGTGGCGCTCAAAAATATTTTGAAACCGGTATTTGAATATTATATTTGTTTGAGGAAAAATATTTTTGTTTAAACTACTGCAATGGGTCTAAAAAATATTACTCACTTGAATTTTTTTTGAATATCGAAACATGGAAGAAAAAAGCATCGGAAGTTTCAACATCATTCCCATATAGTTACTTCAATTATTCCACAAAAAAAACTACAGACTTTTAAATTTTATCAATTAATATTTTCCGCAAATTTTTTCCAAGTGTTTCCCTCTACCTCTTGAATTTTTCATGTGTAGTATACTATGAATATTGAAGTTGCAAAAAAACATTTCCCCACAGAATAAATGTAACTGATATCAATTTATGACAAGTTTCAATCCGAAAACTTGTAAACAAGACTTTTGACGATGTTCTAATCGTATCAATGGAGATTTTATTGAGAAATAATTATCTGAATATACTTTTCATCGCAGAATAAAAAAGCCAAATAATATATTATTGTCAAATTACTTTTGAGCGCTACTGTATGCATATTTTATTTATGTATATTACTTGAGAGTCAAAGGGATGAGAATGATTGAAGGACTACGTTCGTTAACCGTCATGATACTCTATTTCTTATACACTCGCAAAAGGGAACGAAAAGTGTTTGAATTGAATCAAAAAACCCAATATACAGACACATGTGACGTTTTGTTTTTCTTTTTATTTTAATGGTGATTTACCCGCCGTTCTCCAGGTCAATCGTTCTTTTCCCAACGGCGCTTTTGTTCGCATCTCAACGACTGAAGCGAACTATTATATTGTTGCACGTCTTTTGAATGCGAAAAAAAAAAAAAAAAAAAAAAAAATGAAAAGGGAAAATTGAGAGAAAGTTAGAGAGAAAATTGCACATAGGGCAAATAGGGCGCTCAGGGAAATCTATCATACACACATGTATATACCTATGTACATAAAGGATGAAATAAAATTTTTTGTGCTTTCGTTCATAGTGGAAAAATCGATAAATCCTGGAGGATGTAATTTGGCAAATCGATTGACTGCTAACGGAAAGCGAAGAGAGAAAATGTAAAAGCGGAAGTCAGAGACACAGAGATAAAGAGAAGAGTATTGGGCGAATGAGCAAGAGCGAGCGGAAATTGTGTGAAAGATTTGTCCGGTTCTCGTATGACCAGGCACCATTCGAGTAATTTCATTTGAATTATATTATGCATTTAGTATATACATTTGAATGTGTGGGTGTGCGAAAACTCTAGGGAGAAAAACCTGCAATAGGATTGGACAAATCCAACTGTGGAGTGCGCTGTGTGTAGAAACGTTACTCACACGTATCAATTTGCGTCACACGTCCCAGAACCCAATCGTACAATTTATCCAAACTTCTATATTTATGTATACATGTATATGCATAATACAGAGTTTGTACACAATTATTCGTATTATATAACTATATATAATAATATAATTCTTATATGAAAGAAAGCGAAGGTTTGCCTTATTCTCAGTACTTTATACACTCGTATTTATTTTTTATCCACACATTTTCGTTGAATTTCCTATCCATACGACATCTAAAATCAATATATTCAGATATTATTTACTAACAAGCTCTGGTTTGTCCCTGTGTAAATGTATACTCAAATGATGGTGACCTATGTAGGAATTTCCGGAATTCATATCTGGAGGCTGTCCTGACGATATCCCATTAAAACTCCAGCTTGCACAACGCTTCTTCTTCTTCCATTTACCTTTCATTATCCTTTATATTTATATTTATATATATATATATATATATATATATATATATATATATATATATCTAAATTCTTTGGTATGCTCCCATCGATTATTAATTTTATTTTGAAAATACGTCGTCAATTCATCTTTTCAATGATGCAGAAACTTTTCTGCGAGTAAAATAAAAATAAAAAATGGGATTCTTTTTTCCTGTAGAGGCATAATTAAAATAAATATCGAATGCCAAAATCTAATCGGATAACTTCAAAGAAATATCTCTATAATTGATGGATAATGAATCACTAACAAGCAAAATAATTATTATTATTTTGCTGACGAAAGTTTTTGGATGATTAATTTAACCCGATTTTTATATGAGGATGGGAAAAATTATTTTCTGTTACTGTTCTCTTTGTTTGATACTTCTGAGTAAATCCATGAAAATATTTCAAACAAAAGTTGAAAAACATTACGGTTACGAAAGTTTTCACTTTGGATGGGTTTTGGACCGAAAAACCATGTTTTCAAATTGGTAACTGTTCTATTTATATATTAATATGTTAAAGAACTAATGTAAATATACTGAAAAGTATCATATTGACATATAAATATCACGATACAATACTAAAGTATCATGAACAAGTTCACCATTGTTTGCGAGCAAAGAATCAATAGAAACTATTCGGTTTTAGACGCCCTCAATTACAAATTCAGATGATATATATGAGATATAGTTGAGTGTATTTCCTCACGGGATTCTACCTATTTTCTACACCCCATACCATTTTTTCGTTCTTCAGTTTAGCCTGAGATTTATTCGGCTTTTTTCCCAGATGTAATTCCAAGTACACGTTCTCAGGTCTGACTATAACTCAACGTTACTACTATATACTTGGACACGTTCTTGTCGCATTCCCCTTCGTTGTATCTTATTTATCTATTTGTTTAGTTACTTTTTGTTATGTACCATTATTCCTGGTGACAAACAGAATGCTTCTTCCATTCCTTATCGTTGCTTCTACTCTTAAATATCACTTTCCGAATTTACGACCCTTCAATTGTACAAATAAAAAATGCACAAAATATCATATACAGTATTTAAACAAATTAATCATGTTGAATATAGACACTGGAATTTTTTAAATTAATACAATTTGCGGCAGGATTTTTATCTGGAGAATATAATAATATTCTTTCTTTCTTTTCGTTTCCCGTATTGCCGTTTGAAAAAATATCCAAAACAAAGCTTCATAGGCTTCAACGTATAGATCACTAATTTCAAAGCTGGGATTAAAATACTGTTTGTAATTACAGGGTGAGCAACGTCAGCAATTTGTTTATAATATACTCTAGCCTCGATTAATCATATCTTCATGATCCATTTCTTTTTCATGCTGTTATTAAACCCGCCCACGGTATATGCATATAATCACAACCTACTTATTTTATAATTTACATAGATGCTTATCACCCACTTCTATATAACCAACACTATGCGATTATTATTTGGGAAAAATATTCACTATACACCCCCCGGACATTTTCTCGTTAAAAGTTCCAACACTTTCTGAACAATGACGTTTCCTTTAATACACAAAAACTTGGTTTAACGAACAAGGAAAAATTAATTTTTTATTTCACTTTCTTTTGTTTTCATCACCACCTTCATCTTACACTTGATTAATCTTAGACAAATGAAATTCCACAGGTGAAATATAACGTAGCACAGTGAATCTCTTGAGAAATATATGGAGGAGTTTAATTACAGGATTTGGTTGAAGTAGTAATGGAAGAAAGGAAAAATTCTTCAGCAAACATATGGCATTTGAATTATTTATGGATGTCACGGTGGAATATTGTTGAATACTTGCGAAAAAAGGAAAAAAAAAAATGGAAAAATAATGATGGAATAATTCTGGAAAATTAATTTGTCATTATTTTCGACGTTCGATATCAGTTATCATCACCCAGCCTTCAAATGTCGTAATGTGACCTGAGCTTTTATTAATGTTCGTCACGCTTTAGTCATTTCGTGTACCAATGCCATTCATCACAATGTGTACACGCGCGCCCAACATAACAGCAATATATCATGATTTAATATACGTATATAACACGTATTATACAGCTTTACCGTTGATGTCAATTCCAATATCTTGATATCCCATTTTTGTCATTATTATTTTCGTATTTGTATTCCCCACGAATATATATTGAAAAATAATTCAATTAACTTATTGTTCATTGTTCAATGAGTTGACAAATCGGAGTGTGGTATTAAGTTTCGGTATATTTTTGTTCTTCAACTTTAATCAATTGCAAATTACTGATAATTCAGGACAGCTCTCGCGTGTTTGCGTAATTTATTATATTTTAAGCTGAAACAATTTCTCGCGTGAGCTTTCAGGCGAAATGTTACAGAAACCATACATAACATTTTATAGAGTATTATTCTGTAGAACCTTTTGTTGTGGGGAACAAAATTTCCAACAAAAAAAGTCAGTGTTAATATATCTCAAAAGTCAATAATTCATGTGGTCACGATTTTCAATTCAGCACGCTTGAGAAGACACTTTATAGTATTATGGATCTGTTTGTTCATCATATGACCTCGAAGAAAATTGTATAAAAAATTAAAATTATCCTCCAATTTCATGTTTAATGATACGACCGTCTTAATTCCCAATGGCATAGACAATTATTCATCCAACCACTCCGATAGAGAGCTACAGAATGTGTAACCTGAACGAAAGTCTCACAAAGTTTGTGTGCGTGTGTGTAGTTTCGAATTACAAAGTCTACAAATCATTCACTGCCGTCCCATCTCTATTTATTTGAAGTTTCTTTTCCGACCCCTGTTCTCTCGCGACACGATATTTTAACTTTGACTTCATGCAAAAAAAAAAAAGAAAAACAAAAGAATATAAATAACACTCACGCTCTAAAGATAAAATTTTATTCTCAAAACTTCGACTAAGCGCCATTTGTCATTCTTCAGGGGTCAACTGAGGGAAATGTCACATTATTGTATGCAATTTGTATCTAAAGAGCCTTTTTCCACCCCACCAATCTTCAGAAAATTTTTTATAGGCCAGGAAAAATACATCTACAGCAACATTTAAATGAAAAATATCAACATTCCTGAAATTGTAATCGTGAAAAAATATTTATCATTCTCTTCCACCCTATTTCTATGTAATTGAAGTTTCACATTATTTTTATCATCATTATTTCCATTATAATTTCGTTTTTCTTATTTTTTGTTTGTTATTCACGACTTTTATTCAAGTGCAAATAGATAAAATCAAATCCGCAAAATTACACAAGTTGAGTAATATGTCGATATAAATTGTACGCACCGAAAATTCCACTTGACTTAGATAAGAAAAGAAAACTTTTGTGACATTTACATATATCCCATTGACATTCAGTTGGCTGTTCGTCATCCGTCCCTTCCGACATCATATATACAGTCGGTTCCATCTGTAGAAACGCGTAAAATCTATTGTCAGAAATAAAAAAAGCGGAAATGAGAGGAAAAGAAAGATGGAGAGGGAGAGTACGAGGGAACGAAAAATATTAATATTAATTTTGTCATAGAAATGATAATTTTTTTCTTCACTTATATAAAGTACGTGTGCATACCGACATTTTATTTATAGAAACGTAGCGTTGCAATGCCTGATATCTACTGTAAAAATCGCGAAGAAATATTCACTCGATATTTTAATCAATATATTTAAATATCATTCGCCAACTCAAGCTATAAGTGCTATTATTCATGAGGTTGCTGCTGCAGTATCGATATCAAATTCAATTTGCAAAAAAAGAAAAAAATAATATTAAAGATAATTTTAAGCGCAATATCCCCATTTCAATATAAAAATTTTCACATTTCTCTTCATTCCCAAATAAACGAATATAACAATAGAGAACGGCACGTTTGGAAAATTTATGAAGAATGATGAACTTTGATTGTTAGGATTATGTGTGTAAATAATTACAAGTGTATACCTGTATCAGCAATGCTCTTGTTTACTCCCGGTAACGAGCTTTCGTGTGATGGGGATTGATGCACACCCTGAGATTTCTCGCCAAGGTGTAGAGACACACGATAACGAGAGGGGAATTTATAAATCAACAAGAGGAACAATGAAATGAAATTTAAACACAATAAAAAATAAATTAAATTGCAACGTAGGTTTTTTTTTTTTTCACAACATCCAATCAAAAACAGATCAATTTTCATCAATTATTTTTCCCCATGCACACCAGTTAAGAGAGAATTAACAATAATAGCACAATGAAATGATTAGTGCCCCCTGTGAAATCACCTCCCGCACTTAGCGAAAGTTTTTACCAACCATTGCATTTTCACAGGGAAGCAATTTAGTCTTGTTATGTAGAGCAAATTTTAGCCGAAAAATTTCGAGAATGATGAAACGATAGTATGCACACGCGGCCATAAACTCGTACAAACTTTTATCCAAGGTATATAGAGTCTTCGAGCTTGTGAATGCACAAAGAATGTTGTTGAAAAAAAATAACGCTTTATGAGAGAGTAAAATTATGGTATGGTGGAAGTTCAAGTATAAGGGAAGCGATCGGGCATGCTACAGATATTATTTTTATATTATTTTTTTAGTTTCCACTTTTTTATGTTAAATTTGCTTAATACATTGCGTATCAGAATATTTTTAGTTCAGAACTGTTTACAGGCAAAAACTTGTAAACAAAATATGTAGAATAACTGTGGTAAAGTTTTATTGAAAAACCTGCTTTAAATACGTTTTTGCATCATATAATAGCTTGATTATTTATATCGTAAAAAATCCCTACCACCAGCTAAAAATGTGTAGTCGATCACAATAAATCATTGAAATATAGCTGTAATAAATAGAAGACTGAATCAATTGATGTGACAACCGAAAAAAAGCACCATACCCCTGTGAAACAAATTTTGATTCATTCATTTTATCATTCGTACGACAATTTAAATGATTTAACGAAAATAACACATACTTTCTATTGATTTTGCAGTCATTTTCATCCAAAAGTATGTAGAGAACAAATCAACTCGATGAAAAGCATCCCGCAGATGTTTTAATCATAGCCACCCTTGCTTCAACCATTCATTCAATTGGAAATATGTTCATAAACTCGGGCATTCAATTTAATTGTATATACATGAATGAACTCCACTTTTCAATTATCCAATATTAATATATATATTTCAATTCATTATATAATAACAAATTGTGAAATAGCAGTATCGTTATGCAAACAACAGACAACTCAATATCTATTGCAATATAGCTCATTTTGACCGATTACGTTAGAACAATGGGAAACTTCAGTTGAAGCGGGGAGAGACAGAAACGAGGAGTGATGAGAAATGATGATACGCTATTTCCTTCAGTTTCTATCATGTATCAGACTCTACTTGGAAGCGATTCGCGAAAATTGGGGACTTCAAGTCCCCGACATTCACACACACACATATAAATATATATATATATACAGCTATCCGCAAAAGTGGAAGAGGAAGTGATAAGACATTAGAGAGTAGGTAACAACAAGAGCACAAGAGAGAAATGAGAGGGATTGAAGCCGAGAAGAGACTGTATACGTGCCTTTGAATGGAGTTTCAGGCTGAGCAAATGCCCGATTAGAAGTCTTCCCACGCAGCACCGCCGTCGCCGCCACCGACAACGCCACCGATGAGAATGACGTGGTAGAGCAAAGGGAGCTTCCGTGAAAGCGTGATGAAGAGTAAAATGGTGGAAGCGAGGTAGCATCGCTCTCTGTCATCACTATTCCACTTTCTACTCGCTCTCCAAAGCCTCTTAACCCGGCTACGAGCAACAGACTCGTACGCTGTGAGCTTTTCTTGTTGCGTCGTCACATTCATAAGTCATTTGCATTGTTATTATAACACACAGTTAGAATTATTTATGAGGTTTCCAGCGAGCTAGCTGACAAAATGAAATTTAATTTGTGGTTGGACATATTTGTAGCTTTTTTAGAATGGAGTGAGCTCAAATAATTTTCAACGTTTTCAAGACAACATAAATTTATTTCATCTATTTTTTAGTGAGATAGTAATTACTGTAAATCTCTTCGAATTGTCGACTATAATAAAGAAAACATGAGTTTCCTACGGATCATTCTAACACCAATGAAAGTTATTGGAACATGACAGAAAAAGGCACAGCCACAAGTCATGATTCATCAGTAGCAGTATAGTGATAAATAAACGCGTACTTTCAAAAGTAAATGAGGATCATCTACATGAATTTTCCATTTCCGTTTCTCTTGACTCATGTAAGTAATTCTTCTATACCCTAAGTTCTCTTTCATCCTCGCTCATTCACTTCCCAGTTCGTGCCATCTTTCATTCCTTCTGGCTTTTATCCCAGGAGCTGTACAATTTTCATTCATTCCTTTCGCCTTTCTCGCCTTACAACATTCTCGCCATGTTGATTTTATTTCCAATCTTGAACAAACGCCAGTCCTCATTTCATTCGATCACAATGTAGACGCTACCAGTAATAAAAACTCTACGAGCTTTCTATGTTTGTGAATATATATATATATATATTTGAAATGCGTTAGCGAAACGTCATCCATAAGTTTCCGTCGGAAATATTTTCGCCTGTAATTTCAGTATATTCTATTTATCTTGGAACACCATGAATGATACGTAGCGAGTTGTAAAGAGTGTGGTGATCTCTTTCGATTTTAGGACAGAAAAATTTTCCCAGGTAATACAAATTACCAATGCAGTAAAGTATTGATTCATTTGTGCAATCCAATTTACTGATACTGAATTTGATGAAGAATTAGTTTCGATGTGAAGTGTACTCTTCTTAAATTAGTGTCCACAACTCACGGTGAAGAAATCTCATTGATATAATAAGAAGAACACGAGCATTCTACTGATGCTTCGAAAATTTGCATTAGAAATTTGATAGAAATCAAATCAACTCAATGAAAAGCAATGAGATGTTTTTCAACACGCACCCGAGGGATTATCTACCTGTGCATTTGCAAGATCCTCTTACAACCCACCGTGAAATCAATCGAGATCGTAAAATTCATCCATCTTAAATAATCATAACTATTCCCTAGCATGTATTAATTTTTTTTTGCCCCCCTTTCAATTAATATTTTGCATTTTATTACACATTCAACTCGATGAATATAATTTCATAACCTCCATTCAAAAATTTTTCATATTTATATATGTACATAGAAACTCTTCAACTTGGTTTGCAACAACTGCCATTGTCACATAAAGCACCGACTGGTGGGTCCCCATCCACCAATAATATTCGGGAAATCGCACTCGAGTCAAGTTCTTGACTTTCCAACGGCAAAAGCGTCCGATCCCTACATACATATATAAATGCATGGATATATATTGTGTAACGTACGTTCTACAAGCTCATCTGGAGAGGCAACGTATGGAATATATAGCCACGTAGTAGCCACAACTTTCTCGATATACATATATATATATATATATATAGATATATACCCTTAAAACATTTCCTTCACATCAGGTACGGTGAGAGCATAGCGTCGGTCTCTAGGGAATTTACCTCCTCTCTGTTCGCAATATTATTATCACGTTGAATACCTACTGCTCATGTCGACGCAGCATTAAAGTTTCACTACTGAGGATGCAAAATCAGACGGACAATATCACTATATTAACAGAAATTTCTGTGAATATGAATCTGAATTAATGAATTGTGTATTAATTCAATTGAATACAGGTGCTGTAATGGAAAAATTAATGGAATTAAATATAATGAATTTGATTTACAACTATTTTTAAGCTTAAAAGAAAATAGAAAAAGAATTTCATCGGAACTGATGAATTATAGATTTGATTTCAGTATAAAGATATATTCCATTAGATATATAGATTGTACTGATTAAATATACGAATATACATTTTTTAAATACTTATTAATCCATTCTTTAATCGTGAAAAATATTATTTTTATGTCTGGATAATATTGTTGAAACTTTTACATTATGGATTAAATTTTTGTTTGCTTCTTTCCTCTCTGCAATTTATTATTCAATTTATTCTCTCATTATATATTTATTCAAGTGATATTGCAATACCGCATTTTCCGTGAAAATTTATCTGAAATGAAGTTTTATGAAATTATTTGCGCATCGTTGCGGAAATGCTGTGTAAGCGAAGGGCATTATACATAGATGGGTTGGCAAATTCCAGAGGGCCACCAAAGAAGATGTAGGAATTGAGGATCTCAAGGGAGATGAAAGGGTTAAGGGCACTGCTGCCGACCACCCTGATGTGTTTACATAACTGGCGTGTTTCAGTATACCATAACCTCTATACAAGCTACAGATGATGATCTTCTTAGCTTTCGTCACTGCATACCAGTACCGATACATTCCAAGAATGGCTATATAAAGTTTCTTAGTCGTCCATTGGATGTTTTGTAATCACATTGCTAACTCTACGTCTCTTATTCTCAACTTCTTATAATTTATCCTCATCAAAACAATGACGATTTACATTCTCTTGACATCGGCTTAGCTCCAATTCTGAGCACTACAGTAAAATAATATGCTTTAAATACGCACCTGCATTCTTGCCATCTTCTCATAGGCCAGTTGAACCCACATTGCAACATACCAACTGGATATCGCTTCCAACATCGTATACTCGTTGATGCAGTTGTTAAATTGTGTGTCTAAACCCGTATTTGGTATTTTCCTTTGACCCCTATAAACATAGAGATGTCTCGTGAAATTGAACAGGATGAAAAAGAAAACAAGAATGTAATTATGATAAATTTTAAGTAGGAATAAATATATTCAATAGAGATGGTTTTGAGATAGATTAATAATTGTTTTGGACTGTCAGTTTTTTTTTATTCCAAAAAATTCGTGTATTGATAGAGATTAATATTCTCCAATTTCCTTGAAATATATAATTCTCCATGTCCCACGTAATGTCGAATTACCATCTGTGAGCTTTGAAATGTTTCCGTTCGGCCGTTTTTCAAAGCACACTACTCACAATGAAATGCAGATAAACTGAGAGATACTGAGAGAATGTCAAGTTCTTACAGACCTTATTTTTAGTGCCGAGGATTTATGAAACGTAGACACTTTTTTTTCCCAGTCAAGGTCACACACACTTTAGCTAACATCAATATTATTTTTTTTTACATTTTCAAATCCACGAAAATCTCAATGCATGTTGTAGGACGATAAAAAGAAATCACTATATTCATCATGTGCACATAACAGAGTTTAAATAATTGGTTGATGATGAAGTGATATAGGGAGTGCTCAGTGATGTCTTATTATTAATTGGCGACAGACACTTGTACATATATATATATATATATATATTCATCCCCTCGTGCGGCTTACATACGTGACGACATTCGTGGATCTTGCAATGAGAATATCGCAAGACGCGACTAAACGTGATTTGAACACAAATTTCGTACAGTACTCCATATATATATATATATAATGTGTATGTGTTCTATATTAAGTAAAAGTAGGAGAGAGAGATAGATAGATAATAAGGTAGTCTGGGTGGAACGTGCAGAATTGGAGAATTGGAAACGACTCTCACTGACTCATATATCTCTCATATCACAAATTGCTTTTGCATGTATTGCAATCGAAGTGGAAATGTGAACATTTTTTAATTTGAATTTATATAAACAAAAGTATCCTCATTATCGATTGAACGAAAAAACAAAACCAAAAAAAAAAAAAGAAAAACAAACAGAATATAATATATGTGTTGAGAGAAAAAATAATAGTAAATATGAATGTTGGTGTCAGTGCAATGAAAAAATAATATACCACGACTAGTTTGCGGATATAAGGATAAGCCCTAGAGCGCCTTGGTTGTCCGCATCTCTGCATGCAGCAACGAGGAATGGATCCTCCCAGGTAAGTAGGTCGGTTGGAGGTTGGAGATCAGGAGGAAAAGAGGATGAAAAGAAGGAAAAAATGAGAGAAGAAGAGAAAAAACGAACAAAGAAAATAAAATTGGAGAAAAAGGCGTGTGTGGTTATTGAAGCTGCTCGTCGCGCGCGCGAAAAAAAGAAGAAACGATCATCATCCTCTATACATGTACATACCATATATACCTCAACGTCAACAAAAAAAATTCCCTTTCCACTTTAATCTCGTACTGGGTATCTAGACTTGCGACAAGCGGAACAGCGAAATAGAGACGAGAGAGAAAAAAAATCCGAGGCTTTATCCCTTATTTTTTTTTTTCTTTTTTCCTTTAGTTTATTGCTATCCTCCACAGAGTACACACATTTACAGTACACGTATAGTTGGTATATTCTCCGGTAGGTATTAACTCCAGTTCATATATCGTTGAAAAACATTCTGATAAACCGAATATGATACATGAATAGATAAAACCTCCATATATATACTTGAATTATGTCCCAAGAATTCATCGGAACCGAATGATTAATTACCGAGACATCATATCATTAAAAAAACAAAAAAAAACCCGTTGAAAGTTTCTCCAAAGATGAGTAACGTCCACTACCCGAAGTGCCATAGCTTCCACATGCTCTTGAAAGTTTACGCTTTGAAAAAATGCAAAAAAATTCAATTTTCTCTCAAGTTCTACAGTGAGAATCCATTTCAAGTATCGTTAACACAAACGCGCACTGCAAATGCAGGTATGTAATTTTGATGGCCACACGTGCTAATGCCTATTTTAAAATATTGTAGTCATCTCTAATACATTTGAAAGTGTTTTAATTTTCCATACGTTCTTGGACGAATTTTTATATATATATATATATATATATATATATGAGTGTGCATATAGTATATATACATTTATAGATTGAATACCTCCAACTTCTTCAAACAACAGGAGAGTGTTTAAGTAGAAGCCAAGGATCACAATTTTCAGTGAATCGACGCCCTATTTTATCCCTCTATCTCTCGTATGAATTCATGTGTATATATATATATATATGGACATATACTTTGCGTGGAGCTTCAGTCTATTTACCTTAGAGGTAAGTCGCTCCACCGGTAGATAAATATATTATACATACCAACAAGGTAAATTCACTATGCCACCAAGCGCCGCTTTCATTTCCCCACATAACAATTCTTTCTCGCTTATGTGATATTGAAAAAAAATGGAGAAGAAACGCTGAGTGCGAAAAAGTAAAAAATAAAATAAAAGACCTCTATATTCGATATATATATGACGTATTCTATCCAGAATTTTATTACATTTTGATAGAGCTACCAGATTTGTTCATTGTGTTCTATGTTGTTGTTGTCGACGCTGTTAGATAATAATAGACTTATGTAGATTAAGTTTTATTCAAACAGATGTATGTGAAAAACGAGTGAACGCATGAAAAATATAATGAGAACACATTCTCCCGTTCTCCTGATGCAACGGTTTCAAAAACAATATATCATTAAAACTCCAAAGTCAGTCTGAATAAATCTATCGAATTGCCAAATGAACAAATACGTATTTCTCATTCTTCTACATAAAATACGATAAAAAATAAAGCATAGAGTTGTACGACCACACCATAACTGCATTTGAATTCCCAAGTCCAATACCTAATGTGTATGCCACTGCGAAAAATATTGATGTGAAATTGAGAAAATATCTGACAGCAATATGATTTTCCGATGAATATGATAATATTTCGAGTACACGTCTGTTGCTATTCCATGAGATTTCATGAAAATATTTTTCTCAGTATGGATAAAAATTTATAGATATAGATATAGAGAGATAGATACCTGTGAAGTGTGAGATTGGTGAGAATGTTGGCGAAACGCCACGATAGCCTGGCTAAGAAAATTGACGCTAAAAGGAGTGAAGTTTTCAACGATAAAGTGTCTCCTGTCGACTTTCCACTATATACATACAATCTTCCACTAATAGACTCCATTTTCATCTCACCACTATTAAACTAACTGCGAAAAATAATATTTCATCACTTCCCCAATAGACTGCAAAAACGGTGGAGATAGGAAAAGAAAATTCATTTATTCATTTTATTAATGTATATTCACAATTCTATATACCTATGAAGACACATTTTTATCTTAAGTAACTTAGCTATTAAACCTCGGGGACATATATCTATATGCTTCCTTAAAATGTTATGCAAGAGTTGCAAGAGAAAATGGGATTGATGAATATTTAAAAACGACCCTGGCCACATTTCCCTTTTCTTCCCTCTCTCTCTCTCCCTCTCTCTGGGGAGAGAGAGAGAGATTACCCTTTCTCGCACACTGGAAATATTGGGATAGGACAAATGCGAACAAAAACAGGACAAAAATCCTCTGTGCTGTGGCTTTGAAATGTTTAATAATTCGCCACTGGAGTTTTTGATACTATGGAGCTTTGAAAAAAGACTTAGAGTATTACATAAAATGGAAAAAAAAAAAAAAAAACATAAAGAAAGCTTACAAATTAAAAATAAATGTTGAATCGGTGAAAAATGATGATAGTACAGAGTGTAGCTAGCGCGACAAAATACCACACGAATATCTCATATGCAAAGATTGATCACAAAAATTGATCACTGTCATCGATAGTGCATGCAAAAATATCACCAAAAAAATATAACAGAGCAAATATTTTTATGTTACATGACAAAAGGATGTGGGGAGGAAGAGAAATGATGAGAGTAAACGAATATTTTAGAAACACGTTTTTCACATTTTTACATTATTGAAGAGTAGATGAATTAGTAATAACTAATTGAAAAATGACACCGACCGGCTTTGTTTTATCAATTGTTGAGTGTGTCTGATAAATTGTATATTATTTTTACCGATATTAATTATGCACTCAACACTTTGTTATTTTTTCGCGTAACAATCATCATTCTTCACCAACAGTTATTAATTTCACAATTTCACACATTAATTTATTCAATAATATAATTTATGGTATTGTTATTCGTGAGATAATTCATCGTAGAATCCAAGTGAATATGATAATATTGCAGAGTTGTCGATCAAAAATACCTATAACTGCAATATCAATTTAAATAATGTACCAACGCACAGAATATTCATCGCAGCTTTTCATTTCATTTCATGTCATTTCATTCATGTGAAATTTTGCTTATGAAAATGAAGCTGCTTCGCGTGTTCAAATAAACATCAATAAATATAAGTAATTTTCAATGAATCCAATCTCATCAATATTTCATAATTTGAATGTCCAAACCAATCAATAGAAGTTTTCATAAATTAAACTCACCATATCTCACTGCCACATAGTTTATAAACTAAATCGAAACTTCTAACGAACTCACCTCTCATCACATGACGCCCATGGGCCGAAAATTCTATTCTATTCTGACATATAATGAACGTGGATGTATTCGCTCCATACATTTTCATATAGATGCTCGAGACAATAGCTCCTATACATCCTATAACTTTCTATGTTATACACACATATACAAACATGTCCAAACACGAGCAAAATCGCATACGATCATCGCTCGCAACACAGCGCCCGTGCAAATATCGTCGATCCAATCTGGAATTACGCCGACGACGTGCCCGTTTCATTACGAATCGATTTAAAGCGCTGACAACGTTGATACACTGTATACAATGCGACACAGATATCGACTAAATTTCATTCGGAAAATCTCTCGCCACTTTAATAGCTCACAATCATACATAATAAAAAATGACATATTAAAAATACATCTGTCTATACGTATGCGTAACGAGACTATCGAAACATTGTGACCAAAGGCCAGTTTTTCAATTTCTATACACAGAAACTTCAACGATAGAGCTCTTCCGCTAGATCCATCATCAAAGTGTGTAAAAGCGTAACATTGAGAATTAACATGGTAGAGATGAGTGAATTGTCGAATTGAAAAATTCCATTAAAATTTCACCACGTACGTATTATCTACTATACCATTGCCTCATGTATTCACAACACCAAAACACAGACGCATGCAATCCACTGCTCATGGAGAAGTGGCGAATCCATGAATAATCGTCCACCACACCATTACCACAGAACTCCTGCTACGTGGAGATAGCCATATCTGTATATCCTTATGTATATATATCGTACACATATATATCATACTATCTGTATTGTAGATATTTGTGGGAATGTAATCGATCGATCGATTAATCGGCTTCGCAATTCATTCGATGAGGGTTAACCAAGCTTAATAATCTACCGTTGGGTTTTCAAGTGAACGAAGCGTTGCGAAACGCAAATCAAGTAGATAAATATACCCACACAGTTCACTCATCCAATTACACTCACGGACACACCGATGAATATACCTCAGAATTATATCTCAGCAGAATTTATGTACGTGTATGAAAGTGTGGACTGAGATATCGCGACGTTTAATTTACAGTTACACAAGGGACCAAGTAATATATGTATATGTTCATAGAAATGTATATGTGAATTTAATATATATATAAAGTACTCACGGATCATTAGTGAGAAGAACATTTGTGATATTACACGGTTAAATTTGCTTCTATCGAACTTTCACGTCCAATCCAACTTATCTATATTTTTTCCATCACAATGATGAATCATGTTCGGTTTATACCGCGTGAATAGTGTATTGAAATATACAGAAATGAATTTGACGTGTATATAATATTCGTTTTGTATACAGTGAGACAAAAATATTCTTGATTCAGAAACTGTTCTCGGACTAATAACAAATATCGTCTATTCCACTTTTACGCAGAGAAAATAAAATTATCTGTGTCATTAGTTACATCGTTGGCGTGTGAATATCAAAACTCATAGTAACTTATACGATATGGAGTATAATATTTCAAAAAAATGTATTGAAATATTTGTATCTTGCATGTTTGAAATTCGCAATTCACAAACTTTGAGTTGAGATTTAAAGTCAGTGACCCAGAAAAATTTCCGTATACTAAACTTCATCTAAATCAACTGAGTGGAAAGATGTATGCTCCAAACGGTTAGTAGAATCGAACGTTTATATTTGAAACAGCGTTCAATTTCGAAACGGTGCTTTCATTGCAATTCGTCGAAAATGACACCAACCTTTATCACGTGCATCGATTGGTAGGATACCTCGCCCTGAAATCCTTGTCCTACGAATATATACACATCGTCTCCTTTTATCTGTTTTTAACAGTGACAAAGGTTAATATAATATAAAGTGGACGTGAAACGTCCACAGTATTGACAAATTGACAGCGCATATTGCTATACCAAAGTCGAACTTGGCGGCCAAATAGAACGTTCAAGTTTACCAGTGAGTAAAATTCATGGCACGAATTTCTCTTGGCCCTGAAGATACACATACATACATACATACAGATATATCATATGTGTAATGGAGTTTCCAACTTCCTTCCCGTTATATTATTCGTTTTACATTCGAATTCACTCCATTCCTCTTTACATTCATTCAATATATATACATATGCACACACATATTTAGAAAAATTTTTCATGTGTCGCCGCCATTTTGTAGAGCCATTGAATCACATTGTTCGTTTGTATTTTTTTTTTTTTTCAATAGTAAAAAGTTAAAATACAATAAAATTGAATTGAGTAGAAAAAAAGATAATAATCGATTCACTACAACTGCGGCAACACAATAAACTTTCAATATTTGTTTTTAAGTATTGTTTATCAAAAATGTATATAGAAAAGGAAATATATGAGTAAAAAAATGAGAAAAAGAGACATTGGTTAAACGTTCCACTCATTTTTACCTCTTTAAAAGCACGCACACTCATTCATTCCACACTTTTCTGTCACAAACTTTTTTTTTTTCCCACACACTTTTCCTTTCTTCTCGCAATTTTTTCTTCTTTTCTCTCACCATTTGCTTCTTTCATTGTTATATACAAAAGCCTCATACAGAAGAGATTTTTTTCATGGAGGTTGTGAGTTAAGTATTCACAGTTATTTCTCATTTGCAACAGAGCTCTCGCACTCAATAAACACATTATATTAGTGGCCGTAACCCACAGGCATATTATATGGGCGACAATTTATTGAAGTGAATAGTTTATATAGTAGTACATAGAAGTGAACAATATGGTTACTGAAATAACAAATTTATCTCTCACATTATATTTGTATGAAATTTATATATAAGATGGATTTCTTGCAGACATACACTTCATTTTGCAAGATCCAATATCACTTGATGTCGAAAAGTTCCACGTCAGTTGACACCAACTATCCCCCTTCAGTCTCTCGTTTATTTCCTTCTTTTCCACCATCTTCCAATCACACTTCCATCCATCTTAGGATTGATATGCGTTTCAAGTGTGGGCTGAAGAGTCAAGACGACACTTTCATGGAGACGTTGGTGTTTTAATGAATACTATAAATCACTTGCGTTCTTTCCTATCGCTACTCCCCCCTCACTCTCACTCTCTCTCTCTATCTCCCATCCAATTTACGTCTCGCAAATTAATATTTAGACAACTTACCCTTCATTTTCTATGATAATCTTCGCTCACATTTTACACTTGTCTGCTTTATCTACCTTGTGGGGATCAGATAAACTGTTGGAAGTTGGTTGAATTGGAAATGTAGTTGCATTACAATTAAGGCGAATACCAGGGTGTTGAACCATAAAATTTACCTAGAGTTAATAGAAGTTTATGAAGAAATACTTCTGCAGGGCATAATATGTTCATTCAATCAATCTATTTTTCATCTGCCAAATACTTATCTATTTTTAACATGAATTTTTACATAAATTCACTGCAAAATTATCTTCTATTAATAAATTATTTATGTTTTCATTCATATTATGTTCATGACATTCAATTATGCCGGAAAGACATATTCACTTTATAGTACATCCATCAGTGTACACTACAGCACATACAACATACTACGTATTTATTTATTTATTTTTTTTCATTGATGACATAGAAAATACTAAATAATATAATGAGGCCAACCGAACCATTTTAAATATACATGAAGAGACATGGGAGTGGAATGAATTCGTGTTGAAAGACAGTCCAAATAATATGAATAATAAATAGAAATACGTGGTTGAAGAAATAAAATATGACACCCCCGATCGAGAAGGCTGACAAAACAGAGTAATTAAATAATAATAGAAATGATACGCAACGATGAAAAACATATTAAAATGATTGTAAGCTGAAATTCGCTAGCATCAAAAATTTCACTCCGCCCACCAAATTGATAAATGATGATGATTCTTCTCGCTTTCCTATTATTCTTTCAAGTTCATCCAAGCACGAATGTTTCAACAGAGTTATGTTGTAGCTTGATGTTAGAAGCAAAAAAAGTGATGAGTTTGGGCTGATACGCCCGTTAAGCATTAATATTTCATTGAATATTATCTAAGGCACGTGAAAAAAGTGCATCTGATTTATAATACGTTTATCAGCATGAAAATCAATTTTTTAATTTCTATACCAATACGTAGTTTGATAAATAAAATAACGTATTAACCGTACAATGTGACAACATTGAGTGATTTGAATAGTCACGCACTAACTATCAATTGGATTAATATTTCACGGGTTTTGTGGATGTATTCGGATGATTCGATCCAATCAGTAAAATGATCTGCCTCACAACAGAGAGATAACTAATTCAATAATAACGATGAAAAAACAAATGAAGATGTGGTTCTTGATTGATAATTTACCGAATAGAAAGATGCTTTTCAACTCATTTCGATACAATTCATTGAAGAAAATATAGTGTCACTTGCCACGAACATCCCACTCAAATCTATGTACATATATATTACATTCATATATAATATGATGAATGTTGGAATATCGATGAATATGTAGTTGGTGTTCGATGAATGGTTGGAGCTTAGTCTCTAGAATTGGATCAATGGCTAGGCATTCATATCACCGAGAATAGACTATAATACGGATATGCAGTTTCATGAACCTGACTGCACCTATAGAATGATTACATATCATGATTAATATAATAATTCATTGATCTTCATACATTGTGTGAAATCAAACAAAAGTAACTCAATTGTTTAGCAAAAAGTGTGATTCATTTTTTTTTTTGTAATTATTTCTTCGGCATTATAGATTTTTATCTGATACGATATCAAGTTAGTGAGATGAACGGGTAATGGATTTTCCGGTGGGACTAAATTATACTCCAATGAAGAGTGGAGTATGAGGAGCAGAGAGCAAGATAGAAAATTCTGGATGGAAAATGGGAAGGGACAAATTTATGGTTGGCCGTCGCGAAAGGAAAATACGTCAGCATAACTTGAGAATATATATTGCAGGACCATAACTAAAGAGATAGTATATGCGTCACTGTGCTCTTATTTTTTTGTCATTGCATACGGCAGGAGAGCAGATTAAACAAATTTTTATGCTGCAATCGCAAAAATATGAGTAATAAGCTCTGGGGGAAAGGTGAAAGCTAGGAAAATTAAAGCTAAAAAAAATAAAGGTAATGTTTGAATTACGTAGAATAATGTTATGAGATAGCTCGGTCTCCAATTCATAATGAATTTAAACTGGCATGCAATTATGGTATTCATTTTCAATAATAAATTATAGTTATAACCAAATTTGATCTAGCTTTTCTTCTACATTTACGATAGATCCAATCCAGTATGATATAACTATAGTAACTACTACAAGTCCGATAAATCGTGCCAAATTTTAACGAAGCGTCTCAAGCTTGAACGAACATAAACAAGCTTATACGAACTGGAATTTTTCACGTGCATTGCCAATATATATTATTCTCCAACGTCAGCGTATCACTATTAGAAACAAAAATAAAATCAGGCTGTTTTACAGCAAAAATAAAATTGCAATCAAAGATTGGTGCTTGACCTCCCGTCTCGCAGGGAAAAAAAAAAAAAACGTGACGACTCAATGGCACGAATAAAAAAATGAGGAAAAATAAACATATAATAAATTCATTAGTGGAGTAAGTGACCTAGAAAATGAACTTGAAACAGTAGAGTTAATAGAGTCAACCCGTTTAGTGGGTAAAGAAAATTTGTTCTAACACACATTGTCGAATGAGCCATTAACACGTCGTGCATACGAGGTTATAGGTCTAGGCCATTGTTCTGTCTAGTTTAATATTCATATGA
Organism: Zele albiditarsus; assembly: GCA_958496275.1. NCBI lineage: Eukaryota > Metazoa > Arthropoda > Insecta > Hymenoptera > Braconidae > Zele > Zele albiditarsus. The sequence continues at coordinate 17,630,211 of OY292409.1, forward strand.
CATTATAGTTGGCTGGCGCTTTCCAATTATGAAAAAAAAACTTTCAGCACTGATACATCGACCAGCCAAACTCATGCACGTGCTTTCTATCAATTTGTTGAATATACTTTTAACCGGTCAATGCTGTTTGACCATGACCGTTCGCTTCCCACTCGGACACTTGGATTGAAACACAAAATCAGTAGAGTGTGGAAGTGGGTGGAGGAGAGAGAAGAAAAAACATGATGAAAGTTTATCGCTGGCACTGCAAGCTGTCTTGAAAGTAGAAGTTGCTCTTACAAGTTTGAGTTGAACCGATAGAGCACTAGTATTGATTTTTTTTCTGTCAATATCCCAATGAATGAGTTAGTCTCATCATTTGATATGTATGTCTACGAATGAAATGAATTGAATATTTTATACTATGGTATGATGGAAGTTTCAAAAACCCCTTGCAAATTATTTTTTTCTTTCCCTCCTGACTAAAATTTCTGTAAATTAACCCCATCCCATGAGTCTCGACCGGAAATATTCTTCGGTATAAAAAAGTTCATTCGCGTAATTAATTCTTTTTTATTTCACTTTCAATCACGATACTTTATGATTGAATTCCGCAGACAATGCCACACAATAAAAAAAAAAAAATGAAAAAGAAATAAAATTTTAATTACGATATTGGATCTGAAACCTCTTGTATTTTTTGTTTCCACTTCAATTTTTTGTTCTTTTATTTTTCCTCACCTTCTCTTGGTCGGAGAACTTGTGGAACTTTTTTTCTAAGCGAGCCTACTTTCAAATCTGATACGAAAAGAATCGGAGAAACAAGTTTGAATGGGGTTGGACTAAAAAATAAAAGAAAATTGCATTGAAGCCAAAGAAAGTCAATAATTGATATTGACTATATATATATTGGTCTTATTGAAACTTTTGACACCACCCATAAACACCATCAAGTTCACACAAAATCATTTCATTTCCTTCATCATAACAATTTTGCTTTCCCGTCTCATTCCTTTTTTTATAATCTTCTCTTTCATCGCTTACCCTCTCCCTCTCCTGCTTTCTCTTGATATCTTTCATTGCACTTTTCTCTACTATACCTTTCAAGAGAGATTATTTCCGTCCCCATATTGTATACAGTCAATGAAGATCGATCCATCATCCTTGACTTGATCCCCCGCAATCTCATGCATGTCGACTTGGACGATGCGTTGCGCAAATGATGAGTAAGGTAATCGATTACTTTTCCACCATCTCTCTCATTGTGTTTTCCTTACTCGGTCGTGTTTCTCCCACCATTCTTTCAACCTGGTCGACCGAAGGATTGCCTGTTGCTCCAGTTTACCAGGTCACCGTTTTACCGCGCACGCACACTTGATCATTACAACGAAGGTTTTACATATGGTTGTATCAATAGACATATCAATAAAGTTCTTCAAGCGTATTTTAATAGATTCTGTACATAGTTGACCCATTATTCGCAGTTGTAATTCCTGAACTTTATTCAATGACAATAAACCATACAATATTCTATGGCGATCTTATATACGCATTATTAATTTTTTATTGCAATGTGATATTTATTTAAGGTATACCACTGGAAATTGCCATTCAAAGCCGATCAGGTCATCCGATATTCTTTTCGATTCTCTATGGTATACTATATAAAAAAAAAATACATATTCTTTCCTTTGGCAATTTGATCACGCTATTATTATCGGCGCTAGCAGGAAATAATGATCTTATCATAATGATCTTAACCAGAACCAAATTTTTATTTTTGGTGCAACATCGTCAAAATTCACTTATACTCATGACTGTACTATCTTATCAACAATGATTTTGCCGGTCACCTCAATCTTGGCATTCAACAATGTTGTCAAAAAAATTTCGCCATATGTATTGAACATCTATGCCAAAGAGATAATAAATGAATGTTGGAGATAAATTAATACAACTAGTCGAGCAACAGTTGGGCAATGTGATAATACGAAATTGTTGTCAATTGTTGGCAACAATATTTGATTTTTCATTCTACCTCATTATATTTACAGCGCGTCATTAGGTGCTCAAATGCCTAATGGTGGTAATTATTCAATTCTTCTTTTTATACGCTTTGTTCTCATCCCTGTTCGTGCCATTCCGAGGAAAATTTTCTTTTTCACATTTTTTACCATTAATTTCATCTCTTTTCCTGTTGAAAATGTGAATGACTCTTGTGATGAACATTTTTTTCCTCCTCTTTTATCCCATATTTATTTCGTCCCAGGACTCGCGTCGGTGAAGCGTTGCCTGCACGGCCAGCCAACACCGATCAATACTCACCTGGCCATCTCGAGCCTGCACATGCCTAACGGGGCGCCGCGCACTATAGGCATATAGCTACACACTCACTTTGGGATTCACAATGAGAGAGAGAGAGAGAGAGAAAAGAGGAATGAGAGAGCTTGGTGGGTCACCAACGTTTCTACACAACCTTTTACATATGATATTGTGTAAAATGTATGTGTGCCCTTATTTGAAAATTTACATTGTGTTTCGCCATGTCAAAGCGGATGATTCTATGCTATTCACATATCCAACTTGTTTCCAACAATTCCAATGTTTTGACAAGTGGAACAGCTGTCACATGCGATTCAAGTTTCCAATGTAGGTAGAGCAACACATGCATGTATGCGTAAATGCGTGAGGAAAAAAGTTGCATGCACCACTTGATGTCCTTTTGGTGTTCGAATGGAGAAATAGCTATATACCTTTTTTTTTTGTTGTAACATTGCGTAAAAATATGTGGACGAAGTGATAAACATGTTTCTATTAAACGAAAAAAAAAAACATGTGGTATTAATTGATTGACACTCGTTTTCTTACCATACATGTGAGAGTGGAATATGCATTTCTATATTTATTCACATTTTACGAAAATAAATGATATGCAATGAGTGTTTGAGTGGGCATTAAATATACAATGGTTACACTCTTTTGACATTGATCATAATCATTGTATGAATAATTAATGCTAAAAGGACACATCGACCCCATCGTGTTTAATTCCCCTTTCACATGAATTATTCTCAATTTTCCTTTCTTATTTATTCATTCGTGTTTGGGCAAATTTGAACAAATAAAGCTGAGAAAAAAATAAATATACGCCCTGTCGGTGTTTTTTCGGGCACATGGAGTTCTTATTTCAGTCACGCGATTAAGTATATATTCGTTTCATTTATGCTCTGGTAATAATGCAATCATGACAGTGGTCGTGCCAAAATGACATGTAGATTAAAATCATAAATTAATAGCAAGAAAATGTGGGATATTCTGGACTTTCCTGTTGGGTTAAATTCAATATACAAAAACTTTGATTAGGTATAGCTTGTCCGTGTTATTTTATTTTTTTTTTTCATTCCATTTTTTTCCCCCGTATCTTTACTGCCTTCAGGGTAATTGAAATAGTTATTACAAACACATACACTATCGGTGAACTGCTCATACATCGCCTTCTTCCCTTTTCATACTCTCATCTACCTCTTGTGCACATCCAATTGAGAAATATATTTTATTCCCGTCAGAGAGTATAAATGTTATATGACTATGTACACCGTATAAAAATAAAATAATTGTATTTGATAAAGATGTTTCATTCAATTTTATTGTCCAACCTGGTTCACTCAACTTAATTGAACATTTTCCACTGTATCAAAAGCAATTTCAAGATAAATTGAAAATGCCCACAAAAATATATGGACGTTTATCCAACCAAACTGTAGAAAATGGTGATGGACAGAAGTTGAATCAATCAGAAGTACTGTCTTTTCCAATCACAATTTCCCACTCACTCTCTCTCTCATTAAAAACATATCTATTTTTTGTTTCTTTGTTCAACAAATCACAGTACCACGAACTTTTATCAATCGTTGGAATCAACTTCTATTCCACAAAACATATAGCCAAAGTCATGGAGTAAAGCACTTTAATAACGATGTGACTCGCACCCCCTACAAATTTCATTTTTAAATGAGGCAGAAGGCAAATAAGGAAAGTCCGACGGCCAACTTCCAGAGAACATCCGGACAGTGTGGTCAGAGTCGTAAGGCATAAAAGAGTGGGACATAGAGGATGAGGGGTATGCGAGACGGTCCTTTATGATACGTCCAGTCACCAACCAAATTTAGTATGTATATAAAAAAGGTCAACACATTACCATAAGAACAACCAATTGTCCCTCTTATTTGGCTCTCGGTTTTATTATTATTTCTTTTTTCTTTCGCCTCAATTTTCATGTGAATATATACATAGCTATCAGACCAACTCTGTAATTTTATTCTCAAAATCTCTAAGGAGGTTGTGAGAAAAATTTTCCTATAGCTCACATTTTTGTAGCTCAATTTACAGAGCCAGCGGCGACATATGGACTCGGTAATACAGTATCAACTAAAGTGAATCCAATTCCATAAAAGCACGTACTATTCCACTATTCATTTTCTTCTTTTTTATTTATTTTTTTTTCTTATTTCTCCAATACCAACCGGGATATGTATGTGGATATATATATTTTTTTTTTGTCCATCTTTAACCAATTTCCTTCGATGCTGCACAACCTGGTGAACAAGATTGATGTACTTGGTAATAGGATCTCGACACACACTGTAGTAGACGAGTATTCAATTCTTCAGGTCAATCAGTTCGTAAGTGACAAATGACCTAGATGTACTTCGGCACCATAGTTTATTTTTTAATGTCGAGTCATATGGAAAACTTGGCACCCGCCTCAGGGGAAAATTATCCATGATAATATTGATCTATATATAGTTTCACGTAAAAATAATATTTAATTCCGCAGAATGAATAAAATAATGATAAATTCGAGAATAACAAATATTTTTCGACAGTTTCGATACAATTCATGAACATTAAAATTTAATTCGTGACTTTCTCAAATAACAACGTATGACTATATGCTAGTCGCAACTACTGGCGACTGGATCCGACGGCCAGATACACTGGATATTTTAAAGGTAAATTGAACTAGATGCTTTAGCAAAATTGATGAGCAGAAAATAGTTCAGTTCCACCATAATCATCTTTTTCTGTCCCTTTTTTCCCTACAACTTCAATTAGAGAATAAATTTTATATACATCTAGTAATGTTCCATATATATTGAGTTGAATAGTGTATCACTCAATTTCCAATCTTCAGTTTTATTTGGAAGAGTTTATAATCGCCTTTAGGTATATACAAATTTGAAAATGATATTTTACTGACATATTTGAAACATTGCAACAACATTTCATTCAACTAACATAATGTTACGATAATATATACACAATATGAGATGATACCTGGCCCACAAGTCTGTCCCCGTCTCACTCTCATGTCATGTGTTCCACTGCACGGTGGCGGCCAATGTGTTTCCGACGAACGGAGAGATGGAAGGAAGACTCGATTCAACATGTTTCTGATATGCCGCAGGAAACATCGATCGTGTCATATGAGGAACTCTGTGTGTGTTTACTCAATATATATAATCAAACAGTTTACACATGATATAACATATTTCTAATATGATAAATCATTTCTTAATCGTCGTTAAATACACATATAGATGAGATCAAGATTGATGTCAACTTTTATATAATTCATAGACGTCAGTTATGTCATTTTATTCTCTATCTAAGACCGGAAATATTTTTATTTTTTTGTTTGTTTGTGTTAATATTTAATTGTGGATGATTGCACTGAGAATTGAAATATTCTTTTAATCTCTTGTCTCGTGATAGACCTATCTCAGTCCCCCTTTATTATTAACCGTAACATGATTATTTTATCTTCAGCCGAAAATTCGTATTGTAACTTCTCATCTCTTTTTAATCCAAAGTCTGAAGAAGTATCAGAATTAATATTAAAATGATGTCATCTAATACAGCTGGTAGACACATTATATATGTCAGGTGAATATTTGTTGACATTAATATCTTGACGTGTGTCGAGCAATACGTTCAATGTCGGTGAGAGGTAACGTAATATGTTGTGGTTGCACTATAGTGACATGACGCAACTTGAGTTCGTACACTATACGTGAGTTCGTATATATCAATTCGATTCCGCTACTCAGTCGCATTCATATACACTTATACAAATGTATAATAATTCTCACCGCGTGTCTCTTTCAATTATCATTAAATGAAAACAAATATTGACTATGAAGAAAAAGACATTTGCTATCTCTTTACTCTTCATGTATAAATAGAAATATATACTTTGTATCCCATATTTTTTCCGTCAGGAAATATCCAAGATAAATTTCATGGAAGAAGTTTCTTTTCCATTACTATTGCACCGTGGACGTTTTGTTATACTCACAGAAAGTTCCTCTCTGTTTTTTCTTTGCATCTTGTGGATGATAAGTTGCGTATACTGTAGGAACATTGGAAAATGATGGTTATCACACTATCTACAAAGAAGGCGTCTTCAAGTCTCGACACACATGTCCCACTCCAATGACAATAACAACAAACGTAAAGTTAGAAGAAAAAACATCTATCGACGCTGATCGATCAATGTATTGATACTATTTCGTCTGAAACATTCTCCAAAGTTCTGTGAAAAAAAATTAGTTTATTCATAAAACATATGCAGGCTCTGGAAATATTTTGAAATAACCTGGGATATTATTTTTCCTCTTCAAAATTGTATTTCTATCACCCCAATCAGAAAAATCGATTTATTTTTCACGTAACATTCTAGTATCTTTAGTTGTGAATGCTCTTGTCAATTAATACAAGATGGAAATGAAAGTAAAGACGGTTGTTGGATAGGTGTCGGGGAGAAGTTAGAACTCGCAGAGTTTCGCGACTTTCCTCAGTTCAGAAAATTCCCCTTGACAAATCAATCTCGATGTAGACGACATTTCTATCTCGTTGCAATACAACCGCATCGACACTTTGCCCTATAACGCTTGTGGTATCCAACCAAGTATAAATAATGTGTCAAGATCGTATATACTATGTATATATTTTATCCATCGTCTCGTCGTCCCAGTAGCACCACAACCACTATGCATTTATACATATATAATATATCAATATATTATTCTGTCACGATGTGACGTTTCATTGCGTCTCACAGCTTTGAAATATTTATTATGATAAAATAAATTCATATTTCCATCAACTGGCATGGACGTTTATACTTACGAGCGAGAGAAGTGCACAAACACACATGCCAACATTAACCATCATTCACGCACATATATAAACTGAAGTCTATTATTATTTCTATTTATTATTTCCAATTTGTATTTAATATATTATAAAATTAATGCTAAATAACTTACACATCGAATTATTTATTTTAATCAATCAACTAACGCTTGACAAGATTGCATTCTCATATCCGCTTTATACAGGGTAGCTATTCCACAATGATGACAGAGTGAAGCAACGTTGAAGATTCACTTGTTATATTTTAGAACTTCAGATAAACACGCATCACTAAATAAAAACAATAATTGTTTATCATAAAAAATTAAAACAAATCATTTCGTTCATGTTTAAAGTACTAACCAGGGTTCCAATTTATTAAGCCCTGTGAGAATCAATCATGATATTTTATGAGCAATTGCGCGTAAATATTATGATGGCGAGTGTGAAATTTATTCAACGCTAATGAGTAACATTTCATTTCGACGGTGTCCGCATTGTGTATTTGTAAAGGTACTTGGAAGTAAATACCTTAATTTATATCATTCGAAACACAGCGACTGGCACAATGTTTGAGTATTCTATCGACATATTGTAATAAATTCATGTTGATTCTGCAAACCGAATATTTTGTGCCAACTGATGAATTTATGTGATATTTCCGGGGGAAAATTTCATTTAGAAGTGGCGAAAATACATAATTGTTATCAACAGTTTATTTAATAAAGAATTAGCATTTGGCATATGAAGACTATGGAACAATCATATACAAATGAAATAAGCGTTGTTTCATTGCAATTGGTATGTTAGTTTTCAGAATATCCCAAACACTAGTTAAAAAGAAATGATTCAGATCACTTGGAATATATTCGTGTACCTACTTAATTTACAATGATTCTGTTAAGTATATCTGTTTGTAATATTTTATCCCAGAACTGTAAGAAAATAATTTGAAAGTCTTAAAATTTTGTTTTCCATCTCATTGAACAATATGATAAAAATGCATCACATCAGCTTCTTTTCCTATTATTAGCACAGAAAGAAATCTAAAATATTCAGATTACCCTGTGGGAATTATGCATGTGCTGCAGCTGAGTGATCACTTCAACTGATGCCACGACTGTGTGAATATAGCACAACCGGCAGACCATTTCGCGACATCACCATTACCATTCTATTCCCCAGTAATATTTTCTCTCTCTGGTGTCTATACTACATACGACATACTATTCAACCATAATAGCCAAGTTCAAATAATTCTTGGATGGGTGATAACTCGACGAACCTTCTCACCTAATAGTCGGCCATTTGTGAGTAGAATATTGACCAGTTCATGAATAATAAAGACGTAAAGGATTCAAAATGTATTATGTATACCACGTTTTCTACGTCGACAATAGAGTCGACAACTATCACTAAAGGTATGTCATGTCCTTCATATAGGGTGGAGAAAAAATAAAAAAAAAGAACATTTATATGAACTAGGCCAAACATGTGAATAGTACCTTCTTACTTTTGTCTCTCCACCCCTCATTTAGATATGATACCTATTTGTGTATATATACAATATATAGACCTGCAGTAGTCTACACCTCTATTTTATTCATAACCCAGAATTTTTATCACAACGCCCTTGGTCGTAACAATCGTCGTTTTGAAGTCTCAGGAGCATACTCGTGATATTCATGAGGACACAAATAATAAGCTCCAGCGTTCACTCTCTATTTCTCTCTCGTATTACGGAGTAAATTTCTTGTCTACGTGACGATCGATAAATTTTTCTGGTACTTGGCATATTTCTAGTTATATTTATATTTAAATTCAACGCTTACATTTGTCTTGTGGGTGCGATGGTGTAGCTTGGAAATCATCGACGGTACTATATTTCATTTTCTCTTTTCTTTATTCTCGCATATTCTCTTTAGCATGTGGGTCATAGCCTTCGGTTAATATTTCCATAGAGAACTACAATAGTTTATTCGCTCTTGAATTGTAAATTACTATAAATTTATTTATATTTCCGTATTTCAATATTATTATTTTCGTTCTAATAACTATGTGCTTGAAAATCCAATATTCACTTTGAAATAGCGTATGCAATTATATTATATGGAAATGTTGGATATTGAGATAAATACATATACAAATTTGTTTTGGAGTAACAGTCAAACTTAGGTTGTACGACTTTTCAATCCTCATAAGGGTTACAAAAGAGAATAGTTGGCACGTGAAGTCTGCAGTATTATAGGCCTAGGAAAAGTTGTACACCTGGCAAACAGGGATGAGCACACATTGGATGGTTATATTGTGAGAGTTTGTTATATGCACTCAACTCAACTCAACAGGTAGCCCAAGGCATTGGCTCTAACTCGAATATACAAGTATGTGCTGTGTTGTTCAATGTCGATAGTTTGCATGTGTTCAGAATTAATGATTATGTAACAGGCCATTGCTTCAAGCTATGAAAGTACGTTAGAATTTTATACTCATTTATATGAAACATTGTCGACATACATTTTGTGCAGATTTTCACATGAAATATGAACTCCAAATGCACCAAATTCAATCAACTAAATTCTCCTCATCTGCATAATTTATTGATTGCACAATTAATTCCACTTTATTTTTGTCCTGGTTCTGACCGGTTCAATTGGCTCTCAGTGTGCGTCATTGCAACTGAATAAATTGAATAAATTTATTTGAAAGATCTAGAAAATCGAATTTTCACGAGGTGTTTCAGAAGGTATTGAAGATCCGTCGGAGGTAAAAAGTTTCTCTCGATCGTTGGACACGTGTTGTGAATTGGTTTGCAATGAGTGTCGATGGAGAGGATAACTGCGAGCAATACCGTACGTTGTACCAGTGAAAATAAGCAAAAAGAACGAGAACGAATATGAGAGAAACTTGACATCTTACTGAAGTTTATGTTGGCTCAATTTTGCAGCAGTCTCAAGGGGTATTTTTTGCAATCATCTCCAATATATTTTTTAGTTGAATATGATTTTTTCGATTTCACTACTCTAGGTGTCCATTTATCTACTTGTGTAGTATCACCAATCGGCCGAAGTATTTGTGTTCTCGCTGACATGTCTCCATTCAATGTTATCGCATCACTCGATGGTGCAGACGCCAAATTCAATTTGCTTTGTGAAAAATGTTTTCCATTGCAGAAAGCATCCTTCCATTTATCTATTACACGACAGGATTTCACTTTTGGCTTTCCTTCATTCACAATTGAATTGTCTGTGACTGCACGCATAATATGCAAGTGATTTTCCTGTTCTTTGTTGTCAAAAGACAAAACTTTGAAAGAAATATCAACGCAATCCGTTTTTTTTGATGATTTTGTCAGCCATGGTAGGCTCGTATTCTCGTTTGATCTCCCAAAATTTCCATTAGAACCTTCCGGAGACGTTGATGTGTTTACACGTAAAATATTCTTTTGAATATTACTATCAGATTTTTTTTGTAGAACTTTAGCAACGCTCATGAATAAATTTTGGACGTAATTCACCATTACTGTATCCATAATTTCATCGTTCGCTGTTTCAGCAACAAATTCAAGTATCTCCATAGATTCACCCAAACGTCCGAGTTTCACGAGAGATTGGCCATTGAGAAGTTTTCCATAGCACATCCATTTTTTCGATTTCGCAATGTCACTCGATTCAATACAACGTCGTGACATGTTCAAAGCCTTTGAATAGTCTGACATCTCGAAATAACATCTACCTATCTCATGATACAACCATGCTTTCAATATCGGCCTGTTCACATCATTTGAAAGTCGTTGCCAAGCTCTCGCTGCTGCATTCAAGTGTGCGAATTTCAAATGAACTATACCAAGTACGGCGAAAGATCGTGATATTAATTTTTCGTCGTCAGATTTTTTGGCCGCTTGAATCATTCGTGCAACTTCACTCACTGCACGATCATGTCGTCCCAAATATAAATGTGACAATGCCATATAACGATGAACTGCAACTCGATAGCAATAATAATCCTCGTGCTTCTTGAAAATGATTGGCAATTCACTTCCAATATTTAAAGTTGATTTCCAATCACCAGCGATGAAGTATCGCTTCATTTTGAATAATTTTGAAGCAACAACACTATTCATTTGTCCCAACATCATTTTTGATTCACCGATTTCTTTCACGTTGCGTTTCTTCGAATTAATTTTACCATCGATAACATCACGAGTGTCAATGTACCTGACGAAGGCAATTTAATATTGGCCCACACGTTCGTTTCGTCTATCATAAATATATTTGCGTATGTGTCCTTGCCAAATTGACAATAATTCATTATTTTTATATATTTATATATCGCATGACTGAAGGTTCCAACATTCAAGATGGCGAAAGGGCGTACAAAAAACTCTTTTCATTTCACATTATTATTATCACAGTGCTCCCCTTTTTCTTCAAACTCCCCAAAATGGGGAAGAAAAACAAAAATTATACCTTTTAGTTTTGGTCACGCGATACATAAGGTATAAATATAATATAAAGCGTGAAAGTACATACCGGAGAACTTTTTCTATATCCTCATAGGGGTCCTTCGAATAATGTAGTGTCTGTTGCGCTTGACGACCTGCTGTTTCCGGAGATAAAGTAGACATCAACGAAATAGAATTCTTTGCCTGTTGCATGAGCTCACGCAGTGTTCCCCGAGGATTAGTTGCCGAATGTATAGTCGCCGACGTGTTACGCACAGCGATGTTGTGACTGATGTCCCTTGGATAAATGGTAGCTGCGCGATGATACACAATCAAAGCCGTTTCGTAATCTCCTCTGAATATATATGAAAAAAGTTGAAGAACTTTGACTCAACTTCGTATTATGTGAAAAGTTATAATACCCAAGAATATATATTATATTTTCATTTACTTGAGTTGTAACAAGTCAGCTTGTTCATGTAATATTTGTGCCAACTGTCGTCGCCCTAAATTTTTTTTCTGTTTCTTTGTTGAAATTTCGATGCTTTCTAATACACGATGTGGTTCAAATGTGTCATCTTCTTCATGGGTTTTATCTAAGTTATCCGAGAGATCGATATACGATGAATTATTAGTCCTGTTAGACAACGACATTATGCAGAAATATATCGCGTGTGTCAGACGTCACTATTTCAACGCAGTTCTTTTGTTAGTATTACAAGACTGAAAGAAACAAATTTGTGTACATGGGAAAGTATGAGAATGTTATTTTAATCGTCAATATGTGATTGAAAATAATTCCGACAATTTCACACGGTCATGCATAAATTATAACATAATTTTATCTTGAGCGTTAAATATTTTTTCCAAAAATATAAACATAACAATGGCGTTTTAGCTGAAAGTAATACCTCATCTAGCTGTATAGTTCTATATGCAACGTCCATTGTATTCATTCTGATACGTATATAAATTTATATATATGAGTAAAAGTATGGGTATATACCTAATGGTCGAATGAACTTGAATGCAAAATTATTGATAATCCTCAAAATCCATCCAACCGAGAATTTTCCTTGGTGGTGCGCGGCCTTGCATCAAATTGAATTTAGTCTCCTTGGTTGAATTACTACTACGTGAATTCTGTCGAATTGTATTTCTCTTGCATGGCATATCAAACTGATAATCAATCGGCTTACATCCTGGCATCAGCGACAATCTCCGTTTGGCCGGCACAAAATTCATTCGTTGTATCAGAAGATCCATTTCTTGTTTCAGTTCATTTGGCATTAAATTTGATATCAAATGTTCACGTGCAGCAATTCCACTGAGTCCAACAACTCTATCTAAATCAATTATATCAATGAGCTTCACTATTCGTTTGTAAAAGTCAACAAGATAATCAATGCCAATTTTTCTGGATCCCAAATAAGCTAAAAGCGCAACATCACGCGCTTCATTTCGTAAATGCTGTTTTATTTCAATTCGAATTAATATATGATTGGCATTTAATATCCAACGATCATCCGCCGCTTCCAAACTCGCGTCCCGCGATTTTTTTGCATAGAAACGGGCCGCGTCTATACGTCCCATATCAACGTGAAGCTTTGCAAATTCATGATAGAGCCATGCAAGCTCAAGTGGTTGTGACGCGAGCGCCAGACGCTTTCGAAATTTTTCAAGAGCTATTTTCCGGGTTGGAAGTGCACACGGCACCCAGCCCAAGTCACTGTCACGCGGAAATGTCATCGCAGCTCTCCAACCAATATGATGTTTTAAATGTTGTATTCGTGTATGCTCATCTGTAACTTTTGTCACGTCTCGCGGGTCTAAATACGCACGCGCCACCATCTTATAGAGTTCATTCAAGCACTCTTGCTTCATGGGAAACATGCGTTCTGAGTATGAATCGAATTTATTCTTCACTCTGTCAACATACCTTGCGGAAATAATTAAAATCATATTAATGATTGATAATTTTCTGTATCAGAATTGAATGGATGAGATTCGGCTGTGGTAAGAAAAAAATTTATTCATCACTAAAGTGACCGTTCATTGATGGACAGCAGCCAAACCTCTCTTAACATATGAAAATAATTTTGAATAAAAATAAATTTTACATAAAAAAGCTCGGATAATCTCTTGCCATTCGAGCTTTGTGCAAACGCATTAGCAATGAATTCGCTTCGACAATTATATTGTATTTACGCAATTGGCACTCTCGTATATTTGCACGTTTCAATGATGATGGTATCACTCGACGTTTGAAATGATACACATAGAGTGGTTTCCTGATACGTTGAATCTCTGTCGATTCAATTGATCTCGTCAAGAACTCTTGTGCGAGTTCTATTAGCTTTTCACTACTTTGTTTGTTGGCGGACACCACAGCAGGATTTTTCAAAAAATTTTCTATAAAAAATGTCTCAATTGCCAAAGATTCCAAATATCTCTCAGTCAACATTCGTTGAAATTTCTTCATTTTATATTCGCGCTGATAATTTTGATCATTTACTCGAAACTTTGAATGATCCTCATCGATACCTGATGGTAATTTACATGTTCATTACTTAACTTCACTAACTAAAGCATTGTCGTGACTTTTACGACACGATGTGTGCAATTGAACACAATACCATGTATATATACCTTCAAATTCATCACCCTCTACAGACAAGTTGTCTATCAGTACTTTACGTTGCTTCTCCAACTTCTTCATCCACGGGAGCAATGTGACTAATACATCGGGTAGAGTATTATAACCAATACAATCCTCAACAGTCTCGTTAGCTCGATAAATAGCGTTGTCAAACGGGTAACGACATTGTCGGTCGCCTCGATGGGCGTGCATTAAACTAATTCCGAATTCACCAATGTTGTACAATGTCTCCACTCTCATCCATTTGGCAAATGAATTAGTTGGTTCTTTGGTTTTGTTTCAATTTAGTTGAATAACAAGAGAAAAATCATTGTTGATGACAATGATTCAGCAAAGCAATTATCCTCACAGATCTTTAATCCTAAAGCTCTTGGCGACATGTTATGAGGAAATGGATGACAAACTTACCAATCTCAAGACATTTTGATGAGATCTTGTCGGCCTCATTGTATCTCATGGAATTAATCAATGTTTCACATAGACTGGCCAGAGTTTTAAAATCATCATGTTCACCCTCTTGTAAAGATTGCTTGAATGCGTTAATTGCCGATTGGAAACGTCGTATTCGGTTATAATGCCGACCCCATTGACAATGTAGTTGCGAAATGAGTCGCATTTCGTCCACATTTTTGCGTGCCAACATATTTTTTCCATTCGATTTGTATAATTGAACTCAAATAACCAATAACTTTTCTTATAACCCGGTTTCTCAAACAATTAATTTCCTACAACGAACAGATATATTCCGAATTGCATACTTGATAATACATTCAAATATTTATAGTCTAAATTCTTTCTGTATTCATATATCTTTTTACATATTTTTTTTTTTTTGCCAATTTTTCGTTCATGAACGCTGTGAGAGAGATTCACGAAAACATTCTCGGCCACTCTGAAGTTATAATATTTTGGAAATGAATTTTTTCATGTTCGAAAATATTATCCAAGTGATGGGATGACAAGCTTTGAGAGGCGAGACATTTGTTTTTATAATTCGAAATGGCTTCAAATATACATAGCTTCTTTCATTCATTGTTTTTTAACTGCGCATAACCTAATTTTTTATCGATCATTGATTTCACCTGAGAAACCGATGTATGTAAAAGACATATTTTATAGCACAGTGAATGATTTAGAGTCTCGTCTCGCTCTCTCTCTCTCTCTCTCTCTTCCTCCCTCGATATGTCTCCCCCTCTCACCTCCATTTACATATATGCACATATCTATTGATACTTTTGTTTCCCAATTTTTCCATAATATTGAATTGCTGATGCCGAGCGCTGTGTTCTCAACTGTCAGACACAATACAAATAGAATTGTTGGATGAATAAATCACCAGGGACAATTGTATTTGTCAGTTGGTGGTATAAATTAGTTGGGGAACGATAATCGATAAAAATATATACATATATTCTTGTCTGTACTTTCTCGCCTTCACCAACATCTAACTATATACGTATTCGTATTTTCTGTTCGTAGTGCTCGCAGGTGTGTACGTGACAGGATTTGTACACGTGACAGCAGCGGTAGACGATTATAAAGGGTGTGTCAAACTCGTGCAACTCCAGAAAGTAGCTGTGGAACTTGGTACCAAGGGGTAGGTTACCCCTCGTGATGCGGTGATGGCGTTGTTATACAGATTCGCGCAGCTACCGGATCGCGGTGGCACGCGAGTCTTCTCATTCGTTGTGACCAGAAGCGTTGTCCGTGATCCGGAGAGAGATGTAACGAGCAAAGAACTAGTTTGCGGCTTTCAAAGATGGGCAGTTGCTTTTTCACGTGGCGACAAGGTGTGTGTTATATATATTTGATTGATGTCAATCGGAAGATAAGAGAAAATCAAGTCATGCTTTTTTTTTTATCTATTAAAATTATTGATTAAAAATTTTCCCATACATGTATTATTAGTATTTGCGGAAATATGCAATCATTTAATTCGAAATTGAACTTTATTACATGATTCACGGAAGCCTTCATTTTATAGAACAAAATTCTTACTGGACTAATTCTTCTTTTCCTTCTCAATAATCAGGTGCTTGGAGTTTATCTGGTATGGCGTGGCGCGGCACCAGGCCTTCGTGTTTACGTCGACTTCACATTCACCTTGCTAAATCGTGAACATTTCTCCGTGAACGAGGGCTTCTCTGGTAAACGTGTTAAATTCACGTACGACGCTCCAGCACAAGGAAACAGGAATTACATACCTGTATCAGATCTATACAGTCGAAATTTTGCTGATCCCAATGGCGAATTTCAATTGGAATTGTCAATGGCAAATGTAAGAACGGTATTCACTGCTGATGTACGAATACCAACGGGTGTATTCAACACAGGCCAACCAAAATCAAATAAATTGGAAACAGGATATTTTACATTTGGCGGATTTGATTGGAATTTGGCTATTTATCCACATGGTAATAAAGAGGGCGAGACACGTCAGGAAGGGCGATTGAGTGTTTATCTCGTCAGATTAACCGGTTTCGATCATCAATGTCGAGTGCGTTATAGTGTGGCATTGGGTGAAGGCGAACGACGAATTGATTCCGGACAAATAGAAGATTTATCTGATGCTGATGGTCGTGGATTTGGTTGGCATCCACGCGTTCGCTACTCAGATATTGCGCACAAAGGAAGTTTACGTGTGTCATTGGAAATGGTCGAGGCAAGAACTATATCAGAGGTAGCAGTGCAAGCATTAGGTCCAACAATGCTATCAGCTGCGCCATGTTACGATCGTGACAAGCAAGCATGGACCATTAGAGCTGATTTACATTCAGACACCGTACGACTACAATTGGTTTACAAAGACATCCACAATGTACCTCGTAACCATTTGAGGTATATAAGTTGGTCAGCATTTTTAATGCGTAGCGATGAGCCTGATGCTGAAGCAATAATGTTGCCTGGTGCACCATTCAGTCGTTACTATGCCCAAGAACCAGTTGATGAAGGAATTATTATGGAAACAAGTTTGGGTGTTAATGAAGTCAATGATGATCATTGTCCATTTTTAACTGATAAAGGACAATTGAGAGTTCGGTTAGAATGGAACGAATGTCATTTATTATTTCAGGCAACTTATCATAAATATGATGATGTTTGTCGTGTTCACAATCAACAAATGCGACGTGAAATAGCAGCTCTGCAAGCCGAAAATTATAGTCTTGAGAGACAATTGTTTAGTTATCAAAAGAGTTTGGCATTTGCTCAAGCGCAACAGCAACAGGGGCAAACTGGTGGGCCAACATCTGGTGGTGGACAACAGCAGCATTCGGGTCATGGCGGCACATTAGAGAGATCTGCCTCAACTGATACTGAATATGCCTGACAAGATATTGAAAGATTGACAATATCAAGGCGGACAAGTCCATTCCCAATTATACAAGACAATGATCATCGATTGCATCAAAATTTGGTAATGATTATGGATCGTCGATTGAGTAATGTTCAACAGGCGCAAATGCGATATGAAGCTGAGGCACGTAGATCGCAAGATGGTGGAACACCACCACGAATACAAATGGAAGCCAAACAGAGTCGTGGTGTGGTGAGACATCAATCAAAGTCACGATCAAGCGCTGATGGATCGACTGATAATAGTAGTAGAGGATTTTCACGAAAATTTTCGGGTTACCAGGAATCGTATGGGTACGATCGAGATGATCATAAACGTCGTAGATCAACATTGTGGGAAACTTTGGCGGGCCTGGTTTGTTCACTTGGTGCACTTGCGTCAAGGGCTGCGAAAATGGCAGCACGTCGGAGCGATATGCTCTGAAAATCGATGAGAATTATGATGATAATGGTGATTTGGGGGAGTTGGTTCACCAAGTCGCTTTATTCACAATTATTGAATATGGATGAATGATATTTGTCAATAGAAAATAACTGAATATAGAATTTGAAATAAATCCACACTATTTTTGTGAAATCAATCTTCAAAATTGTTTTTTATCAGTGGATGTATGGAAGTGGAAAGTCCATAATGCAATTGCATAACCGTTTCATCATGGAAATTTAATTATACCAGAACATTCAAATGTTCATATATCCACATATATAAAAAGTGATTTTGAAAGTGAAATTTAAGATTAGGGTGAAGAGATTTTACTATTTCATTAAATTGTCACCAACGGATTTCGAAAAGAATTGCATATAGCTTCCATATGGCAATTGTCGTCATTAATTAAGATGAATTATAAACTATTGCGATAATTTAAAATAAAACTACTTGACGAACCAATTCACTCTGTCCACTGGATTTTCAGTCAATTTCATAGAATGATGATATAATGGAGAGAAAATGTGAAATTTTACTTCTGTTCCTCTTATGATTTCAATATCTAGCATTCGAAATCACAATCAAGATTGGGATCAAAAAAATGCATATTAATTTTTTATTCTCTCGAGAGTAAACAACTTGAATTGCTCTGTTCCGTTTACATTCTCTGTAATTAATATGTTTCCCTTTTTCCCGTTAATAATCAATTCTCCTCAATTTAAGGTAATTCTATCACCCAGCACTGTTTGTGAAAGAAGTATAGGACCGGCAAGATAACTTATTCAAAGAAAATATTTTATTACCCATAGCTAATAACATATTTCGACGATCTTAAATCCATAAAGTTAGATCATTTGTCTTCATCCAACATGCCAAAGAGACCTTTTCATTATTGAGCATTCAATTTTCAGATAGTTGCTGAAAAATATGGTACGGTTCCAATCATGAACCAGCAACTCTCGAAACACAGACGAATAAGAACCTTTACGCAAAAATACAATTATGTCCTATACAGCAATATTAGAAAGAACGTTTTCAATTAAATTCTTTTAGTGAAAATCGTCTCTGATTGACTCCAAAATTTTTCCTCCCAATGAAACTTCAGGTTAGGAGTCATCATATCGAACACCCATTGTCTGGTGATGGAACTACCTTACTTCCGAAGAATACTAAAAAAAAAATACTACGTCCATTTTTGTTTTTGAAAATTAAATTCAGGCACTTACAATAATTTGGTTCAATGAGGAACGGAATATTCAAAACAGCAGTGCAACATTTCCAGAATTTATATCCAATATATCTGTGTATGTGTGTGTGTGTGTGTGTATAGATTTAGCTTTCAAAATATGTGCAGAATATTGCGCAAAATACTACGCATTTATTTCTCTATTTGGTTTTGTCTTGTTTGAAGTACTATAATCCATCGTGAAATTGAGGGGAAAACGAATGATTAATTGTCTCACTCCCTGTGACATAATTTACAATGCCATTTTGCCAATCCCGGCTGCCTCTTCGCCTCTCTTTCTCTATCTCTCTCCCCATACCCGCCTTTTGGTTTCGAGAGCATTTTATCGGACATCTGTGCAGATTGACAATTTGCGAGCGAACAATCGTTTGGATCACCTGTGCATTTGTGTATTCTACACAATTCATAAATCAAGAAACATTCAATGGTTTCAATTCTCGCTCCTGTTTTATGCAATGTTTTATTCACCCTCTATTTCTTTGTCTACTTCGCTGCATAAGCTATTACATTCTTTGCCTTGTCCAAAACGGGAGTACTAATATGACGGAAATTGACAGAAAACTTGATGCTGGTACATCGTTTCCATAATATTTCTATCGACAGTTATTGTATATCATATTGTTTCATTTTTTTTCATTTTTCGTTCCGCATCATACTCTTTTATCAGTCAATTTCTCTCACAGTATTGATCGATCATTGAAATCTCGTCAATATACTCGTATCCACACAAAATCAGAAAAAATAGCATTACTCGTCGAAAGCGTTTATTTACGAATTTATTTTTATTTTTTTCATTCACCATCGTTTGAGGAGGCTTTATAAAATATTAGAACACACTACGAATATGCGCTAACACACATACACACAGATATTCATATATATGACAATAGTGAAATTATCATGCTCTTTGAAGAAAAAAATAAATAAAAAAATGAACACTCAGTGTCATGTCCAATAATGGATCTCTGATGTCTAGCAGAGAATTCTGTGTATACTTTGTACATATCTGTACTTAATAATTCAGACGAATACATATAAATATATATACTATGAACACATATGATAACTCATATGTATGTAGACGCCGAGGAAATTTTCGTGGTCAATTTACCATTGTCAGACAAGATCTACTGAATTGATGAAATCAATTTGTCGGCATTCACATTGAATCGAGGCATATTCAATTAATATCAATATTGATCTTATCGCACAAATGAAATGAAATGCAATAAAAACGATCACCTCGCACGGAAAATTCCAACGCATTCATTTAGAAAAGTGAATTGAAAAAAAAAAAAATATGTACCTACCATAATTATAGATTCACAACAAAATAGAGTATGTCAAGAGTGTTATCAGACACTAGCGCCAGATTAAATTAAAAACCAACACGTGTACGCACAAATACACCACCATA
The DNA here is from genome assembly GCA_958496275.1 of Zele albiditarsus. NCBI lineage: Eukaryota > Metazoa > Arthropoda > Insecta > Hymenoptera > Braconidae > Zele > Zele albiditarsus. The sequence continues at coordinate 17,650,931 of OY292409.1, forward strand.
TAGTATAATTATACACACACCTATATAATCTCTATACATGATTAATTGTTTAATTAATTATGTGTATATATTTACATAAAAACAAAATATTGTCGAAATTTTATCAACAATGTTTCAATGCTATATCACTAAAAGAAAATGTTATTATGCAGAGAGAAATATGCACACTCACACGCACACATACAGAACATGAAAAATATCACTCGCCACAGTGTGACACAAAAGGAACAAATTATTAATTATTCGAAACGTGGAAAATAGTATAATAATGATAAAAAAATAAAAGAAATAGAAAACATAGTAGATGCAATGAGAAAATCGTGACTTTATATATTGTGCTCCCCGACGTTAATTACTATCACTCTTATCATATAAAACAGGAAGAGGCGAAAGAATAAAATATTAATCTAGGATTAAATGTTAAGTAAAAAAAAAAAATGAATACAAAATGAGAGAAAGAAAGTGAAAATTACAGGAAAAGCACATTTCGTATGAGCCTATTTATCAAGAACTTTTAATTAAAATTACGGTATAAAAATAAGAGAAAAATAAAATACAAGCCGTGTAAGAAAAATATATATGTATCGCGTCACCGGAACCAAACGAGCGTGCGAGCTATTTTCCATCATTTTGGATTTTGTAGTGCTGAAAGGGTGAAACGATTTACTTTTCTATGCATAAGGAATTAAAGCTTCTTCGACAAAAGAACACATTCATTGTATCGCATATGCCTCATCTTTTGTCAAGCCGAATTTCATATTTATTGAACATGTTGAAACTGCTATAGAGCAGATTTAATCACGTGACATGTGACCATTTGGCCGCTAGAATTATTCCAAAAATACTGATGTCGGAGGGAATATTCGCCTCCAGAAACCCCGCAAATCCATCATTATTTCAAATTATAAATAATTTTTGTAACAAAGTAAATCTAACTTATTGATTTTTCTGAACATATCTACTATCACTGCGATATATTATTTACGAAATATCGTTTGAATGGAAACAGTGATATCGCTACCACAACAGTCAGATAATTCCATCCTCGGTGTTGGTACAAAGTAAAAAAAAAAGTATTTACAATCAACAAAACCCGTCTGGCCCTACTGGACTCTTTTAAGTAGCATAAAAATGTTAAAATCTTCATTAGTTTTGTGATTTTTCGTTTTATAGAGAGAAACAAAAGTTCAGTATGGATCGACCCATGTCCAGTTTGAATTATAAATAATTTGTATATCGATTAAACAAGATTTGTTATATATTCAAACAGTATATAACTTTTGGAGATATCATATTCATCAGATAAACAAGTGGGGGGAAGAATACGAACACAGTAGTTGAACACAGAAAATTTCTTCTCCAAAATGCGAACAAAAATGAGAAAGCCCTTATTTTTAACATTCACTATCTCAAAGTTATTGTTTCAGAAAAAATACATAAATTATTCCCCAAAATATAACTTATCATCATGTGCGCCCCTTTGGTTTTAGTTGCGCGATATATAATTATCGGCCAGAAAATTTTTTTTTCGCAGTCTGACAATCGCACATCTCCGTAATATATGTCTTTATTTTTGTTTTAAAAATAAAACATATATATACACATATTTTACGTGCATACAGATGTACAGAACGAATGGCATTTAAAAGTGGTGAAATTGATAACCAAACAAAATATATGGGCAAGAGAGTATATGTATGATATGTGTGACGTTTTTCCTTATATCCCTATATATATTATTTGCACGTGCTCCACCTTACACTGCATTTATGTATACGCTGTATTTGTTTGCTATCAAACCATGAATGTCATGTGTCACTTAATTACGGATCCAATAATTACAAGTGCTCATAACTAATTCACAATATTTTTCACTGCACTCTTGATAATGCCCACAATTATATACACAAATATATAAATATATATATGTATAATTACATTGAAATTTATTCATTCATTCATACCATTGGAAAGTTACATTTGTTGCTAATTCCACCTCCTGTTCTATGTCGAAAGTTTCCATCGCTTTAGAGTAAAAAAAATTGATTAAGCGTTAAAAATATTCTAGACGAAAGCTCTTGGTGCTTCTTCTACATCTCTCAATTCATCTCTCTCTCTTACACATCCGCTCATTCAACAGATAAAACTATAACCAAGGGAAAATACTCCGTTCGTGAATGCTAATATCACAAGTTGTCACTTCAACACCCAGTCTTCCCTTTGCTCTCTACTTGCATTTGGATTTCAATTTGTCCTTTTTTTTTCACCAATATCACTCGATTGTAGTCTCGATACTTTTCTTCAACTCATCCATTCTCCGTAATTAATTCTCATCCGATATTGAGAAATATTCTGGCGTCCATAAAGCTGGTCGAACCGAACACGGGTGGGAGAAATTGCTATAGAAAGGCGCGAAAACTATTTTTCCATTATCAACTTTAGGGAGAAAAAAAAATAAAAGGGAAAGGGAGGAAGGATGGTGGAACAATTTTCTCTTATCGATCCACCCAGATTCCAACAGCTATTTATTTATTCACACTTTTGGCCTCTACCGAACCAAAAAAAAAAAGATCCGAATTCAATTGATTAAATCTGGGTTCAAGTCCAAATGACATCTTGCACGATAAATAAGGTCAATCCAAATCTTAAATTTAAAATCGAAATAAACATTTATAATTTACAGATGAATTTTGTTTTTGATTTAAAATTCTCGAATTGAAAGAAAGCAGCACTTATTTAGAGTTGATCTCAGCTTTTTTCCTCTATAAGTGCCAAACTCGCCTAAATTCAAACTGATGACATTTGATCCAAAGCATTCTTTCGGGTGATAGTGTTATAAACTAACAAACACTGATACAGATATCCTTTAAACAACAACTATAATGATGATAATAATGATAATAATAATAATAATAAGAATAATAATATAAATAATAATAATAATATAAATAATATAAATAATAATAGTAATAATATAAATAATAATGCGAAAGAAATGGGATGCTCGGAGATATCTTTTGTAATTGAGCGAGATAAATGAGATAATTCGTTCCATAAATCCTTCTATCATAACGATAATACGGACGTACCTTCCTCTCTTAATCCCGCAAATATTCACCATAATTGAAATGTGTGGAAGAAAAAAAAAAGGTACAGGCCAAGTGTCAGTCCGGATTTTTTGTCAATTGGATAGGATAAGATAATAAGAAAAGATATATGGATTGTAATAAACAATTATCAATTAAGTCTTTTATGCGTCTACCACTAACATTACTACTATTACTACTATAACTAGTCGTTTATGACACAGGGTATATAAATGTAATTTTAGTTTCGTCATGAAAAATATGCGAGCAGCATTCTAAGTAATGTGTAAACTTCATATGCGTTCAAGCAGCGGAGAGTTGAATGGGAAAAGGGAGAGAGGGAAAGTGTGGGTGAGCGAGAAAGACCGAATCCATCTCGTTAGTAGATACTGACGAGTGCCGTCAGCCCAACAATCGATATAGGGCTGGTATATGTAGTTTGAAGAGAGGATTATACAAAAAATGCTTAATATTTATAATTAATTCACTCCCTATATAAGTTGTGAATTTTGAAATCATACGACCATTTTTACTATGAAATCATTATTAAAATCCATTAAACGTTGAATGCTTTTCTTTCATTATTTTATCTAATAAATCATGTGTTTCTGTTGTGTATCATGATGTTATCGAGGACATATTATATACGTAATGTCGGAATGATGATTATTATTCAACGAGCAAGATATACATGTATAATTCTATTGTTTCTATCTATTGTTTGAGCTGTCTCTCGAAATAATTACTCATATTCCTCGGGAATTTCATATTCATTTCTATTCGAACACCACCGATAAATAGTTAACGTCTGATACTTTTATCAGTGTAACTCGAGTGAAAAAATTATGAATGTATAATATTTTTAAAGACGGGACGAAAAATATAAAAAAAAGAGTATTATAAAATTACATCTATTTATGTTCACACATTCCATTGTTAGATAATATTATCAGTTGATTAAATAGTCGGAGATATTAATATTAATCTGTGAAATACCATTGATGAGTGTGAATAGAAAAATATAGATAATAAAATAATAGAAATAGTATTTTCTGTTTTTATTCTCTTCATTCTGTTCTATTCGTGATGCAGATGAAAATATAAAATTATATATAAAATAGACATATATAGAATTATGTTCTCTGATTGATTATTATTTATGTATGCTATAATCACTCACAGACTCCAGAATAATCGCATCATCACTATATTTCTTATTTTCACGTGCGACTTTCCGGAGACAAACAAATTAAATAAACGTATTCATATATACACAAATACCATGTGAAAAACAAGAAAATAAAGAAGAATCACAACATCTAAAATTTTTTTTCATGATATACACATACTGATATATACTTACTATAAATGGTGTACTATTGAACCATCTGTGAGTCTGCCTCGTCTTTTATAAAGTTCTTGCTATATTCACGAAATGACTTGAGTATTTTTCTTTAATAACTAATAACCCATGTCTATTATTAGTACACCTTATTCTATCCTTATCCTATGTATTAATCAATGTAGAACTCCACTTCAAATGAAGAATTCTGATTTGACAATGAATAATTCCGAAACATGGTAGCACTAATGAATGCTAATTACGTTTTGCAATAGTGGATTCCATACATCAACGTAGGAAAAATATCTCATGATTTGTATACGGGTATTCATTCAAGCTCACATGAATAATGTCCATGGAGGGAAGCATCTGAAGAATACGGAATTCTTAAACACCACAAAATTTTACTGTAAAAATAATAAAAAAACATATTTTGTGACCCTTCGAAAATCTTACCTTGATTTCGATTCAAATTCAGTAGACATTCTGAACATACCAGAGACCACATTCGGCGGTAAATTCTTAGTTAATTGATCAAATCCATTCCCCACTCAGACCGTTTTGCTCCCACGCCAATCGCGCGAAGCTGATTACATTTATACTGTTCAAAAGACACTTCTGTTTCAGTACAAATATACCAGCCGCCGACTCTTGTGCACCTTCCATTCAAATATAGTTTACATTAATATATTTATTACTTATTACACAATAACATTCACTAATAAGTAATATGTTTTAGTTATCAATCCAACAATAAGATAATGCAAGCGGTGGTGACCATTATTGAAATATTTTTTTTCAATTCTTCACAATTTGCCCAACTATTTCATACCTCGTTCTGAAACTATATGATGCAATACACATATATACATACGCAATTGAAATAGTTATTTTCCAAAACCTCACCAATATACCTCCAATTGTTGTTAAAGTTTTAAATGCCACATTAAAACAATATACCACGGTATCATTCGTCGATTGCATGCGATCAAAAATTATTCTTACGCAATATGTTGATGTTAACCATATGCTTTTGAGGTTAGGTTCCCCGTTTAAATAATTGCCCTACTTCTTCGAATATCATCTTCAAATCATAACCTCAATCATGGCCCTCAACAGGGAAAAAGTATAAGTGTTTTTGATCGAGGTTCGACTGTGATACTTGATTATTATTTTAATTACTATTACGATTGCGAAATAATTATTATTGAAGTCAATATGTGTAATATAATTACACGACGATTAAGTAATCGTAAATTAATTGTGGATGTGCTGGCAGTTATGTTTGGTATCGCCACATGGATTGGTGTTAATGGTATTTATATGCAATTACCATTGTTGATCAATTCAGCGCCTGAAAAATGGAGTTTACCTGGACATATGGTAATTCTGGTGCAAGTTGCAAATTCAGGCCCCATTCTTTACACCTTCTATGCGAAGTATGTTTCATTCTCAATAATGAATGCAGAGTTTCCAATCGAAACCGCACAAACATTGAAAGCCATTACAACTTGTGTAATTTCAATTGGAAACACCTTGTATGATAATATTCATTGGCTTGAATTTGATTGAAATTTGTTTCAGGTATTCTGCGTGGACTCGCGACAGTTACATAATCTATGGATTACTCGGATCTGGCACCTTAGCACTATATTTAATGGCCTTTACTTATCGACAAACATCATTTATCTTTGGTGATTATCATTCAACAGCGCTTCTCGGACTGATGTATGTAACTGCCGTGGTTGGATGTACCAGTTCTGTATTATTCACTCCATATATGAGGAATTATCGTGAAATTTATTTAGTATCTTATCTGGTGGGTGAAGGTCTCAGTGGATTTATCCCCAGTGTAGTTACACTGATTCAAGGCGTTGGTGGAAATCCTAGTTGTAACAATGTAACGAACTCTGGTGATACGCAAGTTACATTAAAACCATTTTATCCAGAGCCAAGATTTCCATCAGAAACATTTTTTCTCTTCATCGGAACATTGTCATTAATGGGTGTTATATCTTTTATTGGCTTGAATAAACTCCAGGTAGCACGTGGTGAACGCGTTAAACCACCTGGATGTACCGAAACACTGCCAACTGAGACTAACGCACCGCCAAGCTACAAAACAAATTCTGGATGGGCGATGACAAAACGAATGTACTTATATTTGTTAATGATGATTGGTATAATTGGCTTCTTAGGTCACAGTACATTACCAAGTATTCAACCGTATTCCTGCATGCCATATGGCAATGTTGCTTATCACTTAACATTAACATTAGGGTCAATGGCTTCACCGCTAACAATGTGTTTAGGTTTTATACAGAAAACACCAAAGTCTGCGAATTTTTTAAGTGTACTTATGGGATTTATTATGATATTTTCTGGTGTAGTTTTATATTTGGCATTGCAATCACCTACGCCACCACTTTACAACACGTGGTATGGTGAATTGTTCGTTGTTAGTTTGTGGATAGTGTTGAATGGTTTAATAGGATTCGTTAAAATGGGCATTACTACGATATTCAGGCCTGATCCTGGACGAGGTCTGTATTATGCTGGTGTTGCTACACAAGTGGGGTCAGTGGCTGGTGCAATCATAATATTCATTCTTCTCAAACAACCAGGATTATTCAATAATTATTCTCCGTGTGATGCCTTAATGGGGAAATATTGAATGATTGCACTATTCACAAATTCGATTATTCGACGTCATCCAATTGACTTGTGAAAATCGTGAGAAATATAAACGTATTCAAAAGTAATGGACCTATTGTGACTGACGAAGACTATTTGAGTCTAACTGAAATATGTGTCACAAATATGAGAGATGAGCATAACACATCTGTTCCATATTTTTAATGAAAGCCAATTAAGTTCCCACTCCGTCATAGATTGGTTCTATGAAAAAATATTAGCGGAAATTTCCATCATTCTTTGGCGGCAGATATAATTTTTTTTTTGTTGATTTGTATTGAAATTTTATGTTTTAATCATTGCGAGGCTGTAATTATGTCTGATATATAAATTGTGTATATTATAGTTTCATGTTTTGTCAGTATTGCTTGAACGATGAACGGCATATAATGCATATATCATAATTTATAGATACAACAAATTCAAATTTATGTTTTAATAAAAGAAGACAATTTAAATATCAATGCAAAGATAGTTTTTTAAATAAAGTTTATATGATGTTATGTCAATAAATATTCAATATTTTAAATAGAATCCATTTTATTTTAAGGTGAAAATCGTACGAAAATGAAGCTTAGAAATTAATGGCATTCAAATAATAATCAATAATCAATTTCTACTTCTGTTCGTAAACGTCGCTACCAGTCAAGGTTTTCGGCGGCTCACAATCATTTCAAAACAAAATATAGAGCATCGCGCAGTCGCAATACCTTTTTCCCTCACTTCCACTCGGTCCACCCTTCTTTGTATCACTATAAACATCTCTTGAAATTCTTGACCAACGAGAAAAAAGCGTCTCAACTGTTTATACACACAACCTAGTCCCAATTGTGTGTGTGTGTGTATGTGAATGTGTTCCATTTAAATGTGTATGATATCACTTCCATGCAGGAACGAAAATAGTTATACTGAAATATCTTACAATTGAAAAAATAATATTACAAATATAAACATAACAAACGTAATTGCAGTTTTTGAATGTGCAATCTAAAAAAAAAGGACTAGTTATAACCTTGAAATATAAACAAAAATGCCCCAAGAAATGGATAATGATGACAATGACGTTTCATCTGATGGAAGTTACTATGAAATGGATACAATATTACAGTTATCTCTCAATACAATGCCAATAGAGGTATGTCATAATTACTCAATTGTCAAGTATCACTGTCAAGTGCTCGAATAATATGAACGCATCTCATTGATTCAAAAAGTTGCAAATACAGAAAATGCTCATAAAAATGTAAACATACACAGCTGTTGATCGCCATTTTTAAATTCACATATTGTAATATGTTCCAGAAAAAAAAGCACATCTACATACATGTATGAATACACATTTTTTTCTGTTATTTCAGATATTCCTTCACATATGTACATTTTTGGATTCATCAACACTTGTACATCGTTTAGGATTAGTTTGCAAACAATTCTATAATATATTGAGAGACGATTCATTATGGAAAGGAAGAATTAATAAATTGTGGCCAAATTCACGATATCCAATTTTACCATCTGGTTAGCTCACATTGGTACTATGCTAGGCCACCTCGTTGCACACAACACAATAATAATTCAGTAAATAAACAATATTGCTGATAATACTGGCTGTATTATACACCTCTCTTTGATCTGGCTTGAATAATGCAATTAATTGTTTTATTGTTCATGTTTAAAGGTCACTCTGTCCATTTTGAGACAGATTTGAAAAAGAAAATATAATGCGTGATCTAATTCAGTTTACGTTTTTGGTGGTATAATATTGCATCATGATCCAATAACTTCTCTAATACTTTCCACATAATGACCCTTTTCCCATAAAAATTCTTCGATTAACGGTTGAAGTCGGTAGATTCGATTCAGAGATACATATGATCAAAATTGCGCTAAGTAATTGTGGTGCAGGGTGACCTTGAATATTTAATACTATAGAGTTCTCATGAAAATATTCTAATATGGAAGGCCATTTTTTGAACGATTTTGACTCTTTCTCTAGAAAATCGAGTAAATGAATGAAGGACCATACATTACAGAAGTTTCCATATGTATGTTCGTATTTCGTTCAACAAAAAAGCAAGAAAAAAAAACTGGAATTCGAAAATAAGAAATGGAGTAAAATCATCTAACAAATGGCCTTTTTTTGACAGATCAATCATTCTATGTGGAAAGTGTATATTATAATCTCTCCCGTATTTTTTAGTGGAAGACGATAGACTTTTCTGGCGGTTATCATGTGTTGCAGCTGAACGGCAAATTTCATTATGGAATCATTTTCATCCTGTCGAGAGTTTATTTCTGAAAGATGCGCACGAAGCCTGTGTGGATGGCCTCTTCCTCATGGATGTATATGTTTCATAAATGAAAATATGAATTATCTACAGAAGCATCAGCATATCATACATATGTATATGGTTTCTAATAAATTCCAATGAATATTGCAGAATGGTAAAATATGTATATCCGGTGGTCGAGATAGAGTGTTGACACTCTGGCGTCTGCTTGAAACTGACGATGAAAATAAAGTTCAAATGCATCTTGGTTATGGACATGAGGGATGGATTTGGGATATTACATCGTTGCAAAATAAAATCTATAGCTGCAGCTGGGACAAGCGGATTCTTGAATGGGATTATAACACTGCGGGAATTCAACTCGTTCAAAAATTCTCTCTGTAATCATAACATTTTTCATTCAAATGTATCTATCGAAATTCCATGAAGGATACTATTGTTTAATGTGATACTTTCATTTTCCATGTGTAGGAATGTTTCGGCTGCTTTATTGTGCATTTCGTCGTGCCTGGAACGGAATTTAATTGCTACTGGATCGGCACGTAACTCAATAAGTATTCTTGATCCGCGTGATCGCGGTAACATTGTTAAACAGTATCAACCGCATCGGGGTTCTATTTTGAATATTAAAATGGATTCACGATATATAATTTCAACTAGTGATGATAGAACAGTTTCGATTTGGGACTTACGCGGCCAACAAACAATAAAATCGCATACAGTAACAAATACATTTTTATTAATTATTTTAATTCCAATTTGCACTTACAATAAACTAATATTTATAATGATGAAAATGTTATGACAGCTTTCAGAAAATTCTTACGGAAAATGTATATTTATGCAGAGAGATAGTATATACATCGGTGATACTGATGGCTGTATCCACATTTTAGATACAAATAATAATTTCGAACCAGCAAAATGTTTCAAGACTGAACACACTCAAGGAATAACTGGAATCCACGTAGGTCCTGGTTGTTTAATAACAAGTTCACTGGACTCAGCGGTGAAAGTTTCGAGTCCTACAGATCCTCCACAAACTATAGCTACATTATCTTGTCGATATGGCAAAATAATAAAAGTGAGGATTAATGAATGACATGAATAATGATAAATCATTGTATTGTAATTCTTTCTCTTTCATCAGATGTCATATTTGAATGAGGTACTGGCCATCTGCGGTGACAACTCAATACAAATTTGGCGACCACGTATAGGCGACGTTTGTTAACATTATCATTAACTATTAACTATATTTATATTATTGAGATACATCTCTACGAATACTATCTAATAGCTCAAATTGTTGAATTTCATATAACATGAATATCCATTACATCTTCAATAAAAGCTCCGTGCATAAATCAACGCTCAAAAGTCGAGTATTATTTTTTCCTATCATTAAGATACCGCTCTGTGCGCATCAATAATTTTGACTTCACATTTTATCTACGATGATCATTATACAGCAAGTGCCTGAACGTTCTATACCATACTCCATCACTCAATCAAATATTATTTTCTTTTTCGGTAAGAAAAAAATCCATGTAAATCACCAACTCTCATAGCTGTGAACCCGAGCACCACTTCAATGTCTCCAATACTTCTATTCGAACTTCCGCGCGTAATGGTGGCGCCACAGCTCTCTGTCCGCAGAACACTTCACACAATACATACATGCATACATACACTATACACAAAAACACACACTCCGCATTCAATTGTCTATTTAAATACCTCAAGAAAAAAATTAATTGATTCTCAAACCTCATTTAAAAATTTTGTATCAACGATATGAAAATTATTTCACCCATAAATTTCTTATTCCCAATTTGATACTGAATTTTTAGGTGAAAAATTCCATCATCATTCAATGCTTTCTTGGATGGGAAGTGGCGGTAGTCGTGGGGGGCTTCCGTTTCTCTGTGAGTCCAGAGAAGGCTGGCTGCGTTCAGTGGTGCTATTGAAAAACACGATGAAAATGGCGTGGCAACCACAAGAAGAAGGACTTAGACAAATTTTGACGCTTCTTCAGGAGTCGCAGAGCCCTGATACAGCAACTCAACGTGCTGTACAACAAGTATCCTTATTTAATTGAACTTTATTTATTATGTTTTATCGTAAGTGTATTGTGTAGTTATTGATAGATCGATACGTAGCCAAGGGCGTGCGTTTATTGACAATTTTTTGGGACCCCAGGACACGGCCTGCCGGGCGGTCTAATAATTTACTATTATCATTAATATAAACATATATATATATATATATATGCATTTTCTTACCGTTCACTTATTCCGCAATGATAAGATAAAATCGAGTATACTTCAATATTTAATTGGAAATTACTAATAGTCATCAATTGAACAATGGATCATTTTTTTTCTTCCATCACACTCAAAGTATTAAAAAAAAAACTTTGCATCACGGCATTTCATCGCAATGTAAAATTACACGATTACTAGCTCACAGAGGTAGAGAGTGAGAGAGAGAGAGAGCAAAAGACACAGGAACCCCACACAGATTCGAAGTTTCAACACAGGAATCGATTTGTGTGTGTTTAAAACATAGTAATGTATATCGATCGTATTTACACATTAATTTGAGAGTTTATTCTTTGATATTGGTAAACGTAATGACATTGAGATAATCACAATTTTCAATGTTAACTTATAGTAAACCGGATAAGTTTTATTGCTATCCTTCTATTTCCTTGTTGACTTACTTATTTATTCTTCTCGTCTTTATATTCAAACATAAAAAATTTCCCTTAACAATTGTGTGAATTAGAAATTGGAGGAATTGAACAAGTTTCCAGACTTCAACAACTATCTTATCTTTGTGTTGACCAAGCTTACGACAGAAGGTATTATTTTTATTTATTTGATTATATTGATAAGAGTTATAAATTTACTAACAACAAATATATTTACACACGTTGCAATAGTAATTATACATAAATTTTTTCATTGTTTGGACGTTGAAGCGGATGTACCGACCAGGTCACTCAGTGGACTTATTCTAAAAAATAACGTGAGAGCCCACTTCCACAAATTTGTGCCAGAGGTAACGAATTTCATTAAACAAGAATGTTTATCAGCTGTGGGAGATCCCGAACCAATGATTCGAGCAACTGTTGGAATTCTAATAACAACCATCGCATCAAAAGGTGGATGAATAATCGATAAATTGAAACTGATGCAGGTGCGTTGCAGTAATTTTTTTCATTTGTTAAAACTTGTTCCTTACTTTGTAGGTGAACTCACTGCATGGCCTGAATTATTGCCAGCATTATGTCAAATGTTGGACTCGCAGGATTACAATGTGTGTGAGGGCGCTTTTGGTGCATTGCAGAAAATTTGCGAAGACTCAGCTGAATTATTGGATTCCGATACGCTCAATCGACCATTAAATGTTTTTATTCCAAAATTCCTACAATTCTTCAGGCATTCAAGTTCAAAAATACGTTCACATGCTATCGCGTGCGTGAATCAGTTTATTATTTGTCGTACCCAAGTTCTTATGCTTCACATAGACAGCTTTCTTGAAAATCTCTTCCATTTAGCGAGTGATGAGGATTCCGAAGTTCGGAAAAATGTTTGCAGGTATACATTTAATTGAAATTAATCAAATTTCTTGAATAATATTCATTTTTACATGATTTTCCAGAGCTATTGTGATGCTGTTGGAAGTGCGAATTGATAGATTATTCCCCCACATGCACAATATAATTGAATATATGTTGTTGCGAACTCAAGATCAAAATCCAGCAGTTGCACTTGAAGCCTGTGAATTTTGGTTATCATTGGCAGAACAAGATATTTGTACCCAAGCTCTAGCGCCACATCTACCACGATTGGTTCCAATATTGGTATGCAATTTGACATGTATCAATATATGACGTGACTGAAATCAAAAGGTTGCCAGCATAACTGTTTACTTTCAATATTCTTCGCATACAAAAAGTTTAAGTTTATTTCAAATCTTTTGGTTGTTCAAAAGATGTTAAGAATAAAATTTCCTACTCGTACAACCTTTTGGTTGAAGTTACGCAATACATAGAAACCCAGGATCATTTCAACTTATTCTGACTAATACCAATTTAATGAATCAATTGATCAGGTGAGCGGAATGAAATATTCAGATATGGACATTATACTTCTGAAAGGGAATGTCGAAGAAGATGAAATGGTACCGGACAGAGAGGAAGATATTAGACCACGATTCCATAAATCAAAAACTCATCACACACTCCATCCATCGATGAATAAACATAGTGAAGAAAATGGTGGATGTGGTGATGATGATATAGATGATGATGGTTGTGATGATGATTCAACGGTTAGCGATTGGAATTTAAGGAAATGTTCTGCCGCCGCATTAGATATGCTCGCTGGTGTATTCAAGGACGATCTTTTGCCCGTTCTAGTCCCAATCCTCAAAGAAACTCTGTTTCATCAAAATTGGGAAATAAAAGAGTCAGGAATTCTCGCCCTCGGGGCAATAGCAGAAGGTAATAAAATATTAAATGAAACATGATTTGTAATAATGGAAGGCAATATTTCCTTCTTACGTGAATTACATTGATAATTATTGTTTATTAGGATGTATGGAAGGTATGATTCCACATTTATCGGAGCTCATTCCGTATTTGATCGGTTGTTTGAGTGATAAAAAAGCATTAGTACGTGCCATAACATGTTGGACTCTGAGCCGATATTCACATTGGGTTTGTGGACAACCGCATGAAACATATTTGAAACCATTGATGACGGAATTGTTGAAACGCGTCCTGGATGGAAACAAACGTGTACAAGAAGCCGCGTGTTCAGCATTTGCAACACTCGAGGAAGAAGCGTGCACTGAGTTGGTTCCATATCTCGGTTTTATTCTCGAAACTTTAGTATTTGCATTTGGGAAATATCAGCACAAGAATTTGCTAATATTGTATGACGCTATTGGTACACTGGCAGAATCAGTTGGACATCATTTAAATAAACCCGATTATATCAATATTTTAATGCCACCTTTGATAAGTAAATGGAATGTATTGAAAGATGAGGACAAGGATCTCTTTCCATTACTCGAGTGTCTGTCTTCTGTTGCTACAGCGCTACAATCTGGTTTCTTACCCTATTGCGAACCTGTATACAGGTAAGAATAACTTTCCAACTATAGGGATACATATTTATATACTGTTGAAATGTGATGAATTAAAAATTAATATTTAATTTTCGTTTTTCATTCACAGACGATGTGTTTCACTAGTCGAACAAACGTTAAACCAACATATGGCGAGTATACAAAATCCTGATCAGTTTGAAGCACCAGATAAAGATTTTATGATTGTTGCTCTGGATTTGCTGAGTGGTCTCGCTGAGGGATTGGAAGGTCATATGGAACGTCTTGTAATGAATAGCAATGTTATGCAATTACTATATCAATGTATGCAAGATCCCATGCCTGAAGTTAGGCAAAGTAGCTTTGCGCTCCTTGGTGATTTGACGAAAGTATGCTTTCAACATGTACTTCCATGTATACGTAAGTTCTTTTGATGTTCTATTCAACCTTAGAATGACTTATTCAGTTCGAATAGACTCAGCTCAGCCACCTGAATTTTTCGGAATGATAAAAATTTATTGACATTCTTTTACCATTTGAAATCATTTACATTTCAGTCATGTTAATTTGTTTATTCCAGCGGATTTCATGCCAATTCTGGGAGAAAATTTGAACCCTTCGTTTATATCGGTATGTAACAATGCGTCGTGGGCTATTGGTGAGATATCGATAAAATTAGGTGAGGAAAATTTGTTTATCTACATTAAAAATTCTATGTTTTTGTTTATTGGTATTGAATTTTTGTGTTCCCACAGGACAAGACACAAGTGCATATATTCCACTGATCATAACACAACTCATTGACATCATTAATCGACCCAATACGCCCAAAACATTGTTAGAGAATACCGGTGAGTACATGATCTCTTTATGTTAGTTATAAATCTTCACTTCCGTGTCATAACCCGTTGCCAGCTCAAACATTTGAATGAACGAATTATCTGTTTATCTTGCATATGGGGCACATTAAGATGGATCTATGTTGTAATTAAAACGTATTTCTTTTAATAATTTCAACACAGCCAATTATGTCCAACCAATAAAAAACGGAAAAATACAGAATAATTTTTGGATATTTTTCAAGATCAACCGACGTGAATAGGACAAATGTCCCAAATATATTTTTGTTATTTCTTTTTTGTTGTCATTTACTTATTCTCTCCTCAATGCCGATTCAGAGTTTACTACGATTTTGACAGCATAATACCAATACATATGTCGTTTGTCAGGTGTAGGAGGGAACAGACTCGGCTTACCTTGGTGATACATACGTGGTTCGATCTTTCAATTCCCAATCGATATTGTTTGTGTACACCACTATAAAAAATACGCTTCATTTATTGATTTATTCATTTATAACCAATTATGAACCGTTATGAATATCAAGTAAAATTATGCCCCGTCAATCGACAACAAAGGAAATAACAATACGAACGATAAGAAAGTTATCATCTTTTTTTTTATTGTAGTAACATTTTTTTTCCAAGTAGGCTCGCACGCTGCTACTTAATTTTCATATTGTTTCAGCAGCTACGATAGCACAATATTGCCTATGTTTACTGTTCCCTTATGATACCATAAATTTTTTAACCTGTTTTATTACTCACTTTGTCTCATTAATTGAAAAAATTTATTATTACCGTTATTGTTATCATTAATAGATATAATAATTTACAGTATTTTATTTTTAAAAAAAATATTTGTTCAAGCAGCAGCATATATAATTCACCTAAGTTAAGTTGTTGGTTCGCTATCAGTTTTGTCTTATTGTTTGTGTTTCCGGTCACTTCACTACACTTCACTTGTCTACTTATCGATACCGAAAAATAATCGATATCGTAGCCATTACGATCGGTCGCCTAGGTTTTGTGTGTCCCCAAGACGTCGCCCCCATGTTACAGCAGTTTGTACGACAGTGGTGTGTAAATTTCTTTATTATTCTTATTAATTATTATAATTATATTTCTATTTTTAATTAGCACTTTATTCATTACACAATTATTTACAATTATTGAGTCAATTATAATTGAAACTTCGGGGTATTAAATGTGCGAGTAATAATTACATCATATTTCCCCCTTTTTTATGATACAGTGTAAAAAAAAACAATTTTCTTCATTTTGTTTGCTTGTTTTTTCCTCTTTTCGCAAATTGTATCTCAGCCATTTTGAAAATATTTCTCGCACATTTAATGTCAATCACACTACGTTCAATCATATCACCCATTATTCAATTGGTTTTATCTTTCATGCATCAGGGTTGAATGTGTTTTTATTATTGGGAAAAAACAATTATTTATGGACGATATTCAAACGTAAACTGCAACAACGAATGCATGTTTTGTCTGTATATGTTGATTTTATTTACAACCGAGACTTATTGACAGATTCCAATCATTATCTACATACAGAGAACACTATAACGATTTGTGTGTGTGTGCGTATGTATGACTTCGTTATAACATGATAAGAATTGCAACGATGTGCAAATTTTATTATAGTATATATATTTATATATATATATATTTAATTTTACTTTCATAGAAGGGAATAATATATTTGTCATTGTGTGATTGTGGTGCTGATAATTGAGAAAGACTATATTCTCCCCCTCTATCACACCTATTCAAACTCTTACGAACATGAAAAAAATCACTAACCAACAAAATCGCCAGAAAAAAAAGTTTCCGTGCCAGATATCAGCGATAATTAGCTCATATCGAATAATTATTATGAATAAATTGTTAAAGTGTATGCATCAAAAGTATATTAACATTGAAATATTTTTTATCGGTAGGTGTATATCGTTGAGAAATATTCGTGATAATGAAGAAAAGGATTCCGCATTCAGGGGTATGTGTCAAATGATCACTGTTAATCCTGCCGGTGTTGTACCCGATTTTGTCTTCTTCTGTGATGCTGTCGCGTCTTGGACGAGACCCAAAGACGATCTCAAAGATATGTTTCAAAAGGTGATATGCCAATACCGTGAATGAAATGAAATCAGCTGTATTCTTTCTTAAACCCAACTATCATATAACGGAAATTTTGTCTTTATTATTTTTTAGATATTACACGGATTCAAAAATCAGGTTGGGCCAGAAAATTGGAAACGATTCTCCGATCAATTTCCACAACAACTGGGCGAGCGGCTCCACAATATGTACGGTGTCTGAACGGCCCCGCCTACTTTATGTGAGTCAAATATGTTCCAAGTCTTGTTGTTCAATCAATTCTACAGAAAGAACATAATATGACCGCTTTTTCTTTTTTTTTTTTACAAGAACAGGCGGCCACTTTATGGGGAAGGCCGATCGGGGATGGGCGGGGAATAATAAAATGGGTGAACAGGGTGGGTGGGTGAAACCACGGCCTCTTCTCATCAACATCGTCGAATTCGTCGTCTTGATCATATTATCATTATGGTCATCAGCGAATCAACGTTCAACCCGTGAGGGATTAATGGACAACGGGATAGTCCAATGTGTGACTATGACAACGATATCAGGGTGAGAAATGGATGGGAACATAAAATGATAGTGAAACGACTCAATGAATACAAACAAAACAATTTTCAACACAATAAAATGGAAAACGTAATTGAAGAGATAAAAAAAATAATGGCCGAATTATCGTGTGGGTGGGTTATCGGGGTGGGTCGGGAGGGATGGGTGGGCAGGGTGGGTGGGAGGGAGGGAAAAAAATATTTACCAACGACATTCAGTTTATATATATAAAAAAAGGTATCGCAAATCATGTTGCAATCGTTTGTTATCCCGTATATGATACCTCTTGCTACGCTGTAAACATTATATTCTATTTTCGTTTGCATCTATTCATACAGAAAATACTGTTCTTGATGGTTTTATGTGTATCCTCGCGTTGCATGTAAGAAAAACATCAATCAAATGAAATAAAGTTACAGGAATGCGGTCAGCACTTGATCAGCGTAGCGACAGTTTCCAAGTGATGAAAATAAAAATGAGTAAATAAAAGCTTCTCCTAGGTCGTTAGTAAAACACAATAATACAATGCAAACATAGATATCACGTTGTAGAGTGGGATATATGCTGTGAAATCCAAATAATTGCAATTCAATCTCACTTTATTTCCTTTTCTTTTTTTTTCTCTCTAGTAGGTGAATTTTCTTTGTCCCTTTTGTTTTGAGGGCTCTCAATAATTAGGAAAATATTGTAAGTGATATTTAGATACAGAGGAAGGCGAGTGTGGCAACTTCTATTTCTCATGTAACACACAAGTGATCAAATGTCATAGATACCATAGTTTACTTAGTCCAATAGCAGAAACGAGAAAGCGAGTGAATAAATATATGAATACAACAAGAAAAGAATAAAAGGGAAAATTCCATATTTTTGCACGAATAGACTGGACACGTCCATACAGTGCCATTCCGTTCAGAAATTAAAAACTCTACATGTTGTGATACTAGGTTACTTGATATTCCATTGCGTATGAAAAATCAACTGGGGATGCGTTTTTTTTATGCAAAACAAACAAATTTTCTTTTGTCATTCTTGATATATCATATTTATGTCCCAATGAGATATGTATGTATATGTACATCGTCTTTATTACAATTTTGCGAATTCATGTATGTATATATGTACATGCAGTATCTTTATTTTATTATATTTATCTGTCCGTATATTATTTTTCAAACATTATACACAGATGTTTTCTTGATTCTATGACGTGAAATCTATGGCATGAATTGAAAAGAATATAATCGCGCAACAACGATTTATTTTTCGAATTATGGATAACAAAATTTATTATTAATTGTCATTTGGAAACCATATATAATTCACGTGCGTGTGTAATTTTCTTAATAAGTTGATTTATGAGCGGTGACTAAATTCCACGGAAGCAATTTCTTCGTGATATTCATGTGACTATATATGTATAGATATATAGGACAAAATATGCGGCGTGAAAGGCTGATGAATGAGGAAAGAAGCCTTAGGTAAAAATGATTTTTAGCAATTTTATTATAAACGAAATATTTTCTATTTTATTTATTTATTTTTTTTTTTTCTTATCCCTTTTCATTATTTCATTCATAAAATACACGAGCTCAAGTGTAATGTGTAATTGATTTAAAGCGCAAATCTTCAAGAATGACTAATGTTGCGACTTTATAGCTGTAATAAATAATAGAGTTGAACAAACTGAAACTGAATGAGAAAAAGCTGAGGAAAATAAATTTATAGAAATTCCGTCATTAGTTAGTTATATCCGAAAAACTTTGTGCGCGTTCTTGGAGGAAAGAAGATACTTTAAACGAAAGGGTAGAGTGCGAAGAAAAACGTGACAGAATTTCATATTATTTTTGGCCGCTCCTCGACTTACTTCACATCACCCAAAATTTATTACATATTGTCGAGAGAAGATGCTCCAAAACTTTCTTGGTCCTTTCCTTGCACTGCCTGCATAAATTTTGTGATATTTCTATTTTTTATAATTCTTAGAGGCTTGAGGGCTTCAAAGATCAGAATAAATTTTGAGCCACTTGTTTCCATTTTTCACAAAGTTCAAATTCTCAAAATAATATTTCTCTAGAGCACATACATATAAATTGACGATGTTGCGCATCAGAAATTCATTACTCGCGTTCGCGTGTTTACACATATGTAAATTAATTTATGAAGAAAAAAAAAAAGGAAGTTCCAAACATATTGATTCTCTTGGTAATATATTACATCAACACACTTCTTATCATGCAATTGAATAAAGATGAAACATATATACATAATTAATTATATTGATAGAAAAATAAAAATATTCATCGTTTTTTTCCATTACTTTTTGAATTGTATTATATTTTTTTAATACTCCACAAAGTGAAATACAATAATTCAATATTTTTCACTATTGCACTATGATACGAATCAATCAATCTCAGGTGTTTACATCAAG
Organism: Zele albiditarsus; assembly: GCA_958496275.1. NCBI lineage: Eukaryota > Metazoa > Arthropoda > Insecta > Hymenoptera > Braconidae > Zele > Zele albiditarsus. The sequence goes on from OY292409.1 coordinate 17,671,401, forward strand.
AAATTTCGCTACAATAAAAAATAGTTTCAATCCAAAATTGAAAAATTCCGAAAAGTTCCGAATTTTGCAATGTCTTCATACAATTTTATAGATATTATTTCAATTTTTAAATGAATAAATGGAACAATTTCCAAACGCGATGTCGGAGGGCGCAAGAAACAATGCATAGACCATTATTCTTTCCCCAAATATTATACTAAATGAAATAACGGAGATAACATGTGACTCGTAATCGTTTCGTCATGTTCGCGTGTCTTTATAATGAGTAAAAAGGTGAGATACAAAATTGGACGAGAAAATAACGTGGCCTGATCTATTGATATACACAAGATTGTAACTGAGCATTATTTTCCTTCAATGCGAAGCAATAGAACATTTGCCAAAATGTAAAGTAACAAAAAACAAACGAAATTTCATTTTTGTTTTCTCCTTCTGTTTAAGATGCCTGAAACTTTAACGTATGAGATTTAATTTATAATATATTATAGATGATTGCAGTCAAGAAACAAAAAAGATAAAAGAGTAAATTCATGATGTATTGATTGTTAAATTAATGCATATTTTATTCAAGCTGAGTAATTAATACGACAGAACACTTGCGTAAATATATTGTTGTATCTTTATTGTTGTTGTTTGCATGAGACTAGCGTAATAGACTGAGCCATAAAAATGGTTAAATAACTTTTAACATAATATTTCTTAATTAATACTATGTTATTCGTAATAATTACTATATACCGTGTGTATTATATTCAATGTAATGTTTTGTGCAGGCAGTGTTCGGAACGGGGATTCCTTACCATTTGAGAAAATTTCACCTATTTCAAATCCCGCGTCGATTTGACGACCGGAAAATTATTGCTTACCTACATATAGTTATCATCAAAAGCTATTATTTTCATTTTTCATATGAATGAAGTAGTCTTATTCTAACTGCTAATCATATAGTAGTACTATTTACATTGCCGGTTATTCACCAAACTGTCTCAAATGATTTGTAATCTTTGTTAGGGCTGTTTCTTGTACCTGATTGACCCAATCCCTGCGGCATGAATTATATCCCGAATGGAGTTTCTTTCCTAAGTGAAAAAGGCAAATACTGAATTCAGTTTAAATTATCACTATCCCTTTCGTCCTCATGCCTACTCCCACGGTCATGTAACAACTCTGATTCGAGACGTCATTTCGTCTGTCTCCCATTCGCTCCCGTATGTCTATTTCATCTGAGCGTGAATTGACTTGATAATATTCGAATTTAGTGGAGCGAAATCGCACGGTATAGTTGATAACAAGAAAAAAAACAAATCAACAACCAAAAGAGATGGAACTACGCAAAGAAAAATAAAGAACTACTGTCCTCAATGTGCTTGATGTCAGCGACTTACTATTGATTAGGAACACATTGTATTATATTCTATGGGAACTTCAGGATAAGTTGAGGTGATTTTTTCCTATTTTCAATGCCGTATTTTTATTTTTCTTGCTTAAATATATTTCCAAAATTATCTCTCTTTAGCCAATTCTAACAATGTTCAGTTTTGTCTTATCACCTTTAACCATCTCCGTAATTATTAGATACACGAAATACATTTAAAAAAAAAACGAAAAGCGAAAAAATTGATAATTATTGCACATAAATGATCATTCAAGTGTAAATTCATATTTCGAATATTTAAGGGAATAAGCAGAAGAACAGGAATCATACATAGATGAAAATGGAGTGGATGTTTGGGAAACAACAGAATCAGCAAGAAGTCAAGTTGTTGAAAAAAAAAAAGGAGAAAACAAATAAATTAGCTCTGAATAATTCTTGTATCAATTCTTTGGCTTAATTCCCTATATTGTCATTTTTCCCTATTATCTCAAAATAAGTGAATTGATATATAAAGATATGAGGTGCCTCTATATAAAGAGATGCACGTGACACATACACATAGAAAATAACGTTCAAGGGGATAAAACGTATTTCCTCAAGATATAGATCTAAGGAAACGACTCGGCTTTAAGTGATTGCTTCTCTTCATTAGAGTGTAACTCTATACACAGTTGAGCTCATGGGACAGGTGCGGTAATGATCCGTATCTGAGAAAGGGAGGGCGACTAGAGAATCATTCCCCATATAGATATATATATATATATATATATATATATATATACAATGTATACGACCAGTGTATCTTTTTCCTCTGTTTTCATCCTCTCACACTTCTCCTCTTACTAGCAATAGTCGATTTAACCCCCGCGACCCAACCTCGACACTATTACATGAATTGATTCAGCATCGTGTATCTGGTGCCCACAGGCGGAAACATCCGCTAAGCTCCTCGTTTCGTTTTTTTCTCAACATCTCTTACTCGCTTCCTTACATCCCCCTATTCCTACTGCTAGTACCATGTATTCACCCCTAGGTTCCTTCCACGTGGATACGCATGACCACCTTCACAAAGTACTTTCGTAATTTATTCTCCTCTATATCAAACAATTGCATTCTACATAAATCGATGTTTTTATACAAAAGCTTTGACCAATTTGTGACAAATCAACTGAGTTTTATTTGATAATATCTCGAGAACATAAATATTTTGAACTTTCATGAACGGAGAGTTATCCCGTGACCACAGTAACTTTTGTAGATGAAAAGAATACATGCACAACATTCCTCATTCAATCAAATTCGTCTAAGCAACAATAAGGAGCGGGACGTGGATGGATTTAGTTATGTCATGTAGATGTATCCACTTTGCAATACACCTGTCAATTTTCTCTTTACTCAATGTAACATACCATTTTTCAGATACATTAAATCAAATCAATATTCTAACTGTACTCATACCTCTTTCGCTTTAGTTTCCTTTCTAAATATCCGGCAAATATTGGATCAATTTCCCACATTATATACAGTGTAGTAATAAAAATTAATTTTGTACATCTACATGCTATTTTCCACATTTGTAGAGGCGGAGAGAAGGTAGAACTAGCGCAAACACAAGTCGCGCGTTATAAAATTGAACGAAATTATTAAACAAAAATACGTAATTTTGTTTATTATCAAAGACTCACTGTCTCACTTCTCATATTCACGTATGAAGCAGCTGGAAAAGCCCAACATTGCCGCCCTTAATCTAATCCGAGAATAATCTAAAATTCATGACACACATAACTGCCAGCCGATGATATATCTGGTCGGAATATGAAGGCTCCGTTTTACCCGAACCACCCCCTCTTGCTGCCACACTGGGAGTTGGTGGCTATATCCTCCATATCGTTTCTCTGAATGCAAGCAACAGCATGCGCACCATTATTATTTAATATAATATATATCCAGAGCATTTAGTTCCCCTAAATCAAAACATATTTCCTGCTAAATTCAATTTATTTAAATATATCGAAGTGTTCAATTCAATCTCGAATGTACCAGCATTCAAATTCAAATAAAAATGTTTTGCTGATTTCCATTCATCAGTATATAATAATTTCCCCTATTCATCTATCCTGTAACAAAATGCGCGCATTGTGTAATTAATAACCAACGTTGCGGACAGGCGATGGGGAAACCCCCTGCAGCGAAAGAAGAGAGCTTAGTAATACACTATATCGCTGATACAATTGTCGACGATATAATTGATAGTCATGGCAGATTTGGTGTTCTGCGGGCCCAATCATATTGCCGCTACAACCGCATTATGGTGTAGAAGATCCACCCCACAAAGACGACCCCTACTGACAAACTATTTCCATATGAAATCATTTTCAAGCTCGCAAATAACTCTGTAATATTCAGAGCATAAGAAAATAATTTAGGGAGGATAAATTACGCAAAATGAAAAAAAAAAAAAATAAAGTAAAGCATTGGTTGTTCTACGCCCTTTTTTGGGTTCCCCATGGAGGAGTCGCCAAACGATGGCCAATTTAGGAAACGCTCCCGTGCTATAGGAAATAAAACTTCTTAAAACTCGGATTAAAATAAGCGAGAGACTTTTCTCGCCCCATCTCGGGTTTTTTTTCTTTCTTTTTTTTTTTTCTCTTTTCACTGTAAAATTATCCCGGACGAGTGCGCGGGGAACTTTATATTATTCAGATGTCTCCGGGGGGATGAACGCCACGAAGAAGAAATGAAAAATACTCACAAATCTTTGCGTAGTTTTTTGTTCTTCAGACACCATGCCATTTTTTATTTCATCGCCGTGTCGATGCAAAACGAGTTATTCAATGCTTTTCGGAAAGTAAATGTAGGGGGAGAAGTCCTTTAACACCCTTACGTTACAGAACTACCTTCAAGATTGCTTTGGCACGAATCCTTCAGCAATTCTTCTTGCAATGAAATTGATTCTCACAACTTTGACTGCAGAGAATTTCTGTCAGAACATAACACCACCGAAAAATTAGATTGAATAAGGTCATGCATCAACGATTTTATATTTCACTATACAAGTAGTCATAATTTCCACAAATTGTTGTCATCAGAACAGTAAGTATCCATTTATTATTTATGAACCACCTTTTTGTAATAGGTATAACACTTGAACAATTGCACAAAATCATTACAATAATAAGTAGAAAAGATTACGCGCCAAATTTGATAAACCCTAACGAATTATCAAACGCAAACCGCACCAATTCACTAATCAACATGTCAATCAAAGTTTATACCTAATGGTGAAACAAACTGGCGCACGCAATTGTCAATAGTATGTTTAACAGATATATAGACATGTTGACTAAATACGACCGACCCGAACCACCCTCGTTCACTCACACTCTCATCGTGCCGCGTTCGTTGCACAGAGAGTTTCACATTGGTTGTACATACGTACATGTACACCAAGTGAGAAACAGAGAGCGAGAGATGAGCGGTACCTCTCGTGATGTGTAAACATAGGCAGGGAGAGTGTGTACGACGATATAACGGCGCCCCAGGGACTGGGAAGGCAATAGTAACACGATTACGCCGGTGTGTTGCAAAGGCCACGCTTCGCTGGTTCGCTACTTGATTTATCCGCGTGGCGTTACGTTATTGCATTAGCGCCCATCCCGACACAACCCTCGCGTCGCCTCTATCTCACCCAGTACCAAACCATTCTGAAGGAATAGGATGGCCACATAGATTGAGTGAATGAGAAAAGAGTGAGGATGAGCGAAAAAAGAGCAAACTGAGAGTCCAACGCATTACTTCAGAGTACATAGTGTCCATTTGGTATAATGAATCATCCCAAGAATTATTATATGTCTTTGAACTCGCGCGACCACGCAAGCTCTTTTCTACCAGCCACTTTTTTTTTTCTTCGCTTTCTATTGACCTCTGACTTCGTTCAAACATTTTTCACTGAAGGATATTACTTTGTCTTCTATTTACCATTACTCTCACTCTGCTCAAGTGCAATTGCTTATATACGTTGAAACCAAATTTTGATAAGTCCAGTATTCCAAATATTAGGTGAATGTCAATTCGAAATTCTTGAATGAAAGATGATGCATACAAATTTCTTCATAAAATTCGATAGAAGTATCTGTACTCAGATTGGTAATCGTCTGAAAACATGTTCCAGTGGAAATGTATACATTCTTTGCCATTTTTACAGCTTACACAAACGATGATTCGAATCAACACTCATTGTTCTTTGGGCTAAAATTTCAGCATGAAAATTTTTATACAATTCAATTGGACATTTATTTGAACATTTTAAATATATATGAGTTGATGATCATGAAAAACTAGAAAATATGCCGCAAAATGTCCTATTAAATTTCGAACGAATCCAATACTTCCTCATCACTACGTGATAATAAATAACAAACGAAATTCTGAATTGCTTTCATCCATCTGCCAATTATTCCACAATCATTCTTACACATCACAGCACTGCCATACCTATATACATATATAGGCTTTTTTATTTTTTCACTTAACCAATTTTTGGCGATGATTTGCGTATATATCTATCGACTTGGATTATCCTTTTACGCGGGCCGACCAAGTCCAAGTGCTTCCTGATGTCGTCTCGCTTTCAGTCTCAGGTCAGCGATGCTGCTGTTTTTGGAACGAGCTGCCGCCGCGGCTAACGACGCAGCAAGACTCAATGGGTGTAATTGCGTGTGCGAAGATGGTGGAAGGCAAAAGAGACCACCGGTAGCTGCATAATGAAGCACTGCCGGATCAAATGCCGAGGTTGATGATGGATTCGCATTGACACTCGTTGACGGTGGCATCGGTGGATGAAGACGCAAAGTTGGAAGATAAGGTGCAACTCTGCAAGTGTCCAAAGAAGTTGGTGGGCTCCTTGGGGCCAACACCATGCCTGGTGACACACCTTCATCAAGAAATTTTATTTCATTAAAAATTGTTTTTTTCTTCTTCGCGTCTCGGAGACAATTCCGAATTTAACAGCGTTTACAACTACAGAATGAGGTAAGATCAGGATCATAAAAATTATTTTTATGCAACCTCCTGTGCCTGAATTTATTTACGAAATTAAATGAAATGAAATCAAAATTTTTCATTCAATTCTATTGACGTCTGATTGATAGTTGAATTTGATAAGTTTCGGAGTCGCTTGAACTGTCACCTTTCAATATTATAAGATAAACATTTTCTAAATTATAATCCCATTTATCAACATAACGTAGAATTATTGAAATCATTTTTTTCTTTTACATGTGTTTATCTGATTACCTTTGTGAAGTTGACTTTCATGCTTCCGACACTTGGCCCGTCGGTTCTGAAACCAAACTTGCACACGCGCTTCGCTCAAGCCAAGTCTTTGACTCAATTCCTCACGCATGAATGCATCAGGATAGTGTGTTTCATCAAATAATCGTTCTAGTTCCGCCAATTGTTCTAACGTAAAGTTAGTTCTTGATCTCCGTTGTTTACCATTGCCACCGCTACTACCACGACCATTTGAACCTGTCGATTAAGCATATACAAATCCATTATCATATTGATGGGTGTATTATGCAAAACTGAATGCTTTAGTATGATAGAATGGAAAGGAAAAGGAATTTGTACGAATAAATTCACACCTCATTTAGTTCTCGTCTTGGCATTTAATGTCACACAAGAAAAAACTGTTCTTAAAGTTTGCCCTGGGTGCGGCAATAATATTCATCTACATTAATTCACATTCTAATTGGCTGGCATTATCATTGAAAACATTAATATAACCACCAGAGGGAATCGCTGAGAGAATGTATAGAATACATATTATAAAACGAGTTGGTGAGTCGTTGTGTGATGAGTATCTTTGAAATGATATTAAATTATGACATGACTGAAATTTCGCCACGGGCATATAACATTCTTGAATTTAAATATCTTCACAGTGCATATTCAAAGAGACACAGGAGCAATTAACCAATATACAAGTTAATTAATGAACATTTAATGGCAAAGTAAATTGTGTATTATGTGTAAGTAAATTAAATTGCAGGATGGTGTGTTGGGTAAAATGAGAGTGAAGAGAGAAGTTAAATTCTCTATGTATGTATATACATGGCCAATACAACGAGGGATTAAGTACCTCTTCTTCCAAGTGGTATTATATAAGAGCTCGTTGACGAAGGGCCTCGTGATTTATATAATTTAGCAAAGTGCCGAGAGCTGCTGTATCTTCCCTGCTATGGGTGTCTTAATACCATATCGTTAGTCACCCCCTTGTGGGGGATTCACCTTAATCACCAACGTTGGAATATACGTATCTGTATGTATGTATGTACGTATGTATTCCTAACACCTCGCGTCTGCATCGTTGTACACGTTAGTATGCCTTTTGCATAATGTACAATGGATTTTAATTAAATTAAAAATTGTCCACATAGTAATTGACATAAAAGTGAATGGATTTTAGATGGAGTTTTTGTTTTCACATGGTACATAATAGAGAAATTAAATTGAAATTTTTCAATACGTTTCGTAGTTTTATGTACAAAATTTTGACTGCGGTATAGAAACATATTTAGATGCAGATGTATATAATATATATGGTCTCCCTCATACTCTCTCTTTCTCTCTCCCTCTCAGTAACCACCCGAGCAGCAATCACATTCGGACACGAGGGGTCACTAATTTGATCACTATACCCAAGCCAACGTTCTCGCCTCGTCTTTTTTGTTCATTCTGTCCGATCTTTTCTTCTCATATAATCCCCGCTCTCCAAATACACCGATTGCATTTATTCCCCTCATGTCTCTCATTGTCCGCCTTATGAATACAATCAACAATTTAACCCCACCGAAAAATTTCAATTGGAAATGAAGCAATCGCAAAAGAAAATGCTCTTGTTAGTGGTTGGAGAAACAGTGTTAATTTCGTTTTTTTTTTTTACCGTCGGAAGTGATAGGAATTGATGAATATCATGGCGAACGAGCTGTAAAACACACATTCATTGAGACTTTTGTCAACTCTCAAAAAAATATTGTCAACAAATATAATAAATAATAAAAAGTAAATTAGCACTTAGCTATCAATATTATCTTTTCAATTTTGTCCAAATTTCGCCGGGCCACACACCAAGTAAAATATGTTTCGTAGGAGAAATAATTTTTTCTTGGCGTTGTCGAAAAATATGAGGGTGCCAAAAGTAACGCGAGAGAAAACGAGAATGAAGACCCAAGAGCTGATAGCCGGACATAAAATATGCGGAGTGAAGCGGGAATGGGCGAGAGGGTGAATAAAGAAAATAGCGCGCCAAAGATGCGAGAAGGGGTGAAAGAGGGTGAAATTGGTCAAGCCAAGAGGGACTGATCTACTGCGGCATTTGGCCATTTTCCCTAACACTTATATTTCTACGATGCACTTGGATGAATTATATTTATTATTCAGACTTCTATGCTATGGTAAGACAACCCACAGTTGAGTTCAAGGGTTGATGATACTTATATCGTATAAGTACTACTTATATATATATATATATATATATATGTATATGTATATATATGTATATCTTATGGGTGAGAGTTATTTAGTGTCGACAACACAATAGCAACCAGATTGCTTTTTGATTTGCGCTTAATCAGGAAAAGTTATGGGCCAACAGTATAGTGGCAGGATGACGTATGTGTTATAACGTTTAAGAGGGCGGAGTCCACCACGCGAATATTAAACGATAAATCTTATGTGACGCTGCAATGGCAAATGACTTCCCAAACACAATTTTTATTCATATACTTTATATCGTCGCGTATAACAATTTCTATCCTATATAGTTTTATTCTTTCTCTAAAGTTATATATGAATGGCTTATACGATTAAGGAAGGAATTTGAGGCTTCAATATCAACTATCAAAAGAAACGTATCACTCAAACAAATGGACAAAAAAATCTATTGTTGCACAGGAACACAAGTAGACACGTCAATGCATATGGTCTTCATCAATATGCCAAACTTGGGAATCACGTTTGATTCATTATTCTGAGCAGATTGTAATCTCGTGAATTTATGATGAAAAAAAAAGAATTGGCATCAGTTCTGTGGATACAGAATCACATAAGAATTGGGATATATTCTCTTGGGACGACTTGACAATCGTCGTCCAAACACCATAACCACCGAGTCAAGAGATATTAGGTCACGCCATAGCTTTCAAACATTTGAGGGGCCAATCACTTCTGAGCTTTATTGGATCATCCTGTGAATTATAAACGAAGTATCGAACCCTCACGTGTCCCGAGTGTGGTAAGAGGTTCATGACCTTCATATATAGACTTATTGAGAGACATGGGGGGGGGGGGGGGGGGGGGGGGGGGGGGGAATAACCCAAACACGTACCGTGTCCCGACGGATAGGAATGAAAATAAAATGACAATTGGTGAAATTTTTCCGATGATACGTTATGCACTGACCTTTAGTGACGTCTTCTATGAGATGCTTGTGATTTTTTTCTGGCGATCGCGACTCATTTGACGATTGAGGTGATACTTTTGGCACCTGAATGCTTTCAGGACTCGGCGAGCGTTCATTCGACACTGGTGGAGGTGACGGACTGCAACCCAAAAGTTTTCTCACTGATAATTTGAGCTCAGGGGTTTTGGAAGGTAGAGATGAAACCTCTTCATCCGATTTAATGATGTTTTTGCTATTAATTTTCGATGATACACTGAGGTCCTCAGGTTGCAAACGTGAGGAGTCTGATGGTGATAGAGATGGTTGCTGATTTTGATGCTCATCGACTGATAATGATTTATCAGCGTGCAATAGCTCTGGAGCTGCTGCAACTGGTGTATTATTGATGAATGCATCTGAAGATTATAAATATATTTGAAGGATATGAATCTACACTGAACATTTATTCTATGAATTAACGCCGGGTCGAGAGTTTGTGCAAAAGAAACAAGAAAATAGAATGGTGAATGAATATCCGTTACGGCGTTGAGAAAAAAATTGATTTTTAATCAATGAAATTATATATAGTTGTGATGGGTGAGAAGAAAATTTTCTAATGAAAAAAAAAAAAAAAAAAAGAATACATTCACAATTACTTTTTCCATTAATTCTTTTTTTTTTCCTGTACACTTATCCTGTAAACTGTTTCAGGTCCATACTGAACATGACACCAACACCCGCACACAAATTAATCCCACGCTCTCGACCCGACAGTAAGATAAAAGTAAACGAATGAATAAATAAATAAATAAATAATTTGTTCACTACATAATAAAAAAGAAAGTTTTTCCAGCAAAAAATTAAAGAACTGTGAAGATTCGTACGAGAATCATTGGACGCATTATCAACAGATCCAATGAGATGTGCAACACTCAGTGTAATGGTACCGGAAGTGCTACCACAAATAATAGAATTTGTATTACGTCCATTACAAATATTATTTTTGGCCTCGCGATTCACGTTCGCGTGGTCAAAACTCTTGGAGACGAACTGGGTTAGCTGCTCCATCCTCGGGGACTCACTTGCCAACCGGGGGCGCGAATCGCCCCGACCAAAACGGAATTTTCAGAGCTTTATGATCATGGATGAGAATGCGTCGCGACGCCACGCGCCCCCCTGGCCGCCATTCTGTCGCTGGCCAATGGCATGTGTATGGAGGCGTGGAAAAGGACTGCCTCCATTTCCATCCCTCTGTAAACGCCCAAAGATCGCTTTGGCAATGTGAATTCTCATTAGCATTTCACCCCAATTCCACCCACACACACAGCGCCAATAACCCGCACCTATCCCCCTTTTATCGTTGTGCCCTGCACACACCCGCCACTTCACTCTCTAGCAATAGCGCGCGCATCAAAAGCTGCATGTATGCGTCTGTATATCGTACGGTACGATTCACACCCCGCAAAGAAATCTTCAGGATCGTTGCGGCAACCGCAACAAAATCACGTCTCAATCGGGGACTAATGTTAGAAGCTAATTTACTGAAATTACAAAAAAAGTTCATTCTCCTAAATATTTTTTACATAAAAAAAAAAATCAAATCTGAAGCATATTTTAATTAGACACCCACTGAGATGGAATCGCATATTTTGGTTAGTGTCAATGTTATGAAAATACTATATAGTGTATTTTTAATGATTTGAGGGAGTTGAGCAGAAAATTTGAACCGAGACGCGTTGCTCTCCTGCAGATACCTGTAGCTCACAGATAAAAATATAAACTGTCTCGATCGTCAAAGAAGATTCCAAAAGTGAACGAACAATTCTTCGCAATGCAAGAATAATGATACAATTTTTTTCTGAAAATTAAAAAATTAAAACGTAAAAAACATTGTAGTAAAAACGAAATATATTTCCGTATTTCAAATCCTGACACACATGACGGAATTGAGTCTCTCTCACTGTCTGTAATATTTGCCATCATCAAATACTCGCCAATATTTAAATGCAATTTCGTTTGGTTGAATGTAATTGTTGGCAATTGCCTGAGTAAACTTTTCACACATACATTTATCATCGAATATATATATATATATATATACCAAATATATACATACATACGTACATATGCAGCTGTATATGTCAACCGAATGAAGGAATAGTATGAACACATCAATACACGTCAGCCACAAGAAGGACATATCCAATTTTGATGGACCATCACCAGCGCAAGAATATCACCAACATGCTACATCCATACATATAACGAGAATGTGCAGTAAAATACACATCTACATAGAAATGAAGATTGGCTTGACGAGAGTGACGAGCGCAGCTCCCATGGCCAATCAAGAACGCCAATGCGATTACCTTAACGACAAATCTGATTACTTATTCATTCCCTCTAACTCGAAATCAGTTTAACTAATCGTTTAATTCGGTCGCTCCCCGCGTAACCGGCAGCCAGTGAGAGTATTAACAAAGACAGTTAAAGGGATGAGAAGATAAACATATAAATACATATACATATATATATATATATATATACTACGAGTGACGTTGGTCTTGCAGTCAGCCATTCGCTTTCACTGTTGGATCAGCAACCTCACCGGTGCTATCTCCAACCCTCTGCGCCACACTAAACCAGTTAATATAACAGGGAAAACGCGCCTGATGCTGTATAAAAGCGAAGAGGGCGATGTAAGAGAGAGAATAGGGCGAAGCCGAAGCCTCGTTCAATTCAATTACGTAATGAATTGTCGTGTCTTGAGTAAACACCCTCCTTCACCGCGACTCATTGGAAAGAGAAACAGCCATGGCACAGAGATGTGAAAAACCTCATCGAGGATCGTCAGGTTTAGTATGTTCGCCTATATATACGCATGTATGTGGGCATGTATGGAGCATCTATGAAGGGTAACTAGCCGACGTGAATTAATCTGCACCCTCTTAATATTCCTGGTTTGAATGGGAGCTGGTTATGCCAGCATAACCTACCGGGACACCTCGGTATGAAACTGATCGTGATCCAGAAGTGCAGGAGTAAAGGCACGTGACACATTACTTTATTTAGGTGCCTCCATCACTTACTGTTCATTTATACATACGGGGAAGCGTATTGTCAGGTTGGCTGAACTTATATTGAGGCATCTAATTAAATTGGATTTCACCTTTTCTATTGTTCTTTTATATTCAAGATATTTATTCGCACAGAAGTACGAAATTCATTTATGCCAATGAATGCACCACACTTTGACGAAATTGACGACAATCAATTTATGTTTGAATTTTTTTATATAGTTTACTGAGGGTTGTAATGGATGAAACTGAGAGATTGAAAGCGACAGGTCATCATTAAATAACCCTTTGCTGGGGGGGGATATTAAAAAAATAATTCTTCCAATCCTGATGAAAATTTGAAAATTGTCCAAGACATTTATTATCATCTTTTCTTTTGTGCTCGCAGTGATCGGTAACATTTCAATCTTTATTCATATTATCAATCTTCCCAATTGTGATTTTGATGAGTGTATTGTGTTCATCAGTAAAATTATGTACCATCTTTTCACTCCAAACAACACAATGATGGCACGTGCAAGCCAGTTAAACCTCTGACGAGTGGAAGGTAACTAAACAAAATTAGGCGAAATAAGATAGGCTATCTGAGAATATTTATTGCGTTCAAGTTGGTATACCGAGCGATACAAAAAAAACCTAAAGAAAACGTGATTTCTTCTCATATAAATTGATTCTTTCACTTATTCATGAAAAATACCACTTGTCGAAGGGAAATGATAATTCAAAATAGCTTGAATTTTCCCACCAGATGGCGACACTGCATGGCATCACATTTTTTTCCATCCTGGCCCTCTCGGACATTGCCAATTGTTCGAGTTCGAGGTTATGTATGCCGATGGCGGCGGTATTGCAAATTACAGCGAATGAATTTGCAAATGTAATTTAATATAATAGAACAATTCATTGCAACGAGACAAAACAAATGTCTTGTGAAAACCATTTAAATATCAATACAGTGAATACAAAACGCATACCACGAATATTCCAATGTCGTCAAAGCGCCCAAGCAGGAGATATTTGGACTGAAGAGTGTGACAATGTCGAAAGTTGTGTGTATGAGATTACGACAACGACGACGTCCTCGTCGCTTCAAACTTCGACCACCAATAGGGAGCCCAAAAGAGCAAGTAAAAAAATACGATCACAAAATGATATTAACGGTGATACATCATCACGTTCATGGAATACATATTGTCAATTGATGAACAGTACATCTGATACAACAATACAGAATGCTGATAGTAGTAAAGGTGAAACAGACGCTGAAGTTGTAGAGGATATTGAAAAATGGTTGAAAGCACGAAGTGAATCAATTTCGAGTATCGAAATGGATCCAACTAAGCCGGAAGTTGATGAAGTAACAATGACTGACTATCATCTTGGACACGAATTGTCACACACATTTTTAGATAAGGATCCTGACGTTTTGTCTATTGACATTGATTTAACTGATAAAAAATTGACTCTCGGATATGATCCAATTTTACAAGATTTGCAGAGTGATAAATTGCTCGATGTTTGTGAAAAGGATGGTTTCATATTGCCAGAATTCCAACTGGATCAATTGGATTCTTTGGCACTTGCGCCAAATGATATGATGGTAGCTGGTGAAATGTTACCATCAACCATCAGTCATCCTGATAGTAGTTTGAGTATCAATAATTCACATGAATTCTGCGAAAAAGTTGATAACGGAAAGGAATTATTGCTTACTGATGATATTTGTGATAAATCAACGCAAGTAAATGTATATAATGCACATGAACATTTAGATGAGTCTAATTTTAGAGGAACACCGAATTTATCATTAAAAAATGACAATCTGCATGACTTCAATGATGAAATACCTGTTAATTTGGGTAATTTGCAGACGATTGACACTTCAAGTCCAACAATTCATTCCCAAGTTCAGGTTGCATCATTCATTGAACGAGGCTTGAGATGTAAACCCAAATTGATGCCGAGTATAATGAAAAAACAACGAAAAGTACCTGATATAATAGTGAGTAATGATAATGCAAATAATGGAGATGAGGAATTACAGACTGAGCCAAATGATGGAATAATGGCTGTTGTTGCGATATCAACGGATAAACGTTCGAACATGACACAAATTGTGATAAATACTGGAAAGGGTGAACAAATTTATCAGGGAAAAACGTCAGAATTAATGGAGGCAACTGGATATTTTTCAAAATTACCCAAAACAAGTATTATCACGACAACTTCTTGGAAAAATACTCTGGATAATAATATAGATAATAATACAACGTTGAATAATCATGAATTGATTATTACAAATGCATTACAAGAGTTGGGTTATACCGATGGGAATTTATCCGCCGTCGCACGCCCAGAGAATGGCGCATGGATTTGTCCACGTGAAGATTGTCGTCGGGAATTCAATCGTTTGTACGCATTGAAATGCCATCTACTTGCACACTTTGGTGTTCGTCCATTCAAGGTAATTGGAAACTATTATTGTCAATATCAATTCTCCAATCGGATATTCGTAGACATACATATTCAATTCTCTTTTTAATGTATTTTCAGTGCGATTATGAGAACTGCAACTGGGCATTTCACTCGGAATTCAAATTAAAACGTCACAAAGAGACTCATTTGAAACGCAAAGATTATGTTTGTCAATTCCCAGGTTGCTGTCGACGTTTCACAACCATTTACAATTTATGGACTCATCAAAAATTACATACGCGACCCAATAGAATAACCTGCCAAGTACCGGAATGTGATGAAAAATTTCCAACGCGTCGTGCGCTTGAATTGCATATGAAAACACACGATCAAAGTCATGCGCCTTATGTTTGCTCACACGAGGGATGTGATAAACGTTATTTCAGCAGTAATGCATTAACATCACATCAAAGATGCCATAGTTATAAAGAAGTTGATATTACATGTTGGTGGCCAGGATGTGGAAAAGTTTTCGATAAACCATGCAGACTGAAAGCACACTTACGATCGCATACAGGATCAAAACCATATTTGTGCACTTTTCCAGGATGTCAATGGGCATTCTCATCATCGAGTAAATTGAAGAGACATGAAAAAAAACACACGAATGAAAGAAAATTCATTTGCGATATGAATGGTTGCAGTAAAGCATTTATGCGTTCAGAACATTTGAAGGAACATCGTTTGACACACAATGAAGGACGTTATTTCCAATGTTACATGTGTGATGCACGTTTCTCAGCTAAAAGCAGTCTCTATGTGCATATAAAAAAACATCAAACAAACAAAAATAATGATAATCGTAATGATACAAATCCAATCAACATATCCACCAACAATATTAAGTCGTTAGATCCTAATTTGAATTTCACTGTCAGTAATAGTGTCAATAATTCATTGGAAAAATTGCCAGTTAAAATGGAAACGGAATTGATAAATGAAAAGCAATCGAATTTAATGATGTACGAAAATTTAACATCGAAACCAAGATTTAATTGTCCCGTTGACGGATGTCCAAAATCATACATGACAAAAACATCATTGAGAACGCACACACTCCGATTTCATAAGAAACCCACGAAGGAATGTACTGTATTGCCTGCTTCTGACATGGATTATATATTTTTAACAGGTGAAAATGGTACAATTGAAGAGACAAATGAAATGATCAGTGTTGAGACAAATGATGCGGCGATAATAAACACATCGTCAGTGACAACGACATGTTTACCCGAACCTGAACCACCGCCTCTAATGGTCGGTAAAACACACTCGCCACTTCTCAATGACCTTGAACATCATCGTGTAAAAAAAAGTTATGGATCAGCGAGGACAGGATTGACATGCTCCGACGTGTGGAAATTAAAAACTAAAAATAATACAACATTGAATTCATTGGTACCACCATCGGACATTGTTCTCAGTACAGCAGACTTGGGTGACGATTTGTTACTGACTGAAGAATTACCGTCGATGTATTATCAAGATGACATTGTTGGTACTGAGTGTCAAATTTTATTGCTCGACACAACAACACCTGAGAGCACAATCAATTTACGTGATCTTGAGTGACACTACTGTGAATAATCGAATGGAAATGTTGTATTTGTGTTTTACTATTATTGTCAATATATACATATGTAGATGTATGTATTTGTTTCTTCAATTTTAGATGATAGATTTTTCTTTTGACATATCCTGTGATTGGGAAAAAATACGTGGCATCATGAAGCTTATACATTCATATATTATCAATTTACTCAACTATTACTTTAATTCTTTATTTTTTATTGACGATAATAAAGAAGAATGTTGATATTTTTCCATAGATATGCCTCTCCATATTTGCTATACCTGATACAAATATATTGACGGGAAATTTTCATTTCATGTTCCATAACAGCAGTTTTCATTCATTTTTTTTTTTTTTACGACAAAATAAACACCAACATGGTTCTTGTAAGCAAATTTTTATTCGTCTTCCGACATACTTAGTAAAAAAATTAATTTTTCAGCTACTATGTCATTATTCCAAAAGGTTAAAATCGCTCAGACGTGTTCACTCTGTGATAATATTATATTATATTATATATCATACTCATCACATCTTATACCAATGATCGCTGATTTAAAAAATTTTTCTGTCGTAATTGATAATACTTTCTACTAAACATTAGATTTTATTTATTTCAGCTGCGTAACCGACATCGAGAGTCATCAATTGAGAATACTATTGTCACAATACTTGCGTAGATATAAAAAAAAATTATATTCGACGAAAAGTTTTTTTTCCATTAACGTATTTTATACATAAATAATTCGTTAACGTGTCATCACTGTCACACCAAGAAAAAAAAATGCAAAATGACACCAATTGCGTCATGGTGCGATAATATTATTTTACTACGAAAATGGTCACGGAATGTTATTTGGATTTCTCTAAGCGATATGAATTACCTAAACTCATACAATTTCTAAATCTTTGGACTTTGGTGTTTGCCCATTGGCTGACGACAATGGAGATTCTTCCATATATTTCGCACCATTCTTGAAAATTTGATCTAATAGTTTTGTGATATAACAGAGTAGACAGTGGACAATGATTAAAAAAGTAATTCCACCTAACGCAACTAATAATGTTACACCGGGTTTCTTCCAGTCAAGAACTTTATATATATAGTGATGACCGTCTTTATCCAATCCACCAGCAGCAAAGTAGATAACAGAAAATATTAAATAAAATATAATTAATACTAGACACCACCAGAAATACCGAAATTCTAACGGTACGTTTGAAACACACAAATCAGCTAACATCAATAAACTATTACACACATGTAGCATTATATTTAACGGATCTATCTGATGGATTTTTGGATCATGCACAGCAACCCAATATGACACTGTTACACCGACTGCCAATGTACACGTCACCGTATACAAAATCCAGTATAATTTTTCTAATTTACCATGGGTAATATTACATGGATCAAAATTATATTGCTTCTTTTGCATTGACCATCGTTTTGTAACGAGAAATGCACCCAGTATTGATTGAATTAGACCAAGCACTAAATCCCAATCCGTTAGGTATATAAGCCACGTATTAATGCTTTTCTTAGGTTTTGCACTACCAAATTCGCCTAGAGAACAAATTATTATTGTCATCCACATGAAACTTATTATCCAGCGGTAGATGAAATACCACATTGTCACGTGGTTTCGACATCTTGACTCAGTGAATACACGTGGATGCGGTGATTCGGGTTTAGTCAGCAGCCACACTCGACGTAGTTTTTGATACCAAAAATTGTTTACCATTGCTCGACGACCTGTAAATATAATAGAAACAATTATTGTTCAATATTATCATATGCATACATATTTCAGTCATTGATCATGTATTATTTTTGGCGACAGACTAGCTGTAATTCGAGAAACATTGGAATTCACTGGGTGATTATAAACTGTACAAATAATTGAAATTACAAGAGTGCGAGAGCGAGTAATTAAAAATAATATGGAAATATTTTAGGTCGGTGGTACAAGTAGAATAATATATTGTATAATCGAGTAACATAAATATACCGTGATGAATCCCTTCGGTTTTTAATAAATATATGTCGAAGAATTAATGAAATGAACGTTTACAACTACTTCATTGTCAATATCACGTATACCGAACCTTGGTCAATATATTTTTCGAAAGTTTTATCACTTCAAGTAGATTGTGTCGGTCGTAGAAAATTTAATTGGAAAATGATACGATACACTTACATGGCAATAAATGCTATAGTTAACTACCTCCGACCCCGTCAAATCGAGAGATAAATGTGCCGCTGGTGGGATTTTAATAATTGTTTGTGTATAATTGATATAAGAATACATAAAATATCCTATACAACCTTACATGAAAATAATTGGAAGATCAATCGCAACCACTTCTTGGTAGACGAGCGCCCACAAAACGCGGTGATTACCATATTTATTGCCACGTGTGAAAAACCTTATACATCGAATCATGTGTTGAAGACAAACATTTATTTAGATTGGGGGAAAACACGTTTTCTCCCATTGATGTTTGAATTATTTCATTGTCAACATTTAGACAGCTGATAACTGCTACACCGTATGCCGGGGCTCTCGTGGTAGCTATCGTAACTATAATGATTAGATATATATTTTTTTTTTTTTTTTTTTCATTCGAATGTTATGTATCTAACGAGTGAAATTTTTAAGATAAAATGTGGGTAAACTCAACGGATTTGACTATCCGGAAAATGACGTTCAAATGATATCAAAGCATCGTTTTGTGTCCGCGATGTTCACTGTTCAATTTCTTGGACAAAGTCCTTGGACCAAGGTAAGGTTACTACACGAATTACATCGTATATTCACACTCAACTTGAATCTCACGCGCTCCACAATAACGCCACTTAATCTTCATCCCATCCATTGTGTGAATCTTGTCATACTTATATGTATATCGGTAACTTGATCACGAAATTTTCTTTGTCTGAAAATTGGAATTGAATAAGAAATTAAACGCAAATCATGCAGCGGGTAAAAAAACGCCTATGCAATAAATTTATATCATATTCCATATTTTTATTGCCATGAATGATGATAATAATAATAACAATAGATTGACTGAGAATCTACTCTTGATTGGTCTGAAAGAGATTCGACCACTC
Source organism: Zele albiditarsus (assembly GCA_958496275.1). Lineage (NCBI taxonomy): Eukaryota > Metazoa > Arthropoda > Insecta > Hymenoptera > Braconidae > Zele > Zele albiditarsus. The sequence goes on from OY292409.1 coordinate 17,691,465, forward strand.
GCGGAAACAAGTTTAAAAAACTAACTTTTTCTCGAAGTGATATCTTGCCTATCGCCCATATCCAGTTTAAGTTGTTCCCCAGTTGGAATACCCTTGATTATCTCGAAATGAACATCGTTAATTTTATTTCAACTGCGGTTTCAAAATAGCTTATCGGAATTGTTAGGGTAGTAGGTATATCAACAAACAATGACGATAGCAACGTCATTTGCAATGAACGCTGTTATGTATTTGCTGAGTGTTGGGGAAAAAAGAGATCCATGTCCAATACCATTGCGTCAAATAAAAATACTCTGACGAGTACGGCGCCATTGTGTCTCATCGACATCAGCATATAATTAATGTTGAAAAACGCGCCATTCACACGTATACTTTCGAGTTGATATAGTATGAGGATACAAACTTCAAATATTGCGTGTGGCAATGTCATGTTACGAAACAACGATACATATATGACTAAACCTGTTAGATTCATTAAGTACAGCAAACTATTCATAATTTCTTGACAATCAGTAGTAACTTGTGTGGGGACGCATATTTTGAACATTATGAATAGGAAACCACTGAAATGAAAATGAATCTAGATTGCTGGTCGCACGTTATAATCTGTCATGAATCAAAGAAATTTTGTGGAAAAATATCCATGTAATCGGCCGTTATCTATATATATATATATATAATGACTCTCAGACTTATTCGGATATACGTCAAGAAGACATCTAGTCTACTAGATCATTCAGCAGGTAGTTTTTGTAGAAATTTTTCCCAAGGAATCGAATGTGCGCACACTGTTACAGTTTTATCATACATTGCTTCATGTTTCTATGTTCTGTTTATCTGAAAACAATCCTTTAATTTCATTTGTAAACTTCGTAAGTGTAGATATCATTGACACTTGGACTGCTTCAATCCAGTTCTTTTTTTTCCTTTTTTGTATGACTCACGATATGGTAAAAGCGCGTGTTGAAACTTTCCCAATGTACGTCCATTCAATTCTTCAAATAGGATCTTGAAAATTGTTTGAACGAGCCCTTTTGTATTAGAATACCTCCTCGAAAGCGATTTACTGAGTTCATACAACACTTTTATTTCATACTCTGATATAAAAAACTTTATTGATTTGTTGTAATCAAATATTTTATTTGTGTTGAACTGAGACAATACTTCAGAAACTATATTGAATGAGCGTAATCCTTAGATTAGAAACTCAACATAAGTTTTGAATGGATTTTTACACCGAAATTCCAATCATATAGTTCATGACATAATTATTCACCCGATATCTGAATCAACAGAATGCTTGGAATTTCATATGAATTATTCTACGCTATGCAAATCATGTGCCAATCTTGTGCTATGCCAATCATAGTACTACACACTGGATATATACATATATATTTACCGTATACTGTATGGAATTTTTTATCGTGTAATGATATGGAGAATAAAATCAGGGAACACCTAGAACGTGATAATTGTACTGACACTAATAATGAAGACTGATTGAATATAAATTGGAATTATCCTACAAGAGCATAATGTCCCTTGATGATAAATTGACAACGGTCTCTCGATTATATTCTACATACTCTACTTTGTTGTATATTGATATACAGAGAGGCTGTGAAATAATTAACCCCACTGGCCTGCCGCGGCTGAGGTTCACACACGAGAGAGTCGCGCGAGTAAGTCACGCTATCCGTCAATCAGAGGTCGTGGTCGTTACGGTCAATCAGTCTTTACTTAATTCAAAGTTAATTCATTGCAATACTGTCATGTTGTTACTATCATTAGAATCTGTTATCTCGCGTGGATGCAGGTATGTTCTCATTATAAATGATATATCTTAGCTGACGCATCTGTATGTTTTGCGCGTTGCACATTTTACTCTCATTCATTGATAATTTTTTTTTATCTACGTCAACAATCTTGAAATCATATATGATGTGACGATAATTTGCTACTGAGTATTCCCTCATTGTTTTCCCCACGCGTTTCATCTTCCGTCATTCATATAAAAAAATATTTTTCTTCTGATTAATGTAAATATTTTCAGCGCCCCGCCTCGTGCAACACGCAAGAAACTATTGAATTTTTTTAAATTTAAAAATCCATCTGTCCGTCTGTCTGTGGTTTATATCAAACGTCGGATCTTGAAAGTGGCCCAACCGAATAATTCAAACAATTCATGAATTTTTAAACTACCACATCGCATTTAAGATATTTCCAATGATTCCTATAATTTACCAATCTTATATGCATGGTATATATGACAAGCCGTACGAGATATTATATTTGAAATATAATATTTTAACTGTAATTTGAATTAGTTTGTTTTGTTTTTTCAAACGTTTAAAATATTTAAAGGTTCGATTTTACATACGTACGCAATTCCAATTACTTGTCAGTATTTTTTATCATTCAAACAGCCACACCAGGAACTCTCAAAACACTTAAATGAAATACATTATCGTGGACTTTTTTCGATTTCAACGTCTTTATGCTTGGATAGGTGATATATCAATAATAACGTGCTCCATTATTCTAAGCCCCTCTGATGAGAAATAAATACTCAATTATTATTGAACTATTTTTATCAACGTAATGTTCTATTTCAAATTACCAAAAAATAACGTACTATAACTAGATAATAATAAGTAATCTTGTTAGCCACGTCTAGAGTTCAATCAATTACAAACACACACACACTCACTCCAAATGATACTTCCAAACATTCATTGATACTCTCATATCAATAATTAACACTATAGTGAATAGTAATTGAAAAAAATTGTACTTTAACACGCACCACAAAATGATGGTGTTTTAATGTATAATTGTTCCTTGGTTTTCCCGTCGTCAGGGATAATACACAATTGTGCCGAACTAAATTCGGACGAGGGTACCCGAGCGGTGTTTTCAGGTGACATGAGTTGTTGCGTAGTGAACGGACACTCAATAACTGCTGCCGGTCGTCGTCGGTCGTAGGCCAGCATGGTCCCACTGAAAATCAATATCAATCTATACATATTGTATTATCACCCCCCTGATGGGTCTAGTATTGTCACGCGACGTGTCTGACGGTCGGTGGTCTTCAACGCCGGCTTTTTTTTTTTGCCACAATTACATCGTTAATATCCATACGATGATAAATACTATATGTCTTATATTATATACACACTGTTAAATTCTGCGACGTAATGGTGTTTTTCTACGTCTACCTATCACTGTCTCCATGTACGAAATGAGTAATATAATTATCTATGTCGTTAAATTTCGCATATACAAGTACATGTTTATATAGAACAATAAAAATATTGACAAGGTCTTCGTTTTTTTTTTTTTTCGTTTCAACAAAAAACCGATAAAAAGAATAACCGTTATTATCCTATTTATATCTTGACAATTCATGTAATTACTTATCACCCATTGATATTATCACGCGTACGATGACCTCAGTTTAAATTGGGTCATACATTAAATGAGTACATTAAAAAATCATCAGACAATTAAACAATAATTGGGGCACCAATATATCAGCACCCTTCATGCCTCGTATCATCTGTTAAGGAAACGATCTTATAAAAATAAAGTAGAAGATATTCGGTTGTTGATAAACTCCTCCTGAATCTCTCATCACATAACAAAATCTTGGGACGTTAGAAAATGTCAATGTATTATAATTTTTGGTTTATACTCATATGTTCATCCTGTACGGGTCCACATACATCAATATTCGAATTCACTTGGATGTATTGTTTTCCGTTATACTCTGGAAAGAAAACGAAATCACCTAACCAATCTAAAAATTTAATCAATTTCTTCATTATAGATGACCTCACCATATCTGACAAGTAATTTAATTTAGTTCATCGTTTGTCAGGTAACAAAATCAAAATAGTTCATACAGTGGTCAGATAGAGTGATTCCATTGTAGTAAAGATTCTCACATGTTCTGAATCAAACCGACGATACAATGCAACCATATTTTCCAGGAACTGTGAAACATGAAATACGTGAAGAAAATTTGGGGCCATTAGAGCACTAAACTCTGTTCAAATTTGATTCCCTTTATCATTACTGTACATGATGAATAGTGAAAATTGTTGACAGAAAGTGAATATGGTGGTGTATGAATGCCCCCTCACAGGAATCAGCTGTACGAGACTAGAATTTTATAAATATACTGGCGGTTTAAAATGTACATCTAGTTGAGCTATATATCTTCTTCTCGGGTTTGGTTCGTGTGTACCAAAAATAATCAGACGCTCGTTGCGTCGAATGGCCGCGGCCACCGGCGCGTGCTGTTAGCTCATTGAAAAGCTAATAAGTATGCATCTCGATTACGCACACCATTCACAGTATCCATTCTGTTAATATACATTTACAATATTATTCACTTATAAATGATCGAACTGAAGTAAATATTGTGTGGAATTACTTTTGTAGTTATGTTTCGTGAACAATTCGTATTATTAATCATTATAGCCGGCACATCATCACTGTCTCGCGATGCACAAATGTGAGTCACATCTTCATAATATCATATATACGTATATGGGCGATTCAACCGAAAATTTACATTCAACTCTGATTGGATCGTCCAATTGGTAGTTCAATGTTTTTATCGTATATTGCATATAAAATAGAGCATGCCTACTTCCTCCTTTTTCTTTTGCCGTTTAATTACTCCATTACCATTATTGCTGCTATTGGGGAATCCAGATATGATAATACTGTTTTTCTAATAGTTGTTTCTTAGAACCGATGAATTTACCAAGAATACCATGTGAACCAAATTTATCGAATTCCAAATGAGCATTGCAGCTAAAGTAGATATTCATACATTGTGTTCGAGCAATTCATTATTCAGTGTTCCACAGTTGTAATAGACGAACATGATTTCCTATTGAAAAATTTATTCTCATTCATTTTTTGTGAAGTTCCACATCAAGTCCCGGGAACTGTGAGCCTTCAAGAAAGATGCGTATTTATCTGATTCGAGAGTTGTAACGAGATTAAATGTCGTCAATCAACGGTGCATTGTTGAAATTGCAAAATTTTTTTCATGCGTATACAAACTTGAGTGATCCTTTAAAAATTTCTTTATAACGCCTTGTTAATTGGTTTCAGTGTTGATCGTTGGGCAGAGAATCTTGGTGAGGAGATATGGGGAATGGCAAATGCTGTGGCGCGACCTGATGAACTGAAGATTGTAAGTAAACATTCATAGATTTTGACTCATATTTAATAATTTATCATTAAGATATACAGTCGTTTGAAAACATAATTGAATTCTTTTGCGATCGGAAATTTGATAATTTGGATACACTCATAATTGTTTTATTTATGCCCAACGATGAAGAATAACTAAATAAATAAGGAACTATTCCACACAAACAGTTCAATATATGAACAAGTAAACGTATGATTGTGTATGATACATACATGATTTTTTTCCTATCTTTTTAACGTCAGATCCCCTTATTAGTAAGTGTTCGGAACGACAATTTCCCACCCATTTCAGAGGAGCTTGCTGTATGAATGGGGTTTTACTGTTCTTGTATTTTTGAATTTATTGGCATTTATATAAACACTTGGTTACTGTCACCAATAGTCATAACAGATTGTGCAAACGTTACACAGCAAAATACACGTTCATATACAGCAGCTGCCGACGGATCCAGTGACCATCTGCCATTCTATATAATTCACGAATTTATTTGTTAGTGGTAGTATCGGGTATGACCCGATGTATTCAATGATTCATAATCACAGCCGAAACCATAAGCTCCTCCATTATCACAGTTTTGGTTTCCATCAGTATTGATGAAGAAAAAAAAAATATTTTCTAGCAATACAAAGCAATAAATGCACAAGTCGAAGACAAATCCGGCGAAGAATTGATCGATATAATCAGCGAGAATGTAGGACGTATGCTACGACGTAAAATGGATGCAATAAAGTGTATACTAAAAGTAGCCGAAGCTGCAGCTGAAGAATGGAATGACACATCAGCTCAAAATTTGACTTATTTCTCGAGCAAATACAGTCCCGTTGTGGACGGTGGCGATTCAATGCTTCCCGAAAATATGAGAAAAAATGCCAGTGTCTATCGGTACATACAATTGCAATTTGATTTACATTACAAAGTAAAAATCAATTGATCTGTTCAACTTCTATATTATAAATTACAGGGAAATGGAGTTGAATTACGATTCGCATTTTTATCATATTCCAGTTAATACAAATTATTCGTCTGTTCATATACCAACGAATGTTTACGATCTGACACCATCAGTTGTTAAAGCAATTAAGTGGTCAGAAGCTCTCGACGACGTATTTCGACAGAATTATCAATCAGATCCAGCTTTATCGTGGCAATATTTCGGCTCTACAACTGGAATGTTGCGACAGTATCCTGGAATGCATTGGATGACAACAATGGGACCTGATGGTAAATATCTTGCTGATCTCTACGACTGTCGAGTACGGAGTTGGTATATTGAAGCGGCGACCTGTAGCAAGGACATGGTTATTCTTATGGACGTCAGCGGTAGTATGGAGGGAATGGGCTATACAATTGGTAAGAATTTGCGGTCTCATTATTACTCATTATTGAATATATCCACTGACTTATTTCATTCATATATCGACTTGTATTGGTGATTTCGTTCCACCCTTCTTTTCCAGCTCGAGCCGTGGTTAATTCTATCTTGGATACACTATCGAACAATGATTTCGTGACAATTCTCCAATACACTAATGAAACAGATGACGTTGTGCCGTGTTTTAAAGATAAACTTATACAAGCGACGCCAGAAAATTTATTAACATTCAGAGAAATGATAACAACTTTCGTTCCATTAGAAGTAGCAAATTTAACGAATGCATTCACCAGGGCATTCAATTTATTGAAGATATATAGAGAGTCACGTAATTGTGGGCCTGCTACACCATGCAATCAATTAATAATGCTTGTCACAGACGGCGTGGCCTCCGATATATCAGAGGTTAATTAAACCATTATTTAAAATAATTTATAATAATTGTGGGAGTCGATATGATATATATATATATATATATATGAATACATTACCACTATTTTTTGAGCTTCCGATTGTTTTACTGATTTACAAAAAAAATATTCTGATGATCATAATAATTTAATTTCATCTGAATGATTCCCTTTTCTTCATAATACACAGGTTTTTGACATTTGGAATCGACAAGAGAATGGTACACAAATACCTGTTCGTGTTTTCACCTATTTATTAGGACGGGAGGTAACAAAAGTCCGTGAAATTCAGACGATAGCTTGCACCAATCGTGGATATTATGCGCATGTACATACGCAAGAAGAATCACAGGAGCAAGTATTGAAATATATTCCAGTTGTTGCGCGGCCTTTAGTACTTCAAGGTGACGATCATCCGATCATATGGACTCATGCATACACTGACGTTTCGGTAAGAAAAATGAGCTGATTATGCATTTCAATAGACAGAAGAAGAAACAAAGAAAAACGACACTGTTGATCTTTTTTTCTTCCAAGACTTTCACGTCAGACGCGCCGGGCACTATTTCCATCGCATCGGAATTATATTTCATAACGTTCGATATAGCGTGGTAAAAAAATGACTGATGAAGATTACGGTGCAAACATTACACGACGTCTTCAGTTACGTGATAAGTTATTGTACATGTTACAGTTTATAGCGCTTCATTGCGGAATCAAAATTCCTGCATTGACGTCTATCTTTTTTGATTCATATTTCAAGTTCATGGGCAATTCTGCTCGTCATGATGAAACATATTTCTTTCATAAGCACACTGTTATAATATTAATAATAAGTTTATCAACGGAGAAAAAAAACGACAAATGAATTGTATCAGAATCCAGCACTTGCCTCGTGGCTGTGGCTTGTTATGGAGCATCCAGTACAAAAAGCACGGTTGGAGAGATACTTTGAAGCTAAACGTCGAGGCGTGAAAGTTAATGAAGATGCCATCTACATTACGCAGGTTCAATATTATTCCCCCAATACCCCATGGTCAATATAGTAAAGTCCATGTTTTCCTTCTTATACTTGCACCCTGCCTCAATCCTTTCTTTATCATAGTCTAGGTATGCACGCTTATCGCTCGAAATTAGTATCATGCATTAGAAAATTAGATGGTTATGTTTCCATTAATGCGGGATTACACGTAATGCATTTTTTCCCCTTTTGGCATTTCAATATATCCATGCACATTCATGACGTTACTGTGTTATCTCATTATGAATATAATTATTGGGAGCATTTACGTAATTATGTTATGCAGTAGGTTGTAACTGCCCCCAATGAAACTCATTCAATAGTAGTATAAATCAATATTAATGAGACTTCTATTTATTCAATCAGCGCGCAAAAGGCGAAAATGTTCGGGAGGATCCGGCAACATTAAATACTACCGCATGGCAGGAATATCGACTCCTTACCTCCGTGAGCATCCCAGCATTTGATCGCAAGAGTAATCGCAACAATGAAACACGTCTGGCAGATCTATTGGGTGTCGCAGGAACTGACGTGCCCATTGAGGATATTCAAAAATTAACACTGCCTTATAAACTTGGCGTGAATGGCTATGCATTTATCGTTTCCAATAATGGCTATGTCATTTTACATCCGGATTTACGACCGGTTAGTGAAGGACAACTCAAACTCAATTATAATAGCATTGATCTGACAGAAGTGGAGATATTGGACGATGGAAGAGGACCGAGGTGATTATTATATATTTGTTCGTTATATTAATCACAATTAATATTATTATATTTATTTGCGATTATATTGGATTTCCAGAGACCCTGGTCCGGAAATATTGGAATTGCGCCAGGCGTTAGTGGATCATAAACTCGGTAGTATGAAGAATGTCCCTGTGAAATTTCATTATGACGACAACAGACGAGTGAAATTGGAAAAACGTGATTATTATTATGCACCACTGCCAGGAACGCCTTTTGGTATCGCTGTTGCCATTCCGAATTATGGGAAAACGTGGATAAAGGTGATTCGTCAGTTAATTAGTTGATTTTAATGGAATTGCTCGACTGAATTTTGTTTAATCAATAGGTAACAAGTGAAATTGAAAAAATTCGCCAAGCCGGTATCAATGTATCCGATTATTTTACTGGTAATCGTTGGCGGGTTCATCCAGGTTGGGTTTATTGTCGACATCATTATCTTGAAGGACACGAATTTTTCGACGCCGAATCAGAGCTACGATTTTTCCTGCAGAAATTGAGTCAACCTGGATGGAAATGGTCTGATCAGTATACGGCTTACAATATCACTTTAGAAGAAGAAGAGGAACCTGATTGTGGACGTCAAGTTTTACAAGACGACGATTGTTATTGTAATGAAGAATTAATGCAACTTCTGGTGTTTGATGCGAAAGCAACAAATGATAGTTATTCAGGTGAATTCGAATTCAAAGACGAATATTCGAAATATGTCACAGCACAATATGGAGTTTTTGTGCGATTCGTTGCGACTCAAAGTGGTTTAACCCGATGGCAACCTGTTAATCCTAATCATGAAGTCGATGAAGTTATGCATATTGAATTTGGTGATTTACATCGACGAGCTGTAAATGAACCATGGTATAAAGGAGCAATTTTTCAACACCAGATCGATCCAAACAGCATCTCACTGACGGGTAATTATTCCGGATTTGCAATTTACCCACTTATCGTCAATTAATTTGGAAAAAACAATTTTTATGATCGCACAGTTCCTTGGAATGCTGGACCCGATGCAATTGTCACTGCATCATTGGCAATATACCCGCGCGATGGCGGGAAAAATGCTTCGGCCGCGGTTGTTGGTTTTCAATTACCTATGGCAGCTTTATATCAACGGTTCATTGAAATCACTTCAGTGACCAATAATCCAGACATGGATTGTTCGCACCCTTGGATTGATTGTTATTTAATCGATCAAAATGGTTTTGTCGTGCTGTCCGAGGCGCACAATGACACGGGACAATTTATGGGTGCTGTCGAAGGCGCTGTTATGAAGTCTATGGTCGATCAAGGCTATTTCAGTGCGGTGGAAATTTATGATTACCAAGCATGGTGTAAAACTATCGTATGTATCGAGAGTCCCTTTCAACGGGAACACTAGGGTAATGATCGGAAAAATTAGAACTTTTATTAAAATTTTTTATCTCTGAAATGATTAGGCATGGGGACAGATTTGCAAAATTTTAAAAACAAGGTATCATCCACATATCTTCGGAAATACTAACTGAGGGGATATGCTAAAAAATTCAATTTTTTCCCAATTCCACCCATGTGTTCTCCTTTGAACGGTTCCAATTGTAAATTATTAGAAATCCAATTGATTTTTGTAAAGAATCTCGAGGGAGCAGGAAGTCTTCCCAGCAATCCTTTTCGCTACATTTGGAATATCATTTTATGGCTATCTGCACGTGCGTTCTGGATGGCTTCGCAATTTATTAACCTACCAGAAATACTCGCCAGAATACATTCAGACGAAGATTTACCAGATAAACCCAATCCACCTGACGAAGTCGAAAAACGGTTTGCTTGCGATCAAAAAAGATCTTTATATATCATGAACCAGATAACGGCTATACACCAAATCACCAATTCATCGATTCAGTGTTCACGACCGTTTTACGCTCAACTGGTCAGTATTCAACCATTTATATTATTCGAATCTTTTCATATTATTTATTGTGATTTACTGCAACGATGGCTCCTATCAACAGGTGCCATATACAAACCTTCTTCTTGTGGTTATTAACACGCTTTATCCATCGTGTTACGAGAGACTAGAAGTTCTGCCGGAAGTAATTGATCCATCAGAGTATCCAGAGGGTACTGAACCCGCACCGTGTCATAAAAAAAAATTAGGCGATTTACCGCGGCGACCATTGGAGGAATGCTTTACCGAGCACCCTGATGAAGAACTAATTACTCAATGTGGACGAGGAACCATACTGCATCTGACACCAATATTTTATATTATAATCATTTTACAAAATATTCTGTGAACTTCCCAGTGGTTGAACAATTTCAATGGTTTTTCGATTATTCTTCTCTTCTTTTTCTTTCACCTGTTCGCTTTTGATTTTGTGAACATTTTTGGCAACCTCCATGCGCTCATTGAACCATATATTCAGAATATGGATTTTTGATACTGAACATCGTGAGAAAAATAATTAAAACATCATCCCATCATCTTGTGGAAAATTCATCGATACGCCACCCCCCAATACATCTGCTGTGTATGCACTCGCACAACTCGTGGTGAGGTACCTCGAGGAGCGAATCACCCCATATGATATGCTGTTGAAAAGTGTGCGTTGCGCGCAAGCTCGAAAAACGCGACACCGTGATCGATAATGAAGTTGGAGAGGCCACACCGTTTGCATTCAATCGCATTGCACTCGACAAGTCGTATCAAATATACTTCCTATACTGTAGTAGCTTTTCTCATAGTTAAAATTTCAATTCATATGCAAACAGGTTCCTAAATCATAATTGTGTACACTAACAACGATTTAACCGTGACTTTGGGAGGGATGAGGGAATGCTTACTGCCTATTTTGTTCATTCTCGTTATTTTATCAACCTCTGGACGAACGGATATCGTCTCGCACGTCACGTAAGTTCACTCTTACTCATTTCTACATTGACGAAATGGGGTTCTACGTTTTTTCTGTTGGGTAATTTTTTTATTTAATTTTAATTTTACAATGACACCTGAAGTATTGTAAATTGCGCTGTCATTCTGCATATTATTCACAACTGACAATTGACGAGAAGATTGTATAGGATTATAAAACACGTACGTCACTTCCAAGAGAATTACAAAGTGATTTTGAACAGACTATCAATAATATGATTAATGCATACTCTTTTTCATTAATTCCTGCCGCCATTCACGTTGTGGTCATTTACTTCTTCCTTCAATTAATATTATTTATTTATGATGTGAAGAACCGATTATTTATTGAACAGGGTAAAGAGATGGGCACACAAACTTGGCTTCGAGCTTTCGCAACTGGGAAAATATGTGACGAATGTACAAAAATTCGAAGAGAGTTACAAACAGGCTGAAGTGAAACCACATGATGGTAATGCTCTCGTTCATGAGATTGCCAAAGACATCAGAGCCATGATGGAATCCAAAATATCAGCGATAAAAGTAAATATCATGAATATTGCATATGAATCACCGGAACAATTTCTCAAATCTAACATAAAATAGATATAAATTCAAAATTGCTTTTCAATCAATGAGGAAAAAATAAATTTTTCAGAGAATAATGGACATTGCAGAGACATCAGCGTTATCATCAAAAGACACACCAGCGCCTGAGGATTTCAATTATACAAATGCAAAAAATAATACGATCGATGTGCAATTTAGCAGACATTTCGGTGGTGATGTTAATTTGAATTTGTCTGCTGTACATGTACCAACAAATGTGTATGATCGTGCGCCAGATGTCATAAAAGCGATAAAGTGGTCTGAAGAATTAGATCAGACATTCATCAATAATTTTGAGCACGATCCATCATTATCATGGCAATATTTTGGTAGTGCTACGGGATTTATGCGACAATATCCAGCGACAAAATGGTATCCCAAGCCAGTTGACCTATTCGACTGTCGTACACGTGGTTGGTACATTGAAGCTGCCACAAGTCCAAAAGATATTGTAATATTAGTAGACACATCAGGCAGTATGATGGGGATGCGAAAAGAAATTGCTCGTCATGTTGTGAATAATATTTTGGATACACTTGGAAATAATGATTTTGTTAATATAATTACATTTTCTAATGAAACACACGAGGTTGTACCATGTTTTAATGACACTTTGGTCCAAGCAAATCTTGCCAACGTTCGTGAATTGAAGGACGCAATAGCGGACATGCACACTGAACGAATAGCAAATTTTTCCTTGGTCCTGGGTCAGGCTTTTAGATTATTGGAACGATTTCGTGTTAATAGAGAAGGTGCAGCGTGCAATCAAGCAATTATGCTGATTACTGATGGTGTACCATACAATTATAAAGAAATATTCCAAGAGTGGAATTGGAATAATACAGATGAGCCAGAAAAATCGGATATGCCGGTGAGAGTATTTACGTATCTGATCGGTCGTGAAGTGACTGATGTCAGAGAAGTTAAATGGATGGCGTGTGCTAATCGTGGATATTATGTGCATCTCTCTACATTCGCTGAAGTCCGTGAACGAGTACGACGATTATTCCTAATGTTGAATTTGACAAGTATGGAAATTATAATTTATTATAGTTGTGTGTATTTGTTTATGATTTTCTAGGTTTTAAATTATGTTCCTGTGATGGCAAGACCACTGGTTCTTGGTAAAACTGATCATCCAACTATTTGGACACCAGTTTATGCCGATATAACTGATCCCAAAATGACAGATTGGCTGTGGGAGCAGCGGGAATGTGAAGCGCAAAAAGAACGTTTTCTGGCTTATCGCCGGGACAAAAAATTTTTCAATTCAAAAGATCAAAGAGATCGTCGTTTTGTTCAAAAGCCGAAGAAATATCATGAGAAACATTATGACGATCTACAGGAATATCAATTGATGACATCTGTCAGTATGCCAGTATACGACAGGCGGGAGACCGCGGTAAGTTCATTCATTTTGCATGTTAAAGAAAAAAATAATATACTTCTTATTGGTGGTATATTTTTTTTTAATCTCATTATCATCAATGGGTATTTGTAATTTATGTTAATTTGTTATGTGAGAAGGTAGTGTGTATGTGGGTGTGCGTGTATATGTCTGATAGTAACAGATAAACGATTTTCATACATGTAATAATGAGAACGCGATAATGCACAAAAGAAGATGAAGAAATAGATGTGAATTAATCTTGTGTTGGTCGAATATTTTTTTTGTTTGTAAGTTGGTGTTTGTCCACAGAATATCACCGAGCAGGTGCTGATAAAGGAGGCGTTCTGGGTGTCTCAAACAAGAGAGGTTCGGAGCCAAATAACAAAAAAAAAACAATATATATTGTTAAAATAATTGCATAGTTATCTTTGCCATCCCTCACGTGCGAACCGTTGGAAATCTTATCTATTTCATCTAGCGATTTGTTTCTATTATAGGTCTACGCTCGTCATTTTTTTTTCTATTTCTTTCCTATTTTCCATTTTTATTTTATTAGTTTGATTTGACCGTGTCCTACGGGTTGGATTAGGTGTACATATATACGTAGATACATATATATACACATAATTTAACTAGAAATAAAAATGAATAAGATTCCGAATCCCAACGTGTAGTAAGGTCCTGCCCGTAATTTGGATTGCGTACAACGAAATAAGTGGCTCGTAATTGTTGATAATTAATTTTCTAAAGCTCGAACAACAATAATTTATAGTCATGAAGAAAGACAAAAAAAATATAAAAAGCAACCCAAATTATAATTCCTTAAATTGAAATTTAATAATTTTTTTTCGAGCCAATTGTGAATTTTTAGAATGAAATTAATCAACATGTCTTTCCATAACATGTTTTCTCAATTTCACTCATTAAACATTCGCTGTTGATATTTTTGATGAAAAATTTCTTTGGAATTTATACGATCTGACGTATGATAATCAATTGAAATTCGACATTGTAGTTATTTTAGTTGATTGTTGCTGTTATTACAGCAACGAAAAAATCATCTATAGTCATGACAAATGAATAAAAACCTATATAATTTTAGTATTTATGATGCTAGAAGCCAGTTCATAGATTATTGATAATAGTAATATTGAGAATATCCAGAGAAAATAAAAAAAATGAACAGTAGATATGCTTTAATAGCAATAATTTACGCTAATTATTGAATTATTCAGTATTTTTATTAATGACCCAATTTTTGCAGACAAGAATTGCTGATCTACTGGGTGTTGCTGGGACGGATGTGCCCGTGCAGGAGATAGAGAAACTCATGATGCCCCATATGGTGTGTAGAATGAATATATAGCAAAGATATTCATTCACACTTCAAATAATAATATAATGAAAGTTTCATCATTTCCATTCCAGTTGGGCGTTGACGGCTATGCTTTTATTGTTACGAACAACGGTTACATTCTCATACATCCCGATCTCAGGCCTGTGGTAAATATAATTTTCTCATCCTTGTTGCCACATATAAACCTCAATTAAATTAATCGACAATTGCTAATGTGGAAAGTTTGATTAGTTCGAGGGTATATTGAAGCCATCATATAATGCAGTGGATATGGCTGAAGTAGAATTGATGGATCTTGGAAAAGGTCCCAGAGAATTTGAGGAGGGCATACTTACGGTAGAAAAATATAATTTTTTACTTACCTCCACGCTTTTCAGTAATATTTTCTTTCGACGATAGTCAAGATTCTATTCTCACCCTTCTATGTTTAGTTTCGTGATGAAGTAATCGACCAAGTTAACGGAAGCGTGATTCTTCTCACGAAATATCATTATGATGACATGGTATGTTGGGAATTTCGCTTCTATATTATGCGAGTTTATTTTGATAATTGTATAAATATTCAATTGGATAACATTCCATTTTATATCGATATTTTATGCAGAGACGTGTCGGTAGAGTTAAAAGGAAGTATGATTACACTGGCATTGATAACACGCCATTTACCGTTGTGGTATCTCTACCTGAACACGGTCATGGCAGTTATCGTGTCCACGCGACCGAGGAAATCCACAGATCTCATGTCAATGGTATGTCGAAGAAAAACCTATTATTTATTTACTTAAATATTGTGCAGTCAAAATGAGGAGTAATCAGATAATTTGACATAGGGAAAAATGCGACAGATTACTTCGCGGACAATAACTGGCGGGTACATCCTGAATGGACTTATTGCAAGTGAGTATTAAATTGCGAATCAGTAAGATGAGTTAAATGGTTATTTCCATTTTTTTCTGTTTTTCATATAATCGTTCTAGGTATCATTATGAGGATGATCATAAATATAATTCGTCGGAGAAACAACTTTTGCATTTTTTAACTCGAACCCGTCAACCAGGCTGGTATTGGAGCGATAAAAAATTACCGTCCCAGCCCCCGGAGTACTCTGTCTCTAATACTGCAAGTGGTTCATCTCATTGTGAGTTCTCTCATCGCATAATGATCAATAACCGAAAAATTTCAAATTATCTAACAATTCATATGTTGCATTTGTATGAAGCGACGCCAAATACATCAGATCGAGACTCATTCTATTGTGACAGACTTCTTCTTCAGAGTCTCGTTCACGACGCAAAGGTAACCGAGTGGTTTGCAAACATCAACACCACCCGCGAAGAAAAAGGGTGAGAATATATTTCAAAATGTATTGTTATGACAAGCAGCGCACAGATATGAAAAACACTCGCATGTCTGTGTATAAGTAAGAAATAGTGATTTTGTCTCTCATTATGGATCGCTTGCTCCATTATTAAGTGATGTCACATGCGTGCCTTATTGGTAGAAAATTTAGACTGGACTTAGTGATAATATAATGAATACAAAATTTATCAACAATGTGCGACAACAGATTTCCATGTTATAGAAATATATTATATATATTCATATATATAATTCTGCGTCATCGAATAAAAAGTGCGTGCACCCTTTATCAATATATATTAATTTCATTAACGTCACGCGTTTATATTTTTAGCGCACGTATTACATTATTACACACAAGCACGTCCAATATTTGCTTCTATATTTTCATTTATCTATACAATTCATCTGAATATTGTGACATCTATCCTTATTTTTACCGCACATTCTTTTTAAAAAAAAACAAACAAGAGAAGAAAAAAGTCAAGTCCAACGTTAGTGTCGATGAACTTATACGCCTATTTTTCTGTTTTACTAATATTTACCACTTTAACGCCATGCAGACCTTTAGCTAGGCTGATGAACCTCCTGCCCAGGTAACGCCACCACATCGCACCTTATGTTCTTAGACAATAATTTCATATTTATCATTCATTCGTTTTTTCCATTTTTGCTCCTAACCGCCCTCCCCAAATTCTGCCTTTTATCCTTCATCACACCTCCGTCTTCTTTTTTTTTTCTCCACTCTATTTTCCACTTCCTTCTCTATCTTTATCTATATGTTACATCCATCACCCAACCTTCATATCATGGTTGCACCGAGCTTCGCGATGTGTTCGTAATGTGCTGCAACAGTCTAGAGAAGATAGGGCAGCAATTTTTTTCCAGGCCCAACGATGATATATCAATTATGACGATAAATCGCATTGAACTGATATATTTTGCGACCGCACTGACACAGTTCTAATGGATTCAACGAAGACGTATAGTAATCAATTTATCGAAACAATTCTCCTTTTCACACACACACGCAAATATATATGATACATGGAAAAACTTATGACAAAGAATATTTCGCTCGCGAAATTCGTAAATCATATTTTATTGTTTTGATATATAATAGTGATTGATATTATTTTGTAGGAAAGAATTTCAACAACGGTTTGGGTTTACCCTTGCATTTATGGCAACGCACAGCGGTTTAACACGATGGCAAGATTTTCCACTCGATGATAACCAAGAGCCAATTCCACCTGAAGATCATTTCAGCCAACTTTATCCGCGTGCAATCGACGAAGTTTGGTATAAACGCGCTGTGGAACAATATTACGTTCTACCCGATAGTTTTATCTTCTCAGTACCGCTTGATGATGAAGGGGCAGACAATACAACCCTCGTCACTGCTAGTCGTGCCATATTTATTGGTAAATTTGTAAAATTTTATGGAATTTCAATTTTGTAAATCAACTTCTGATATGACAATGAGAATGTGTATGATTATTTATATTTCATCATAGGTAAAGGTAAAGCTAAAGCCCCCGCCGCAGTTGTTGGTTTCCAATTTCAACACACAGCACTTCAAGGACTATTCCAAAATATTACCTACAATTCGGAAAAAGAGAATCATCGCGATTGCAGCGTTGAATCGCTAGCCTGTTATTTAGTGGATAATAATGGGTATATAATAGTAGCTGAAAGTGAGTCTGATACTGGAAGATTTTTCGGTGAAGTCAGGGGTCCAATAATGAACAGCTTAGTTGAAGATGAAATATACGACAAGATAAGGGTATTCGATTATCAAGCAGTGTGCTTCAAAAATTCACAAACATCAAATGATGGCAGTATACTCTTCACAGTATGAAATAAAATTATTTTTACACAATTCTATTATCCAAGTTATTATTAATTTCAATTTTTATTCGTTGTGTATGTAATTTTGCAGCCATGGAGAAACATGAAAAAAGCTTTATCCTGGATTATGGCCCAATTGATATTGAGTTGGGCAAAAATTGGTCTCTGGCAATCCGACTACGTACAAGCTTATGATTATCTGACCGAAGACGACGAGGGTCATGAAGATTATCCTGATCTTGATGATCGATCATCAGATGAAAAAAGTGAAAAATCATTTGACCATCGGGTTCTAATCAATAAAACTAAACCACAACCCTGCGACCAAGAGGTATTTATCGTAGAGAATGATTCATCACATCGAATAAAAAGAAACAATTCACTATTTTCATTTCTAATATTATAATTTTATTCGATTTTTTCTTTAGGTATACCTCTACCTATTGCAAAATAAATCATCGAGAATTTATGATGTTGACTTTGACTCAGCAAAAGGATGTGGAAAACCCTACGTCGTTCAACCGGTGGAAGAAAGTAATATGTTGTTAATAGTTGTCGATACAAATTGTCCTAATACGGCTGAACCACCGCTCAGTGTTATTCCGGAGGAAGTTATTTATACCAATGCCACATTGGCGTGTCAGAAAGCCTTAAGCAATCTCAAACGACGAAAACCGCAGTCATGTATCCGAACAAGTCCCAGAGAGAGTGAAATTAAAGATCGTTGCGGTAAAGCATCGAGTATAGGACCGAATTTTAATCTTCTTTTGCTACTCACCATACTCGTACTCACTATAACACGCTCGCACGATTAAATTTGAATGTATACAACTATGGCTTACTTTTCTTCATCATTACAATTATATACATATACACATTTAATGACGATGGCGGTTCAGAGCCGATGTCAAACTAGTGATTTTTGATATGGAATAATTGAATAAATAATAAAAAGTAAATGGTAATGAGTATATAAGGAATGGAAGGGAAAACAACCAACATGTACAGCATATAGAGTATGGATAAATATTCCCCTATGTAAAATTTATCAACTGTTGTTTGTGCGCTGCAACAATTTTTGCAAAGTTCCGGATTTTAATTATTAATCTTTCTTACCAGAGTATATATATAAGAATTACCATGAAGATCTGAATGTGTGGCAATGTTGGAATACTATATCTCAGTGATCGAAAAGAAAAGAAAAAAAGAAAATGTGAAGAAGAAATGGAGAATGTCGATTCAATCGACTATTCCTTTGTGATTATTCTTAATTATCAGAGCATAAGTACAGAAGAATGGATCGATGGAAAAAAAAAATTAATAAAGCACACAGACATACATGAACACAATGCAGTATACATGCTTATTGTAGATGCTCTATCATTGCGTATGTTTCAGCCAAGTGATACCGAATTTTCATGAACATTTCATGATGAATTTTCAGAATCATAGATAGGAATTTTATAAGAACTTTATGAAACAGAATGAAAAATTAAAAAAAAGCATTAAAAAATTCGATTACTCGACATACTATGATGTTCTTGCGTTCATAATCAATTCAAAATACTGCTATACTTAATATTTATACAGTATGCGAGGAAAATGATGATCGATTTTGTAAATTAATGTAACATATACGACTTTGTGTAAAAATTGTGTGCCTTCCGTTGAATTATACGGCACGCGGTTGAACGAAAATCTTGTTGTATGTTTCTCAAATAAATTATTGGAGTCCTACTGTTCAAAGATTTTTAAATCATATGAAAATTAAACTCTGATAAATTTTAAAACGCTACGACGAAAGTTATCATACAACAATGTGTGGATAGAATGAATATTTATGTATGAATTAGGAAAATAATCAACAACACAGAATATTCATTTACATTTTTCGATAGCTTCTCGAAGAAGTTTTACTCGGAAGTCTCTGTGCAATTTTTCCTGCAAATCTTGCAACCTCTCGCCGCCCAGCATAAAAACTTTCAAATTACGGAAAGTCCCATTTATTAATCGATGGTCCGTAATACGATCCTGACTATAGTTGTACGTTCGGATTTTTTCATTTCTCCCACTCATACCCCGTTGTTTCTTCCGCGACGCACTCTGTCCAGATTTTTGTTCATTCATCTGTTTATCATAAATTCTTGCTTTCAATTTTATTAGAGCAATTCTTTTATTTTGTATTTGTGATCTCTCAGATTGTGCTTCTACCGCCATACCAGTGGGCAAATGCGTTATTCTGACAGCAGAATCTGCTGTATTTACACTTTGACCACCTGCACCAGATGACCGTTTAGTTTCAATTTTTAAATCTTTGTCGAGAAGATTAACTTCAATTTCGGTGGGTTGTGGTAATATAACAACAGAAGCTGTACTGGTATGCATTCTGCCGCTTCTTTCTGTCAACGGTACTCGTTGTACTCGATGTACACCTCCTTCATGATGTAGCAATTCAAATGCTCTCGTCCCAGATACTAAAATAGTTGCATGTCTCAAACCACTGATACTACTCTCAGTATCCAGTTCAACGATGTCATGATTGAAACCTAAATATTCAAAATGTTTCCGGTACATATCCAGTAAATCACGAGTGAATATCATTGCCTCTTGACCACCAACACCTGCTGTTATTTCGAAAATTATATCGCGACAATTATCTTTGCCAGTATTTTCCAAAATAACATCGAGCAGTTGCTCATCGGATTGAATCAGAAGATTTTGATATGCAGTATATTCATCATGACCCAACTTCTTCATTTCCTCATCTTGGTCACCTGCAATTTCATATGTGATTTATGATTATGATTTTAAATATATGTCAAGAATGTACATCACAGAGATATAGGTTATGTTGTAAAATGAAAGTCGTAGTAATTTTATTACCGAGTTCTTCTAAACTTTTCATATTCTCCTCGATATGTGACCGATTTTTCAATAAATCGATGACTTCCTGAACTCCTATAATTGATGAAATATTAGTATCACACTTGTGCTTCGACGTCAAAGCCGTGGCAAGAAATTTCAAATATTTATTAATAACATCATCTGGCAATGAAAGATCATTACGACTGTTGTGGTTGCTTTTATTCACATCATTGTCAAGATTGATACGCTCACAACGCGAAATCGGCCACAATGAAATTAACCTGGATCTGTAATGCAACCAAGTTTGTCTCAATTTTATTCGATGAACGAGGGACGACATTGTCATTCGAATGTTTTCGGTATCACGTTTTGTATTTTCTTCCTCCTAAACGAAAATAATAATCAAATCATAGATTAATCAAAGAACACACGATTTTTCCGGCGATAAAATACAGTTTCAATGTATCATACACACACGAACGTAGATTACATTACTTACATAAAAGTCGATAAAATTATTGTAGAAATTCAATTTGAATAACTAGCACCATTTTCATCGAACACATTTGTTGTTCCGACTATTTCAGATTGGAATTGGGTAATTTTTTTGCAATACATCCGAATCTCGCAAGAGTATGCAAAGTATTCGCTTGAAAATTCGCGACATTTGTAGTTATCAGCCGTCCATTCATATTTCCCGTGGTCCAATTCACAATACATCTTTGGTTACAGTGTGCGTTGGTCCACATTTCAACATCTCTCTGTCTCATGCAGTCTCGTGCACTTTGCTCCACTTTACCCCGCACGGGATTGCAACATCACCATCCAATGGCAGAATATTGAACGTGAACATCTATTAATACATTATATTGAGTGATTTTTAATTTTCAATTGTATTTAAGTGAAAATTGAATAGTGCATTTCACTATAAATTCCACCATAACATCCAATGAAATTATGCACTCCAGTAGAGAAAATGATTTATTTGCATGATGTATGTGTTGTGTCTAACATGGATGTAGATGTATCATTATTTATGTACGTTAAGTATGATTCATTAAAATGACGGAATAATGGATACAGAACAGATTCAAACCACTGTTTGTGGTTCCATTTTGTGTCCCATGAGATGGACAATAATGTACGGTGAATGTAATTGTGATTTTTTAGCGATATCAATAAATTTGAAGGTGACTTTAATTGTGAAAAATGTACTCTCAGCAATTCGTCGCATTTGTAGTATTCATAAGTCCATTCGTATTTTTCTCATGATCCGATTGGCAATATTCCGCAGGTCCATATCCCAACTTTCCTACGTCTTGAAAGTACATTTACCCGCGCGTTGTTGTGATATCATTACATGCATTATCAATTCACTACAAATTATCACGAATGATAAGCGACATATTTAGCTGAATAATATTTTAGTCGAATAAGTCCATAGAGGACTCAATAATCCATCAAATTCTCCATAACTGATAATGAACTAAAATACAGGAGTTAATAGATTACGATGAGTTATTTATATCATGTGTGTACATACTCAATATAGATGAATAGTATATATATTAGGTATGATGTGTTGAAACGGCGGAATGGTGGGCCATGGAATGGATTCAAACCTTGTGCCATTCGACTGTGTATACCACAAGGCGCAGATTAGTGTGCGCTGAGCGTTATATGAGTGAGATGGAAAGTGAATGATAGGATGGGAAAACGTGTGTCTGTCTATTTGTAAGCCAATAGACAAATGATACGTTTTATTTTATAAACTTCACGCGCAGCATTGTCTATATTGATCATATAGATTAATTCTAAGTAAGTAGAATCAATTGGACACCTATATTTTATTTCTATATTATGATATTATGATAAAACTTTATAACAATATCTATATATATGCTATATTAGCTCTTTCCGTGTAAAGCATGAGGATTTAATATCCATTTGCGCTTTCATGAGCATGTATAGGTCGTGTGGACACCACTTATAAAGAAAAATTATGGATTCGGCAGCAAATCAAAACTGCGGAAAAATGATTGAAGACGGTAAGCGATACATTAATACAATCCCATAACTATAGTTTCGTTCAATTATTAATAAATATATGGAATTATCATTATGTAATAACAAAGTCTTAAATGCAATTGATTTCAATTCGCAGCATCAAATTTTTGGTAACCTTGTGTTTTCATGTGCCTATACAATTCCTGGCATATTTTTATCATATTATTAAAATCATCATTTTTTTTCCACTTCTCGGAAAAAATATCTACAACGCGAACATAATGATTAATCGTTCATTTATAGAGAAAAGACGAATGATCTCTAACGACCATGATTTTATTTCAATATAAAGAATTGCATACATATAAATAAGTTTAAAAAATATTTCTTCATTCCTAAAGTATATTTTTCGTATATACATGGATATTTCGTGCCATTATATGGCGATCTATTATACGAAGCCATAATTACTCCCTGATTAATTCATAATCCGTGAACTATTAATGAAATGAATAAAGACGAATGAATGTTCAATAAAATTCCACAGACGATGGGTTTGTGTGGCAAGATTATCTCGATGCCACCGAGACTATTGAAGTGCCGCAAATAATGTTTCCACACGTTGAACTTACGCTTCAGAGCGGAATCGAGATTGGAATGTCACTCGAAGTTCCAACGTCAAAAATTCATAATCATGAAGTTTCATATTGGGTTGCCACAATTGTTATGGCATGCGGCCCACTATTGAGGCTCCGATATTTTGGTGGCGATGATAGATCGCTTGAATTTTGGTTTAATTTAACTAAAGAAGCGGCTCATGAATTGGGATGGTGTATGAAGAATGATAAAAAATTAGCACCACCAGAGGCTGTTTTAAATAAATCTGCGGACTGCATGGAAAAATTACCAAAGTTTTTAGCCACTGCCAAATCTGTAGCACAGGAAATGCTGTCTGGAGTAAGCTTCTTTCTATTCTATTTAACCAAGAAAAAAAAATATTTTCGATATATAAATCACCAATTCCCTTTTTCGATAGGAGGAATTAAGTATGAGCGATAGAATTAAGCAAGGAATGAGAATTGAACTCAATGACTCGCTTCATCCATATAAACTTTGGGTTGCTACCGTAAGTTTATCATTCACTATTTATTTATTTTTTTTTTCCTTTTTTTATTCATCTCCATGCAATTTGATCAGTGGACTATTTCCTATTTTTTCTGCTTTTTCGACAGATAATTGAAAATGTTGGTGGTCGATTGTTATTACGCTACGACACGCCTGGAAATTCAACATCAACAATAAAAGATTTTTGGATATTTTGCACATCTGAATCGTTGCATCAGCATGGTTTTACATCAAGATCGGATCCAAACAAATGGTTTCTGGAACCACCAAGTTCAATAGTTGAGAGTCATGCATATGAAGAATGGAAAGAATTGATTGAAGCTGAACCAAAAAATCATATGACACCAGAAAATTTATTCATTCATGATATAAAACATGCGCAGCATGAATTTAACATTGGCATGAAGTTGGAGGCTATTACACCTGGTGATAGAACAAAGATTGCACCAGCTACAGTTGTTAAAGTATTTGATGGAATTTATTTTCTCGTTCAACTGGATGATTATGCTACCAATAAAAAATCAAGTGATGAAGTAACGACAGTCGTTTATGATGAAAAGAGAACTTGGCTTTGTACAGCAGAGCATCCGTACATTTTTCCTAATGGTTGGGCTAAAAAACACCATATTCAAATGATACCGCCAAGAGGTTGGCCATCTAAAATAAATGATTTCAGTTGGGACACATATTTAATGGAAACAAGTTCAATTGCTGCTGAATCAAAATTATTCCCCACACGAAAATCTGCTACTGATGCTGGATTTGAGGTTGGAATGAGATTAGAAGCGGTCGATCCACAGAACGAGAATATAATTTGTGCTGGTCATATAACGGAAATAAATGACGACTTGTTATGGATTGAGTTGGACAACTATAAAAATCGTCCTGTGCACGTGGTGCATATGCACTCATTGGAAATATTTCCTGTTGGGTGGTGTGAGTCCAACCATTATCCATTGAAACCACCGAGAGATTATGTTGAGGTTTGCAAAAAACTGGAAAAATCCGAAAAAGATGAAGTAAAAAAAGCTATTTTGGATATACCAATACCTGAACCACGATCATCACTCTGGTGTCCGAAAATTTATTTTAATTACCGTTGTTTCACCGGGCCAATGATATCAAAAGGCAAATTGGCAACATTACCGAAAGCAGTTGGTCCAGGCCCAGTAATTCTTGTGATGCGTGAAGTTTTATCAATGATTGTATCTGTTGGTTATCGAAGTGCACGTATTTTGAAGGTATTACAGTGCGATTCAAAACCAGATCCTGGATACCATTTGGAGGTGCTTAAAGCTAAACATAAAAGTAATACATATCGTGCCAATGTTGCTGTCGTTACATCGGGCGATATGGTAGCAGAATTTTGTAGAACGATATGCAAGAAATTGATGGTCTGTCCAAATTTATTTGGACCATTGCAAACACCAGAAAATGAGTGTCCAGATAAATGTCACAGGACTTCTAAAAATAAATTCAGTATGCATAAATATATTCCGAGTAAACGTAAATGATAAAAAAAAAATATAAAATTGCTCTTTTCTATTCCAGCGTCGCCTCTTGGAAATGGAAAGCGTGGTAAGCCGAAAGGTTACACGAGCATTTTAGTGCAGAAGCCCAAACCGTGGGGTCGAAAACGTCGTAAAAGACGTGGCAGATGGGCGAATAGACATAAAAATTCAATGGATGATGACTTTGAACAAAACGTCAATATGCCATATCTATCAATGGATTTGGCGAAGCATGTAACTGACGGAATTGATGACGAGACGTTGTTCAATGACCGGCCACAATTATCCGAAATTGATGTAATGATTGAAAAAGATTTGCAAAAATCCGACAAATCGGATTCAATTAAAAATGAAATACCATCAAGCAATGCATCAGACGATTCACGAAGTTCATTCAATGATCGTAAGAGTAAAGATAGCAATTTAGATAGTCCAAATAGCGTTAATAGTAAAGGAACTGCAATAAAATACAGTCAAAATGGATCTTCTGTAGCCGTTGTTAAAGGAATAAAACGTGAAAGTGATTGGGAAGATAGAATAGGATCTGAAGGTTCGGATCCTGATGCTGAATATGTTCAATTGCAAAAAAAACAGCGTCGTCCCAAAACACGAAAACTCGAATCCAATCCATTGTTTTGGACTGTTGATGATGTATTTCGTTATCTACGAAAAACCAATGATTGCAAAGACATTGCATATCGTGTGAGACAGGAGGTAATGAATGAATTGTCATGAATTTAATCATATGGCTCAATAACATCTGTTTAATCGATGAATTCATGTTTCTTTTTTTTTATTAATCAGGAAATAGATGGATTGGCATTTTTACTATTGAATTTACCTTCACTCACTGAACATATGAAGCTTCGTACAAGCATAGCTATGAAATTATGTCGGCATGTTGAACAGGTGAAGGTAACATTTTTCTTGAGACACATAAATGAGAATGAACCGGAATAAAAGGCCAAAAGAACGTTAAATTGTTCTCGAAAGAAAAGCAACATGTAATAGTTTTTTACAAATGTTTTCCGAAAGTCTTCTATCATTCCGTTATTCGTATACTTATGCGCAATAAAACTCATAATTCTACAATCATATCCTTTACGTTAGTCTATAATGTATTGACAAATATCAATTATATGTACATTATATTATAAAATTTTTTAGTTCGTCAGTTCCAATTGTTGTGCCATGCTATTTTTGCTCATTAATTTATACTGTATAGTCTTATCTCGATGTAAAATGAAGTAATTAAAGTATATATCCATTATTGATCAACATCTCTCACACCTTATATCATAATCTTTGATGTTCAATTCTTGCCCATGTGAATGTCAATTTGAAGTTATCCACGATTTCATAGGTAATATAGCGAATATGTCATTATTTATATTGAAAAATAGTCATTATCTCGTGAATGAATGTTGGAAAAAATGAAAATATTATCTTTTGAACGAAATGCGGGCTATTCAAAAGTTCTTCATGAATACACGAAGAGATAGTTGCACTCGCTATAGATGTCCTTTTTACCTCTACACCACACACAGCCCCCTCTAGTTCAACGTTTTCACTCTCTTTTTTAGCGTTGAGTTTTTCTTTTTTTGTAAAATATGAAAGCATTGAATATATACATAATGCTACTATACTGTTATATTCGATATATTTGCAGTAATGAGTAGTTGTTTTGCGCTGTTTTGATATAGCGAAACAAACGTACGTCTTCAAATTGATCCGCATGTGTTAATTATGTCTTAGCGATATTGTTTGAGAAACATTGCTCGAAAAAAAAATAATGATACAGTTATGAAACTCGGACCTTATCTGGTACTTATTGGCTGACGGAATTCATTATTTGTCTGTGATTTAGAATCAATTCGTCCAATTTCAATAAAATAACAAAATTGATTTTGTTTTGTCACTCCAATTCGTTCTCTCATACAGAATAGAATTCATGTTATGATCTTGATTTTTGCGCGCTACGGCAACCATGTGGATAAGTTAGAAATCAAATATGAAGATGATTCTATTTTCACTTGAATGCTTTCTCGCATCAACCAAGATGACAGTTTGAAAAAAATGTAGGCAAACTGAAGACAAAGCATTGCCCAATCGAATCATTTGAATACAGTTTTACCTATAGAAGCGGCACGAAAAACAGAGAACGCGCCTTTATGACACTATTCCCATCTCTCTCTATGTGCATCTACAAATCTACATAAGTACATACACTATACACATTGAGCTAGAGTTTGGTATGGTTCGGTAGTAACGCCCGTACGCACCCGTACGGTACTGTATTGAATGAAGAGACAGTGTGTTTTGTGAGAATCCCTTTGGCGATGTACTGGTGATAGTATTTTATTCATAAATTCATCATCGTCAATATGGTGAGTATATCATTTATTCGATAAAAGAATTTTCGTTCGATATGAATTTTTGTTTGTGCACGAAAGAATAAATACAACTATATAGTGTTTGTGAAAAGAGAGAAGGATGGATACCGAATGTGAGAAGGAGAGAAAGGGAGAAAAAGGGAAAAAGAGAAAGAGGAAATAAAACGAGATACCGCGAGAAGTGACAGCATTCACAACGATCAATGCTTCTAGTCGGGTGTGCCCGTTTGCTAAGCGTACGTATACAGGTATCGCGGTCCGCTATGTATCTACGGTATCCCTTCATTTGTAATACATATTAGGTACATATACACTGATAAATTATAAATATCCACCATAAATTAATTACGGTGCTGCGGTGTGCGTGAATCAACTCTCATTATTGTGTAAAAATTTATCAATTAATGCCACGAATTATTCTCGGTTGATGTTGTCATATATTTTTCTCTCATCGTATATCGAGGACGGTGAGATCATTTGTAGTCTACCTGTTTCCAACGAATCCGCGAGCAGATCGTCAATTACACAACTATGATACATTGCTGCCAATTATATATATGCATATATATAATCTTGGCCCAAATATGTATATACATATACAGTGTATAAGACAATTACTGAGTTGCATTTTCATGGCTGATTGCCGAATTTATTTAGGATCGAAAAGTTATTGTTGATTTAATGATTCATAATATATTATTCGGAAGAGTCACGAATAAGTGATATGAAATAGTCAGTTTTTTATCGATTTGGATAATGAGTGCCGAGTCCCGTTACATTAGTGTTTTCTGCCGCTGTCGAAGCTATGGTATAGGATTTATGTTTAGCTGCGTAAACTACACAACCCTGTGCCGAGCAATAGGAGAAAATTAGCAAGCCATATTTTCGCGCAAATATATGAAATAGTTGGGCAAACAGGAGTGGGGGAGGTTGTATTTAATGATATTATGCAGGACGATCTGTTTCTTCGATTTACTCCGTTTATTTTCATGTGTATCATGAATTTACATTTTCACTATTCGAATTTCCCCGATCTATGACGATCATAAACACTCCGATTCACTGTCACTCTATAACAATTATATATTACCATCATTGGTTCAAAGGAATTTTTGTACAAAGGCAATTCAGCTGACATTGTATGACACAAAAATATTCAAATACCCCCAATCACATATCCAGTGTTTTGGTACATCCTCCGCATTTATGATGATTGAGTAAAGACGATCGCTCACGGAAATTCATTGTTAACGAGGGGAAGCAGGAGAGTTATGATCATTGTTGCCTGGGAATCATTGTTTTAATTTTCAAGTTAAGATTTATTCTACAAGTAACCACTGGCAACCACCGCGACACAATAATGTTATTTAATTCAACAAAAAGAAAATGAATTATCGCTGCCGGCTAATTTTAGTCGCAACCTGTCGTCTATATATAAACAAAAGTGCCCAAGAGTTACATTAAACATTATGTGTTGTTTATTCGGTTTCATTTCAGATCTTTCAAACCAGGATCATGAGATGTTCAATATCTATTGTTATAGCGACCGTGCTGTGTGCGTCAGCTGATGGTGAGTATGATATATATCATAGATTTTATTAATTATCTAAGCAATTACCGATGTCTAGTCGTAAAAATTATTTTATTCGTAAAGGTAATCACTGGTTTGGTAATCTAAGATAAATGCGATTGATTCAATGATTCTCTTTCCCATTATACTCCGACGACTATACATCTATATTTATATGTATATATTAGAAATGGTGATAACTTTTTTTCAGGTCAATTTATTTTATTGATATTTTCATAATAATGAACTTTTATTTTTGGGTTATAGTTCGATTACCGGGCTTCATACAAGGTGAAAGGCAATTAGTGACAGAGATGTAGATAAAATTCTTTCAGCTTGAATCATTTAGAATCATTTAGAAATTGCTATTTTTATGTATACCCAAATTCCAGTTGATTGTTAAAAAAAAACGCCATTAAATATTAATATCTTATCATTAACCACAAAATTGTTGAATGTGTTTTTTCTTTCATACTCGCAGACTTTTCCAATACTGTGTTTATAAATATTTATATATATTCATCCACTATAATTTTCTTCATAGATAAATGTGGCACATCATAATTAATGTTTGTATTAAAATATTCCCATTTGTTAAGAGCAGTCTGATGATATATATGCATACATATACTGCCTTCTTGCATTATCGTCATCAATGTCATCATCTTTCTCTTTTCAATATGAATGTAGTTTATTATAATGCTGTCATTCACTTGTTAACAGTTCATGTATCGGTGTGTTAGACATGAATAAAGCGGGAAAAAATTAATTACAACTTAATTTTGAAATTATTTCAGTGCAATCGCCACCACGAATAACGAAACAACCGCCAACGGATGAATTATTATTCCAAGTGGCACATGCAAGTTTACATGAGAATGAGAAACCATTCATTATTGAATGTGAGGCAGAGGCGGAACCTACACCTACGTATGTACATATATTCTTTATTCCAAAAATAAAGGGAAACGTTAACAATCAATATATATATGAAGATTACAAATTCATACACATTATTTTCACATACGCTTCTGATTTTATACTACGTCATTTCACTTGAGTACATTTAATGTTCGAGTAACTTAGTCTTCATCAGTCGGATGACCTCATAGCGATGAATGGTGGAGAGAGGAAGGGGGGAGATATAGTATTACCACGCCCGAGACAGTAATGAGAAGATGTAGTCCGGCTAGTGGTTTGACCCTTACTAAATTGCATGACTAAGGATAAATTTACTCTCCCCAGAACCTTAGAAAAGCTAGTATAACTCTAGCATTTCCTCTCGTACATCATTTATCTAAATTCATTTTTCTTCTTTATTTTTTTTTTCTTGGTTTGCCTATTATTTGGTTGTTGATTATTTTTTCTTTTTTTTTTTCTCAATAAATTAGGCATTTCTGGATAAAAAATGGAAAACCATTCGAATGGCCGGCGTATGATGACCGTATTTCACAGCAACGTGGTCGAGGCACACTTGTAATTGCCCGACCACGCGATGAAGATACAGGACAATATCAATGCTTTGCAAAAAATGAGCACGGTACAGCAACATCGAACTCTGTATTTGTCCGTAAAGCTGAATTGAATTCATTCAAAGAAGAAGGTAGTCAAACATTGACAGTGGACGAAGGTGCACCGTTCAAAATGACTTGTGAACCGCCAGACGGTTGGCCAAAACCATACGTCTATTGGATGATTCAAGATGTCAATGGAGGCCTAAAATCTATTAATAATTCTCGCATGACACTTGATCCGGAGGGTAATTTGTGGTTCAGTAACGTTACTAAAGCCGATGCGTCTGACGATTTTTATTATGCATGCGCAGCATCTTCGGTCTATCGCAGTGAATACAAAATTGGTAATAAATTTATTTTAAATGTCAAATCGGCCGGATCATCAGCGAATCAACATAAGCAAGAGCCGAAAGCGCAATACAGATCGCCACGAAATGAATTAGCTCATCGTGGTAAAGGAAAAAAATTGTATTGTATTTACGGTGGTACACCACTGCCGGAAATGGTTTGGAGTAAAGACGGGACGCCAATTAAATCTTCGCATCGAATAAAACCGGAAGATTACGGAAAATCCCTATCGATAAAGCCTGTAGATCATGAGGATGAAGGTTCATATACGTGTGAGGCATCCAACGGCGTTGGGCGAGCTCAAACATATACAATTGCTCTTAAAGTACGAGCAGTCCCATTCTTCACAGTCGAACCGGAAATAATAAATGCTGCAGAAGATGAAACGGTTACATTCAGATGCGAAGCGAGTGGTGTACCCGAGCCTGAGATTAAGTGGATTCATAACGGTAAACCTATCGAACAGGCACCACCAAATGAACGACGTAAACTCACGAAAAATTCTATTGTCATTGAAAGGTTGAAAAAGAGTGATACAGGAAATTATGGATGCAACGCTACCAACTCAGAAGGATACGTTTACAAAGACGTTTATGTAAATGTATTGGCGCTGGCGCCAGAAATTATAGAAAGACCAACACAAACCGATACCGTTGATGGTAAAACAATTACAATGACGTGTGATGTGTTTGGTGCCCCAAGACCAACAGTGAAGTGGATACGCGGTGGACAAGAACTCACTGGTGGACATTACACTATATTGCCAAATGGTGACTTGGAAATTACTAATGTTGCATTCACTGACTCGGGTACATATAAGTGTCATGCGTCAAACAAATTTGGTGAAGACGAGGCAGAAGCTGATTTAATTGTAAAGGAACATACAAGAATTACTGACAGTCCGGAAGACTATGAAGTTGAAGCTGGTGCAACTGCTACGTTCAGGTAAATTCTCACTCTGTTATCCGCACAATAATATTTCGAATGATCAATATCACATCTTCTCTTATTCAATTACAGATGCAATGCAGTGACCGATTCAAGATTGACATTAACAATAGATTGGTTGAGGAATAATGAGCCTATCGATTCTGATCAAGATCCACGTTTTGTCGTAGCTAGTGACTATTCTTTATCAATAACAAAGTCCACTGAATTAGATTCAGGAACCTATACATGTAAGGCAAGCACAGAATTAGATGAAGCACGTGCACAGGCAAGTCTTATTGTTCAGGACGTACCAAACGCACCGGAACTAGCTGGTGTAACGTGCAATTCGAACGAAGGAGTAGTGCGCTGGGCGCCAAAAGGCGATAATCGTGCACCAATTCTACATTACCAAATTGAATATAATACCAGTTTCACACCTGACTCTTGGGAGACATTTAAAGACGATATCCCGGCGACCGATCAATCATTTAATGTTCCAATGTCACCGTGGGCAAATTATACATTCCGCGTGAGGGCATGGAATAAAGTTGGTCCGTCATTACCATCGCCACACAGCATAGTTTGCACAACTCTTCCAACAGCGCCATCCAAAAATCCGTCAAATATTATGGGTAATGGCACCGATCCGCATAATATTGTGATTAGTTGGACGGTGATGCCCCAAATTGAACACAATGCGCCGAAATTCATGTACCGTGTCCTCTATCGTCCAGATATACCCGGTAAAAATTGGGAACGCAAAGACATTCACGATTGGAAGGTGAATCGTCTTCAAGTTGATAATCAACCGACATACCAGAGATACCAAATTAAAGTCGTTGCCATCAATGAAAAGGGTGAATCGCAAGTGGTACCAGAAATTGTTTATGGTTATTCAGGCGAAGATCAACCGACACAAGCCCCAAGTGATTTTACTTTTGTCGCTGTACATTCGAGCACAAGCGCAACATTTTCGTGGAGCCCAGTGCCACCAGAATCCGTGAAAGGTGAATTACGTGGATACAAAATTCAAACTTGGACTGCTCAAAATGGCGAAGAGGGAATGCGTGAAATAACTATTCCAGGTTCGGCAACTACACGTGAAACAATCAATAAATTCACGCCATACAGTAAAAATTATGTGAGGATTCTTGCGTACAATGGTAGATATAATGGTCCACCATCTGATCCACCATTAACTTTTAACACACCAGAAGGTGTGCCGGGTACCGTATTGAGCTTTGACGCTTATCCAATGGGTTCCAGTGCATTACATTTGAAGTGGACTAAACCCGCTGAATCTAATGGTATATTAACTGGATATAGAATTTATTATCAAGAAGTTAATGGTACAGCCCTTGGACCATTATTAGAACGACAGCAACGCGTTACTGATCCCGAGACGACGTCAGCCAAACTTGCTACATTGGCACCTAATACTAAATACCGCGTCCATATTCGTGCTACAACTAAAGCAGGTGAAGGTGTTGATTTTTATATTGAAGAAGCAACACGTCATTCTCAAAAACCTGATGAACCATTATTCACGTGGGAAACAATACCAAAAGAAAATGGTTATGCCAATGTCAAAGTTACATGGTTACCAAATCATAATGGTTACCCAGGTAGTCACTTTTTCGCGAGATTCAAATTGAAAGGTGAAACGATGTTCTTGAAGACCGACCCAGAATATCACAGTAATGATATTGAGATAAGAGGACTTCAAACGGGTGAAGTTTATACAATGTCAATTGTCGCGGTTGATGGCGATTATGTGACGGAGAGTGCGCTACAAGATGTGGAAACTAGCAGTGAGGGGCCAATCATCCAACCAAAAGAAAATGTCGCCACTGCTGGATGGTTTATCGGTATACTAGAATGAGAACTACATTGTAATTGAAGTTTTATAGTTAGTTAGATTTATTTCATTTCACGGGTTATTTCTTTAATTTAGGTATGATGTTGGCGATAGCATTCTTGTTAATGGTCCTAATTATTGTGTGCGTAATTAAACGCAATCGGGGCGGAAAGTATGCTGTCCATGAACGTGAATTGGCTGCCGGTCGTGGCGATTATCCCGAAGAAGGCGGTTTTCATGAATATTCCCAACCGCTCGATACAAAGTCAACTGGTGGACGAGCATCTCTGGCCTCGTCGTCGCACCAGGATGGCAAACATCCTGAATCAGATACTGACTCCATGGCCGAATACGGGGAAGGTGATACAGGTAAAAAAATATTGGTGATATTTTATCGACTTTCATCACAGTCAAATGAACGTCCGTGTTACCGGCCGTTCATTCATAACCGCAGGCTTTTCTAGAATCACAGAATTTTATAATTGTAGATTGTAGAGCAAGATTTGACCTTTCATCTATTATTTCTCATTGCTCTTTTTTTTTTTCTTTTCTTTTTTTTTTTTTCATTTTGTCCAATATAGTCATATTATTTTTCGATTGAATTCCTTTTCATTTCAAGTCATCATTATTTTTTGCGAATGAATTTGCAAAATAAAAAATATACATGACTATAATCACGTGCTAACTACCAGCATCTAACCATAATTTATATTTTTTCATCTTTGTTTATCCATCTATTATTTTTTTTTATTGGTTTACGTGTGTTGAAAAAAAAAACGAAAAAAACAGAGGGTATGAACGAAGATGGATCTTTCATTGGTCAATATGGCCGTCAGCGGAAACCAGATCCGAATTCTCAAGCTTTCGCAACGTTAGTCTAAGGTAGGTTTTTATTTTTATACCAAAAAGGTTTTGGGTTTCGTGGATTTTTTTTTCATCACATTATATCATCCATTTCTTTAAATCATCCAACATGTTTATAATTTACAAATGTAGAACACAAATACAAATAGAAATTTTCTATTTTTGCTGTCATTAATTTGATTGTGCCAAATTTGTGTACTGAAATTATTGGACGTTAATATTTGTGTGAATATTTAACAGGACGCTTTACTGAAGATGGATCTTTCATTGGTCAATATGGGCCAAAGGGCCGATCCGAAGAAACACCATCAATTCCAACCGGTACGATGGCCACATACGTGTAACGCCTGTATCTATCGACGTGAAGCCGAGTTTGAATTTGACTTATTATTAATATCATTATTATATGATCCTGGTCTAGATAAGACCGAAAAAAAATCCTTGCCTGTCAATGCAGCTGCTAAACTACACAAATACGCATTCGCGCCAGGCGCGCAACGTCCATTATTTACTGCCAATATTAGATTTCTTACTTTTGGGTTTTTATAAGATATGAGAAAAAAATTCAGGAAATCGACTGATATCAAAAAAATATATACAACACCACAAATTGATAAGTTATTAGTGTTTCTCTTTGTTCTCGTATCATCGCTGCGTATAAGATAGATATATATGTGTTTATATATATCCTTGAAAAAAACATCAACTATATTGTCATCATAATTTTTCATTTCCGACATATATTTTAGATTCTTTCCTCTTGTTCTTCCTGTATATTTCTATCAGTTATCTTTTTTTTTCAACATCAAAAGCATTAAAAATCGAAAGAAATGGACTATCTCGAGTAGTGAACAGTCCGGGTTGCAAATGTGTAAGAAATAGGAAGAAAAATTCTGAGAATGACATAAGAATGAAGATAAATTTACTGTAAAATATTTGACCAGGCCAGATTGCATTGAGTAGGATATTGAACGTAGGATATACAAGTGTGTTATAATTATGTTCGTTTTCAAGTCAAAAGAAGAGAACAATAATAAACATCAAGACAATGAATTTTTTCGTAGCTGCATTTATATAAAACGAAAAGTATATATTTGTTGTATAAAAATATATATATTTGAATGGTGCATAAATGCAGCGTTAGAGAATTCTATTATGACGTTTAGGGGGCGACAGTCTGGCCCAGGATGAATATTAATTCTTAATCGATAAAAGAAAAACGATGGAAATGAAATACGCGATCAATTTTCCATTCATCAACAGTACATTGCAATTGGGTATAGTAGTGATAATCTTGCTCTTCAAAGAAGACAGTGGGGAGACGAAATGAAAAGAATATAAATAAGAAACAGAGAAAAATAACAAATACAGAAGAAAAACAGTAAGATTTGGAAAACGGATAATTGCTGATATACATATATATATGTATATATATGTAAGCGGTTGAGTTTTCTACGATACGTTGATCGAAAGAGCCATCGGAAAGTTGACGGGGTATGTAGAGAGAAAAGAATCTAATAATTGCTACAATAATTACGGAGAGAAAAAAATTATATATTTGCCAATGCACTAGCTCGCGATTGAATGAATGACCGCAAGGCCTGCACTTGTTGCTTTTTGTAATATGAAAATTCCGCTTGCGCAAAATTGAAGATTTTTAATTTCACCTTTTTTAAAAAGGTTATTATAATTTTGTCTACGTATATTTTATAATTCTTTGGTACGCTATTAATGATTGTAGATTAACCAATATATATATATGACTATTTAATATATTAAATCATCAAATATATATAGAGATATTATATATTATTAGTTAGTGTTGAAATTTTGAGAACGAAATTGACAACACAGAGCAGCTATTAAATATCCATCGCAATTATTTTTGGAATTATTGAGATATTTGCGATGAATTTAAGTATATATAAATCTAAATTCACACCAAAATGCACATCCCCATAGTTTATTATAATTAGGTGGCAATTACTACATCATTGTATGAATCACATGTATATGTACATAAGTTCACATATTACGTCGGGTATGTGTATGTTAACATGTGCATATTCAGATATGTGCAGGAGAAAATACATTTTGGGTGGTTACGAATGATGATTATGGAGGGGAAAAAATAGTCAAAGAAAAATCGGTCGATGTCAAATGGAGGACGTGATTCATAAAGTCAATTTGCTTGAAAAAAATCATCGAAACTGAATAATTTGTTCGAATGCAAGAGAAAAAACTAAAGAACATTTATGCTCTATCTAATAACGGTTATCGAAAATATTGAGAACAAAAACATAAGACCAACCAAAAGCTTAAAAAGAGAATATGTCTGCGCACATCTTTTGCGATTTTTAGGGTTGAAATCAAAAAAAAATATGAAAAAGAAAAATTCAACTTCCGGGACATTCAATTTTTATCGGCGCATATGTATTTCCGTATATTTTTCTACCGCACCATCTTCAAAGTGAACAATATAAAAAATTATAGAGAAAACGAAAACGTGAACAAATCTAAAGGTATATAGATAAAGGTTAAAATTATCCTCCCAAGATAACAAAATAAAAGAATAATGAGAAAGAAAAGAATCTCAATTAAGATATAGGTTTAGCTAACCGATTAACTAACCTTCGTCTACACTTCCAGTATTCTCACATTAATAATTTATCACTCCATCTATTTCTTTTCGTTCGTTAAATGTTGAAGCTTTCCTACCTTCTGTCTGTGTTAGGATTGCGCTGCAAACAATAACTTTTGGATTGAAATTGAAGAAAAATCAATAAATAAATCACGCCAATTATACTTATTCTGTGGATAACGAACGAGAAATGAAAATAATGTGTTGGAATGCGGTGTTTCCCAACACAATTTCGAAATATTTCTTTTATTTTCAGCTTCGTCCATGCATTTAACATCTGATCATTGAATTATCGCCCAGAATATTTGATACGAATTACTATTTCATTTATTCACATTTATTTTGTGGATGGTACTCAATCTAATTTAAATACAGAAATATCAAACGTGGGCCTTAGTAACAAATCCTTCGCAGTAAAGAAAAAAATCCGTATCTGAAATTTTTTTAATGGAGCAATTATAGTTAAATTGCCAACGAAATTTAGTCTCGAGGAGTTACTGAATGAATATAACAAAAATTTGCTTAATATTCTGTTGTAATGTTTATTACTCTGAGCGTTATATAACGATCATTGATAACAGAGCCCCGATGAAGCGGTCATTGTTAGTGAATTTTTCTTTGTATTGCATAGAAATAATCATAAACCAAACTAATGATATGAGCTACACAACTGTCGGTAATATTATAGAAATAATGTTTTTAGTTCATCGTTTACAATGGTTTCAATTGTTAATAATATCATTGAACAAGTATATGATAAAGAACAACAAAAACACAGAAATATGTTCACTTCGTATCAATGCTCGAACGTACTTGCATTTATCTGTACATTACGGCGAACAAATTTGCACCATTTTATATGAACAAAATTAGAATATATTTTTTTTTCTTACTAACATAACACAGCTCGGAAATACTATAAGCATTTCGGTTATAGAATTTCATCATTATTATTATTAATATTATTATTATCATCATCATCATTTTCTCTTGACGATGAACTGTGAATAAATCGTCCAATATATTTAATAGTTTACTTCTTATTGCGTTGTATAATGTTAAGTGGTACATGAAGTACTTTCATCTTGTTCTATTTTTTTTTATATCTCAATGATCGTATAGTGATGAATTCTATAATGTTGTCAGTTTTGCTGACGACCGCTGTAAAAACGCATTCCATCATTCGTCCATGTAACATCTCCCATGTCAATAAAAACAAAAAACAATATAAAAAAAAAAATAACAAATGTATCCTTATACCCCATTTAGAACATAATTACCCTGATTTTTTCAGAACTATACAAACCTTTTATAATTGAATCCTCGAATAATTCAATTCGAATCGAATTACTGTCCCGCAAATATCCTGCATCCAATACGCTCATAAAATATTAACGGAGAAATCACAAACAAATTGGAGTATTCAGATGTGAGATTCGATTTCGTATTCTTTCGGCGTGGAGTTACATACTCTTGGATGAGACATTTCTATTTTTCCCTTCATAATATATCCGTCCAATTATAAGCCGCACAAAAGGATACTCATTAATGGTTTTCAGCATCCTGCACATGATTCCGGGACATCCATTGTTGTGTCTACTCGGTTTTGCTGAAAACTCGATGATCTGAAATATTAAGGTGGAAATGTGGCTCATCTATTTTTACTTATTCATTGAGGATCATTCAGGTTGTAGACACAATTGAACAAGTCAAATTAACATACCGTCATTATACATATAAATGATGAAATTCGCGTTTACACACAAACATTTTTCACCGATGGTAAATATATCTGTCATACAGATGAATTAGTACTATGAACCTGTAGTATACATGTTTGTCGGATCAATCATCGAGAGTATTGGCGTGGAAGAAGGATGAACAAGCACGCAAACTCTACCCCCTGCGGTCCCCATTCGTTTTTTCCATCCATCTCTGTCCAGCTCTTCTTTCCTCCGTCAACTCGTATTTTTCGTAAGACCTAACAATCCCCTCTCATTGCACATAGTCCTCCAACTGAGCCAACGCAGCAGGCCCTGCCAGGCCGTGTGAAACGAGTCCTATACACACAAGAGAGTCTGGACAGAAGTCAAGCAAGATCGGACTGATAATGTAATTATCCGGGACAGGTTCTTTTTTCATGGAGCGTATATACATAGGTATTTGCGATTCTTGATATCGCGGGGACAAAATCAGCTTTTTTTGTTAGAACCTTTAACAACAGAAATGACTAGAGCTGAATAATAAAAGAAAAAAAAAGAGTAAAAGCGACGTGAAATAATATATATATATAAATGCGTGTGTATGAAAGTTGTATGTATGTATGCATGTGTGTATGCATATATATTAAATCCCATATTGATTATGTCTTTAACGTTGAGATCCATTGCATGTATATATGATATATAGCAAACGGTGAATAATCAACATTCTATGGCAATATACAGGGTGATTCACATATTTTGTGAAGGTATCTACATAATATTCAAGCGTAAAATTATAATAATATCATGGTTAAAGAACAATTTTGAGAACAATTTTCGTGAGCGTCCACAGATAACTCAAATGAGCGCTGTTCTATAAACAAAATTATGATAAATAAAAATATAACAGTAATTTTCTGGATAGATTCGAAATACCTGCTGACGCAATTTATACAGACATACATACATACATGTATACATGTAAGATTATGAAAAATCAGACCAAGGAAGGAAGAATACATGATGGGTACATGTATTTGTACATAATGCACATATAGAGGAGAACAATGAGCCATTTGTTTGGTATCATAGTTTGACTTTCAAAGAATGTGTTTTGAAGACAATAATCACTATTGTTAAACTACTCATCAACGCTATGAATTTACTCGTCTTTATATATATCCTCTCAATTTGAACCTGTGGTCTCGCGGGCACATCCCTCGCCATCATATATTTCTTTTTTCTCCCATCGACGATGCTCGTGTACATAGAATATATATGTATCCATCTATTTTTATATTCATATGTCTGTTGTGTGGCGCACTGGAAGCTTTCGAAACTCAGATAATATATGAAGATATCATCTTACTCGACAACTCCCAACACCCGACACTTTGGGTCAATAGGAGTTTATTAAAAAATAAACTGCGTCTACCATTTCTTCCACTCATAGGATCATTGATTTCTTTTTTTTTTCTGCAATATCAATTTAAATTTTATTCGTAACTAGAAATTAATGTGAAGAATTAATGATATATATGACACATTTTCAATCCAATTTGTGCGTATGCATGTATAAATATATATACATGTATATGAAATAAAAGACGTCATGTGAAACAAGGTCGATGAAAGAGTGCAGATTTGTTCGCCGAGTGAACAGTCTCTCTTCCTATATACCAAATGAAAAGGCGAAGATCAGACCAAAGGTGAAGTTAAAAACTGGTTCCCACTACTCTGGATATCGGTTCGTGCGCGGGGCTTACCAATGAACCCGATCCTACCGAAGAGTATCATGAATATATGTACATATACTCGCCAATTCGAATCTGGCCTGTTCATATAAAATTATTCTATAACAATATCATGATACCATGATGACTCAAATTAATTGAGATTATTTCATGAATTGGATACATAAACAAATTCCACGGTCGACTCGCTCAATTAAATCTTAATTGTATGTATATGTGTATGTAGAAATTCATGGCCCGTCAGTCCCACATAATTAAGAGTTCAGAACTGGTGTGAAAAAAAATGAAAAATGAAAAAAGGGACAGGAAAAAAAAATAATAAAGCGTGACAAAATCATTTCAAAAATCACAGGTAGAAGGTTTCTCACTCGTGTGAAAAATCCCTCGATAACTTGAAGCTTCTACTCTTCATCATCATCTGCTTCATCCTCCACACCTTCCTCCACAATCGCCTCGTCTCTCAGCTCCCTTTTTTGTTCTTCATGTTCTTCTCTTTCTCTCGTTTCTCAATGCGACCCCCCCCCCCCCCCCCCATGTTGTCCACAGCAGGAGTTTTTTTGCCCATACACCGGTGTGCACACACCCTTATCCTGGTGTATATATATAATGAAGACTGAAAACAGATAGGGATCTCGCGGCGTGCGGGAGCTCGAATATACTAGCCTCCAGGCTTTTTCTCATTGAGTCAGTCAGTCAGTTACTTAGCAACGGTGAGCGTGTCGACACGCTTCCCCCCTTAATTCCTCCCAATCATCACAACCATCATCATCATTATCATCATATTCACCTGCGTTGACTTGTCCACCGTTTCATTTTATCTGGATTCCCGCAACTATATTTTTCCTTAAGCTATCACGCCATCATCATTCGTATTTCGTTTCATTCACTACCGACTAACTCTATTTTGCAAACAGAAAAAAAAACGACAAATAAATCTCACACCTGTGAAATTGAGAATTTCATGGGCACTTTGCGGTGGGGACGAAAGCAAGGTGAAGAGATATATACACACATATATGCACCCCATCTTTATCGTTGTGGTTTACTGAGGGAATTGCAACATTTGACTGATAATTCATTGAACATAAGAAATCCACCACACACGAGATGCTTTGGTTATCAATTGTCATTATCGCTACCGCGATTCTTTGCCATGACAACCAGGTGATAGCACGTCATCATCGTTCTGGTAATTCGCACAAACCCGAAGGCGACTTTTCATTGTGGATTGACCGTCAGCAGATTAAAATGTTTAGCGGTGAGTAGTATTAATATCTGTATTGGAAAAAAAAATAGCCATTTTAACTTCATATTTATTTTTTCGCGGCTCGATTGTGTTGCTTTCCAATATTTCAGGTTTGGAGATGGAGATTTATGCTATCACTGAAGGCCGCGTACTGTCATATTTATTGGATCCGGAATTAGAGAGTAAACTTCCGATAATACCGAGTGAAGTGTCTTATGTAAATTTTACATGGAAGTCTGGTGTGAAAAAATATTACTACAATTTTTATCGATTAAAATCATCGAATGAATCGATATTGAAAACACCTTCTATAACAATTAAAACACGTGGACGTGTGCCGAAAAGACCGAAAGGTATAGAAGAAATTGTTCCCAGTTTACTTTATCATAATTGAATTTTATTTTGCATTTTTTTTCCGATTGAGAATAATACGATAATGTTGCTGTGTTAGAATTCAGCGTTATGCTGCCTTGTTCTGGCAACAGTTCGGGGATCGCACAATTCGGCATCGGCCTGATGATTGAGACGCGCAAGGGGAAACCTCTGAACGGGACTCCCCTTCGTCTCAACTTGAGGAAAGAATGCGCCGTGCGCGGTGAGTCCGTCAGTCGCACTCAAGATCACCACTTCTCCACTCACACATACAGTTCTGTATCACCAGTAATATCCATCACCAACAATTTGATTGCATGTATCATGAACTTCAAAATTTGATCGATGTATCATTAATTATTGAATATGAAACATATTCATACTCTAAAGATATATCTTTCTATATCGAATATCGATTATTTGCATGATTTTGTTTCCATATGAAATGTGAGGAAAGAAAAATTGTGAAGAGATGCTGAATAGTTATATCACACACCCAGTATTGATTGATTGTTTTAAAAAGAAAATTTTCTTATAATTTAACTGATAAATATTTTCCTCTTGTACTTTAAATCTTCAGAGCCAAATCCTGCACCATGTCCCGATGGTTATTTGGGACCGCCACATTGCAAAAAAGCTTTATGCTATCCAGTTTGTATGA
Organism: Zele albiditarsus; assembly: GCA_958496275.1. Taxonomy (NCBI): domain Eukaryota; kingdom Metazoa; phylum Arthropoda; class Insecta; order Hymenoptera; family Braconidae; genus Zele; species Zele albiditarsus. The sequence continues at coordinate 17,735,071 of OY292409.1, forward strand.
ATGGGGGTAATTGTACTGCGCCAGGCGTTTGTTCATGTCCACCGGGATTCCAAGGACCATATTGCGAAGGAGGTGAATATATCTGACACAATGTCGTTTTTTTTTTGTTTTTTCATGAGTATTTCCTAGGTTTATTAATTAAATTATTTCATACTGCTTGTAGTAATTCTTTACATATATAATACCTCGAATTCATTTTTTGTGCACTGCCAACACATTAACATAAAGCTATGATTCATACGACCTTTGATATTGCAATAGCAGTTTTACATCCTGCTTTAATGACATTGGTCAATGCTCGATAGAGAGGTGCCTGTTCGGCGCCATGGTCGATTCCCGTATCGTGATGCTCTTGCTCTTCATCCCGGAACTTTTTGATAGTCTCCATTAATTCTTCATTTATATTTTCATTCGAACTTTCCATTAAAGCCCTCAATTGATCATTATAATGTTCAACAATAACTGTCTCAACAGCAACTGTACATGCCATTGCCGCCTTGTCACCCAAGATTGCAGTACCAGCACCTAAGAGAAAACCAGCCACATTCCATATTGGTAACATAGCGGTCGGCCTTACCCGATACTTCTGTATCAATTCCTCAAATTTGGCCCGATGTTCTTTTTCTTGCTCCCACATGTGTTCAATCGTTGCACCCACAGACGTTTTTCCTAACAATGCATTTGAGCATTCATTACTTAATTTATTAGTAGTATTTCGTATATATAAGTGTACATACCTAACACCGCCATTTGTCCAGCATAAATTCTATCCGCACCCAATTCGCCAGCATGATTTACTCGTATTATTGAATCCAATAATTTCCCTGCTCTCCTATTGGTAGTTGCTGTGGATGTGGATGTGGAACTTACAAATCGTATTCCACTACGTCCCAGATGTTGCATCGTATCTCTGGATATGAATTTGTTATATGTTTAAATTGACCATCGTTCAATGATATTTTTCAGGGATTTGCACAGAGAAGTGTTTGAATGGTGGGAAATGCATACAGAAAGATACTTGTGAATGTCCTAAAGGTTATTTCGGTCTACATTGTGAATTTTGTAAGTTAAAAATATGTTGGAAGAACGCAAATAGTCAATGTTTTTGATCCGTCATTAAAGTTCTTCTTTTTTTTTTCTCTCTATGCAGCGAAGTGTGTTATTCCATGTTTGAATGGTGGTAAATGTAAAGGCAACAATATATGCCGATGTCCCACTGGCTTCAAAGGTGATCATTGTGAAATTGGTAGGAGATCGCCGCAACGATCAGCGTGCACAAGAGCATGCAGGAACGGAACATGTCAACCTGACAACACATGTCTCTGTGATTCCGGATGGTTTGGGAAATTATGCAATAAAAATAAACCGTGGGCTTGAGGTGTTATTCTCAAAGCAATTTTCTTCAGAGAATCCAGTATTTTTGTACCATCAGTTCTTATGACGCACGTATATACAGATAATATTCGGGTTGACAATGGCATATGCATAATCATTTGTAGCATACATATAGATTGGAGTGATGCTAAAAAAATTTGTATTGTTTTGTTTCAACTATTTTCAACTTTAACGTTGATTTCTCTCACTTAATTCATACCTATTTTCCAAAAAATATGTATGATTGCGGGAATCTTTCTCCTATCGCGTTACAAACGATTCGTTATGAACTAACGTTAAAATTGCGAACAAAAAAGGACAAAAAAATTCGTTTTGGAGCCACCACAAACATATTAACTTTTATTATTGACGAATATATATACATTAAGGTGATCCAGAACCTAAAATTCTTACTCAAATCTCACCCCTTTGTATTTCCAGCGTTCACGGACCAAAAATTGTATACCAAATTCGAACAAGGTACTTTTTTGTATATAGATATGTATTCTTTCTCAAACATAATAGTACATTCCTCCGAATTATGAATGAACCAAATCTATAAAGTATATCACATTGATCATAGAAACTGAGGACACAATTCAAGTACTCATTAGATTTAATCATTGAATATTGTTCAGAGGTGTTTTAATTTATCAAAAATAATATCGAAAAACATTATCCAATCAAAAATAAGAAAAAAATCTCCTGCGAGTCGTTATATTCTATGAAAATTCATATGACATCATGTTTGATGAGCACTAGAAATCGATATTCAATTTCTATTATTAATAATATATTCTCTCGATTTTATACATCTTCAATGTAGTGCAATATACTATTATACATGTAAAAAAGTATACCTTTTGTAAACGTTATATACAAAGAATGGTAATTTTATCAATTTCAAGTATAATTCGCGTTTGATACATTTCATTCTTTTTAATAATGCTTCTTTGTTTTTCAAAGAATTTTCGATGCAGATTTTCAATTCAGAGATTCACTATTTCTGAATATTATCCTATTTGGCCCTGATTTCTCATTCATTCTTTTTTTTTTTTTCATTTATAATTACCGTGAGATCATTAAAGGAGGTGAGATCTGAAAATGTAGAGAAATATTGGTTTTTCGCCTGACTGCAATTAATGTCGATTAAAAATAGAAGTGAATTGTATTAATGGTAGTGTTTCAGTTTGATGCAGTTGCCATTAGAAGTAAAAACATTTCAACTATGCATTCGTGATGTTATCCTGATTCAAATGTGATATGTAAAGATACTTGACACCATTATTACTACAATTAGGATAAAAGTAATTGATAATAATCATGTTTTCATATTGTTTAATGAATTTAATCGTGTGATATTAATAAAAAAATATTTTTGTCATGTATATGCAATGATTATATGATTAAATATATTGTTGGAATATTCATTACAATATATACAAATAATGTATGTGACAAATTTGTATATCAATGCTTACCCCTCACAATTCGAAATAAAATGTTATTATTCGAATAAATTACGTGTCCACACACGAGATTGATCTAGAACGTTCTCAAACCCCGATCAAAACATAGAGGTGAGAAAAAAATTGGGATATCATGAATTGAAGTTTGTAGATTAGGTTAGAATTCGGTGAATTATGAACTGAAGTTTTGTGATAAAGTAAATATATAAGTGAAATTGGTATAATGGCTATATCCAATATATTGTGAGTCACGTGTCTGTATAGCCAATGAAAATGTAGTTGATGATGACGCCATGACGCGCGTACCCTAGCCATGTCTCGACCAATCAGATTATTCCAGGCCCGTATACATGTATATGGTTGTTCGTGTTTGCGTGGTAGCTGGTATAATTCTGCGCTATTACATGGAAATTTGGTGAGTTCAAGGTTATAATTCACATGAAAATAACAATTAATATGCAATAATTGCGAAAAATTATTTGTGAAATACAATAATAAACGTAGACATAAGAATTTCATATTGTCTCCACGCAGTTCAACGCGCAGACTCGCTCAAAATGGCGGACGGTGAGAAGTCGCGTTTGTTGTGGTGGAGATGGAGGCCCGCGTAATCGATCGATACCGTAGCTGCTGCTTTGGTTGTCGTTGTTGGCTGAAACAGAGGGCCATGGTGTCCATGGTGTCTGTTGTGCGCGTTGTGACAAGACACGAGACTAAACCGAGTTATTTTCCGCGATAAATACGCATTCAATTATTGCGCTATTAATCGCGGCTATTGTGATGTTAACTTGGTTACGTGCCGGGAACAATGTTTAAGACGCGACGAACGTATAGGGCGTGGTGAGAGACGAGCGTGTTGCCGCTCTCGCCGCAACGACGGCCTCTCCGCAGACGCAAACCCCCTGAGTCCTGATCGGTGTGACCACTCACGGACCACACAAGGTGCGTACGCAACTCCCGATTTACACTGGGCCTGCTCCATGGCACCGGCGGCTTCCTCGGTCATGAGCTTTACGGCCCCCGCGATGGATCTCTTTTGCGTGTGCCCTGCGCATTTTCATTGTGCCCCCCTTTCTTCGAATAAACGCGCCGTTCACTTCATATTCGTGCGCGCGATCCGAGGATGCATCTTTCAATCGCCAATAACACCCGACGCCAACCACCGTCGTATCCAACCCACTCAATAGTAACATTCATCATCAACATCATCAACCAAAGATTACGCCAGATACCTGTCAACGTCTGCCCTTCATTCTTATTCTCCAATTCAGGCACATTTTTTTTCCCGCGTCTTTCACTTGACGTGGGACTTGGCATCAATTATTGTTATATCACCTTTCTATGTGATATGAAAATAATCATGAGTAGTTGAAATGAAACCAGCCGTCTCTAGTTCCCCTCGTCCACACACAACTTTTAAAAAGAAGCCAACCCCACCGATTTACTTCTCACACCCTTCTTGGATGGACGAAATATTTTCAGCCTGTCTCGTCCCCTTATTCCTCCCTCGTGTTGGTTCGTTGACCTCATTTTTCCCTGTGTCATTACGAACACAGGGTAGCTTTTCGTCACTGTTCTTATTCAATGACACCATAGTCTTCATTCCAATATCAAATGACAATTGTCGATATCAGATAATTCTATATATAATGCTGAGCCAATGTTTTGCATAGTGAGGAAATAATTATATATTATAGAGATCGATATTGTCGAGAGTTAGTGTTAATAAAACGAAGAAAAAAAAAAAAATTAATGCACCCTCTAAATCAACATTGGAGAATACGGAGAGAATGTGTGGAAGGAGGTCCGGTGTACATTTTTTACATTTTTACTATACACGTAACATATGTCAGGGAACTCCTATAGGCAATGACTCAGGGAGACTCTTAGATATCATGGTTGTGCTAACATGAATTTGTGCTCCAAACAATTTTCCAGTTGAGAATATCATGCATTTATTTAATCGATTTCTATACTCAATATTGTATTCATTTGTCAATTTTTTAATTACAGGACAAGGTGATGTAAAATTTCCAAACTTTAATGCTGCTTCAAAGTTTGGCGGGGGCGCATTGCAATTATCTGTAGAAAAAAGAACACGTCAACGCTTAATAAGAATTGGTTAAAAGGGAAAACAAAAAAATGGTATCATTGCCGAGTACAGAATCCGGCACCATGGACAGGATGGATCGACTTTCCGATGATGATGACGATGAGCCAAGTAGCGGATCTGAAGCTTATGAAGATGGCGATCTCTTATCAGCGGCTATGGATGATGACGTGACGGCCCAGCTCGCCGCTGCAGGTTGGCAAATCAAATGCGCTAATGGTGATTTCCATTTTTTTGCTTTTTCACCTTTTGATTTTGATATTGGTTTTTTTTTCTCGTCATTAAATTCCATATCCATCTGCAATGATAATATTGGAATTCAATAATTTAATATTTTCTATAAACTTACAAGAGTTTTAATTTCCATTCACCAAATATAAAAGTCAATTTTAAATTGAAAAATATTAATATCTCTTCCACTGAATTTAGTAATTTCTCGGAGGAAAAAAATATTTATTGTCTGTTTAAAATACTTTATTTGAGTTTTGGTTCATGACAAAGCACAATACTTTTGTTTGAAGTATAGTAAGTACCGAAAATCAAATGGATGTGTCCACGAGATATTAGTTCGAAGGGCAAAAAAATCAAAAAAATTGCGAAGTGCGAAACGGCATTCAAAAAGAAGAAACAGAAAAAAAAAGTATGGTCGAGCCAATTTCTATTTGTGTGCATTTTTCTTTGTTTGCTAATTTCATTTATTAATAGATTGCTAATTATCATGTTTGAGAAATGATTTCATCACTAGTTGATGATTCTGTTTTGTTTTAACCATCTTCGATGTACAAATCATTTTTTTCGTTCAATTATCGTAGATTAGTGACGTAAAACATTTATTAGATTGTATAATAAAAAAATACGAATATTATCTCAATATTGTTCTTCATGAGCCTGAATAATTTTATGTTTATCCAAGACAAAAAAACGAAATTGTTTCGTATTATTTCAATAGTACGTTTTTGCAAGAATGGTTATTTTCGTAATATAATTGAGTGGTCTACATAGACGCGTGCACGTCCAGCATCATCGTTGCTTATGCTTTTACTTTTTTTTTTTATTTTCAATACTTTTTCGAAATTATCAGTGTGAAAAATCTTTTTTTTTTCTCCTTTCATCGTGCGTTATCAATAATTATCTTTATGAATTTTAATGATCAACTTATTCAGGACCAATTGGTGTAGCCGCAGCTGCTGCTATTGTATCAGCCAAAAAACGGAAGCGTCCACACAGTTTTGAGACCAATCCGAGTATCAGAAAGCGACAGCAAAATAGATTATTAAGAAAACTGAGGGTAAGTTGATTTAGTTCGATTATTGTTTCGTTAATCACGAAGACAAACATCGACACTTACCTCGCTATTTTCTCTGTTTAGCAAACGATCGATGAGTTCGCAACACGAGTTGGTCAACAAGCTATAGTTTTAGTAGCCACGCCTGGCAAACCCAATAGCAGTTATAAAGTATTTGGCGCAAAGCCGCTAGAGGATGTAGTTAAAAATTTACGGACAATGATAATGGAAGAATTGGAGAGTGCATTGGCCCAACAAGCACCACCACCCGTTCAAGATGACCCATCGTTGTATGAATTACCACCACTAATAATTGATGGTATTCCAACGCCTGTTGAAAAAATGACACAAGCACAACTCAGAGCGTTCATCCCATTAATGTTGAAATATTCAACTGGTAGAGGTAAACCTGGATGGGGTAGAGAAAGTACACGACCTCCTTGGTGGCCAAAAGAATTACCATGGGCTAATGTTCGTATGGATGCACGTTCAGAAGACGAAAAACAGAAGGTTTATATATTTCAGAATCAATTGTAATAAGAAAGCAAAGAATAATTTTGTCTAGTTCAAAATTTTATCAACACGGTTCTTTTGCACTCTCTAGATCTCTTGGACGCACGCGCTGAGACAAATTGTCATAAATTGTTATAAATTTCATGGAAGAGAGGACCTGTTGCCGGCATTTAATGAAGATGATGACAAAACAAATGTTCTAATTCAACAACCAACACCACACTCATCATCCAGTCAAGGCCAGAGTGGACAATCGCAACAGCAACAGACGGTGGGAGTTGTTCGATTGAGCACCACGGGTTCATCTAAGGGAAACTCATCGCCACCACAGATAATAGCGGCGTCGCCAACAACTCTTGCCACTGCCACTCAGGTGCTAGTTGGCCAGAGGGCTGATGCAATGCTAGATTAAAAATTTATTGGGGCAACACTAATTATTATTCATTGATTCATATTTTTCGGCATTTCATTTTAATTGATGTTGCCCCGCTTTATTTGAAGGCATTACTGTTTTATGCGTTGGTTTTGGTGTTTAGTTTCCCTTTTTTGAGTTTTATTTCCTATTTTATTGTTGTTGTTTTTTTTTTCTTTTCTCTCTATGTTTCCTATTTTTATGTTTATCATTTCACTAGATGTAGGATTTTGATACATTATATTCAACAATGATTTACTAACATCAGTGTCTTTTATTTCTTTTTTTCGGTAGATGACTCAATATCCAACGACGGTACTACAAACAATAACAAATCCTGATGGGACGGTTTCAATTATTCAGGTTGATCCAAGTAATCCCATTATAACGTTGCCAGATGGTACCACTGCACAAGTTCAAGGTGTTGCAACTGTGAGTATTATTCATTATTCGGAATTCAATTACATAAATGCTCGAATATATTTAATTAATAACATTGAAAATTATTTGTTTTCTCAATGTCAATATGCAGATTCATACGAGTCAGGGCGATGTTCAGACACTAGCTGAAGTGACTGGTGCTGATGGCAGCGTTGCAGTGGACTTGAATAGCGTGACTGAAGCCACGTTGGGTCAAGACGGCCAAATAATTCTCACAGGCGAAGATGGACACGGTAAAACAGTTTTCTATAGGCTCTGCACCGTCGCCGGCCAGGAACTACTCGAGCAGTGATTTATTTTTATTTTTTTTTCTCGTTTCACTTTGGAAAAAAAAAAAAAAAAAAACGAACGAACGCAAAAAAATGGCATAGAGATACCATAATTATTTCGCATGCTGCTTGCGGCGCGGTCCTATTGTTTTTTCTTTTTCTTCATTTTTAGAACTATTTTCAAATCGTGCGTGATTGCTTCGTACTACGAAGTACAATTTTTTTTCTGTACTTTATTACTTTTTTTGGTAGTCAAATGATGTCTTTTTTTTTTTTTTTTTTTTTTTATATATATTGTATATACTGCAACATGATGTGGAGCCTTAGATATAAAATTTGGTTTTTATTTCATATTTAAGAGTCCATTATCTAATTGATATCCACAAGCCATAACTTAAAATGTGAGAAAGAAAAAAAATGAAGAAAATGGAATAAATCCGATATATAAGAATTGAGTGGATTTGCAAAATAATTCTGAATACAACTGAGGCTATATAATTAGATAAGAGGAAAAAATGACATTGGCTTCCTTTCGGGACCAGATGGTTTGTTTCATGTCTTCAGACATATTTGTAAAATAAATAATGAACGAAGTGATAATTAAATTCTCGAGTGTAGAAGAACCATATAGCTTTGAATCTCGCGGAGAAAGTTGACGAGAGAAAAAAATTGGAGAAATTGCGGACGAGAATATAGCATTTATAAGATGTGTATATGCTTGTACATATATTAAATAAATATTAATAAAATACATATATACTATGTGCGTGAAACTCGTAGCAATACAAAATGTTACTTGGTTTTGCGATTGGGTATTGCCCACGACATACATGTAACTTTGACGATGAAAAAAATTGGAATTGAATTTTTTTCACCATAAAGTACAAGTGAATAGATGGGCTGTGGATCGATAGATGGATTCTTAAACAAACAAAAAAACGAGAAAAACTTAACCTTACTTTTATCTAAAAAAAAATATAACGATGGAAGAAAGGTTATTTTCATGACGATCACAATTTGATGGTCCTCTATTCTCTTTGATTAAAGAAAACAGAAACAATAGCGTAATTATTATTTACAATCATTATTTAAGACGATCCAAATAAAACGGCTGTACATAGATTATTCCATGTTGAAGTTTTTTTTCTTTTGTATTCAGACACGCATTCAATTTAATATTTTTTGTTTGTTCTTGTCATTTTTTCTTCTTGCGTGTGTGTCTTTGTCGTAGCATAAAGGATCCATTTTCATTCATTCGTGAGCAAAATTACATCGAACCATAATAAAAAGTACCAAAGAGTACTATAGGACACATTAATATTTATTTTCTTCTTTTCTACTTTAACCATGAACACATAACAGAAAGGAGGGAAGAAACCCTATGGTATTTGATGCATTGCGTTTTCTCTCCTACAGTTTTCGTCAAGAAAAAGATTGTTAAATTACGACAATAGATTTATTCACCAATTGTTTGTACCCATGGTTATATTATTTAAGTTTAATTATCATTTTTGAAAGTTAACGCATTCATTATTTTCGCTTATTGTTACCTCATTAATTTTTCCTTATTGTACATAAACACACACACATATATATATTTTTTTTCATCGGGAAATAGAGATTTGTTTTAAAAGTGTTAAATTGTCAATTTGAAATAATGAATTTATAATTTCTGTGTGTAGCCAAATCACCAATTATGATTTTGTTCACGCATGTAATACAATTATATGGTAGTTATCATAATAATACTGTTGAAAAAACACCTCGGTCGCAGGAGAGGAAAGAAAAAGAACAACGTCGACGCTAATTTCGGTGTTTCAGGCTATCCAGTATCAGTCTCTGGTGTAATCACTGTACCGGTATCAGCCAGTATGTATCAAACAATGGTGGCGAATATTCAGAGCGATGGCACAATGCAAGTTGTTACACCAATGGTGCAAGTACCAAAGGTTGAGCCCGGTAATGGTGAAACAAGCATTGAAGCTGTAACGATTCAAGGTCATCCAACAATGACAATGATCAATGCAAATGGAGAGCACCAAGTATTGCAAGTGATATCATTAAAAGATGCCAGTGTCCTGACTAAAGCAATGCAGGGTGAAATCGTGAAAGATGAAGATAGTCAACAACAACAAACCGTATCTAGTCCCGAATAATCCAATTGTGTAGATCAAACTTTTACTTTTACACTCTCATGTCCACAATATATTTAAGTCAAATGGAAATTCCGTTATGACTTTTTCGTTTGTGATTGAAATATGTAAATATAAATTATTTACCGATTGAGAGTGAATAGAGTGGGCGTGATCTACACATAAAATTTATTCATGTGTTTAATAAAGCACAAACCGAAACAAACAAAAAACAGATATATTATATATATAAATTATTATTAAATGATAAAATGATTGTCCGCCGAGTGTGTATGTTATTGAGAATGTGCGGTGTAGATTTCTTCTGATGATATTATATAACGATCGAGAATGTATCCATGTCTTTTAGTGATCTAAGAATTGAGAAGTATGAATGTGTTTGACACATTTGAATTTTTGAATTCAGTTTTGCAATTAGATACATACAATAATTTCGTTTTTGTTTGGAAAATTCTTTTTAGTAACGATTGCGATTGTCTGCATCGGAATTATTGAAATGTTCACTTATGGAAAAGAAGAAATAGTCTCAACTTAATGAGGGAACGTTTTGAGACTACTACATGAACGAGTGTACATGGGCGGAGTATGTTTAACATGTCCCCCGATTATCAGATATTTTCACCTGAAAACCGTTCATCAATCTAGTCACAACTGAGTAAGGTCCACCAGGAAATAGATAAAAAAAATTATTATTAACATCGTGTGGGAAGAAAATGATGTGATTAACAATCGCGTGGATTGCACCGATTGATGTAATGAAAGTTACCGTGAGTCTTCGTTTCCGCAATTTTACAAATTAAATATTGCGTTTAAATGATAATAATTGGAAACAGAATCTCCTTTTCGTTTAGTCTTTAAACTCGTTTCTCAGATTCCAGAGTATCCTGATCAATTGCTGGGAATATGTGGCAATTTATTATAGATGTTACTCTGGAAACGTGAGAAGAGTACTAGATAAAGAGTAGGAATATCTACGATATATATTTGTTTTATTTATTATATTATTATTACTAATTTATAATGATCGATAGAATAAGAATAAACTCCAAGTTTAAGTAGTGAATAATAGAATGAAATGCTAGAAAGTAAACAAAAATACCGATATGTATGTTAACAGATTTTAGTCAGATCTGTAGGATGAAAAAAAAAGAGGTAACTCAATATTGGTGAATATTCCATAATCTGTTTTATAGCACCGATAGGAAGACTAAGCATTTCTGACGGGTACAAATAGGCTAAGGGTATAACGATTTTTCTTTCTACTTTAGTTACGTATATAAACCAAAAAAGAGCTCGTAAACTAAATAACTCGTTACTTTATTCAGAATATTGCGTGATGTTAATTCCATAGTTTCGAATTTGGGTGAATATGAAACGATTTATAATTCGTTACTGTGTTGTATCACTTCGAATCTAACAGTGTTATTTTAATTTGAGGAATCATAAAATCATTCATCAATTGATGCGCGTTGATAGATAGATTTGGACCCTTCGGGCCCAATACAGTCTATCACCATCATAAATAGAAATAACCTCAGCTGAAAGGAACAAAAATATGAGAAAAAATTTTTCAATATAAGATTTTAATTTTGTGCAATTTTGTTTTACTATATAGAAATGTAATATCATAGATTTTGACCGTGCATCTATTAAACATAACTGATGCAATTACTTCAATAAGAGGAGAATTAGTATTTAGATATTAAGAAATAAAGTTTGGGTGGGTATTCATACGTTTAATTAATTTATTGCTATCGATAGAGAATTAAGTGATCTGTACATTTTTCGATGAAAAACTAACTCAATCGTTTTTTTCCCTCATTTTTCCACCAACTTCTGCTGGAAAATCACACCCTGTATCATTCACTAACAAACATCTCATGTGAGAAAGCATAATTATGTGTATATGGCTATAACTATGTAATCTTGTATTGTAATTTGTAAATATCTCGAGTGTTTTTCCCCCTATTTTTTGTTTCTGTTAGTTTTCATGTAAAGAAAGAAATTAAATCACTTCAATATCTTAGACATAATATAAGGAACCAATGAAACAAAAAAAAAAGATTAAAAGAATAATATATGCATAAAATCGTCCATTTCATCATTTAATGACCGATGAACAATTATTCAGCAGGTATAATGGAATTTTTTTAATTTAATACGGTTTCTTCCAATAGAATTAGAAATTCTTCCAACACTTTATTAAAATTCATGTTACTGACTTTATGATAGGATTATTACATTCAGTTTTCAATCACACAGAACTAGTTCGCAATGATCAGTATGGTATGCATCTATCAATTAAGACTAAGTTTTTTTTTTAATTTTAATGCATCTTTTTTTTGGATTGCACTTAATGAATGTCATATACGTTTTGAAGAGCCAGTTCAGGTTTATCATAACCCAACTCTTCTGGAGTCTCGATACCTAATTCTTCTAGAGTTGGCTTAATTTCTTGGACGACATAGGGCCAAATAACTTTGGAATCATTACCACCTTTGTATTTCACGACTTCCAGAAATCTTACTGCCAAAGCATAATCATTCAATCGGCGGCAGGCCCTCATTGCTGCACAGATGATCCTCGGCTCTGGCACAAGATCCATGCCTGTAATCAACATAAATGAAAAATTTAACAAATTCAACCAAAATGTATATGCCAAACATATTGTTTCTTGTGGTATATTCGCAACATTCTCACGGAAATTTAATGGAATGCAACGTTGAAATAGGTTATGATAATGGTAAATGTATTGCTTACCAGCCAAATCATTCATGGCTTTTCGGATTTCCCAATGATCAATGTCTGGTCTATTGAAGTAGGCTTCCAATCTATCATCAAATTGCTCCTCTGTTTCTTGAACCTCATGACGAGCTCTGGTTATTTGGAAAGCTGAAATCGTTCTTGGTACAATTACGCCGCGAGCGGCTGATCCAACACGTCCTGCCACAAGACGCAACATTTCCCTATCAACTTTATTCGATATTATTTTCAATTAATTATTTAATCAAGTTGACTTCGAGTTCTATCTGATGACGAACCACGAATTGTAGGATGTACTGTTGTTGCGTAAAAGACAAGATGGAGGAAAACGAATGTGATAGTGAGGGGAAATGACGGTTATTTATGGCTTTGTCGAGCCGAAGTCAATTCACCGTCATTTGTCTGAAAAAACTTGAAGAGGCAAGTATTCGCCGTTAATTTTTGGAATATTGTTCTGCGAAACGTATTTGTGCAACGATGAGTAACCGACTGATGATCGAATAGTGCTGAACTAGTTTGCTAATGAAAAAGAAATGACGCGGAATCTTCCACTGCTGCCAATTCGAAGTCGAATAGATATCTGAAAATATTTTGTGCGCTCGCGCGTCGACTTCGTCAACGACCAACAACGACGAGGTCATAGACCAGGCTAGACCAGGCCACACAGATGAGGATACATTATTATTATTTGCCAGTGAACGGAGTGAGATAGTAGAACACGGTATGATTATCGGTGTTATTGGTGAAAGACAAACTGGTCGCCTTTTTGAATTATGCCACGACATTCGAGAATTAGTTGTTTCTGTTGATATGATTCATCATTAATTGGGATATACTTATTCATCAACTCTCATCAGGGAGAAGTTAACTAGTGTCATTGCCACACAATATATATATATATATATATATATACTATAATATATGGAACTACATTATCTTACCTGCTGGACAATATGTTCATTGACATGTGCATTAATTATTAAAAAAGTAAATGGTAAGATAAATTCTCGATATCACAATATTGCTAATTCAATGAATTGTATCTAATATTTCTAAATTCGTTCGCAGAATCAACCATCTAACAATAAAGTGCAACCTACATGCAATTATCGAAGTATTGTCTCAATGTTCCAATAACGGGAGAGAAAAGCGCAATTTCAATAATATATATCAATATGGATAACTGGATGTAATGATACATTCAGCTTTTGTGTATATTACGTTGATAGCAAATGAATGAGATACAGAATGGCGACGTACACGAAAAATAAGTTGGATGTAAGTGTGGTGAAAGAAAGACAGACAGCAGATTCGCGAGGAATGAATGATGTTTTATCATCGCAAATGAAGAATAATGTCATGACACACAATAGTATCAATGAAATTACTGAACAAATACAACATAAGAATGATAATAAAATTTCTGATGTTGATGACAACAGTGCGATTGAAAGAAATGAAGTAAGCGAAAATTTATTGGTAGAAAAGTTGCATGCTGAAATGGTGGATGGAGTAATGAAAGACACTGAATATAGAGAAGATAGAAATGAAAATTCAGATATAACACCACGAGTACTTATCGACCAGTCTAAAAATAATAATTACCAACCTAAAGCTGAATCAATAGTTGGTGAACCGGTGGTGGGAAAGAGGAAACGTAGACTATCTAGGTAAATATTGCAACATTTATATGATTCAGAAATATTACTTTTAATTAATGATGTATTCATTCTCATTTACAGCGATGTAAATAAAGAAAAAACTTCGTCATATGAAAATAGCGAGAGTACAACACGAAAAAAACATAAAAACACAAACGACAGTTACTGCTGGCGATGTCACAAAGACATAGTGGAAGCTAATTGCAGCGCTTGTCTACGTTCATGGCATCGGAAATGTATGGGTGGCACACCGCCAACCTCCACAAATGACAATTGGATATGTGGCGAGTGCGCGAGTATATTGCAAGCGGAAAATGCTACAACACGTTCGCCTACCATGGCACATGTCACGGTCGATCATCTCTGTATGGTGCTCAAATATGTCATTGAACGTATGCGACATTTCCCGGGGGTAAACAATTATTTGTTATTCAATGAATAGCCTTACATGAATGGATTAGATAATGAATTGAATACGTACAAATAGGCGGAACCGTTTTGGACGGCAGTCGATCTCGAAGAAGTCCCAAATTATTTAGACTATGTGGTGAAACCTATGGACTTGGCTCTACTGGAATCCAACGTTAACGCAAGATTATATGGTAGCACAGATGCATTTATGGCTGATGCCAAATGGATCCAACACAATTGTATTGTATTTAATACATGTAGGTACATTTTGCCAGTATATTTCGATAGTTTTATGTCTAACAATAATACTAATTATGATGTTAATAAGTTTGTCTCTATATCGTAAGGCGGTGGCGTATATGCAGATACGTCAAAGTTAACCAATGCGGCAAAGCAAATGATAAAAATTGCTCGGCAGGAGTTATCTGAGATAGAGGCGTGCCCAGATTGTTATGCACGGGGTCGCAACTTGCCACGACCACATGCCTCATGGTTTATTGAAGCATGTCGTCAACCACATCCACTTATATGGGCCAAATTGAAGGGGTTCCCCTTTTGGCCGGCAAAGGCTCTGCCAAGAATAAATGGACAGGGCCACGTGGATGTGAGATTTTTCGGTGAACACGATCGTGCCTGGGTATCACCGAAAGATATTTATCTTTATTCACGTGACCCACCGACGCCATTGCCCCGTAAAAAAAAACAAGACATGATTGAATGTATGAGGGAAATTACACAGCACTGCCAGAAATTAGAAATGATATTTGGCCCATTTCAATTTGCACCACCGCGAATTCAATATAATCCGCATGATCCTATGCAAATAAAATTGATTTTCCCCGAGTACAATCCAGATACTCCGTATGATGCGAAGAGAGCATTTCATCGCGAGAGCAGAACGTCATCCCCGTCGAGAAAGCCATCAACACCGATGAAGAATTCGTCGCCATTAACACATGATGAATTCATTAGGAACAGGTCGGGCACAAAAGAGTTTGAAAGCACTACGGAACTAGAAAACGATCTCTGCGAGTCTCAAAATAACAATAAGAATCATTCGAAAGAAATTCGTGAATATTTAGAACAAAAGCATCGTCTTAAAAAACCGGCAACTGTAAGGCTTCAAGATGATCAAATCAACACATCAGATTCATCAATAATGATTGAATCAACCGTGAATTCAGTTTTAACAACCACTCCGAAAAATTCTACCATCCGAAGACCATTGTCGAAAAAAGGCACTGAGACTGCCAAAAAAAACCCAGTGTATACGGAATCAACGAGTCCAATGTTACGGAAAATGTCTCTAAAGAATCGTCAAAATCATGTTCGAAAAGTTAATGCAACTTCGACACCCTTGCTTACACCTAGTGCTACTCGCAAGATCACAAAACCTAATATTATCAGGATATACAAACCCAAGACGAGGACTGTAGATAAATTAGATGCTGAGAAGCATAGAATAAATAAAGAGAAATCACCGATGAAATCGATGAGTTTAGGGGATACACAGGACATTGAATTCGAAGCCGAAGAAACCTCTTCATTGGTCAATATAAGTACTTCTCAACAGTCTGTTGAGTCTATCGAGGACAGTCCAACCCGACTCGCCAATTCGTCTGACGATCCACTCAATCAAAATATTATCACTCCTCACACTCAAAGTAAATCGAAAGAGCCGATCAATCCCCAAGAACCGTCACTGAGTGGCAAAAGGCAGAGTAAGGCGAGGAAATCATTTCCCAATAAACCACCACCAGCGCCAAATCGCATTCCGATAAAACCAGTAATGGATTCCGCAGACACAAAAATTGGTGTTCAAACAACGTTAAATGGTTGTGATTCAAGCTATCAACTACCACCGCCTGAAGCGGGTCCACTATGTGCTCAATTGAATCGTGGTGCTAATAAACTGGCTGTGGAAATGGCGCGATTGATTGAAGAAGCAGTACAAGAAGTTGCCCAATCGAAAATGAATGATTTCGGTAATGTTGTTGATGCTCATGAAGCTACGGTGTATTCACTGAGATTACAAATGGAACGCATGAGGTGGCAACATCAACAACAACTCGCTGAATTGAAACATAACACAGGTAAAAGCATAATATTTTAATAGTAGGAGGTAAACAAATAATAGTTTCTTCAACGACACTAAATTGCTTGTTCGTAGATCAAACATTGAGAGAGATGCGTGCGAGTTTGGAAGTGGAGCGATTGCGTGCGATTGAGGAAATTCGTAAAGAAGCTGAAGAGGAAAGGATAAAATCTATTGAAGAAACGAAATCGAAGCAATGGTGCTCATTCTGTGGACGTGAAGCACTTTATTATTGCTGTTGGAATACGGCCTATTGTAATCACGCTTGTCAACAAATGCATTGGCAGATACATATGCGAAAATGTACGCAAAAGCCTACAACCGTCAATTCCACATCACAAGATTCACAGGAAGCAAGTAGTGCACATCAATCACAAAAGCAAGTCGAAAATCAACCACCACAGGCAATGCCGACGTTGGTTATAAGTGCTCAACACGGATCGTCAAACGTTCGCGGAGCTTAGGATCAATGTCAGGTTGATAATAAAAAGTTTGTGTCAATTGTAAAGCTGCAATAATATTTGTATACTATTTTGGATGTCAATTTTTTCCCACATCAGAAAAAATTTTAAATTATAGCACTAATTTTTTTCACAAAAATAAACATTCAGTATTTTCAAACAGGAGAAATTCATTGTTCCGATTGAATGCTGATATGATTGAATTTCAGTATGAGGAAGTGTTAATCTTATATTAGTTTACTGTCCATGGAAACGAAAAACGAACTAGTGTCTAATTGTATATAATCTTACTTTTTGTTAATTCCTGTTTGAGGAAGAAGACCCTAATTTTCTTCACGAAAATAAACATTAAGCATTTCTAAACCGAACAACTGGGAGTAATTTTCTTTTCATTAACCAATTGAATTTATTTTAGCGTAAAAAATGATTCATGATCTAATTGTATGTAATTTTAAAAATTTTTTATTTACTCTGGTAAATACATTATTTGGCCTTTTTGCTCTTGATTTTACGCATGTAGAACTCGAGTTCCTTCCCCTCGAGAATGTAACCGTCAGCGCGACCACATTGTCCAGGCCTGCTTGATACACACGCGAGCACACGCCCAGTAGCAAATTGTTCTTCTAATGCTGGTTCAACTTTAGCGAGACGTTGTCTTGCCTTGTATTTCGCTTCGGTCTTCTTTGAGCGCTTTTTATTCAGAATTTCTTCTTCTGCTTCCGCCTGCAAAAAATACTCGTACATGAATAATAGGTTCTTTTCACAAATATTTTCATCTTTCATATCATAAATCCATGTACTTACCAATTTTGCGCCACGTTTGCGACCCAAAGGAAGGATGTAATGGCTCTCATACCACTGTCGGAACGGAGTAGCATCAATTGTCACGATTGCATTTTTTACCAATGTCTTGGTACGCACAAGTTCATTGTTTGATGCATTGTATACAACATCAATAACACGGGTTTTTCGTGCTGTGCCTTCTGAACCCCATGCAAAATTTCCAGTGTCTAAACGGAGCGCCCTGTATTTTTTATTTCCTCCACGGGTGCGCACCTTTAACATCAATGAATCCACTAGATTAGTTCATGTCAATGCCTCGATATGATTTACTTATTATTATTATTTTTAGCTTCAGTACGCTGTGGGAATTTGTCACCATGGCATTCAGAGTAGGTAAGATTATCATCATTTCAATTAAACAGTTTTTCTCCTCGCAAAAATTCTAATTGCTCTACGTGTAATGTTTGATAACTCACCGTGTGAATTCTCTGAGGTCCAAGTTTAGTGTTGGCGGCCGGACGACCTAACTCAAACTTCCTCTTCTTTCTCAGAGGTTTCCTCTTGCCTCCTGTGGCACGTCTTTTATGCCAATGATCGCGCGAAATACCTGGAACAGAAATAATGGCGTTTAATAAAAATGCACCTAGCAATTTAGATGAAACAAATTCGTCACGTCGTTTGTTTGAAAAAATGTTTGCAATTGATATTTGAACGGCTGATGAACCATACGAATAATGATCACGCCAGACACCCTAACCCATTACAAATATAAACAATTTATTTCCACTGTCATTCCACGGACAATCGAATATAATATAAAAACATTTTCGTGGAATATACGTTTCTAAACATGTTGCATGCTATCGTTTGGTCTGATATAAAAGTAATAATGTCGATGTATTCTGATAAAAACGAAGCGCCGAAAAATATGTCACACTCACCCATGGTGCGGTTACGACCAAAAAGAACAGGAACTGTTGTAATACTACAGACGATCAACTGTGACTTCCGGAGTGGGGCCTATAAACTGTCCAACTCTGTCAATGGTGGCAGCACAATTGTCGGCTCGGACAAAGCGCTAACTTTCAAATCGATTTATTCCAGCTGATTTTAAACATATATTTTCTCTAAGTTCTTCCATCACGTATTGATAAAGTAATAATTCCTACACCTCTAATAGTTATGTTACAGTTCAATATACTATGAACATATTATCAGTAAAATATCGCGCAAAAATAATTAAATAGTGTAGGACTTATAGTGTATCCATATACGAAATGAATTAGCTTGGCACGAATCGAGTCGGTTGGTTCGTTTTTAAAATATGATGATCGTGAGCTGAAACAATGTAGTTCTCACCAAAAATCCGATCAATAGATACTTATCCCTATGGTAAGCAATTATCGAACTTTGGAGTAGTACCAATACCTTAATACACGGCAACGCCAAGAATGCCATCATTGCCATATTAAAACAAATATCATACTGTCATTACCGAGTAATGGCAAAACAGATCGAAAAATTCCCCCAGTTCGTTGTGAGAAGCCCCTCTTGATAATTTTTCGTTTTCATAACGGTGCATTGTTATTATAGCAGTTATAATAACAATAAAATTGCCTCCGACAATCGTCTATCGTTGGTATCGCTTGGTATCGTTGTCACAGACGAGCCAGCTTTCCGTCTGAAATTGCGTTACTGTTGAAAATATTGCATCTGTTCATTTTGGTACAAAGTTTCGAAGTGTTATCCTTACAGAAACCAATAATTAAAATGCGCGGTTATTTGTATTATACGTGACTAGACCATATATCAGCATTATTATTTTATCCAGTGGTACGTATAATTTTCTATCTTAATTATTATTGACATAGATTCCTGGATTAAAGTAAAAAATGATCAATTAAATGTGTCAAATATTGGACGAATGAAAATAAATAGATTGTGCAAACAAGATATTGATTATAACTCATCTTATGATAAGATAATTCATATTCCGTAACCTCAAAATAGAACATAAATAAATATCATAAGTGTTTACTTCCCTTCATTTTTATTTATGCTCATTTTTATCATTCCAGAAATAAATATAATGAATACAAATATTAATGCATTGGATTCTGTGGGGGAAAAACGTCTGCCCGAAACGAATGTACAAAATATTCCTCATAATTTAACAACTATACAGAATATCATCCAGAGCAATGTACAGACAATTCAATCAACACAAAATGTCGTTAGTACAACGGCGCCAACGGGCACCATTGTTGGTAAATCAATTTCATTGGATATAAATCCAAAACTGTCGTTGATGAAGTCTGTGGTACAATCGGGTACAGCATCTACAGTTGAAGCGAATAAAATAACAACAACGCTTTGTTCAGTGGGTTCTACCGTGAGAATTATATCTCCTGGAATGTTGACAACAGTTGAACGACAAACACAACCGCAAGCACAAGCTCAAGTCACTCAGCAAGTCGTCACAACAATCCCTGCCACGTATCATGTGCCTCGTGGTCCGGCAGCCGTTGCGAACATTTCCGCGCCGCGATCCACAGTAGCAACTCCAATTGTCAGAGCAAGTGCCGGTCAATCTATTGTCCCAATATCAAGGACTGGGTATGATTTATTTTATTCAAAAAAGAACATTCAAACAGCTAGAACATATTCAAATTATTCAATATTGTATTTTCTTCCTCAGTGTACCGACAACTGTAACGAACACCCCATGGCCCGCCAAAACATCGGTGGTATATGCTCAACCGCAACGTCATATCGTGCCACCAGTTAGCCGCGTGACCACTCGGACATCACCAGCGGTTTACAGCGGACAACAAACACGGTTGGTTGTACCGGCACAAGCACGACCTGTACAAGCAACAGTAGTGGCCAGTGCACCGGTAGGCGCTTCGCCACGATTATTAACTCCCGTGCTGCAATCAAATAATGCGATAACACGAATACCAGTGTCACAACCACGGCCCACCGGTCCACAAGTCGCTAATGTTACAACGCCTACGGTTCAGGCAGTTCGACATCAACCGCAAACACTACAAACAAATCAACAAGTAACGCGAGCCACCACACCGCAAACCAATCGTATAGCTGTGTCAACGCCAGTGGTCGGTACTACCGGTAGAATGGCCGCCCCCACCGCTGTCACTGTTCAACCAGCTATTGGACGACAATTATCGATTAATCCAACAACTGGCACCACAACAACTGGATTCAATCGCGTTGTTATACCCACACAACAGGTTCAACAACAGTCACAAACTCATCAACAAGGTGCTCGTGTTGTTCAAACAATAACATCTTTGGCGAATATTGGCACAGTCTCACGTGTTATTGCCACCACGACAAATCCCTCTAATGTTGCGCGTGTCACACAAGCAGCACCGACATCAGTTGCAAGAATTACTGGAATGACACTTCACTCATTACCTATTGCTACAACAAGAACAATACCAACACCAGTGAAGCCAGGTGTACCTGGGCATCCAATTGCTCAAGCTGTTCAAATCAAATCTGGTGGACAGCCAACTGCTTTGAGAGTTACACCTGCTGTTTCAACTACCACAATGATAACTACCGCCACGTCAGTGCCAATCGCAACCGTTACAACGCCTTCAACGGCTACTATTATTATCAATAATAGCAATAATTCTAACAATTCTTCAATACCAGTACCACAATCGTCACTGTACACTCAATATCGTCAGGCTTCAGTGCAACCTGTACGATTATTGGTTGAACCGACACACGAGGAGAGTCATGGTAAGCCAAATGCTTCACCCAGGCCGAGTATTTTACGTAAACGTGATCACGATAATTCACCGGCAAAGAATATAGCCAAGAATTTAGTTCCCGTGTTGACTGCATTAGCAAGTGGTGTTGTAATACCGCCATCAAGTCCACCGTCACCACCGAGAATCGATCGTGATGGTTGTCAAAGTTCAGGTTCAACGACTGTGTCAGCAACATCGTCACCGGGATTGGACGAGGAGCCAGAACAATCGAGAATTATAATCAATCAGACAATGGAAATGTCACCGAGGAAAAAACCGCGCAAGCAACAGTTAACTGGTGTTGAACTCACTGAGACGCGTTGTAATGACGAGGAGATTCAGTTCATCACTGAGGATAAATTAAGACGTGAGAAGGATGATATCAAAAATAAATATTGCATAGATCGAAAAATGCACTCAAATAACCAACAAGATGGAATGGGAATGATAACGAATGCAACAGTAGTTGTTAGAACACGTCCAACACCAAGTTTACTTGGATCTTCGTGGAAAAATCGATGGGGTGGTAGACTTCATCATTATCGACGACCAGGTGATGTTAGACCGCGAGAAGAGAGACGACCCACTGTTACGGAAATTGCCCAACAAAAATATGTCTTGCAAAAAATTCATGGATGGAAAGTTTATCAACTTACAGCCCAAATGGAAGATCTGGCAGAGCTGGAGAAACAGGTGAGCGAAGAAGATAAGTTACATGTTTTTCAATACAACGGGGTTAGTTGCTCCAATTATTTTGTTTCCTTTTTTCTCCCCAATACCCTTTAGGTGCATGAAAAATTAAAAACGACGTTGTTGATGCTGGAATCGCAACAACCCAAAAGCCGACAGGATGATGAATTGGAGCGTGCCAATGAATTAATCAAAGGAAATATGCAACGGAGCAGTTTAATCAGTGAAGGCATGAGCGAGGCGCGAACGCAATTAGTAGCAATTTTCCAACACAAAAGCCATGTAAATGATATACTTCAACGTTGTGGCAATAAAAGAGCTCAAAAGAAGCGTGACAAATGAAATATCATTACACTGAGAAGAAAAATTGAGTAAAACTCTTATATGCAACGATGGAAAATACAAAAAAAAGAATCAAATTGTAAAAAATATAAATATAATCTGATGATGAGGGAGGATTCATCATTGTCGAATTTTTTTTTGTTTGCTATTCACACTTGCTATTCAGAAGTTAATAAATGAATTAACGGTTTTCTAAATATGTACGATGGTGTCAATATTTATTTCTTGTCAGATTATGATCGTTACCAAGGTAACCCATATATGTTTGAAAGTTACCAGTCCCCCAAACAACTCATAATACATTATCATAATTATATTTCTGTAGAAAAATGTGGGGTAGCTCGCCACCGCTCGATTTACGATATGAAATTCGTGAAACTGATTCTCGATTTGAAGAAAAAAAGGCAGTAAATATTCTAATAGTTGGTGCTGGAGATGCGAGACACATTGTGAAGACTTTGAGATTTTTGAAAAGGTATCCCGACGCAACAATTAATTTTCACAACATCGAATTGACCCCAGAATATATAGCTCGATCAATGTTATTACTTGATATTTGTTTACAAAAAAACTTGGGTAGGTTGTATATATATATTGATATATTGAAAGTTTGACGGTGGCAATTATAATTTAAATAATTTTGGCAAAGGTTTGCAGGAATCTTGTCGATATTACTTAGAAATATTAGGGAACACTCTTATAACACCTGGCACTGCAAAGTTTTTGGCCAAAACATTACATCAATTGATTGATACTACGACACAAACAATTACATGCCCTTGGCTGAGCCTGGAGTCTCTCAAATATAAAGACAGAGACTCGATTGAGGCAATTATGAAGTAAACGTCAATTTTACCTCTATTATTGGTCAATTGACTGCTCTTATTTATTATCATATTATACTATATTAATTATTAGGTTTTGGATTCGCGCTATTGGTGAAGGTATACCAATAGTCCAATACTGGGATCGACGTATAAGAAAGGCATTAGAAACACGATATGATTATAGAGAAGGAGTTTTTGATTGGGACTACCACATGGTATTGAAATCACGGAACATCCGGCATTTAACTCTTCAGGAATATAGGTAAAAATTTATGAATGTTGAGTCGATGCTGCTGTGACTTGCTCATAGTAATACCATTTCGTGTATCTGTTCTACAGATTTTGGAGAAACAATGGTATCGCATTCACATGGCTGGAGACAGATCCATCGCGTAGTAATCCCACGCTGATAAGTAATGTCATACCATATGGAAAAGGATTTATTCATTGCGCCTACACTGGTGATATCATGAATGGACCTTACTTAACTTGGGCTCAGGACGAACCGGATAAGAATGTGTATGACATAATAAAAGTTTTTTATTCATAATCTCTAGTAGGTTCAATTGTTTTTTTTCCTTATTTTCGATATAGTGAATTGCGCGCAACGGACAAATCAGAAAGACAAATAATGAAAGCTATTTATCAAATAAGAGAGGGTAAAGAATGTCCAGATGATATCATAGCCGCACACAGGGATCAGACTATATTGAGTGGAACATTAGTATCAGAAATGCCCGATATTGAAATCGAACAAGAATCTTGGATAGTAACAAAACGATTGGATAACCGCCATGATCCATGTCCTTGGATTGATCTCCGAGATGTAAAGGTAATCCAAAAATCAATAATCAATTATGGGCCATAGCTAATAATGAATCGAATGGTGTTCTAGGTGATTTTTCATTCAGCATCGTATTTACAGAGATATAAGGATAAGTTAGAATGGCAAGGAATATATGATGTTGCATTCGTCGCATATAATATGATAAATCATCTATCTGATATTGTTCCGCTGATGAAAAAAGAAGCCGTCATCGTCGTGGAGTCTAAAAAATATCTCGTTCATGTACGCAAAGAGCAACAAGATCAATTTGCCGAGGAGTTATTAAAAATCGCAAACGACAATGGTTTGAAACAACTTGAACCATTTAATCCACATGACAATGATTTTTGTCGGTTAATAAGAAATGACTTTGAGAGCTAGTTCCATGAATAATGAGAAACTATATAATTATTATATTTAAGCCAATAAACTATATTAAAAATGTGGGACATTTTGTTGAGAGTATTTACAAATATATATGTAAGTCATTGTGTCTGTTTGTGTTTGATTCCTTTTGTGTCTCTGAAGACTTTTGAATGGATTATTTTTGTTTCCCAAAAATTTTTGACAGAGGATCCATTTTTATTTAAAAATTTTTAATCAACCTAAAAGTTCGAATTCCTCATCCGATGTATCGTATTGACGATCCAAATGGTCGAAATCTAAAACTGAATGAATAAATAAAATAATCGAAGTGGTATAAATATTGATGATTCATTAGAGATAAAAACTAATTACGCACAGTTGGGGGAGGTGATTCCCAAGGCATCGGCCGCCATATCATCGATGGACGACCAATGTGCCGGTCGTTCAGCACATAATTCAAATAGCGGTTGTTTTTCAGGAGTAATTAATTCACTTTGCATTGATCTGCATAATGACTTGAAGTCTTTTTCAGTTGCGCAAAAAAAGCACTAAAATAAGACAGATAAGAAGAAATTTTACGTTTATCATGCTCACATAAGTAACTTACTAGTGCGACTGATGGATCGATTCCTATTATTGGAATTCGACTAGCTGCCTGGCAATGGTATGTAACATCCATCTCCACCTCATTCTCATCTGTCTTCTGATCGACAGAACCATATCGTTGAGTAGTGTGTGGATCCAAAAAGATAACTTCATCATCTGAACAGCTCGTTTTTCGTGAATAATTGTTCAAAAGAAAGGAAATCAATTACATATGAATGAAGGAATCAAAAAGGGAGTATGATAATTGTATTACACACCGACACAGCCAATGAAATATAATGCAAGATTTGGTTTTCCCCCAATAACTCCAAGCGACTGTGGTATTCTAAAAGACGCCTAAAATCATAAAAATTAAGTATGTACCCTAATTAAATGAAAAAGACGAATTTTTCAGATAGTTGTGGACATACTTTAAGGCCATTTATATATACAGGATTAATGTCACTCAACCCCAGTCGCAGTGGCAGAAGGAGTAGTAAAGGTTTCCACTGACTGGGTGCTTTCAATTCTTCCCCATCGACTTCCACCGCTGTTGTTGCGCTCTCAACTCGACATTGTCTCACTGCCAATAATATTCCATCTCAAAAACATACACTGATTACTCATTCATCATTGAGACAAAACTCGAAGACTCTACTTACAAACATCATTAACAACTAATGTGTTGTCAAGTGCAACATGAATTGTGATAGAACTCCATTCATCGTAAACAACAAGCTTTCTAATAAATCAGTATAAAATAAAGGAAAATAATTTCATCCATTAATTATTAAATTGAAATACAATCGCGTACTTTAATACTTGAGCTATTGTATTTGGTCCGAACCATTGACCAACTTCTTTTCCCTCGGTGGCTCCCATCAATGCAATTTGATGAATTGAAAACGGAGCAGTGCGTCGATCTTCAAAACGACTTAAAATTTTTAAATACGTGGGCTCCTTAACATCAGGTGTCCACTGCCAATCCCGTCCTGAATTCGTATGAAAATAAAAGCATAAAGAATGCACATATTTGACTTGGTTAAATGTACATTTAGTTTTATACCATTTATGAACAAACCTAAGTGAAGAGAAACTAATGCTTGAGCAAGGACCATTTGGCCACATCTCAGCATACAACCCCATCCTTTGTCAGACGTAAATGCTGAACTATTACTACCAATTGGTATGAATCCCTTGCGATACGTAAACCATAATTTAGACCGTATATCTCTACGTATTGTATCCAATTCTAAAATAATATAATAAATAAAAATGATCGTTGCCACATTTCATCCTATTTTATTGAAATAGCTATATCGATAGACCTTTTATAGCATTATATTTCTTGCCGAGGATCCAAACTGGCTCCTGCGTCCTTGGTATATCCTCGAGCTCATCCGACACAGTTTGTGTAAACAAACTATCCATCGTTAAAGATTAGTGAGAATAATTTCTCCTCGAAATTTATAGAATGATCCACGATGTAAAGCCGTGTAACTGAATAAGAAAAGGAATACTTCATTTCAACAATGAAAACAAGTAGGAAAATATTAATTGTATTTATTAAATACAACAGATAAAACACTGTAACATCAAAATTGACGAAAAGCTTAACCTCCAATATTCATCATTTCTTTTTGTTTTCTATTAGATAATGTTGAGGTTATAAACCAAAGATTATACATTATCGAATATTAAAGAAGGATATAATTTTTCCATATAATATATACTCACAGCAATGCGTCTTTGTTATTTGCGTATTGTTTAATATTAGTCATTCTAAATTGAATGGCGATATTGTGATATTTTGATGTTCGGGCACAAAGTTGTCATGATACGTCATGCAATAGTTATAAAAATTAAATGTCAACAACAAAGAGTCCGTATTGTGACAGCTGTATAGTACTGATCATATATAATACAATATATAAAACCTATATTCATATATGCATGCATATATCTATCGTATGGTCCAGATACAAACGTGTTTGGTGGCGCGTCGAACAACATCGTATAATATTGGACAACATGTCCGACAAAAGGCTTTGTTGTGCACTTTGTATGTCATTCTCGTTGAGGGATTCGATAGCATCAAAGATGACCCAGGTCCTGGGGGTCCTGGGACATATTACGATCATTATATCGGATATGTATTGTTGACATCACTGCGATATGAATGTCATCAGCAAATATTTTTATATATTAAACTTTTGCATACGTATTTTACAATATTCATGTGAAATAGTTGATGTCATGTACGATAATATTTTTTATTATATATGTGATGTGCGATTAGAATTGACAGATCTGAATTAAGAGGCGCCAAAAATATGTTCACGCTGATAATTAATAAATTACAATGTGAACGCAGTCATTTTCAAAATTGTTGGTTTGCCATTGAAAGTTGTCTAGGTTACTATTGAATTTTCGATAAAATGAATAATGACACGTAACTGTGTCACAATAGAGATTTGAAACACCATTCTTGATACCATTGAATTTTATGTTCCCCTAATCATCAATAGTTACTCTCGTCTAAAATATTATTGTGTAAAACACTATTTGTTTCGAAATATTTTCACGCACCGTGAGTTTTCATTGCGAAGAATTATTTCAACCGTGACAAAATTAATTACCAAAAAATGACATCCGCGTAATTAAAATTTACCCAAAAATACAAATAATTGAGCGAAAAACGACAAACAGGAAGCCTGAAGCATATGACCTTTTCTGCTTTATTACAATGAAACTTAGATTTGTATTTCCCCATTTTTGTTACTCAGCAGTTATGAATTTTCATTTCATATAGAAGTAAAACCTTCATGCGCCCTTCCACCGTTTTTAATTAATGCTCGAACAACAGAAAAAGTGCGCTTATCTTTTGAGTTTAAAGTCACATACATGGAACCTTATTTCACAAAGTCAGATGAAAAATGAATGTATTCCGAAAAACAATCAAATATATCAATGACAATGTCTGAAGATAACAAACATTGTTATGATCTATATACAATTTTCTTTATTCACAGGTTTGGTATACGTCGAGATAATATATGTTCTGTTCAGAGAACAGAAATTTACTGTGACAGGATGAGGTAAAATAAATATAGCAGAGGAAAACTATAAATGCCGATATATGCCCAACAAAATGAGGCGTGCAGTATGTGGTTTAGAGTTGCGCTCATTTCCGTGGATTATATATGATCTCAAAAGACAATTATTGTTATTATCATCATCGTCATATCATGATTTCAATCGACATGCATTGAGAGAGAGCCGTGCACAAGCACGATGGTGCATCTTACCTGAGGAATTAACTGGCATGTTACAGATAAGCGGTACTTTGCCAGGTAGATGTACACATAACTATGTTGCGTACCTCCGAATATTGCTTTCAAATCACTCTTACAGTGGGCCTCAATCATTATAGTGGGTAACAGGCGTGCGGTACACAGTATATAATACTGATTCGTCGTCTCGATTCCATTTCAAAACGCCGAATCGCAAATACGGAGTTATCAGGTAAATACTGATGTTAATCATTTATAAAACATCCATTGTTCTCGAATTAAACGTTTCATTGAATAGTTGAACTATTTTGTGAACACAAAGCGCGCTCACTATCAGCGAATTAAAATTGAACATCGGCAACCGCAAAAGACGATTTCACACTGTTATTCACTGTTATTCTTTTATATAAATATCATGCGGTGAAAGTTGTCCTAGTGCGTTCAATAGCATATTGAAACCATAATTTTTGCTGAAAGTAAATACAAAGAGGAAAAAGATTGTAGCCGAGGTCATACTCTTTCATTACTATTTGTGTAAATAAGTTTGTTGTGTGGCAGTGATCCGACGATTATATATCCGAAAATAAATGCATACGATTGTCACTTCCATTGCCTCGGTCGCATGACTGCAGTTTGATCAATTAAAAAATATCATAAGTGGATATAGAATTTTTTTTAGATAATGGAAGCGAAAGGTGTCAATTCAGATATGAGGAAGGATCAATCGGATTATGGAAGGTATTTATGTCATTCATACAATAAACACACATGGCATTCGCAATATGTTCTCCCAAATGAAGTATATTGATCCGCGTACAATTTCAGTGTAGTGGGTGAAGAAAAATACGATCAGGAGGATGAAATAGCTGTTGGTTGGAAATTTTGGAAAAAACGTCGATACGTCGTTAGTCTCCTTGCTTTTCTCGGATTCTTCACTTCTTATATCCTACGAGTGAATTTAAGCGTTGCAATTGTCGCGATGACATCGGGAACAATTGAGGTGAGCACCGACTTTTAACGAGAATGCATGAATGAATTCGTACGGCGCCAATAATATTCATGTTCACAAACAGTCACCAGCTGAATTCAATTGGGATTCAAAGCTCCAAGGAATTGTCTTAAGTTCCTTTTTCTACGGATATATAAGCACGCAACTTTTTGGTGGTTGGTTGAGCGCACGTATTGGCGGAAAACGAGTTTTTGGAATTGGATTAGCAATGACCGCGCTCTTAACATTAATAACACCACCCTTGACCAGACTGAGTGTTTATGTTCTTATCGCGTTGCGTATCATCGAGGGAATATTTGAAGTATGTAAATATTTTTTTAGTTTTGAATTTTCATATGTTGCATGACTGAAGCCAGAGATCAGTGCGACAAGCAGCTGGTCCCAATTTTGAACGGGCGTATATATATGTATATTCGCGCCGCTAAATGTATACCAAAGTCGAAAATGTGTTTGGTTTCAATGATGCGATAGAAAGTCTGTCGGAATTCATAATATCTGTCATGATCAGTAATGATTGATTTAGGGCGTGACGTATCCGTGTATCCATTCAATATGGGCTAATTGGGCTCCGCCACTGGAGAGATCAAGACTTGCGACTCTAGCATTTTCCGGAAGTTTTGTTGGTACAGTATTTGCTATGCCGGCCTCTGGACTGTTGGCTAAACATTTTGGATGGGCGTCGTTGTTTTATATATTTGGTATTATTGGACTAATATGGTTTGGATTCTGGTGGATGATTGTTCATGATAAGCCCGAGGATGATCCAAAAATATCGATCGCTGAATTGAATTATATCCAGCGATCGCTTGGTGAAAGAGACGAAAAGGTTTCCAAACACTTCAGTTAATCATAAAATCATTCTACAACTATTTTTATATTCAATGCTTGCTCAATTTATGTAGGTTTCTCATCCATGGGGAGCTATGTTAACTTCTGCTCCAGTTTGGGCAATTGTTGCAGCACACTTCAGTGAAAATTGGGGATTTTACACAATGCTTACACAATTGCCGACATTTATGAGCGGTGAGTATGTCAATCAAACTTAAAAAGGTCATGAATGAAGGATTACTTTCAAATTTATATCTGTCCATTCTCTTCACAAATATTAGATGTGCTGAACTTCAAGCTGGAAAAAACTGGGTTTTTATCGGCCATTCCTTATCTCGCAATGGCAATTGTTTTGCAATTATCTGGTCATCTAGCAGATCATCTGAGATCAAAAAATATATTGAGCACCACCCACGTACGGAAAATATTTAACTGCAGTGCATTTTTATGTCAAACAATATTTATGACACTGGCAGCGTTTGTTGGTACGTCTACTGGTGCTGTTATTTGTCTGACAATCGCTGTCGGGCTCGGTGGTTTTGCATGGTCGGGATTTAGGTATAAAATAGTCATAATATATAAACAGATTGAAATGGTCATTACTTGGAAAATTATTGAGATAATTCATGCACTTCAATATGGTATTCTAGTGTGAATCACTTGGATATTGCACCGCAACATGCAAGTGTTCTTATGGGTATTGGCAACACTATAGCAACTCTTCCTGGAATTATCAGCCCTATACTGAGTGGATACATTGTACAAAATAAGGTCCCTACTATTGTTTGAATATATTCCAAAAATATTACTCTCTTACTTTTGAATTAACACAAAATTATTCTTTTCTCTACAGTCTGCAGCAGAATGGAGAACTGTTCTCATTATAGCTGGTGCTATTTATTTAGGTGGTGCTATTATCTATGGACTATTTGCATCAGGTGAACGCCAAAAGTGGGCGATGGACACAAAAAAAAATAATCTCACTTCATACAGTAACCCCGCGCTCGACGTGGATTCTCAATTGTAGATCCGATTTGCAAGCACATAAAAATTATTATTTGTTCATAACGATCACCGAGATGTCCTTCCATCTGAAAATCGTGAAATCCTTACGTATGAACTTTCGGTAACATATATGTTACATGTTACAAATTTTTGTATCGAAACTTAGAAAATTGTACGGGTTCTGGAACTCTGGACTGGTCTTGCGATTTCGAATACTATTCTAAAATCTTTTACGAAACTCATAATTTTGTTCTTAGCCATTTTCATCTATTTTTCTGAGAGGAGTTTTGTATTCGTTAGAATTATGTATCCGATATTGCACGGTAAATTGGAATACTATTAACCGTATGTGCTCCGTCCTGGCAGTAATATGAAAAAATAAATGGTATGAAGGTTTTGAAGTTGTATTGAAAATTTTTAACTCCATTACGATGATCACCATTAACAAAATAGGAAAAAACCAAATTCAAGCAACCAATCAGAGAAGACACTGCAATTAAAGGTTCTGCAATAACTACGAAGGGGTGATTATACACAACTCACGTGAAATTAATTCCCTACAAATAGATATATTATATACTAAAACAAACAGAATCCATAGTGAAAATTGTTCATGATGTAATCTATACGTTAAATATGGAATGAAAACTGAGTGGCAAATAAGATAAACATGTACGTTGAATAAACAACGATTGGACTGTTTGAAATTTTGCGTTAGCAGATTCGTAAGTGCTGCCACTAGATTGAAATATTCAATCACGTGACTGGTGAATGGTTGAACTCAGCTGATGTGTTTCAGGAATTTTCAGTTGGTTGTATTTGTGTATGGTGTGGATCTTGTGGATTGTGTGGATCGTTGTGGATTGGTGTGTATGCATATGTGCTGTGTCGATGGTAGTGTGTATCTCAAACGACTCAAAGCTCTTTGGAAGCGTACGTAGAAAACTGTTTTAAACATGGCCGCTACCGCGAAAAACATGACTCGTTGAAAATGAAGTGGAATGATCACGTCGTTTTTAACCTATTGAATAACAGTTACAATGCATGATTCTTTGTCAGTCGTGAATACTCACTATTTGAAGTAGCATAACCTAGACATTGTCATTATCCCAGATTTGTTAATATAATATTGACGATAAATCATGTTGGAACCAAACGATACGTTGACACAACTGCTACGTGAGCTACGTGAGGAAGAAGAGGAGACAACGATGGAGTCATCAACAGATAGTTTGAGTTCGCAATATCAGTCGGAGAATAAGTATAACAATTTGCTCCCTTATGCGGACGAATTGGATGAAGAAGCCCGCAATTTTTTAAATGATATTAAAGGCCAATTGGGTCGAGCCGTAATGCTTCGTCGTTTCCAACCCGATTGCTGTATCGCGATATTAAAATTACGAATGTAAAATTTCCTTATGTTCATTTCAATTCTGAATTATATTGAAAATCTCTCCAATTTATCACTAAACTTTTCTCAATATTTTCAGGTACCTAAAGATCTATAATTTCCGATTCAGCAAAGAAGATCATATTGCGTTTATAAAGCTTATGTACGAATTGATGACAATACCTAATTTGGAGCCATCCATGGTATTCGTATTCTCCGGTACATTAACTGCATTATTGAAGTATGTATACATCTTTCAAATTTGATTTAAATTTCAACATTGAAAAATCGGTGTGATATGTTATTCATTGTTTGATGCATTGTTCAAAACTATAGAAAAAAAGATTTGATCGGTCCAAGCGACCTCATACTACCATGGAGACCATTGTATGATCTGATAGAAAGGATAATGAAGCGATCGGTACATTGGCGATTGACAGTGGGTATGGAACGTTTCATCACTGCATCGAAGGAATTTCACTTTTTGATTCGGCTATTGAAAGTTTACTTTCCTGTGAGTACCATGAAATAATCTCCTAAATTTACTTCTGAATAAGTTAGAGCGTATTTTACCTTTTCTATTTCCTGATTTTTTCAATCGACTAAAGGTGACGGCGACTCAAGAAATATTAGACGAACTGAGACCGAAATTGTATCCACTTGATGATTCAATTATGGAGAAAGCAATGAATGTTTTAGAATATTTTCTACCAGTACAATTAGCTCCGCAAGATCATATTTACGGTTTCAAATTGTGGTTTGATGAACTTATGAAATTGTGGGAGGTGTATCACAATGGTCCTCAATGGGAGGATGTACTGATGTTATTGATGGCTAAACTTGCTCAACACAATATTGGATATGTCGATTGGGAGCCTCACATTCCCTTAATGTTTACACGTTTTATCAGAAGTTTGAATCTGCCTGTTGTATATAGTAAAACAAAATGTGTTAGACAACAAAGAATTGATATGCAGTCAGCTGCCGTGTGGATTGTATCAATATTAGGAAACAATTCAAGTGGACAAAAGCATTTGAAAAATTTTTTGCAAACAATTGAAACTTATTTTCACCAAGCCAATGGTGGACCGTGGATCGAAAAACTCATGGATTTGCTCTCACGATTGGCAATAGAATTTATATCACGTTTACATAAGGAACGTTATGGTAAACGCACATGGCAAACACCAGTCCCAAACAATTATAAATTAACTGACGCTGATGTCGACGCATTTGTGCAATGTATGATGCCACCAACAATGATGGCAATGTTTGGTCGTATTAGTGTTTGTTCGGCGTGCCAGGTATTGCAGAGGCTCGCAACAGTCAGACCCAATATGGTGATTCCGGAGGTGATAGAACGATTGTATTCAACTTTGGATTCATTAACGGAGCCGCACAAGTTGATTGCTGCGATGATGGCAGTGACATCAGTTGCAAGACCGATGGTTCAGGGTAAACGTAATATCAATAAAGGTTATACTTACAATGAGGGACCTACCAAGGTTTTACCGCTACTAATGTCATCATTGCCGGGGATCGATGCCAATGATCTAAACAAAACACACGTGACGTTCCGATTGATTCTTGTGTACGCAATGGTGGTGCCTTTAATTGATTGTTCTAAAGCTGCAGCTTCAGAATTAATTGACGAGGATGATCGAATTGCTTGCGAAGACACGTCACAATTTGAAGATTTTGTTTTACAATTTTTCGATCGTATCTTTTCACTCATTGAATCGAGCACATTGGAGTATATATCCAACGAAAATCAAGATTGTAGCGGACGCAGCAAATCAGAATCAATGGTCAAACGATTATTGACGATTGTCTGTACAGTATTGCTCGTGCGTACCAGCGACGACATATTTCGTTCGGCCCTGCATAAATTACGAACATTTGTAACAGAGCGTGTGCTAGAAACAAGAGTTTCGGGACAATTAGCTGCAATATTGTGTAACAGTTTTGCGCGTGTCAATGGCGATGAAACTTTACGAACCATGTTGCCTACGGTTACCCAAATAATTTTTGATGTATTGGAAGAGGGTGATGTAGATCGAGCGGAACGTATTGACGATCGTTTATTATATCCAATGCTTCTACTCTCTAAACTTGTTGACACCGAAGGATCATATTTGATGCCGTATATGGATACTTTGATGGAAATACTGGATAAAGTTCTGCATTTGAAATCGCGAGAAGGAAGTCTCATGGCCAGTAATATTCTTGCCAATATAATACGCTCACTGTCCAATATTTCTGCAACACATGAATACACGTGCAATGGTAGAGATCGCAACGATCCGACTTATCCGTATGTAGTAGATTGGGGACAAGGTGCTAATATTGATGACTTAAATCTCCGTTGGTATGTTCCTGGTGAAGAGGAAGTTTCTATGATGCAGTGTATTTTGACGAAATATCTTCCAAATGAAGTAGCGAAAATTCAGGAATATTGTGCTAATGACAATTCTGACATTACTCGGTGAATTTTATCCTTGTTTTTCCGTCAAAGTTTATAATTGATCCATTAATAATTTCTCTCATTCTTCAGACAGGAGTTGATGACTACGTTGAATATTGTAAATGCCATTATTGGTGGCAGTATTGAATATTTGCCAATGCCCGCCGAAGATTCTAGTGACAACTTCTCATTGCGAAATGTAGCAACTACAATTGGTATCAAAGGAAAAATACGAATGCCAGATGGCAATAATGTTCGTCAGTATATGGTGAAAGTTCTATCTGAACTGCAAGCGACTATATTAAAAAAAGCCGAGGATGACACTAAAAGTTCCGTCGGAGTACTCCATGTAAATATACAATCAATCATCCACATCGTAATTATCGACACATAGTTTTTTCTGTCTTTGATCGACTTGCATTTTCGTAGATTTGGAATATTTTACTTTTGGGTGAATGTCGTTTGGCTGAACGACATAGAAAACATTGGATGACCTGGAAACACGTGAAAAACGATTTAAAAGACGAATTAGTTAAAAAACGTCGAATTCTACCAGAGTATATTATGCAGCGTGTTGAATTACAACACGAGATTCGTGTTTATTCGCGTTCATATCACTTAACAAATTATCACAAGTTCATTATGCTGCAGTTGTTTGAATTAGCAACGAGCAGATATGCAACTGTCCGTATAGTTGCACAGGATTCGATTTTTACAGCACTTCCATATTTTCCATACTGTCGAAGAGAATTCATGTCACTCTTACTCGACTACATGGCTAAAGACCCGGAAGAACACCATGAGCTGCACAAGGTATATACAATAAAAATATCAGATAAAATAAAAAATTAGGCTCTAGCGAGTCAACTGTTCGGGATGGAAAATATTGCTAATTCATATAATCAGAATTAATAAATATTGTGGATGCCTTCAAAAAATAGGGGCTACTCTATCTTCTGCTGGGACCTAGACAAAATCCACTGATATCAACGCGCGATTGGACATTTTTACGGAGTATTTGGCCAGCAATCATTGCATCAAAACCATCTGAAAAAATGTCAGTGATACAGTTAAAAAATCGATTGGCTGCCACAGTCAATCGTACTCTTTCAACGGTGGGGATAAATATCGAGATGCCGGATAGTTGTGTCAGTGCTGCTGCAGAATTTTGGAATAACACCCCGAAGCCTTTGATTGCACGCCCAGCTAACAATGAAATCTCTGATGGTGTTCATCAACTCCAAGAATTGTCGATCGAGAACGCCAGGCATTACGATAGTCTTCTTCTCGATATTTTGAATACTATACAGACAAATTGTCATTGGCGTCAACGTTTGATGGGTATGAAATTTATACGTGATCTCGCTCATTTGGATCGGCCATATCCAGCACCAGTTGTCGAATATTGTCTCGGTGCATTAGTGCACGAGTCGTTGGAAGAGAGAAAAATTGCGACAGTTATCGCCGTATGTATGCTTCGGCAGCAGAAGCGGAAACACGTGAAGGTAAGAAAAATCAAATTTCTATTAATGTCATATAAACTGTAGAATAATGATTTTGAACGATCATTTTTTCTACAGATAACCATTGATGTTCCTGATGTAGAGTATGCAACAGGAGATATACATGGTTCTATTTGGAGCACAGAAAATTTCAAACCAGGTGTGAGACCGGATAATATATGGTTACAATATAATTACGAAACACGTCCACTCACTGGTGAACAATGGGATGAACAGAGATATGTCCGTGATCCCTATATTGGTTATTATGTGTGGCCCAAAAAATTAGAAGTATATGGTGCATCGTCTATGCAACCAACACTTGATGCAAATGAACGTGTTTACACGGAATCTGAAAAATTAGTTGACACATTCTTCATTGAAACACAGGTTGTCGATAAATTAATAAAATACAATAGCATTGAAGAGCGAAAAGGAAAGGACAAATTTAGTATTGATCGATATTTATTATACAAATTCCTATTTCGAAATCATGGAATTCGTCATTTGGAATTATTTGTTCCACACTTGAAATCATTGGTGGCCCAAAAGCAAGAAAGTACACAACGCTGTGCCGCTGAAATACTTGCTGGATTGATGAAGGGTTCCAGTTATTGGCCATTCGGGATGATTGTAAAAATGTGGGAGTTATTGTTACCGATAATTCGAGAAGCGCTTGAGAATGTAACAAGGGAAACACTTGATGATTGGAAATGTTGTTTTGCCATAGCAGTATCACGCAGGGATCCCAATAGGAATCATTGGCTTCTCGAATGTTTGATGGAAGAGCCACAATCAGAAAGTACAACGTCATTTGCCGAGGTTCATCGTATGTATATCTTGCAATCTGCTCTCGCCCAGCAATCGTGGCGCGTATCACAATTGATGAAAAGGCTTTCAGTACGTATAGAGAGAAAGTTGTTGGCTAATCCATTCCAAAATGTTCGCGCCACATTGGGATCATTTTTAGCCGTTATATTCCATGCGGATTATAATACCGGTACATGGCAATCCAGTCCACCAACTCCACATGCTGATGAGCTTCTGGATCGTCTTTTACCACGATTAATTAAATTGGGCGAAGATAATTTTAATTGTGATGATAGTGAAGAATCAATGTCAACGCGTCAACATGATATAAGTTTATTCAAAACTGTTTGTATGTGGATGATTAACACGATTCTATTGAGAGCAAGTGGAATTCTACCACGTTCACCAAAGTTACTTAACATATTGTGTCAATTGCAAAATTATGAAACGGATGATGAACTAGCAAGGATTTGTACAAATACATTGGCGGCACTTTCACAAGCTCTGACACTGCCACGAAATATGGCGGGAATGATGGATGCACTTTTAGAGGTTTCCAATACTACCTCATGGTCTACAAGAGCATCATGTCTCAGTTTCATTGAAGTTTTTGTCTTTCACAATATGGGAATAATTGTTAGCAATGCTGAATGGGTGGAACGAGTGCAGGAAATTGTTTCGCGATTACTTACTGATGAACGATTGGAAGTAAGGGAAAAAGCTGGTAAAGTTTTATGTGGGCTTCTCCATTGTGCATTGTTACCTGAGCAAGAATCACTTTTGGTATGATATTAACGTCGTTATACTATGATGGTGATCATTGAAAAATCTATTCATCATTATATTCATCTTTTTGCAGAATGAATTCAAAGAAAAGTCGAAGACGAAAGTAAAGAATAATCCAGATGATTTGCGTTTCCGTCATGCAGGTGTTCTAGGATTATGTGCTTTCATTCAAGCTCACCCATATGACGTTCCAAAATACGTGCCATCAATATTTGAAGATCTTAGTTTGCGCCTAAATGATCCCCAACCTATTCCGGTAAATTGAAAACTCCTTAATCATTCAAAATAAGATATCATTAATTTGACTATTGTATATTCTCCTCCGAACTTTCAGACAACGATACGAAAAACTTTGGGAGATTTTAAACGAACACATTATGATGGATGGACCACGCACGCTCAAAGTTTTACCGAGGAACAATTGGGCATTCTGCAAGATCTAGCTGTACCGCCTTCTTACTACGCATAAAATTCATGTTCCGTATACACATTATCTCTCTATTATCATGACTTTATTTAAGGTTTATGATAAGACGGGAAAAAGTCATATTACTTAATGGCAATAAATATTATACATATTACCAAAAATTGTACAATTATTTCGGTTGGATTGTTTTTGGACCATATATATATTGAGTTAAATTCGATTGGATGTTTTATACACGATGTGCTATGATACACTATGTTCACATAACCAGTTTAACAAGGTTGCGCAAATATATGATAATTAGATGAATGTCTTTTGAGAACACTCCGTAAAATAGGGTTCTCATTTAAATTCATTGTTTTTTCGAATAAAAAAAAATCTACGTATATTTGGATCAATATTGATTTTTTCATTTTCATGAACGTTGTTGATAATCGCTTCTACGAGTTGGCTTGAACAGTTTCCCGCTAGGCATAGCCACTGTTCCTTATATACTGTTCGGAATATCATCCTATATGTCAATAATTTGTTGTGATTATAGCAGCGCATGTGATATCTTGGGAATTTTTATTTGGTTGATTGAAATCGTGCAACACACGATTTATTTTGATCGATTGTAATTTTGATCTTGTGTATCATTTCTAATTTCTAAGCAAGGCAAATATTTTATTCATTCATGAAACATGTTGATTCACATAAAACACACCCACAAGATTTATAGGTCATATAATCCCACTTTTATTATATACGGTAACCGCTCATGAAGTGGAATGCTTTCGAATATAACATCGCAATATTTGAAGAGAATACATTGCATTTGTCAGTAGATATTCGGCTATATTTTTTTCATTTGAGTGTTAAAGCGGGGGGACCAGAATTACTTCAAAAATGAATTATTGTTTACCAGGTAAAGATCCCTTCATAACCTTAATCATGCATCGAATGTCCTCCGAATTTTTTTCCATCGTGGGAGAATTTATATAAATGGTCGGCATAGAGCATATGTCCTTCAGGATGTAATTTTACTATTTTCCATTTCATGCACGTGCGTATAGATGAAGTTGGCATGGCTATGTGTTCAGATAGAGACATAATTCCGTTATTTTGACTCCAGAGTATTCACTAAAAATAAGTGCATGTGAATCGATTTTATTAATGGAAAATATTTTCGTATCAATTTATAGCTGTTTCAGAGTCAGTGGCACTTTTCATAATCTTTATAGCATCTCTCAGCTGCATAAATTCCTACGACGGTTCATTTGCATTTGACGACTCGCCGGCTATCATAAACAATCCTGACATTACGTCCACCTCAATATCAAAAATGTTTGAAAATGATTTCTGGGGAAATAAACTCACACATAAACTGAGTCATCGATCATACAGACCACTCACTGTGCTGACATTCCGGTAATTTAGTTATCCCCGTGTGAAATTACCATTGTCCTAGAATAAAAAGTAATATTTTAAATAGAAAATATAACTTTGCAGATTCCATCATTGGATGCGGGGCCATCTAAATGCTACTGACTTTCATGTTTTCAATTTAGTGCTGCACACATTAACTTGTCTGTTAACTTATTTTGTATTTAAGAAATTGTTGGCTAAAGATGCTCAGCATTTAGCATTCTATTCAGCAACACTCTTTGCTGTTCATCCTGTACATTGTGAAGCAGTATCAGGGATTGTGGGCAGAGCAGATGTTCTCTGTGCAATTTTTGTTTGGCTTTCAATTTTATTCTACGATAAATGCATCCATCCGCCAAATCAATATAAATTTGCTAGGAATTTAGTTATCTGCATTATTTGCATAATTGTTGCAATGCTCTGTAAGGAGACTGGAATTACTGCTATTGTAAGACTGTGCAGAAAAAATTTTTATCAGCCACCATACAATATAATGGATATCTAATTGTGTTCTTTTATAATTTTTCAGGGTTTGTGCTTCGCGTATGAATTATTCATAGTACATCGAAAAAATATCTACGATTTAATTCAAATACTAAAATTTAACGCGTTTTGGGATATTCTGCAAGACAGAATAAAATATCGTGCCTTCGTTCGTTTTGCTACATTGTCCATCGTTGGTGTGATTTTACTCTCAATAAGATTTGGTCTCATGGGATTTTCAACACCAACTTTTCAATCAATTGATAATCCAGCATCTTTCATGGACAATATTTTATTCCGTTACTTGAACTATCAGTATATTTATTCATTAAATGTGTGGCTGCTCATTTGTCCACAATGGTTGTCGTTCGATTGGTCTATGGGTTGCGTAGCTTTGATAAATGATTGGGACAACAGATTATTTGCTATTGTGGGTCTTTGGATAGTATTGGTACCATTGATCATTCAATCCTTTATATTCAAGAAGAGAGACGGCAGCACACGGTACCATATATTCTTAATCAGTTTTGAAAATAATTGCTCAGTGCTAGATGATAACTCAAGCAATCTTTATTTTTATTTTATCACAGATATGGAGCAATCGGATTGTGTTTCATGATAATTCCATTTTTACCAGCAAGCAATCTTTTTTTCAACGTCGGATTCGTCTTGGCCGAAAGAACATTGTACCTACCATCAGCTGGATATTGTTTCATAATTTCGATTGGATTAGAAAAATTGTCCCTATGTTTTCCAAGATCAAGAATACCATTAATCATGTATTTATTGCTCATTATTACATGGTTTACGCGATCATGGATGCGAAGTGAACAGTGGCGGAATGAAGTATTATTATTTCGTTCTGCACTCTCTGTTTGTCCTCGCAATGCTAAAGTGCATTACAATGTCGCGAAGACTGCATCAGATTTAGGCAATGTTACTATTGCTGAAGCAAAATATCGGGAAGCGTTACGGTATAATAAATTTATCGAGTTCCATCCATAACTATTCTAATAAAATTTGTTCGGACTTGCAGATTGAATCCGGAATATGCCCAGGCAATGAATAATTTGGGTAATTTATTAAAGGATCAGAAACGATACCACGAAGCCAAAGATTTACTAACTCGCGCCGTTGAATTGCAGTGAGGAAATTAATTTTCGATTCAATTTTTGTTTTTTCCATATCAGCGCCTTTTATTCGCTTTATAAATAATACATTAAAGTTCAGACCGGATTTTGCAGCAGCC
This sequence comes from Zele albiditarsus, assembly GCA_958496275.1. Classification (NCBI taxonomy): domain Eukaryota; kingdom Metazoa; phylum Arthropoda; class Insecta; order Hymenoptera; family Braconidae; genus Zele; species Zele albiditarsus. The sequence continues at coordinate 17,777,345 of OY292409.1, forward strand.
TGGATGAATCTGGGTATTGTACTTGCGGCACTCAAACAATATGAAGAGTCAGCAAGTTGTTACAGAACGTCATTGTCTCACAGGCGAAATTGTCCTGATTGTTATTACAATTTGGGTTTATTGGTAATTGTACAATGATTCAATTTCTTCGGCATATTTTTTATTTATAAGTACACCTCATTTATGATCTTCTTCAGTTCCTGGAGCGTAAGGAATACGCAAAAGCTCTTGATGTATGGGATCAAGCTATTGAACGAGATAAAATGCATCGAAGAGCGTGGACGAACACGATCCGATTATTGGACGATTTGGGTAATTAGTGAAAAAGTTTCCATATACAGATACCGGAAAGTAATTTCTTATCGTTTTGGTTTAGGAATGTCAGAAAAAGCTCTAGAGAAAGGGAGAATTGCAACTGAATTACTGCCATATGATCCCACAATTCGTCTCAATGTCGCCAATATTCTGGGCAAATTCGAACGTTATTCAGAAGCAGAAATCGAATTCCGACATGCTTTAGCATTAGACGGAACAAATCCGACAATTTATACAAATTTAGGTAACAATGAATCCACAGAATGAGCATAAATTAATTTCTTACCCAAAATGTATTGAATTGCAGGTGTACTTTATCATCGTTGGAACAAGCTAGATATTGCAAAGGAAATGTACATTAAAGCACTGAGAATAGATCCTGATGCACAAAGTGCGAAGCATAATTTGAAAAAACTTATGAATTTATTGCAAAAAAATTATAATGTTCTGGATACATAAATCATCATGAGTTTAAAGTTGTCGCAATGTTTTCTTTTTAACATTTATCCACTTTAGAATTTCAGCATCGCGTGGATAGCGATAAGCTTGAAAAGTACCAATCTTCACACCGTCAATATAATTGTACCTAATGAAACATTGATGACAGAAGTGGCAGGGATCATGTGGTAAACGGTCATTGCCAATCACCACCCAATGTACTGGTTTTTCAATGCACATCAAGCAATAAGGATGTTTGACTGGTCTAGCACGAAACACTCGTGGATAATTTGCTACTGCCAAATGGTCACTCAGATCCACCAATCTCGAGAAAAATATTTATTCATGCGTTAAGTTCTACTATTTCCAAATTCGCATATTGAAAACTGTTAATAGAACATTTCATACCTGGCATCGCTAAATGTTATCAAATGTTCGCAATTCCCTTGATGCTGAAAGACCCATGGATAACCGAATTTTATACATAGTGAATCAATTCTGACGTCCTCCATTTTTTCTGTTTTGAAAGGGCCCAATTTCCGTTTCTTTGCCCAACTTATAATTGGTGCACTGTTGTCTTTGCAGTCTGCATGTCTCGTGTCATTATAAAAAGTGCCCCCAATATAAAAGAACGATGACTTGTATATATCCTATTTCAATATTAATCAACGTTGAGATAAGAGTCGTGGAATGAGTATAAATATTTAATAAATTTGCAAATAGTTGATACTTTATTGTTTTCATCGAGAAATTCTGTTGGGTTTTCACTGCTCTCAATTGTACATGATAAATCCGAGATACAATCAATTTTATCACGAAGTTGGGCCAACGTCTGGTGACCCAGTATCACTATTACATAATTCAGAACTATTGACAATCGTTTCTTTGGTGGTTCATAGTTGTGACAACCAAATGGATGATAAATGCGAATGTACACCAGAATATCTTCACCAGGAATTGCTCGCGAACCAGTTCTTAACGGTTGACTGTAGGTCTAATGAATGAAAAAAAATTTCATTCATATATCTATAGCTTATATATTATATATATCGTATAATTATATGGGTATGTATTACTGAATCAAACAAAAAATCAAACTTACAACTGTAGTTTCATTCCGATATTTAAGTGCAGGTCTGTACATTTTCGGATCATTTGAATATTTTTCCTTCAATTTCAATAATGTCTGAAGGTTAACATCAGACGGAATTTTGGTCGATACTTTTTTCTTGGCTACTCGATTGACTGGCGGTATAGATAACTCCTCGGTAAGTAAATTGTTAATGCTGTTCGAAACGAAGAATAGAATCATATAAAAACTTCATAACTGAATGATGAACAGAACATTGGATGTGTACCTGCAGTTTCGAGACAATTCTTCCAACCCTTTCTCGTCCAATTCACATTCACAATTAATCGTCAATGAATCAATGAGTTGTTTGTACTGTCTGAAATATTCCCCGATATTAATTTCAGATGTTGCATTCGCATTATATGACCCATAAACTGCATCCATCGCTCTAAAAGAACATTCAACATTCAAAACAATAATAAAACATTATCATGAACCTTACTGCTGAACAAACGTGTGTGAAGGGCTGGAGATCAATTCTAAATTGCAATGCACACTCTCACTTATCGACTGAGCCACGACACATGTTCATCAATATACAGTTTCATACGTAGGGCGCAGTTGTATACATTTCTTATGAATGCACACATTCGTTACACTTAACGCACACATTCAGATGTGTATACATACACAACAAGAAACATATACATATCAGTTTCACATAATGGAAATGCGCTTTGATATCCTTGTCGTAATCAGTCATTCTCGTTTTTCATCATCAGTTAGTTATTCGTTATTGTTTCTTCATATTTAGATTACCTATCCATCTTTTGTTATTAACCATTGACATTGACCATCACAAGATCACATTGCGTTAATCATCGACGTTGCGTGTGTTGTGTACGCTAGTGTGCGCATCGCTGTTATACAGTATACAGTATCATCGATGATATAGTCTTTATAACGCACACAATCACACTATAAAACTTACCGATATCCATATCGTCGTCATCATCATCATCATCATCATCATCATATACTAAAAACGAATATATACGAAACATCCGGGCTGTGTCAAATGCGACAAGTGTATAGTGGTTGAATAACAATATTGAGGTTACTGAAATCGCATTATTGTTAGTGGTTTTTTTTTTATTTGAAAAATGGCAAAGACCTATGATTATTTATTCAAGTTACTTCTAATTGGAGATTCAGGTGTAGGTAAAACATGTGTTCTCTTTAGATTTTCTGAAGATGCATTCAATACAACTTTCATCTCCACCATTGGTATGTTAATCATTTTTTTTTCTGCCTCCTTTATTCATGTGTATTCTACATCTTTTCGCTCACCGCCCTACGTCACTTAATTACTCATTGCAATATTCGCCATACACATTGGAGATGTACCATTATACAAATCAAATCGACATCATAGATTCATGCACTTTTAATGTTAGTGTGGCACACCCTTTGAATCATCTTAGTTGCATATTTTTCCAAATGGTCGCATTATTGATGATGAATACAACGTACAAAGGCTGCGTTGTCCACTGCTACTACTGAGTATATATATATAACAACTTTTCAGTGTATTGGTCAATATTGCATTGGTCAAAATATGAATATAGTGGATTGAAAGTCATTAGCGACTAACAATAAACATTATGTCCAATGTTATTTATATTGTGTCCTAACCTAATAGATGGCTATATTCGCACAGCGGTTACATTTATCATGATTATTTTTTTAGGAATCGACTTTAAGATACGCACAATTGAATTGGATGGAAAAAAAATAAAATTACAGATATGGTAATTATACAATATGCAATCTATTCTTTCTGTTAGTTACGGAAACTTCCATCAATTTATTTGTTCTTGTTTTTCTTTTTTTTTTTTTTTCATTTACATTCATTTTGTTCAGGGATACGGCCGGTCAAGAACGATTTCGTACCATTACAACTGCCTATTATCGTGGCGCAATGGGGATTATGCTTGTATACGATGTAACTAATGAAAAGAGTTTCGAGAATATAAAAAATTGGATTCGAAACATAGAAGAAAATGCATCAGCGGATGTTGAGAAAATGCTTCTAGGTAATAAATGTGAATTATCAGACAGGAGGCAAGTTTCGAAGGAAAGAGGGGAACAATTAGCTGTGGAATATGTAATCAAATTTATGGAAACGTCGGCAAAATCTAGTATCAATGTTGAGGAGGCATTCTATACATTGGCACGAGATATAAAGGCCAAGATGGAAAAGAAATTGGTATGGATACATATTGAATAATTGATGTTATAGTCGTATTATTGCAATATTTGGAATACAATAACGAATCATTCGTCAATTGTGTATTCTGATTATACATACTTCACGTGGGCAGTTTATAGTAGGGTTCATTATGGTCGTTCACACGCTTCATTGCTCTAGAAATTTTCCTTTAAGTGAAACACTAATAGAAAACACGGTATTTGTAATTAAACTTACGAGATCACTAATTTTAAATTTCTCTTTTTCCTATGTCTTTATCTCTGTTTGTGGTGCGGTTCTATCTTGGCAGAAGGTAACTTTAACTGTGTTCATTCGAGTTTTTTGTCACTTCGTTCAATTTTTATTTTGCAGTGAATATTGTTTTCGATCCATAATATTCGCAATTCTATGTAGAAGTCACGCTTGCTCACCACAATTGTACACAATGATCACTGCTTTCAATCAACATAGCTTATTTAAAAAAAGTTCTTTATGTCGCTTTTCAAGTTTTGTTTTTGTGTTGTAATATTTTTCTTTCATTCGAGTGGCGTTTTTTGCTTCATGACTGAGCATAATATTACAATTATTTTCACAGGAGGCATCTAATCCACCAAAAAGTGGCGGCAATCAATTGAAAGTATCGGAACCAGCGAGAAAACCACCAAATTGGCTTGCACGATGTACCATACTTTGACCCACCGTCATCCTAAATGTTGCCTTGTCTACCGTTTATAGTTGTAAAGAAATTTTTTACAAATCGAATTTGACACCCGTCAAGACCACACTACGCATAGATTCATGGAAAATGCGTCACTGGCCTTTGGCAGCAAAAATATGGGATGGTCTTCATTAATCTTAATATCTTGAAGAAAAAAAAAAAATTTTGTTTTATTATTTATAAAACAGAAGGGAGAAGAAAACAATATTCGGGAACACAGGGGAATGATGGTTGCTGTTCATAACCAAATCCACTCGTGCACAGTTAATCTTTCTATTCAATCTAAATGGTAGTCTGTCGTGTCAATTGAACTCATCATTAAGAAAAATCGGAAGGTTATTATATAAATAAAAATATTCCGCGCATTTTTTTTCTCGGAACAATACAATCGTGAACACCAACAATTCATCAATATCCAGAGTGAGATAGCTGAAAATAATGTCTGGGGTTCTGTATGAATGAAAAATTCAATCGCCCTTTTCTTTTGCATATTACTACTCATATACAATGATGAACTACTCAAAAATGTCACGAGAACATCACATATAGCGTTATCATAGTCAGTGACAATTGTGTCCTTGCGTATATGTGTATAAGATTGTGTCAAGATCGTTTGACGGAAAAATCTAAACGTGTTATGGTAAAATAATTTTTAAGGCCGGGAAAAATATTCAGATAACAATTATTCATTTTTTCATTAAATATAATTATTAATAATTCACGTTAGCTTTTCCATAACAAAAGATAACCAAGTAACCATTTTGTGATGTTCACAGCATAATTGACTGTTGATTTATTTACATCATCATGATAATTATATTGTTATGGTGAATTATACAGAACAAAAAAAATTTATTTCACGCGTTGATATTACATAAATGATAATAAGAACTTCCTATTGATGTTTTTTTGGGCGCTAAAATGCGTAACTTTTCTATCATGACGAGCAAATGAATACATAACAAAGAGCCGATATTCAGACACAATCCAGTCGCTGAAAGTCTGATTTATTTCTTGCTCGTTGTTGAAGCACGTGACAAGTTGCGCGTTTATATTGTTCTTTACATTTTTGTTCTCAAGGGATTCTACATTTAAACTCGAGTGAGCAAAGTAAAAAAAAAACAAACGACGACTATTATAATACATTTTATATTAATCCTTATAATATGTGTATTAATCAATCGAAGCCCCCAACATGAAATCCATATTACTTATTCCTAACTCATCGGCGATTTTGATGACTCCAAGACATTGCAATTAATTTTCGTGTTATTGCCAATTCTACGATTGAATTCTGCAAAAGCTTGGAATGAGTGGCAGATATACTTCTGTTCTCCTTTGAGTTTTGCAACATTACTATAAACAATAATATAATTTATATTGTTAACAAGAGAAAAAGAGGCGTATGAACCTGGTCAGATTTATATTGAAATACCGCTCAATAGTTGGATATAAGTGATTCATCTGGTTCCGCAAATCTTTTACGGATTCTGTGATGAATTGATTTAGCTTTTTTTGCTCCAATAGATCTGCCTCCAATATTTCATTCTTCCGTTGTAGTAAAATATTCTCCAGTTTCGCTCTTCTCGCTTGATCCATCAAATTATCTTGATTAATCCGAGCATTTTGCCACTTAATCTCTAACCGAGTTCGTTCAGTGTGGTCATGTATTTTTTCATCCTCAAGTTGAATAATCAACTCCATCGCAGTTCTCAATTCCGAACGCACCTGTTTCAAAGTTTGACGCTCATTTTCTAAAAGTATCCGTAATTGGCAAGATAAATTTTTGCTCTCCGTTAGTTTGGTTTGACATTGTTCCAGAGCTTCCTGCAAGAATAGATCGATTCACTGAAAATGATTTTTCAGTTGGTTTTTTGGACTTCATACTTCTTTAAATTGCAGATGTGCTAGCTTCTCACGTAATTTCAATTCAAAATCATAAATATCTGAAAAACCTTCGTTAGTAGACATCGTTAAATTTTCCGAAGATTCTTTCATCCCTTACATTGAAGGTCACGGCATAAAGATGTCGTAAGATAGATACCACGATAACTTATTGGTGAAGTACATCACGTGGTTCGAACCAACCAATCAAAAAATATCGCTTTTCGAGTTTCAATCTACAGTTGATCAAAGTACGCGCTCGTGCGCGGTAATCTAGTGGTGTTCAGATTTTATTGACCGCGTTCGTCCTCATATATATAAATGTACCTACTAAAACGTTCAGATCGGAAAGGAAAAAAGACCAGTGAAAGATAAGGGCGGGATTCCTGTTTGTAGAAGATGTATTTCAATTTTAGCGAAAATTAAAAAGGTGATAAAACATATAAACTGATTGATAGTAAAATATTTATAACTCTTATTCCAATGATGGAGCGTTCAATGACTGTCCATAAATTGAATATCTGATAAAAGCAAAACGGTATTGGGCAATGGTCGTGGCTGTGGGCTGAGAACAGTGATAGTTTGTCGATCAACATCTACATTCGTCCTATAAAAAAACGCAATAGTTATTCATGTTTCCTCATATATTTATATATCTGTGTATATATATTAGAGAATGTATCGTTCAACTCATAGAATACTCACACGCATACGAATCCCGCAACGTTCGTTTGTACAACGTCATCCTCTGGAGAATCCGCAAACGAAACTGACAGTAAATGGTGGAGCAAACTTGGTCCGGGACTTACGGCAACTAATTTCGTCAAATTATCCTCTGCTTTCATTCCCAATGGCATACATGATGCCGGCAGAATTGGCGCGCCAATTTTATATATCCTCGCTTCACTCCATTTCACCTCAAAACTATGAGGATAAAGCGGCGTCCTCAGCCCATAAAAATATTCTCTAACCCGTTGATCCCTTGATTCACTTCGTTGTGACTGACTGCGTTCGACAACGCCACCGCTCTTTGGCAAAAAAACAACTTTAACAAAGTCTGGCATGTCCCTGACAAGTTCATTGTATAATCGCTCTTGATCAAGAACGAGAATCGCATCAACTTCAAATGCTTGAGCGGCATGTGTTAAAAGTTTGTATCCACTAGCTTTTACCCAACCACATGTATTTATAACAATTCCTGAAACTTTAGCTTTCTTGTTTGCTTGAAGACGGTCAGCGCAAACTTCAGCCAAACGCGATGTAAGTAAATTATACAAAGCTATGTTAGAATTGGGTGTTTTATGTCCGAAATGGAATACCAATGGCGCCTGTTGGCTAAAACCTTCAACGACATTAGACGGTCGTTCAACTAATAGTGCACCAACAGTACCGGGAATAGCAATATGACCTTGACCTACGTCTAAGTCAACAAATATTGGCCGCCTACCCATTCTTACAGCGTAATTCAAGAGAATCCGGCACAATGTTGATTTTCCAACGTCGCAGGGACCCACAACCATGGTGATTGGCCCTCGTCCGTCCTCTTTTTCAGCAGCTTCTCTCATGCGTTCCATTGCTGCATGGCAATTTAGGTACAGACCCATTGGTGTTTCTTTCGCCACATAACTTACGTCAGTTTTACCTGCTAACTCAACTGTACATCCTTGCCAAGTGTACACAGCAACTTTAGCGCCCACACCAAATTCATATTTTTTTCCTTTAACCAATTCTGTGCCGAAAACTTCAGCCAAACCATTTTTTAGCTACAAGAAATGAATGCAAAAATATCTTGACAAACCATATATTCATCTAATTGTTGTTAAATTTAAGTCGGCCTTACCTCTAATGTCACCTTGTCATTTTTGTATTCTACTTCAAATCTTAATTCGCAATCTGGTTCGAGTTTGAATTCATTTGTGGCGAGCTTTTCCTCCGTCATTTTTGTTTATCAAATGATAAATTTGGACCAATTATTAAAATGAACTATTTACAATGACGTCTCATAATTGGTTAGGAATGTTATATATATTCATATATACAATGATTCATAAGGGCCTACTTCTGCGGACAAATATATACTCCACACCGCAATATATTGACATTAGCACTCATGTTGGCAGAAAATTGAACTATTGAAGAGACAGCCATTTTCCTCATCCGGCCGGACCAATGAAAATTGATCCATCGTGTACTGACAACCGCAGTGAACTCTAGTGATGAAATTGTAAACTGCTTATCCGGCAAATAAAATCAGAATATGGCGATTTCAATTATAAATAATTATCAATTGATATACTTTTCTTGTTCCAATACCGTTATATTAATGAAGTCCTCCTACACCAATTTTTGTTCGCAACAATACCATTCCCTTGAACTGGAACCGGTGCTAAGTAATCTCTCTTTCTGGAAAAATATTTGGTATGTATTCCAATTTACTGTCACGAATGCCACACAGCGGCAAGAAACCCAATCAATCTTGAAAGACAGCCGTCAAAATTCCTATGGACCAATGAGAATCCTCTGGACATGAATTCGAAATATAACCGTTTGTCCTGTGTTATTGTTTGTCACATGTAATCATTTGCTCTATATTATGATTTTCATAACACAATTCATCGATTAACATCAATAAATAATAAAAGACAAATGGGCAAGTGGAATAGGGTTATATCAGGATTCGATGCTGAGGAGGAAACGGCAAATTTTGGAACGCGGAATTTCGCCGAAAACAATGGATCAATTTATGAGACCTGGACTCTGGCAACAATCGAATCGGATGGAGATTGTGCAGATGAGAATACTATGAAAAATCCCAATGTGACAGCAACCAGTTGGAATACAAGAATATGCGTAGCTGTCGATACATGCATAACAATATTTTGCGATGAAACGTGTCAAGATGTACTATCCAGCATTGGATTTGATTCACCGATTACGAGTTATTGTCTATCATCGGATGGGTCATTTTTATGTGTATCAGATGAAGACGCTATACTTCATTGTTTTATGCTAGTTCATGGGGGTCAACAAATATTCACCATTGATTTTAGAAAGGAATACAAATGTCCACGGATCGTCAAAATATGTCTACGTGAGGTGAATGATATCGACGTCATTGTCATAACATCGATGGGTAATATCTATAGACTGAGTGGAATTGATCGGCTTATCATGAAGGATCAAATTCTTGAATGTAATCATATGATGAAAAATATCGATCTTGTATCAGAAAATTCACCAATTGAATATGCCGTGGTACTCGATTCAAATGGATACGTCAATGAGACATGTGATGATCATGGAATGACATTAGTGACTGTTGGGGAAGAATTGTGTATATCGCCAGATAGGATTTCTTGCTATTTGAAAGATTTACCATACAAATACACGAAAATACGATTTTTCCATCACTACAAAGCAATGATTTGTCTCCGTACAGATGGATGTTTGAGTACTATTTGCATCAGAACATTATTAGAAACTAAAATTTGGGATGGTTTAGTGAAAGATTTTACAACAATCCAAGAGAAATCACACGATTCGGAACAAATGCTTGTGTTGATGGCACCAAAAAATGATGAAATGTCAACATTACTTCATTTAATGTCTTTCCCGGACTTTAATATCATATACACTATGACAGTGTCTTCATCCACGTATTTGGTCGATATAATTGATGGTACGAACGATCGATTATTATTCTTAGAAGGTATACAAACATCCGAGGGTAGTTTGGATGTAATTAGAATAAAAGCTATTGAAGAAGGTATGCCGGAGTTACGTTTGCAGAGATTATTACGGCAAAGACGTTTCGATGAGGCACGGGCATTCGCGAATAAATTCAAACTCGATATTGAAAGTGTATTCCGGGCAGAAGCCACAATGTTCATAAATTGTCTTCGTCCAAGAGCGAACAATAGGGAAAACATCGATTTGGATAATTTCAAAACAATACTCGACAAGATAAGTGATATTGAGTTCATATACCAATGCTGTAACAATACCCTAACTTATGATTATAGAGATACACGAAATCTATCTGAATACATACGAACGAGGATCATTGGATATATCAATGAACATCATGAAATTGATAAGAATTATTATTCTAGTTTGCTTCAAGATGTAAGTAACACTTTGAGGAAACTCGAGACATTTGAAATGGTTCAAAAGACGAGATTGAATAGTCAAACAAATGAGAAAAGCGATACTAATCGGTGGTACAAATTTTGCAAGGCTGATCTACTCGAAGAATGCATTCAATGCCTTTCGCTTGGTGAATTGAATGCGGCGGCGTTAATTTGGATACGTCATACACCAAGTTTTGCTCAAAGAGTCACGAAGGATACTGTCATTGATATATTAAGAAGAATACCGGTCAATTTACGACCGTGCCAGTTATGGCCTTGGCTTCGTCATTTTATTCCTTCGGTCATTTCATTTTTTCCTGGTGCATTAACAGAAATAATTCTTTGGGGTTGCAAGAAAACAAAAACGTTCGAAACATTTCATCGAAGTACTTGGCCAAATATTGGATTGGAATTCGCCAATGGTCTTATTGATCTACTGCATTTTGATGGATACAATATCTGCTTCCAATTTCATGAGCAGTATGCAAACACGAATTCGCAATTTCATCGATTATCAATACTTGTGCAGGCAATGAATGATCTACTCGAATTAAAGTCACGTTACAATGTTATATTGCCATTAAACACTTATCTCGGTGATCCAGTTGATGTTATTAACTTATTGTTATCCAAAATACATATTGATGGTGTCGCTGATTTGATGGAAAATTTTTTACAACAATACGTACTCAATAATTCATTACAAAATGATAAAGTTCTGTCGAGCTTCATTCGAAATACATTGAGAAATTCCAAGGACTGGTGGTTGTGGGAAAAAGCACCATGGGATAAACGATTGGCTGTTGTTATTGGTTATATCCACAATATTCAAAATCGTTTGCAGCAAACATTGCAAGTATTGAAAAAAGCGCCAGTACCATGGAGTGAAGCTTTAGTTCAACTCGCTGAACAAAGTTATACTTATGATCATCCTTTAGTATCGCAAATACGTTTTGAGAGTAATAGTGTTAGGGAAAAATTAATTTTGAAGAAATATGGATTTGCCCATACACGTCAGTGTCCAAATTTATTTCGCAGTATAGTCAAACAAAATCGTATCAGTATGATTGAAGATATTTTCGAATTAACAAGAACGGATCATGCCTCGAGAATGACAATATTGCACTTTTGTCTCAGTTATCATTTGAAACACGGCAATATCAATGACATGATGAATATATTTCAACAGTTGAATAATGATATTGTTATTAAATGCTGCGAACAACTTGTTTGTGTTACTAAGTCGAGATTAAACCATTCGATACGACGAAATGAGACGTTAGAATACCATATAATAATTGAGGTTTTGAGTTCAGTGGAATCTCGATTACGAGAATCGTTGGCACAAAATCCACAGTATTTCACCAAGCTCAACATTTTCCTAGAGGCTATATTGAATATGCGTAACTTGTATCGTTTACAGAACAAGTTGAACATTTGTATACCTATGAACGTCTATATCATGGACAAAGAAAAAATAATCATGGATTATGTGAAAAGATTCATTAACGAAAATAATAGTGAAGAAATCGCCTGGCAAAGAGTGTGTAAAAACATCGAGACGGCTAGTGATTTATTACGTTTACCGAAACTCTTCGGACTTTATCATCTACTGGACACATGTAATCATTCTACTGCTTTAAAATCATACGTTTCAAGGTATTTGTGTGATTATAACACAATTGTAGTTGATGAGTCCAAGTATGGAATGAAAATATGTTCACTTCTGGTTGAAAGACCTGAAAATCATACGAAAATTCCCGTGCAATTACGAAATTTGTGTTCGTCGTTATTAATATGTTCTGACGAAAATAATTTGACGGAAAATTTACGTCTCGGTAGATGCGTGGATGCATACAATGCAGCCGTAGACGCGCAATCCGATTCTGACGGTTCAGTGACGTGTTCAACGTCAAGAAGTTTAGTGCGACAACTGTATCCAATTTATCGGGATGCTTCTGTGTCATCGGGGTGTACCTTACTGCTATTATTGCAAGATGCTTTGAAAGTTTGTTCCTATTATCGTCATAAAAACCAACAAAACAATCCAGCAGACTCACATGATGGAGAACAAGCAATTGAGTTATTGAGCTGCAGTTTCTTCGACAGAGTAATTGCAGTTCAAAATGAACATCATGACTATTCATTGTTGCAAATCATTATGACTATTCATTTTGAATTGTGTTCGCTGCTGCCCGAAAGTGAAAAATCTGTTATGGGAATGCACCTTGCACTTGACCGTTGTGCTCATGCAATGTTGAAAAAAGTCATTAATAGCAAAGTGTTCGATCTACAATTGGGTTTGACATGTTTATTTCTCTTGCCTGAGGCAGGATCACTAAAATCGTTGTCATCGATTGCTAAATTCTCCCAAACCGATTATGCACGCGATCGAATAATAAAAAACCTGGGTTATGAATACTGTCGTTTGACGCAAAATATCAATCCAATGGAAAAATTCAAATGGCAACGTGTATTGCATTATTGGGCACAACGATTAGGAGATTATGGAATATTATACAGAGACACATTGGATAGTGATACAAAAAAAAAACGAGAGATTTTAGATTGTGTTATGAAGACGAATAAACCTGGAAGTATTGAATTGTTGCGTGATTTTTGTCATAATTTTGGTTTTAATCTGGATGACTGTTACTTATTGTATTTACAAACTTTGTTGCGCTCGTGGCAGCCTAAATACAATTCCAACACCACATTTAATAGTGAAAGCGAACTAAAAGTTGATAAATATGATGTGCAAGAATTAGGAGCAACGTGTAAAAAAATTGCCGCTCAAATATATGATAAAGTCAGAATGAAACACAATTTAGTTCAAATGATTCCTCAAATTAATTTCTATCATTATGAAATATTTCTCATACTTTTGGAGTTAAGTGAAGAGAACAAAATTGAAACAAAATGCCATTTATGTTTCCTACAGAGTTATACGCGTGTCGGTGCACCAACGGACATTGAACGTGATGAATGGGGAAAGTTTTCACAGGAAAATGAATTACTACCAGTGATTGCCAAATGGCGGATGCCATTTTTACCGAAAGTCGATCAGTACAAGCTCATCACACCTGAATTGAATTTCAAGACGTATGAGAAGTGGCTGACAATCGCTGCTGTCTTGAGAATACCGGTACACAATATTTGTACATTGGCTGTGATGGGCGCCGTCACTGACGCGTGGAAAAACGATCATAAGAATAATAAAATAAAATGGTCAATTGATATGCGTAACAGTCAATTACTCAAAGACATCAAAAAATGTATCAATTATATGACTGGTCAGGATAGGTTGCAGTATGGCACTGCGGCATTGTATTGGGTTGTTAACCATACTCCACCTGGAGCTGATTTGGTTGCTGCAGCTAAAGAATGTTATTTATATTCTCAACAATGGCAGCAAGAATCACTACAATCAATTCCGACACGGAATAATAAGGTGAATAATAGTTTAATCTGCAACTAAAAGTTATGGAGCGATAGTGATATCTTTTCTTTTCTAGATGTCAAAGATTAACGAAAAGTGTATGAAGTATACATGCAATCATATTTTATACACGCAAGGATTAGGTCAAGAAAAGTACCTCAATTTAGTGGAAAATCCGGAAAAATTAGTTCGAGAATTGTATACCGACGAAACAATACCATATCGTTATACATGTGCGATTGGAAATCGACCTGATATCAATTCAGCAGTTAATGCATTGGGCAATATATTCTCACTGAATCTCATTAAAATACGTTTGGAATTATTGAATACGTGGCTTCAACCATGGGAGAACTGGAATAATGAAGTCAATGACAGCATCACGGGAAACTTTTCTCAAGAGTTCTCCACAAATTCATCGAATGATGCTCTCGAAATGGACGATAATTTCCTTCGAGCTTGTTACATAGTTGGCTCTGGTGATACTGAATTATTTGTTAATTATTTGATAGACATTGGTTTTCCTGAAGATCGCGAAGATTGTTATAAGTCTGGTGTACGTTTTCGTGCACTACGAGTACTCCAATCAATCACGGATGAAGAAACATTACAAGACTATGTGAAACGTGATGTACAAACTGTCAATCACCACATGAAAACTTTGCAATATTTGAGTGAATTAGAAAGGTTGGGTCTTTATTATAGTGTTGAGGGGTTTGACACATGTTCAAAACATAAATTAGTGCAGTTATTGATTGATGGTAAATATTGTACACCACGTGCTTTAAGATTGATACCACAGCTCTATATTGATTATAAAATTGACGATTACCAATTTTTGGTTCTTGCACTTGAACACATGGTAAAATTATCATTGGTGCGTATCAGTTGAAATTCCAATTCGCTTCACTGAATAGAAATTCTATGATGTGATTAATTACACGAAGCTTTTCAGGTGCAGGAATTGAAGAAAACTTTGTCAATACTCGGATCTGTTGAATGTATCGTCAATACGAGCGGTTATATTAATGCCTGGCAGATTGTTGTCCGTGATGCGTTTGATAAACTCCATGCTCAATCAAGTACAGAGACTGTTGACAATTGTATTGAAACTCTAAGGGTGTTACACGCTTGTCCAGTTATTGATAAATTGGAATTTCGTAGTGTCATTAATTCTTGCGTGCTCGCAGAACAATGGCATCTCGCCGCAGCTCTTTTACCTTTCGTGAATTATAGTAGGGACAGCGAATTGATTATAGAGGTATTGCTCTGGATTCATGAACACATTTTTTTCTTATTCTCATATGATGTTTATAAACTTCTTTCACCATCGAAACTTCTCATTCTAGAAACTCAGGCAAGATGAGATATCAAATGTGATTACTCCTAAGTTGATAGAGCTGGAAGTCAAAGGCATATTGGTAGTTCGTCAGGTGAGTTTGATGATTATATTTTTTTTTTATTGGTAATGCGTAATCAATCAATAATTCGTGTCTTTTTCAAATATTTATAGGCTCTGATGATGTTGCAACAAACCAGTACTATGTCTGATACAAAAAAAATGGATTGAATTACACGTTTTCTTTTATACAGAACAGGTTTTTTTTTATTTCTAATATAGAAGTCTCTACGAGTTATCGCTGACTGGTCGCCAAGTATCAGTGTAATTTTCTATCAACAATGATTTCTCTCGAAGTATTTTAACTTTGTAGTGATCATTGTTTAAACTACCATCAAGAATCGTTATTCGTGTGACTAATAAAAAATTTTCGTTCTTCGGACTTGGACCTTGAACATAATCAATGACATCATCAATCTTTATCTGTAACCCTTTCTTCGGGGGTTTTTGTCCATTAACACGTAGTTTTCCCTCGTACAACGCAACTTCCACTTTGCTGGAATAAAAATATTAGTTGTGAAGGCAGTTGTTGCATAATGTTGAAATCTGAAAGATAAGTATTGACATTACGGAAATGTAACATCGAATTATTCAGAATTTTTGACGGTTTATGTTCATCATGGGCCTGAAAAATTACATCAGCAAGTGTGTCAGTCTGCGGGACTTTCAGACTGGGATGGTCCAATCTTGAAATTTATATACATATATATGTGTGTGTTGAGTGATTCTGACCATTTATCGGACGGGATAAAAAAGTCCAATGGTGTTTGGGTTGCATCTAATCGACCCTGGACAATTGATTCTAGTAAAGTCTACCTTACATGAACCTTTTCTCTATCAATTTTCTACTTATGGAACCATATTTACTTGTCGTTAACGTGCGTTCAGTGATTTCCTACGTATATATCCCAACATCAGTTCTCGACGATTACATATTGTTGAAATAACATGTTTTTCCACCAGATAATATAATTGGCATAATTATGAATTATATTAATGAATCGTGCGTTTTATTGTGAGTCGATACCAATGTCATTCTGCTTCAAGATTAGCTCCGCTTTGCCTCAACCAATTATGCCAGATATATTAACGAATTGCAGTCATTTTAAACAAATTATCGGGCTAAATTTTCGCAAACCAAGAATTTTAAGGACGAATTACCAGAAGATAAATTGATCATTATTAATTTTTCTAACACTATACATCTGTCATCGATGAAAAATTGAGTGTGAATTAACTACACGACAGAGTGTCCACTTACTTTCGTGCCATATTCAGACCAGCTTTGACAATAGCATCAATTCTCATGGAGCTTACAGTTGACATTAAGATTTTAGCATTTGTATTGTGAGCTACGACTGCTTCTGCCTCCAGATCTTCATCTTCCTCGTCGTCTTCATCGCTATCGTAGTTGTCTCCCTAACTCAGGATAATTTTGTTAGAATTTATTCATCGGTATTCTGTCCGGCAATAATCATTCTTAGCAATACCTTTGTTTTCTGCTTCTTGCCGTACTTCCATCTTCGCGTCATCGAAGAATTGAGGTTATACGAGTCAAGTAGCACATTTGGAGACAATGTTATATCGCACCTCGATTTGACATTATTATTTGGAAAATACCGTGTCAATTGCATTACATGACTCGATCTGAGTTGTCCAATTTGTTGACTTCTTCTCACAAGAAGTTTGAAACCTGGTAATATGCCGCGTGCTACCATATTTGTCATCAATTGTGAATTGTACTATATTAATTTGGCGAAGGAATGCGCGCGCAATACAAAAAACAGTATGTATACATTCTGCAGTCTTTCCAGAGGATTTTAGGCCAGTAATCAGAAGAATAAAATGCAAATGACAGACACATGAAACTTATTTATGACACTGCTGCCAAAAATTACTTTCATTAGATTACCCCAATCCACTTGAGGTTGCTGGCTTATTTCAAATGTAAAAAAAAAATCAACTATAGAGAAATTGGCAACCGTAATAAGAGAGCGAGAATTTATATATATGTAGCCATGAATGACACAATTTATTACGACGGTTCTTGGGCTTGTTATGATAAGTTTATTAAGACAGATAGGTAGACTATCCCAAATGGCAAAATGACACAGTCACCCATCATTATATCCATCATCGGTGTGAGAATTATCAATGAAAGCATGCAACTATCCTGACAGTGTCACGGATACTCAGACGCCGTTTTGCGTAACCAATCTCAATGAGAGGGAAAGAGGTGGAATTAACAGGGAATAGGCAGTTCAATATCGAATTATTATGTTCGACAAAGTTCCACCCAAATAAGCACACGCTCTTAATTTTTTGTTGTTTTTTTTTAGTTCACATGACCGCTTAATGGCTCGCGCTAGCCTTTTTCGCCGCCATATTTTTTCCAATTTATTATTGGTATCGAATAAGTATATTAGAAGATAATAATAGCAATAAATTGTAGTAAGGATTTTTACCATCTTATCACCTAACATGACAAGTAATATTGGATTTCTGGGTGTCAATGAATATAGGTAGTAATGTAATTAATGTGGTGTCTAGAAACAACGCTTCGTTATGCCAGTTTCATCAACTACTACTACTAGTATTTTTTTTTCCTTTTCCGTTATTTCAGGTATGTAATTTTTGTTTTTTCACCATCATTTGTAATCATTTATAATTATCATCATCATTATCATCATCTCATCGGTAGAGTTTTTGCATTATGAAGAAAAGCCGCGTGACGAGAACAATGACGCATCTATATAGCATTAGTGTGTCCATTTGTTCCATCCCTGCAATTGAATCATTTATTATGAATGGCAAATAATGGAAATACTTGAATAATTCATTTTTTTGCTTAGTTGTTAATTCTAACCGGATGGTGCTTATCTTGGCCAGTGGGGTCAGGCATCCCCCACGCAGGTGCCTCAATTTTCGTCGTTTCATTCTGTGGTGGTATTTCCGGTAGAGCTGGTGCATTACCAAATTGTCCTGGCATCAAAGTCAAACCCGGCATTAACGACAGTCCCGCCGCATTTCCATTCGGGAATGCTTGTGGATTTTCCAAATGAGTCTGCAAAGAAACACCATTAACGAAATTATCACTATCTGATCAATTCGCATCATATCAAACTCTACAAAATTTGCCAATTACCTGGAAAGTTGATTCCATCATTTGATGAAGTTCCGCATCAATGTTGGAGACACGACTGTAGGAAGCATTTGACCGGAACATCTGATGTCTATCCATACCAGTAGCGAGATTCCATGAACCAACTAATTTTTCATTATTTAACATCCAATTAATTGAATCGGCATCACCACCAGGCCCCATACCAGTTGTGTAATTTTTCCATGCTCTTTCAGTACCAATTGGTCTTGGTACTTTACGATCCTCCAATTTCATTTGACTCATTTCCTGGGCAACTTGACCCGGTGACGATGGTGACATTGTTGGTGATCCACCGTTCTCTAATCCCGCCATTAAGTCCATATTACCAGCTTGAGCTGCGCCAATGTGTCCCAGATGATTGGGAAATCCTATTTGGGCCATCATTGGATCCTGGTGCGGTGGATAATTGTTGTGGGGTGGTCCAAATTGCCACCGAGTTTGTCCATTCGATGGAATATTTGTTGGATGCGATGTAGGTGGACCACGTGAGGCATGAGGTGGGGCGCCAGCTGCTTGGTATTTACCAAGTGGGAAATTTCCAAGCATTGCTAAATTATTTGATTGCATTGCGGCGGGTGGTGCTGGCACTGCTGCAAACATATTTGGATGAATGCCAGTTGCTGCATTAAACATTGTCACTTGTGGTTTATTGTTCAGGTGAAGCGAACTGGAAAAATCCGGCGCACGTGGATTTAATCTTGACATACTGACAGTTGTATTAACACTCGCTGATTGACTCATTGATGGTGCAAAACTCTGCATGTGTGGATGGAAGGGCATCAATGGATGACCACTCGGTTGACCATCACTGGGTACCATTTTTAATAAGTTCGTATTAACATTTCCATGCTCAAATCCACCATTGTTACTCTTAAACAAACCGACCTCCATATTAGGTTGTGAATTTGATGGTATATGATGCGATTGCTGCTGCGATTGTTGAGACTGTGGCTGTTGTTGAGGTAATGTAGGTGGCGGTTGAGAAGATTGTTGTTGCTGTTGCTGTTGTTGTTGGGCCTGTTGCTGCGATTGTTGCATTTCTCTTTGTTGCTGGGCTTGTTGTTGCTGCTGAACTTGTTGAGATTGTTGCATTTCTCTTTGTTGTTGTTGTTGCTGCTGCTGCTGCTGTTGTTGTTGTTGCGAGTGATTGACAACAACGTTCCGTTGTGCGAGCTCCCCAGCAAAAACAGCTCTATTAAATTGACCTATGGCCGAATTCGTCATTTCGATATTCTGTTGATTCATTACTGGCCGTGCTATTGCCAATCCCGCTGATTTGTTTGGTAATGGATGATCACCAATGTTATAATTAATTGCTGATGGAAATTGTGGCGGTTGTATTGGATTGTGCATACTAGATGGTGATACACCAGGGACACTTCCCATCGATGACGTGCCACTTGTTGTCACATTGTTCGAATTACATGCTTTACTTGATACTGGTGAACACATTGCCGTACCTCTGTAACCAGGTGCTTTCGATGCATCCACTTGCGGTGGTACATTATCAATAAATTTACTGGGCGCTACGTTTGATGCATTAGCTGATACACCACCACCAGCAACAGTCGCAAAATTCATCCCTTTTTGATGAGATTCATTTTCGCGCCCGCCCCATACTGATTGTTGTGTAACTTTCGAGAAAGTATCATTGAATAGAGAATATTCGAGCGGTGTGATGGATTGTTGCGATGCCTGATGTCCACTTGTTTGATCCATTATCGTTGGAACAGCTGGCGTCGTGCTGCGCATTTGCGTCTGCTGCGGTTGGGACGGTGGCTGTTGAGGCTGTTGCTGCGATTGCTGTTGCTGCTGCGGTGAATGGTGATGGTGATGTGGTGGGAGTGGATGTTGCTGTTGAGCTAAATGCTGATGTTGATGTTGATGTACTGCCACAGATTGGGAGACAACAGGCGGTGAGGGCGTCACACGAATCGAACCACCAGATGTTGATGTAATATTTTGATCTGGGCCATTGGATACACTCGATGGCATATTCAATGATTGAACACCCGATGAATTAGGCGAATAACATGTTTTCCCAGAATAATGAGCAGACGTCGTTGGTGGAGGTGCAGATAAATTCGGCAGTGTTCGGCAGTGCTTCGGCGATGTGTTTGTCATGGTTTGTTGTGGCGAAGTGAACGGCGTCGCCTGCGTCGTTGATGACATTACCGATGTTGAATTTGTCTGTTGCACTGATTTTTGTTTACTCGTTTGATTACTATGATTCGATTGTATAATTGTTGTTGGAGTACAATTCGCGGCAGTGATATCCGATAATTTCGCAGCAAACGTTTGTGCCGCGCTAGTCGTTATTATTTTCGTGGCTCTACCCGCAGTCATTATAGCGCTAGTATACGACATAGTTGTTCGGGTATTAGTTGATGATATTTGTCCAGTGGCAACAGCGTGTGCACGTTTCTCAGCAGCTGCTGCAACGAGACGCGGCGCTGTGACACGTGACAGGGGTGCCGAAAATGCACCAGCCAGTTTAATTGTTGATGATCGGAGTGGCATTATTTGACCCACAGACGATATGCCCGATGGATTATATCCGGATTTATTCGCATGTGAACTTCCAGTTGTGCCTGACACTGCGGTTTGTGGCTTATTCACCGGACCTAATTTGGGTTTCGAGGTCTGCGGAATTGTAATAAATTTGCGGTTGAAAATAATCTGTGGTGATTGCCTAATACAGTTACAGAAAAGGGATGGTGGAAACATTTGAGCAATATAAAAAAGAAAAACTTACAGAACTCGATGGTACCATTGATTTGTCCCAAGTTGACGATGTGACCACAGTTAATTTGTTTTTTGGCAACATTTGAAGTATATCGACATCGGGATCTTTGATAAGAGCTGCGATGAGAGTGTGAGCTTGTTTAGTTGCGTCTGTTGATCCTCTGAAATGTCGATAACAAATAACCATTTATATGGTTGTTCCAATGGATGAAATACTTCTTTTCCAAATATAGACTCACTTGATTGTTATTATTCTTTCGCCTTGGCATTTGCTCTGCTTCTCTACCTCAATATGTGCACCAGTAGCACCGCGTATGGCATTTATATTGCTGCCGCCACGACCAATAACTCTGCTGATGGCATTGGGTGGAACTGACACTTTCTTTGAACGAAATGGAGAGTTCATGAATCGACTAGAGTCATCTGATTGACCCCTAAAAAGTTATTACACAATTGTTCAAATTATGGATACAGATAATAATTATTCGGCACAATTTTGATATTGTATATGCCTGATAAAATGAAACGAAAGTTATATTTTCAACTCACTTGCGAACGACTTCCTTCCAACCTTCTTCACGCTTACCGCCTTGTTTTGGACTCGTGGAATTCATACTCTTAATACAATTATTTATTCCATCGTTATCGTACTGATTGTTATTCGACTTCTTTCCTCTTCCCGGTATATAATTCTCATTTCCCGTTGCCTCAAAATCCTCGCGATCAGCGGGATGTCTCGATGACTCGAATACCAGTTGTCCTTTTAGCTTCCGTTCACTAGAACTTGGGGTATTAGATGGGAATGATGTTGATGCAACTGGCTGACGATGATTCGAAACGGATGAAGCAGTTGAACTTGATGAACCACCCACGGCACTACTATTACTCGCAGTTGATGATCTTTTATCAGCGATAGACGTTTGGAGTTTAGTTGAGTTTATAGTACTCTGGGATGCATTGGGCGCAGAAGTAAAAACTGAAGATTGGGCGCGATGAGGCGATGTATCTTTATCGTTTGGGCTACTTTTCTTTTTTTTCTTATCTTTCTTACGTTCCCTAGCCTTAACATCATTGCTACTACAACTGCCCTGGCTATTTGCATCTATACCACTATCGCCCTCTTCTCTATCCGGATCATCAGGACTACGATTGACGGGCGATGGTGATGGAACGTTATCCATTCGTTCACAACTATCAGCACCACCCTCATTTTCACTATCATCTGCCCTATCGACATCCTCATCCTCAGATTTCTTTCCTGTATCCTCTTTATCCTCATAGATCGTTTCATTCTTTCTATTTTCCTCATGCAATTTACGCTTTTCCTCTTTCTTCTCCAATTTCTTCTTCTTCTTACGTTCACGTCGTCGAGCCGCCGCTGCTTTCTTCGACTCTTCACGTGTTTTCTCCATATCCAATTCTTCAAGCAATATCGTTGCATTCTTATTAGCTTTAGCCGCTTGTGTTTCTTTAGCAGCGCGAATAATTCTAACACACTCTTGACACTTCTCCAGCAATTCTTTATCATTAACAGTTGCAATATACCTTGTCATTTCTTGATCACTTGGAAATTGCGTTACGTGGCCGACCATCCACTTTACAACTTTAATATGTCCTTTACGGAACGCCGCCATTAAACATGATACTTTACGATTATCTTGAGAATCAATGTCTGCACCGGCATTGAATAACAATTCAACGACACTTAGATGACCACCATTTGCCGCGAGCCATAATGGACTATTACCTTTTTTATTCTTAACTTCAACTTGTGTTCCGCGCGACAATAATAATTCGACAAAACGGCAGTGACCTTTGTCAGCGGCAATTGTGAGGGCAGTATCGCGTGATGATGGAACTGGCGTGGCATTTACATCAGCGCCTTTAGTCAATAAAACTCTGCCAACGTCGATATAACCACCGCTGGCAGCCTCCATTAACGGTGTCAACCCGGTTTTTGCACGATGTTCAACATTGGCTTTCCGATCGAGTAATAGACTTACAACCTCATGTCGACCTTGAAAACAGGCGAGTGTCAAAGCAGTGTTACGATTAGTTTCAATCTGGGCATTAATATCACTTCCCATATCGAGCAATAACTTCACTGCAGCTGTATGACCATTCATTGCTGCAAGCATCAACGGCGAGATTCCGAGTTTTGAGCCAGTTCGTGAATTTATTTCCGCTCCATGGCTCAACAACAGTTTGATAATATTAACATAACCACCGGATGCCGCGAGACTCAATGGTGTATAATCTGATACATTGCGATGTTCTTTATTCGCGCCACGATTCAATAATAATTCCACCACTTCAAATCGTCCACCACTGCATGCAAGGGAGAGAGGTGTATCTTTAGTACGCTCCGACTGTGCTTCAATGTCCGCGCCATGATTTAACAATATTTCAACTACTTTTTGATGTCCAGCAGTAGCTGCTAATATCAATGGTGTGAATCCCTTCTTATCACGATGTTCAATGTCCGCGCCACGACTCAGGAGAAATTCCACAAGTTCCTCATGACCACCGGCACATGCTAGAGTCAAAGCTGTGTCATGATTACTATCAGTTTCCGAGTCGACGTCCATACATGAAAATGGCGCCATTGGAACTTGATTTGCTGATGTGGCAGCTGGTGGATAAGCTCCTGTAGCTGTTCCGGTTGCAGCTGGAACTCCAGTTGACACTATAGTTGGAGTGGAATATTGTCCATTAACTGCAGTTGCTGGCGTTGGATCTAGCTGGTAATTTTGTTGGATCTGTGATTGCTGCTGTTGTGGCTGCTGCTGGAGGTGGCCACTCATGACCGTACCCACACTGGTTTGTTGCTTCTGTTGTTGTTGCTGCTGCTGACATGATTGTTGCTGCGATAAAAGAGGACATCTTGCTTTCTTCTCTTTTGCACAGGCATTGGATGTATATACTTGTTTTTTGTCGGGCCCGGCAAGATTTGTCACTGTTGCGGATGATACTGATGATGCCAATCCTTGAGTTTGCGTTGCCACTTGAACTTGATTGCTGGTTGCACTGCTACTGCTGATACGGCTGTTCGAGCTGCTACTACTCGTTCCCGCAGCACTGAGCTTTGCGGCATGCCTGCTACGCGCAGTAGCTGCTGCTTGCATATTCCATCCAATAACCAGTTGGTCTATGGCTGCAATGTTAGAAATTTCTCAATATTATTTTTCATCATCATGAGTAATAATACTATTATTTGAGGATGGAGTGGATACATACTTGTAGGATCAAGTTCGGGCTCCTCGTAGATTTCATCATCACGAATTGGCCCTGTTGAGGATCGTAATCCACGTTTAGATCCTTTTTTGAATCCATCTAAACTGCCTTCTCTAACTAGTCTTTCGATAGTTCGTCGAACAGAGCCATCGGCATCCTGAATATTGACCATGAAAATTACTCACTTTCAGTTTGAACGATTTTGAGGCTTTCGAAGGAATAGGTATAGTGTTATGATGGTGTTCTTACCTGTTGAGACATTGGACGCAAGGACTGATGTTGATCATTCGGCTGTAATTCTTGCTGAAATTGTTGCTCCTGGTCTTTATCGCAAACTTCGAACTTTTTGATGAGTTCCAATTCGTCTTGATCTTCTGACCCAACTACAAATGTGTGAGAATAAAAAGAAAAAAAAAGCATATGTAGAATAGATGTATAATTTTTTTTTGAATACCAAAACAAATATGAATCTATACATGTCATCACTCGATTGACGCGATCACTACGACTTCAGTTCTTTTTTTTTTTGTTTTTCAAAGATATTTACCGTTAGGCACATCGTCGAAGGTAATGGATTCGATTATTTCGACAACATCGTCGAGTGGTATCGGCATGCCATCATCTAATTTCAGGACTTTGCCATCAGCAGCCAGCGCTTTCGCTTTTTGGGCAGCCGCAAAGAATGGACATGCACTGTCTCTATGCAGTCTCGCCAATTCCGATTCCATTGGCTCCGGAATATTTTGCTGAACTGTTTGCTACATTTAAAGTCAAACGCAAAATACATCAGAGACACATTTGGTGAATTGATACTCGTAATAATTAATGTTTTGTTTTTTCTTTCATATCGAGTAGATATTACTCCGATAGTTTGATTTTTTCGAATTTTTTAATAAACGCATAGCCTGCCTTTCAGTCTATTGATTATAATTTAATGGCAATGAAAAATAGAAATAATGGCCTCTGTTTCATTGTAATGAAAAATTGTTGGTAGAAAATCCAAAACGCTTTTGTTCTCATTATTGTTTGTGGTTGGTTTCATTTATTAATTTATTTACGTTTTTTTTTTTTTTTTTTCATATCTATTATAGATGTACCTGATCATGGAGATGGTCATGGTGGGTCTGCGTGGGGTGGAGGTGTGCCACCAGTTGGCTCGGCATAAGGATTTCGCCACCACTGCCTACCCCCACGCCACCTTGTTGTAGATGCGCATCTTGTGGTAGCTGTTGCTGTTGTTGTTGCTGTTGTACCTGAATGCAGAGATTAGCAGACACTGTCATATATAGTTTTTTCATAAAAAAACATATTATTTGACAATCAATCGTTGAGTAGAGATCGAGTCGACGAACCTGCACCTGATCCAATTGCATTTGAAGTTGCTGATTCAATTGTTGAAGCTGTTGAAGATCGTGAACTTGTTGAAGCTGATATTGATGTTGACGTTGCTTTTCCTGGTATTGTTGCTGGAGACCAGCCATCAGCGTGACCTGTTGTTGCTGTTGCTGCACTTGTTGCGTCTGCGATTGTTGTTGCAAAAATTTACCAGCGACAATGTTGGGCTTACGTAAATTTTTTCCTTCCTTCTTGGACACTGGTTTCGCTTTTGGTCGATCACTTATGGCTGTATTTTGACTTACATCACTGCTAGCAGTTATTGGTTGTGGATGTGGCATAACAGCAGTGGTTTGTAGTGGTGCAACAATGCCGGTCACCGGTGGTGATGCTAATGTTGCGATATTTGTCATCGTTGGTGGATTGACATTTACTGCTCGTTGTAATGATAGTGGTGGTGATACCGCAAAGTTAGTGGTCTTTGGAAACGTATCAGCCCCAGCAGGAGGAGTCAAAGGCGTGGATTGTTGAGCTTCTCTTAAACGTCGCTCCAACGAAATTCGTTTGGCGAGATAAAAACCTTGACAATATGCAAGTGCCTGATTCGTGTCTTGATATGACGACAGCCCTCCCGAAATTTCAGTTGTAGCGCCGCAAACAAGCCCTAACGAAACACCAAATACCATTCGAACGATTGTGCCATTTGTGAGATTCCGACAGTTATTCTGTATTCTTGTTGTTGTTAAGACTTACACGATATCTCATTATTATTGAGAGTCACCGATAAAATTTAGTAGGATTGCAAATTATCAGAACTATTAAAAAGCGATGACGCTGGGTGTCATTCGATTCATATACGTGATTAATGTAAGCATTTTTCAGTGTTTGCTTGTTTTATTTCCCATTGTTAATGATAAAAGATAATTATTTACTTAATCACGACACGACGGAAAAAAAAATATGAATAATAAATTATGGCAAATAAATGATTAATTGACGTACCATGAGGTGCATTTGACGATTGAGCTGGCAAATCAATATTCGTCATTGCTGGCAGTAATGAATCGGTTGAGTCTCCACTATCGATCGATTTTTGAGGTTTTTTATCATCCATATGGTCGTCCATTCCAGGCGCATTTGCATACAGATGACCGGTGCTTTTAATTTGGAGCTCTACCCTCTGAAATTATCATTACCATAACCATCTCGGAAAAAATGTATAATGAAAATAACTCGATGACATTTTGGGAGAATAGGCGATAACACATACCTGCAATTCTTCTAGTATTTGTTGTTTGTGGAGAATTTGTTCGTGTCGTGTACTCTTTCGATTTTCCGTGGAGGTGGACGCAGCTGCAGCAGCGGCAACTACTGCTGCTGCTGATGCAGCCGGGGATGACGCAGGACTAAGAGTAATATTAGGTTCAGATAAGCTGGTGAAAGATCCACTCCCTTTATCCAATATATTAGTATCATCCATTGATTGAGCAACAGCTTCGCCTGCAGGTTGTGTACGAACTTGTTGAGCCTCGGCAGAGGTCAAACTTGCATCGGGCATCACCGTTACCGAACGATTCTTTCGAAGCAGTGATTTTTGGCTATTATGCTTCGGTTGCAGATTTTGGTTTTGGTTTTGTTCGGCAGTTTGTTGTTGTTGATGATGTTGCTGTTGAATTGTTGGTGGCTGTTGGTGGGACAGTGGAACTTGTTGTTGATGACTTATATTTTGTTGGTGTGATTGGGAAACTATTTGCGGCTGTTGCTGCTGTGGCAGCGGTTGCTGTTGAGATTGTTGGGCTACTTGGGGCGGTGGCTGCAGTGTTGGAGATGGTTGTTGTTGTTGCTGCTGCATTTGTAACATTGGTGCAGGTGCAGCAGCATTATGCTGTGCATTCATCATTATACTATGTGGATAATCTAACAAAAGTTGTACAACACTTGTATGTCCGCCTTTCGCTGCCTCAATAAGCATTGTCGAATTATCCTTTAGTTTATGGAATGGATCGGCTGATTGGGCAAGCAATAGCTCAACCACAGCGAGATGTCCACCAGCGCACGCTAGTGACAGTGGTGTGTGGTCATTATTAGTTGTATTACGATTAAGACTCGCCAATTTCGATATTAAAAATTGCACGGTGCACAGATGACCAGCTCGACAAGCTTTCATTAAGGGCGTACGACCGCCTTCTGACTCATGTTCCAAATCAGCTCCGAACTGCAGCAAGAGGTCTGCTACATCCGTGTGACCATTTTCACAAGCATATGTTAAGGCTGTGTCACCGGTTTGAGTTTGAG
The DNA here is from genome assembly GCA_958496275.1 of Zele albiditarsus. NCBI lineage: Eukaryota > Metazoa > Arthropoda > Insecta > Hymenoptera > Braconidae > Zele > Zele albiditarsus. The sequence goes on from OY292409.1 coordinate 17,805,763, forward strand.
CATGAACATCTGCACCAGACTCCAGAAGATATCGAACGAGATCAAGGTGTCCCTCTTGGGCGGCCTCCATTAATGGTGTTGAGGCACCCAATTCAATGTCAGCACCGGCTTTTATCAAGAAATCTGCAACCTCGAGAAAACCACCGCAGCATGCCAATGTTAAGGCTGTCTCTTGTGTCTCTTCTGTTTGAGCATTTATATTTGCACCTTGGCTTAAAAGCAGGGCTACCATTTCCTCGTGACCCTCGCGCGCTGCTTCCATCAGTGGTGTGTAACCCTCGTCATTCACTTCCTCAATGCTCGCACCGCGTTCAATCAGTAACAGCGCAAGGTCAACATGACCACCGCACGCCGCTAAAGTCAATGGCGACTCAAAACTATCTGTTGGCATGTTGACCTGGGCTCCTGAATCTAGTAGCAATCGTGCTACTTCCACATGGCCGTCCATCGAAGCCTCCATCAAAGCAGTATGCATTTCATCAGTTTTATGCTCCTGATCGGCACCAGCTTCCAATAGAAATCTCACCATTTCCAAATGACCCTTGTAACATGCCAAAGTTAATGCTGATTCTTTGAATTCATTTGAATGGGTGTTAATGCCAGCGCCGTGCTCCAACAGAATTTTAGCGACGGGAACGTGACCAGCGCTTGCTGCTTCCATTAGTGGGGTATGGCCATTTTCGTTGTGATCTTCAACATTCGCCCCAGCTTCAAGGAGAACTTTAACGACTTCTTCGTGGCCGCCAGCGCAAGTGTACATCAATGGAGTATTGCCTATAAATTCACACATTGTTTGGCATTGATTATTTTTTTTTTTGCACATACAAATCTTTTTTTCGTCTACTCCGTTTAAAGAACTAATATGTACATACCGGATGTGGACTGCGCATTGACATCTGCCCCATGGGCAATTAGCAAACTGACAATGTCTACGTGACCAGCACTGGCAGCTTCCATCAAAGGGGTACAATCACCCTTGATGCCTCGATCTTCAACGTTGGCGTTCATTGCTAACAATACCTATTACAAAAAGAGGTTATTAAAGAAATTTGCACTTGATGAATGACATTTGAAACAAACCTGTGCCAGTTCATAATATCCAGCCTGGCTGGCAAGAGAAAGCAAACTCTCGCCTTCCTCTGTAGTTTCGTGAACACTACGACCCTCCGTGAGTAACTTCCTAACGGTGCCAACGTCGCCGTCAGTGCAGGCGTCCACCAGCGAGCGCTTCTCGTTCTGACTTCGAGGATTGTCGCTGCGCATTCGTGTTAATGCGGCCGCCGCCTCGTCCAAAGCACAAGAAACACTTGACGTCAAACGTCTTAATACTTCGTGATCGGCTAAATGTTTGCCATCGCTGGATGACAATTTTCCAATTCCAGCAGCTTCCAATAATGCTTCTAATCTTGCTTGCGTTTCTGGATCAACGGAACGTTCTGGATCGTCAGGTGTCAATAAAAATTTGGATGTTTCCAAATGGTGATCCTCCTCTAATGCGGCTTGTTCAATCGCAGCACGAAAGAATTCCGGCTGAAGAAGAGAAATGTAATGGAAGAAAAACATGAATGACAAATTTTTTCAAGTAAAATTCAGATGTAACCGTATAGGAAAGAGTTTTCCTTGTTATTTTTTTTGTCTCTTCATGAGAAATGCAATAGGACGAGAGAGAAAATTGTTCGAAATAAACATTCTTCTTACATCGGAATAGTTCTCTGAGAGAGCGTCCGACATTTCCTTGTGCGCGAAAAAAAAGGAAAAAACGTATGTATATATGTATATATATATATATATATATATATATATATGAGTGTGTGTAAATGAGTGTATAGATATGTAATGACGTTGACTTCCTCTCTGGTATGCGGGAACGGAGTAGAATGAAAAATTGAGGTTATGCACGTCAGAACATGTAAGAGTACTGTAGATTATTGAATTGAGCACACCAACTTTTAGTCAAGTTTACATGAAATACCATTGACACACAATAACAGTTTGAAAAAAAAAAAAAAAAACAAAATAATAACAACAGAAAAAATTCATTGATTTGTCACGTTTAATCATACATACATTAATGTATGGAAACTATTGAATCTCAGAGGAGAGTGACAAAAAACCGTGAGAATATTCCGCAATAAAGGGTGTGCATCGAATCCATTCGATGAGTCCGATCTGCGTGCAACACTTCCCGTACACAGAAGTACACGCATTGCCCTTCACAGAATGTATTCGATTTTCTAAATTACACAGGATAACGTTAGTGCCATTGGCACATTCACTATTGCGTTAGCTGAATTGATCGCAACATGGTCGACCAATGATGAAAAATGGGCAAGAAAAAATACGTCACATTAAAAGGATGAATGTACGTATGTATACACGGACATACATATATACGAGGGGAATAAAGGGAAAGAAGACACACGGGTGAAAGTATAGCTATAATATCAGCATATATCCGATTGTTTGAGAGCCTCGGCTGCCTCGATGGTGGCCTGGCAGCACAACACAAGGATTGAACAATGTACAATCATTCCGGAGGTGGTGGATGAAACTGACACTTGGACGCTAATTTTCTTCCTCTTGCTCCAATACCCCGCACACAATGTATGTATAATTCGTATATGTATATGTCATATCACAATTGCATTTTTTATGACAATTTTCACGCGAAACTCAGACCGTTTTGTTACGGCCCTGCTGATTCACTCACAATCCACCAACGACACTATCGAAATGTTTCGACGTCGAGGCGTAACAAAGGATTGGCAAGGGGCAAAAGAAGACAGAGGTGGAGAAAAAGCGTATAAGACGGGTCCCACGAACAACGAGAATAAGGAGAAAAAGGAGGATGAGAAGAAGTTGTAGATGTAGAAGTAGAAAGGGCAAAAAAATTACAACCAAGGAAACGTTGTTCGTTCGTGGATATTAAATGGTGTGGTGGCGCATGTTCGAAATATCTATACGAGACAAATCAGATATGAAGAGCGGTACATGGAAGAGAGCTGACTCACAACACTGATGAAAAAATGAGAAAAAAAATTGGAGAAAAATTAATTTAATTGATTTTGAATGACGCATCCTAGATGATTTGTATGCCTGTGTAAGTCAATTAACACACGCTCATGTAAATATATGTCGGAACATGAATTAATGTAAAAACATTATGGTGGAATATAAAGAAAAAAGAAAAAATTTGATTATTTTTTTACCTCAATGGTGAAAAAGAATGTATAAAATTGCGCTAAGATGTAGGGGAAATGGCGGATCAAAACACTAGTGGTAATGTAAAGTGAGGTTAAACTCAAGATAAAATAGAGTAAAAAAAAAATAGAGCCCACAAAAGTCTATAGTGCAGTATACGTTGGGGCGAAACCCTCGTGCGTTTAACAGACTGACTGACGTCTCTTATGAAATGAGGCACACATATCTCTGAGGTGTGCACGCAAATACGCATATTATATTTTCCCGGATTATGTAACAAAACTTATATGAAAATTCGTTCAAGCCATTCAATTATTCATCGGATTACTTTGTATGATAGAAAGAAAATAAAATTCGTATGCAGTCCATTACGATGTGGAGAAAAACTCGGGAATTTCATTGGCACAAATATAAAAAAATAATAAAAATACAACAGCAAGAGTAAGGCAAAAAAAACAGTTTAGGAGAGATTGAGAGACGTTATAGGCGTTTGTATAGAGAATCGCAGACTCGTATCATGGCGCAAGTAAGGCCTCGTGTAAGTAAGTATTGAAGTGGGAGAGGAGCTAGGTCGTAGGCCTCGGATCAAAGGCAACAGCACCAGCAGCAGTAGCAACCTGACGCGACTATGCGGGGATAGAGGATGGAGACGACACGGAATTTGAAACGCGAAAGAAAGAGAGAGACTTACGATTGATAGACCATTTAACTGATGCACTGCTTGAGTATATCATGACAATATTAAAACAATGAATAAATTGGAACAATAATGCACACTAGACGTGATCGGTCCACCATTGATGCGAATTGATACTATCCGATCATGTCACAGGCGTTTTATATATATAAATGTGAAAAAAATATATACATAAAGAGATAGGACACAAACTCTACACCCATTTCATATTATTATATTGCCTCTCTCACCATCGCGCTGTTGTTTGTATATTCCTTGCTCGCGCAATTCAGTCACGCACGTTCGGCTGTTGATGAATTTAATCATTTAACAAAAGTGTATACACATATATTTGTTACACATATGGTGTATGTAATAATTGGACAAAGTCTCAAATCTCGCGTTATTCCGCTCCTTTTGGTGTGATACACAAACCACCTTGGAATCCATCCACGGGTCAGTGACAATTATTCCACGCAATTTTTCGTCTTGCCCCCGCACACACAGGTCACTTCTTTTTTATATTGTATTATATCACAATGCCATCCAATTCAATAAATCACGATCATTCTAATCGCGCAAGAGCAATTTCGTGTGATTCAAATATTCTTGTAGTATCACCGAAATGATCTCAATGATGAATAAGTAATACTGAAAATGAAATATATTGAGAAATGTTCATGAAAAATGGGAAGCTTGTAATTTTTAGGCACTGAATAGCAATGTGTGAGTTGGGGCAGACATACATACATACTGCGATGCGGACAGAAAGGCCGCCCCTCGTGCGCAATGGAGATGGATGAAAATGAAGAGTGAGTGAGAACGAGATAGAAAAAGTGTGTATATGTATGTGAAAAGGGATAGATAGGGAAGGAGCGAGTGAAAGAGAGAGATCGGGTGAGAGAGAGAGAGAGGGGGGGGGGGGGGGGGGGTGAAGGGAGGGAGAGAGCGAAAAAAGAATGGTAGCATGTATATGGGTACGGGTATTAAGAAAATGGTGGAGATGGCGATGATGAATTTTACCTCGGAAATGCTGTCCTCCTCACTCTCAGACGAGTCAGTCATAAAGCGTGGCTGAAGTTCTGAGAAGGTCTCGGTCTCAGATTTTGTTGGGCTAGAGTTCGAGGACTGTGGTGTAGTAGACGACGTAATGTCGTGTACACTCGGTTTATCGTGCTTTTGGCTATCCGAGGTTGTTCCTTGTGCTACATTCTGCATTTTTACCGACCGGATTCAATCATATGATGACAACAATTTCAACATTTACGTGACGCAATAGCACACATTCAATTTCACTTTGTAATTATTAGTGTTTGTTTATCAATTCGTGACAGGGGATGGGGAAAAAAATTAATAATATTTTATTCACAAATTTTTAGCCGTCATTCACGTAAGCTAACACCCGCCATGTCTACTATGGCCGACTATGGCCGACGAGCAAGTTCCTAGTCTTTCTCCCTCAACTACCCGGATACCCTCCTCTCTCACACATATCCATCTATATAAACATATACACAGTGCCACAAACACGAAGCGAATAGGTGTATGTTCATATATATGTGGACACATACACATATGCGATTGGGATTTGAACACCAGGGGTCGCTGCGTTGTGCAATTTTTCTCTTCTCTCTCTCCCTCCCTCCCACTTCTTCTCGTAGACTTTGTCTCTATCAGTTCGACTGCTGTGTGAAGTGTGTTCATGTGTGCTGTACACGCCAAAGCACTTTCTCTCGTGTACATCGGAGGGCACAGAAGTCAAATTCGATATTAATTGGCATTATTTTACATTGTCCGAAGGTTTATCATATGTTTCCCTCAGTAGTCATTTTTTTGCAATTGTATGCCACTATTGAAAATTCTTTATTATTATAATTCAAACGAGAAAATACTTGGGATTACGGGGATATGGAACATCATTCTGAGTAGTTCAAATAGATGTTCGTTTTCGACGCGTGATGGCTATGTTGCTTCGCGTGCGCAATAATGTCAATTTGCGATATTTCGTCTCGATTATCGATAATTTATTGTGTTGATATTTCTGCATTTGATTCAGAGAGTGTACTGAATAAAATTATTATAAATTAATACGCACTAATGTTTTACAAAAATGGTTCGATATTTATTTCTACAGCTGAACAGGGTTGATTGATTTCAAACTTTTGAAGAACATCTGGATGTATCACACCCATTTTTCCAATAACTTTCCCATTGACCATGATGTTTGCGCAACGTTGTGGGAAGTATGTTGGATCTGGAAAATGAAAACATGATGATGATGGTGGTGGTAACATTTATAACATCAATGAACTAAACACTATTATGTTGTACTAAACCATGTTTTACCATCTGCAGCCTGGAGATAGTATCCCTCATTATTTTTCTCGAAACTTCGTGGAATTTCTAACAGTTGCATAACTCTGTCAAGAAGCCCATGAATAATCTCGAAACCGGCTGATCTATTGCAATAAACTGCACACAAATGTCTCTCATTTTTGGCACCACATTCGGCATTAGAGTTACGGAATATAACATCCGATACTTCAAATAATTTTAATGGTAATGGCATTTTCTTGTTTGCATTAATTGTTTTCAACAATCCCGCCAGTAAACACGTTCTTGCAACTTGAAATTCAAGAGTTTTCGGATTCGATATTGTAACTGCGGGTAATTTATCAAATTTCCAACCCAATTTATCGGAAATATCTTCCCTCGAACATAATGCAAATGTAAGTGCCTCAGTAAAACCAGTTTGTGCCAATTCATAACGTAAATGATCGGACAATTTATTCAGTGGAAACTCATCACCAATTGTCGGTGTTTGCGGTATCGTCTTTTCAATATTATTGTAACCCCATGCAATGCCAATGTCTTCATAAATGTCACAAGCGTGTATTACATCGTGACGTGTTGGTGGAACGTCAACTACGACCTTTCCACCATCTTTAACTTCACTTTTCAAACACATTTTCGACAATAATCGTGCCACTTCCATTGGGGTTTGCCTTATACCAATATAATTTGTCGCAATATTAGTATTTATTTCATGGACTCGATACTTCAATTCTGGTGAACGATGTACTTTTTTGGTCTCTGAATAAATTATTTCAACAGGTTCAATAGAATATTTCTTTTCGCAATATTGACTGAAGGCACATACCAATGTATCCAAAACAATTTTAGCTTTTGTCAAATCGGTTGACGTACATTCGATGAATATATTTTTTGTTTCCAATGTAATTTTAGAGTGATCAGAATTAATAATTGGTGGCATCGATAATATGACGCCATTACTGTCATATATAATTGGATAAACTGGACTCTCTTTTATGATATGTAAATATTGCTTCAATTGTGAATGATGAGCATACAGGTCCATAATTTCTGCACCGGAATATTCCTTCTCCTGATTGAGTGGTTTGAAGTAAATATCTTGCGGCGGTTTTGCATTATAAACAAAAGGTCCTTTGATAGTATCCATATCGTGCGTGCCAATAGCCACCAATGAACGTTTCCTACCGATATTGTGATGCAATTTGTCTTGGAGATCGATGAGACTGTCATATGAATCTTGTGTTAATGTCAAATCTCGTAATATTGCACAGACGATGTATGGACGAATGAGTTTGCATGTACTCGTCACAGTCATTGTTTCAATTTGACTCGGTGGTGTGGGTGCAATTAGTTTGTAACGAGGTTGTGGCATCCTGTAAAAACGACATGAATTAAGAAGATGCGATTCATCTTTGGTTGATATTATATGTATGAACAAAGATATTTCCTCCACTCCTTTGTTCGAGGAAATCTGAGTCACTACTTCACGAATTTTCATCGTTCTTTGTTTGTAAACTTCAAAATTTGTTTTTTGGCAAGGTTATAGACTATATAACATGACCATGACTTTGAGAGGCTCAGTAGAAAACCGGAATATAGGAAGAGTCATTGGGATAAGTGTTGAATAAATCAGAATTTTTTCTTTTACTTTTCCAAAAATACCAATAGTCCAGTGATAAGCCCCTCCAAACACAACAGATCATATCTATTTGCCGGTATGTCTATTTTGTATATAACTTCCTCGGACGCTCCGATACTCTGTTCTGTGCCTTGCTCTTTTGCAATCATATGCTTCTCCGTTGTCTGAATTGATAAAGAATAAATATTAGTAACTCAGATTTAGATGAAAAACTCAATTTTCAATCGAAATAATGCACAGATAATTATTTTACCACTTCATCGAGCTCCAGTCCGAATGAAAAACATAACTTTTGGAACTCTTCATCCGCTGTTGGAGGAATTATAAAGATGAAATTAAACAACCATACAAAATTATGTGAATTACTCATAAATATAATTGAAAAGATCAATTGTGTCTCACAATATGTTTGTCCAAGAGCTTCGAAAAGTGAATCACGTTTAACGCCAATGGTAGGCATGGTATACGAATCTTCCGAATTTCTCTGTGAATGATGCAATCGCAATCCTATAAATAATTAACTTCCCCTCCATATGGGTAATTCATCTATTTTCATAGGATAAATTCAATGTAATTCATGATTGAATGATAAACTCACCAGGCTTTTGACAGCTAATGATGTTGATTACGAAATGAATATTATATTTCACAAAGCTGATTTTACTCACGTGTCGGACGTGTAAAAAAAAATATGTATGTTATTCGAATTCTCGTTCCATGGCGCTATCTGTAACTTCCATGGTGGGAACTTTGAATTTTTTAACTTCAGCGAAATTACTTTTATATTATAGTTCATTTTCATCTGGCGATAATGAAGTAAGGGGTGAAGTTGTGAATTTACATGACTTATCATAAATTATCTTCTATCCTTAAGGTGTCTTTGATTCAAGATATATATTGAAGAACCATCGTCATTATTATATCGCAAACATTTCATTTCAGGAAAATATAGTGATGACAAATCAAAGGTATAAGACACATATGGCCCGATGCTTTTATCCAGATTTTAGACATTAGCGAATTTAGATCGCCAAATCGATTAATAAAGCAATTCATTCGGTGTTTATATAGCACATTGGTTGTTGTGTGTAATGGCCGAGTGCAAAACTTTGGGCAAATTCATTACGCCGTTCGTATGAAGGTAATTATGAAGATTATTTCTTAGGCTCACGCGAATACATGAACACTGAGAGGTTCAAATTCAGTAATGAAGTTTCATCACTAAGTGACCTAAGAGTAAATATTATCAATAATGATTTATTGGAGAAAAAAAAATACAGTTTTTAACAGTGTGACACATAAAAAATATTGGGTGATTAATTGATGATGGCAGAAAAGTTTTTTTGTACAATATATTCTTAAATTACGATACGAATTTCATTCCCACTGAAAAATATCCTCGCAAGTTTTGGTTCTTATTACATTTCTCTGAGTTACACCATCCGAAAATCGAACGAATCTCCAGTACATGTTCATCACGGAAGTCATTTATCTCCATTATCGCTCACTCTATAAGTTTCTTCGCTCTGAAGAAGCGCCTAAGGTAGAAAACTTGCCAAGTTGCCAATCCTAAGAGACAGCCCATTGAGAATATACTGAAATACAAAACTCGTGCGTTCGTCGCTTCTGTAAATTATATAGTATTATTGATATTATATGACACATAATTAGTATTGAGATAAATATTTTCATATTTGTTTTACCATTGGTGTCGCGCATTTTTTCCTCATTCTCTCGCATCCTTATGAAGTCTTGGACAATGCTCGCTGATAAATCTTCTAGGCGCTTGAGTTCCACTTCGATAGGTTTCAATTTTGCTGCTTCGGCGATCTAACAATTGAATATTGAATAGATTATAAACCTGATAACTTATCAACCTTTTTCTTCCGTTTCATCAAATTCGTTTTATAATGTGCAGTCATGGTTAGAGAACATTGCGGAACGAACGGAACGAAAATTAAAAATCTATGAATACGAATTGGATGGTTTACTATTGGGATGATCTAAATCGATAAAATAACGTAAGATAAATGGCGGAAAAAGGGAAAAAACCAAAGGACGATCCACACAAATCATAAAACTGAATTATTACGTTTACCATCTGAGAGCCCAAATAAGTTCACATATAAAAGAGAAAAGAAGAGTGAGAAAATCTACAAAATAATTCTTAGATTTTGTATCTGTTCCATTCAATTTATTACTCACAGCCTCATAATTTTTCACCTCGACTCCATGCTTCAATGTCAACATTACTTCTTGTTTAATACCTCGTTGATCTGAAATACATAATAAAATTGTAAATTGTCCACATAAGGGAATTTTCATCATTTTTTCGTTTATTTGCACTAAGGAAACCGCAGTGTTGCCCCAATCTAGTGATGAAAAGTGAAAATGAAACTCTCTTTTTCTATTCATGGCTACTCACGAGCTGGGACTTGTGATTGAATGCAAATTTCAAAGGTATCGTAAGTTTCAGTTGAAAATGTGAACTTCCATATTTTTCCATGAGCAATTTCGTGACGCCCGAGAATCTCTGCCTTTGAATCTTTCACCTGCAATTGTCAAACGATAGTATACTAGAGTCTATACGATACCCACAACCATATTGCGGCACGGTCATGCATAACCTAACCCCATTGCAGACGTCATCAAAAATTTTCAGACTCACCTCATACTTAACGATTTGACCCGGGGCTTCAGATACCATAATTTCACCATGTTGCAAAATATGTGCTGGTATCTCTCCCCTCAAACATTTTTTTCCATTTGGTTCTAAATTAAACATGATACATTGCACATCGGCTATCATCAATACCATCAACCCCAAAACAGTAAAATTAATTGATTTCATTTTTTTGTTCTTTTCCACGTTATTCAATAAAATATTGGAACTCTAACTAATATATCTAAAGGTAGAGAAATAATAACGATACGAGAATTAATTCTTTAGGAGTAATAGTCAACGTAGATCTGTCAACATCACGATGAGTTGGCAGCCATTAGTGATATTTGAGAACTACTGGAGCACCGGGCGCCATCATAATTTATGAAACGGAATTTTTGACCACCGTCGTCATATCCGGGGTGCACGCGGTTTCTTCGAAAAATATTTTCACCAACAATTTCAATGAAAATTTGTTTATAAATGAAATGATGACGTAACAACCTTTTCAATTAACGTTCTACATAACATAGTAGCGGTTGATATGAAAATAGTATAATTATAAATTATGGATGAATAATAACTATTTGCTCTCTGCCACAAAATATTGTTGAGAGGGTTTAGAGTTCGCAGTCAATATTATTATCGGCCCAATTCGAAAATTGGTTGCTGAGTTAACCCTGACGGTTCACCTATTTCCCACGCGTATCACTATTCTTCAATGAATCGCGAGCACGAGGTACATTCCGGTGTTTTTCGAAAATATCGGGATCTTTTGAAAGGCGATGTGGTGTCTAGAGGCGGAAAATCCAACTACTCTTAGGAGCAAGTCTACATGCGAATCATGCGTGCAGAGTGAAGCGATTGCGAAATACACTTTGGAGTCAATAAATATTAATAGAAATGGACAGCTCTATTATATCACAACAATGTAATAATGATATTGTTTGACGTTTGTAGGCAGTACGTTTGCAAATTAATCGTGCCAGTACTCTCGCTTTCACCGCATTGAAAAATGTATTCAGGCTGAACAATTCAGCCTTTAAAAGTCCCTCGCCCTCAACAAAATTTCTCTCATCATTGTTTGTAAACTCGAAAATCGCAAGTTTATCCGTGACAGTACATATATATATTCTTCAAATTTGGCCCAAATTGTCGCCATGTTTCTTAGGCTTCACCTACGTGACAGATTCCAATAGTCCACTCCCTCTTGTTTTGAATTCAAACTTATATGTTTGGGGTGAATGCAGGTAAATTGAGATGAATGGACAGTTCAAAGCGGATGCATAATAATTTTTAGCAGGAAAGGAAGTGTATTTATCTAAATCGAAATTGAGCAAGGCAGTTCTGCCTCCTTTATATTGATCAATTCAATTAGAAGTTATATATTGAACCTTGACACGATAGTTTGGTTTTTTTTTTTCGCTCGTTGAAGATTTTGCTGATTTAACCTCTAAACGATAAAAAATAACAAAATGGCACTCGACACAAACTTTAAGGATTCAGTGAAGAGTAAAGTATATAAAATTGATGAGTTGGAAATGGCAACGGCTTTTATAATAAGTATGATGCTCATAGAATTATTTTGTATTAATAAACCAAAATATATGAGTAATTGGGATTTATATTATAGACAAAGATGAATTGAAGAGTGCTCTGTTGGATGCTGCATTGGATGTTGATACGATAAGCAGGAGTGTTTCCAGTATGAAACAGAACTTGAATACTATGAGGGAACAGAATGATAACTGCAAGGTAAATATCGATAGAGATAAACATTTCTGGTTATTTAATCGTTTGTTGTGAACACTCTCATCACGAACTTAAAGTGGAAAAACCAATAACGGTAGAAATTCCGCTTTTTTTGTTGAGAAACCCTCGTCTTTAGTTTTTATATTAAAATTCGATATCAGTTGATTCTTTCATTTCAATTATGAATTACAGAAGTCCATAATATTCCTACATTCACTAGAAGACAAAATGAAAAATCTGGAGAACAATATACCAGCAGATCTAATACAAGCTTTATCAAGAGTGGAAGATAATATAACAGAAAAAGATACTACAAAAGTGAAAGATGGTCATCATGTAATGTCATCAAAAAAATCTGATCCATTAAATGCTGATATTATCGATCCCGCACCATATTTGTCGAAACTTAACGATTGCAGGAAGACATTATTTATTGATGCTGAAGATAATTATCACCACATTGAGCCTCTCAATGACGTTGAGTTTGCGAAAATTCCAAAATACATGATTGGTCGTCAAACATTGGCTACTCTTAATGATTTCATAGCTATCATAAATAAGATAATGAAAGCGAAATATAGTCTTTTAGCTCTGGGAAAAAATGGTGCCCGGAAAAAAGGTGATCTGGATCTGTATTTGCAATTCAAAAAGGAAGAGACTGATGTATGCTCAGGAAAAGGTGAATAGAAGAAAAATCAAAAGCGAAAATCATATTGAAGATTGATAACAAAAATTTCATTTTTAACCTGTTTCTTCCCTTAGATCGAAAATATTTTTTCACCGCAGACGATTATCAACGTGAAATGAAATGCAAACTGGATAAAACGAAATTGAATCTATTAACTGCATTGCGACATTGTAGAAAGATACAAGAGCTTCGATCAGGAAAAAATGTTAAGTACGAGGTTGTTGCTCCATCGCTCTGAATTCATTCTTCACTTTCTTATTTTCATTATTTTCGACGCGTATATTATTATTGTATAGAATGTTACATACGGAAAGTGCTGATGAATGTGACACGGAACAATTGCATGCTCCGGCCGTACCTCAATTAGTCGTTCAATATAGAAAGTATTGTTACATATGTATATTTTTTTATACCAACTTTTTCTACGATTATGGCAACTAAAACGATGCAAATCAGTCAGGAGAAGAAAAAAGAATAAGAGAACATATATCATAAAATGTTAAGTGCTCTCAATTGTTTTAGTTGCCAAGCCAGTTTGTTTATATCGTTTGCTACATTGTCGTCTAGTTTTCAACATTGCAGTTTTTGCTGCTCAAATTTTTTTCTTGAATATAAGTTCGCCATGATATCGAAAGACAATGGAATAGATTCAACTTTTATAAACTGTTATGAATGAGGTGTAAAATTCAAAAAGGTCGTCTCAAGACAATTTGACGTATTCAATAAAATAATTGATTTGGGTGGGAAGTTCACGGATCTACTTTGTCAATTGTGTATAGAGAATCGTTATCAAATAACCTGATCAAATTAAGTATTCTTCTGAAATCAAGGTCAAACATTTATGATAATTTGACTTAAGTATAAATATCTGGAATTTGCAATTCATTGTGAATGATGTTTCCGGCCAAAAGGACATATGAGAAAATAGACGTACTCAAAATGATGTTAACGACAATGAATTGGCATTGAAGGAACGAATTGTGGCTGGTCTTGTGGAAATCCTCGGAATTATGGATGTACGTTAGTACGAAGAAGTTTGTAATCATTTATGATATCAATATCATTCTCGATAATTTGTATTTCGTAAAATAAATATATGTACCATTTTTGAAGAATATTACAGAGGTAAACAATGGAATTGTTGAGAAATTTTGATTCCCTGTTAGCACACCAGATGGGACACAAAATATGTATTAATTTTTCATTCGTTAATTTTATTCCAAATTAATATATTCTTTCCCCGAAATTGTGTACATGAATAAACTTAAAGTGCATGGGCATCTACAAGTATAAGGAACAAATGTGTGTTTCCTTTGATTGGAAATGAATATGTATGTATCGATAGAGCACTAGACATTTTCTTCCTTTACCGATATCGTCTCCTTTTATCATTTTCTGTGCACTTTTCGTAAACATGGTCGCGACTACGTGACGGGCGTAGCAAAGCAAGTGGATAGCGACACCTGAGATAATACTGTTCCATACTTATTTACATTAACGAACCCAATTTATTAATCACAATTTGAATCGATGTGGAAAGAGAATAATAATCGCCATTTCATCGAGGAAAATAAATTGACGAAAGAAAGCTTTTTTTAAGACGTGAAGGTGTGTGGATGTGGAATAAGCGCGCGCTGCATATTCGAATTTTCTCATTGTATTGCCCACACCAGTTTACACGGTAAAAACATGATGATGGCGCAAGATGAACAGGTGATTGGGACTGAAACGCTTGTGTTCGGTCGTCTCGAGTCTATCCTTTGATATTTTACCTATGTTTTATCATTATTATAAGACATATGTATGTATACCTTACACATTATCGTGTCAGCGATTCGAAGTTATTGCTCGAAATACTCACCGATCGACACGATAACGTGTTTTAAATTCATCGCGCATTTATTCCTCGCAGTCAATATGATAATGGCAGCAGGTATATGAGATAAAGGAAAAGTCGTGGAGATAACGCATAAAAAAGTGTCCATAATACGAAAGGTCAGTATAATTTCATATACATCATATGTATAAACTATTTTCATCAATATGCTCCTGTTGTAATTTGTGTGTCCAAATTTTGTTTGTGTCCCTATTTAAGACTTGGGAACCGTAATACTTCTGTTCTTGTTCTTTTTACACTCCAAAATTATCCTGACGTTTCCATATTTGAGGCGTGCCATCAGGTACACGAATCACCAAAGATAGTTAACCTTAAATTTAATGGTGATGTTTTTTATCGAAAATTTGAAGTGTACTTTACGGAAAGTGAGAGGTTAACTTGATTATATCAATTCAATTAATACATTGGAGTATGCATGCATGTATGGATAACTTGATTGATGAATATAAGTCCAATATTTATAATCGTGATGATTAATGTCTGGGTTTATGACAGAATGTAATACTCAATGTCAACGGTGTAACCCATACTGTCCTTGAGTAGAACCGAGTAGAAAGTTGATTCACGATGAATCATATACTGTTGTGCTCTCTGTTCCTGTTCTATGATGTCAAATTGTAACTTAAGTTGGAATTCTTTACAGGTATTTGGATAAACGATGGCATTTCCACCGTTAGTCAGTACAACACCTCCGCCGCTCGATAACTTTCGCGAAAGTGATGACGATGAATTTGGAGACTATGCAACAGGAGGTTTGGATGGTACGTATAAAAATGTACATGTAGTGAAATAAATAACAATTTACGTTCAATTCCATGTATAATATGATTTTTAGCGTCGTCATCAACATCGGAATCGCCACAGAAAATTTTAACACCACTGCAAACTCCAATTCCATCTTTAGCAGCATCACCTCGAATCAATGGCGCTGATCTGGCTCATTCCCCAACAATGGATGTGAGATCATCGATATCATCTGGAATTAGAACGAATAACGACGAGGATATGATGATTGTGGAAAAAACAAATGATACTGTGAGCAGTATAAAGCTTGAAAATAGGACGTGTAGTGGTAGTTTCAGAAACAATATCACCAGTGAATTGAGTTTTATAAAGAAAAAAAATAGTAATGTAGATGGCGATTTACATGAAACAAGTGATCAAAACGATTTTGGGAGCAATAGTGGTAGTACTAATATTATTTGTAAGAAAGATAATAATATAGATGAAGCAAGTGCTGTTATTAATGGTGATGTAGTGTATAGCAATAACAGTAGTTTAGCCGATAGTTTGAAGACCAACAGTGATCGTGATGATTCAATGAATAATTTGGAGACAAACGATGATCATGAACCGTTAAGTTTAGTATTGGATGATCCAACAGTAGTCGATGAATTGCAACAAGATTTGGAAGATGATTTTTATAATTATGACAACTTCAATAATGCGCTGGAGTGTGATAATACGGAAATGAATTCAAGTGAGATTGTTTCAGCCACCAAATTAGATCTAACAATACAACATAATGAAACAAGAGACGGTGTTGGTGAGAAAGGAGTAATATTCGAATGTAGCGAGACAATTAGAGTAACGGACAGTGAATGTGAAAATAAGGATGAAATTTTTGATATCACATCGGATTTTTCCAAATTCTTAATGAAACATGGGAACAATGCAGATTATGTTGATACTTTTGTGATATCAGACATTGAACCTGATACGGATATTATTGAAATAGGCAACAATTCCCAAGAGATCAGGAAATCTACGGATAATCCTGTCAGCGGTTTGGCTGGTTTCAATTTTGATTTTGATCAAACTCATATTCATAATACTCCGTTGGATAACTCAAATGTGAATCAAGTGATGGAAGATATTCCCATAAACATTCCACACATGGGTGATGATGATTTTGATGATTTTACCAATACCGTAATCAATGAAAGAACTAATCAAAGCAATAGTGAATCGATAAATATTGATTTTGTTAATGTTTTTGATGATTCAGTAATGGAAAATTCGAATGAGCGTGAGAGGATCAACTGCGATGTTCCAGCTCTTGTAGATTATCATTGTACAGACAAGAACGAAGAAAATAATTTAGATGTTTCGAAAACGACGATGAATCACTTTCCTGGTTTTTCATCCTGCAATCCAGCAAGTATTGATCATTCAAAAGAAAGTCCACTGCCAACAGATGCATCAGATATTGAAACAGTTGGTGAGTTTAGTGATCTTACTGCTCGCATACATTCGGAAAATATCCCAGAAATCTCCAATGATGTCGAGCATGGAGCATTGATACCATCAGCATCAACAAACGACAAACAAACACCAAATACGCATATTTGCGAAGAAGACGATGATTTCGGGGATTTTGCAGACTTCTCCTGTGAACCCGTGGCTACGACTGTAGAATGGACACCAAATGTACAATGCCCAACGTCAGGTGTACCAAATGATAATGACAGCGATGAATTTGGTGATTTTGATGACTTCGGATCTAGTACCACGGCAATAGAGACGCCGCAAATTAGTTTGCGAGAATCTATGAGTCGAATAGAAAATAAGAACGTGAGTTTAGTAAAGCTTTTATCCCCAATCTTATCATTATATTTTATTGCTACTAACTAGTTCTGCGATATAAGATAGACATGAGTATAATATAGTGTTATATAGAAAAGTAAGAGAAAAATCTTCTATAAATGATTTGATTCTCATGAAAAAAAAATTAATTTGGTTTTATGCATGGTGGCAACTTCTAGGCCGCTAATAAAATCGAGGACATTGTGACCAATATGTTCCCAATGATATTCGAACCAGAGAGCGTGGATTTGAAACCATTGCTAGTGGAAACGGACAACGTTTGGCGATCTTTGAAGCACATTGAGGACACCAACGCACTCTCATATCAATGGACAAATAGCATTAGTAATAATGCTTTGCTCGGCTCACTCGGCATTGATTCTCGCAATATCGTGAGTATTGACTATAATTTTCGATATTTTGATATTTATTTTTTACAATTAACTTAAATAAATTTTTTTCCCTCACAGTTATTTGGACCTAGATGGAACCCAAATGTTCCGAGATTCGCAGCAAATCTTGGTTATGCCCCTCTTGAACCGATGAGAGCTTCATTGGAAACGCAACAACCATCGATGTCGAATTCCTTGAAGCAACAAAATTCCTCAGCAACAGAAGTAAATCGAGTCTTTGTTTATTATTTTTCCTCTAAATTTCTATCTATTTATCGCGATGGTTCATATTTTTTTAGGAGGTTCCAGCTGCACAATTCGATTGGAACAGCTCCGGCCTAGTGAACCCTCTTGATGCAAGTGAGTATCGATCAATAATACTTAGATGGATTGTAAAACAATATCTAATCAGATATTTTTTGTTGTTGATTTGGTACTTCTGTCCTCATCCCAATTATCCTGCTTTATCCTTCGCTTTTCTGATTCTGTGTTCTCGTCTACACTTTTTTGGTGAATTTCGCACAAAACAAAATGTCTTCCTATTTTTCTGATACTTGTAAAATGCAAAAAAATCTTCTAACTAACAAATCCCTCGAAAACGGATTAGGTGGTGGTCTTTCAGCACTCTTACCACTAGATCTGTTGTATCCATTTGATCCTCTACTAACTCCCCATTATTCCGCGCACTCTGAATCCTATCATCATCACGCTGCTTGTACCAGGAGCTCCATATATTTCAGTAAGTGTTCAAAGCTAATGATCCTTGCACGAGACGAGTAATGAAAAAATTGTTTGTTTAAAATATGTTATTCGGTAAATCTATAATTATCAAAACAGTTTATAGAACATGTTTGTCATCTACAGATGCAGAAGAAATGCGTTCCCATCAAGAACACAATCGAAGCCATAATTCAAGAACTCATCGGACTTCAGAAAATTACGATAATGCCGCAATTAAGCAATCAAGACAATCACAGTTATCTAGAATTATTGAACCATTACCTGGACCGAGTACAGTGGAATGGCGAAAGAAACCCGAAAATTCTGAAGTAGTAATGAGAAAAAATTCAAACCAAAAGTCACCGAAAAATTCTCAACCAATTGTATCGGATGTCGGCAAATCAATTTCCATTGATAGTATAATTAAAACAGATGCCGTACGTGGTGAAACGATTAAAGTGGAGTCAATCAAAGTAGAGCAAGACCGAAAAACGTCTGTGCTGAAGCGTGAATTTGTTGTGGGCCCGGATCAGACAATTCTAGATCGGCATGGACGACCGATGGTTGTGAAAGCTGAGACTGTTAGAGTCCTAAAACAATTACCCAATTTGTCATTCCTGAGTGCGAAAACTTTGCTATTCAACCCGGAAAACAAACAAATTGTACAAGACCTCGGTGCCATGATCAATCGTAAGATGCCTGGCTGAGTTACGTCGGTCTGAATACGAGTTTGGAAGAGGCTATATGTTATGATATAATTGAATAAAGCTTCTATTGCCGCAGGTAAAAATTATTGAGAACGATGGAACGAGAAATGAGATGATAAAAAAATGAATGGCCAATAAAAAACGGAAGATTCCTGATACAATATTCAAACCTGTGTTCAGACCAATCAAACACTCAAACTCTCTTTCGATTGAAGGAAAATTCTATTTCTTTCAATTTCAATCTACAATCACCGGAGTTATCCAGTTTACTACTCGCGAATAATGGATTTTTTGTTCAAATTGCACTCATACACTGAGAGTATATCAAAATTAGTAGAACACAAGCATCACATTGTAAATAATAATTGTTGAATATTTCTCTCATTTTATGTGTACCTAATTAGAAAAAAAAAAGATTTTTTATTAGCTCATTACCAAGGAATTTATTCAATATTTTTCATTGAACTGAAATAACGGCTGTCATCTAGTCGATGTTATAGATTTTATTATTTTTCTTTTCTATTGTGAAAAGTTGTTCATATAGATACACATATGCATACCATTATTGCATATTAATAATATTATTATCGTTGCTGACATCATCGTGCGTTTGTATTATTGTACTCGATGTTCTGTTCAAAATAATCAGATAATCTTGCTTTGAGTGGTACAATGGCGATCTTTTAAGAAAATGCTTATCGCAGTGTGCAAAACGCACACTCTTGTTCGAAGTATTGTATCAATTTAATTGTTATCCAATTATTTGGAGATATGAAAAAACAAAGCGATATTCACGATCATTGCTCGTCGTCAATTAATTTAACTTTAGAATTGAATAATACAACATAATACGATTCATCTGAACGAATGTTTGCAAGATTAAACAGAAATAAATTCAGAAGTATCCATTAACAATTAATATAAAGCGATATTTTCTATCATTCGATTCATGTTCATGACTGGTTCAAGAAGCGTATACATTTATTGTACTTAAATAATTAATCCATTTGCTGTTGAAAAGTAATATGCGATGATGAACTGAGGACGAATAAAAAATGGTGATCCAATTATACATAAAAGAAATTATTGTGATATTTTTGTGATAAGCTCAACAAATATTTGCAACATTATGTATTTTTATCCTCACTTTCGATTTGTTTTTTTTGACAGTATCATCTGTATCTTAAGATATTTTAATTACTTCTGGTACGGTTTGTTAAACAACTCGTAGCTCGTACGCTACCCATATGGTCTGGGTTCATTATAAGGCCCGCTCGATCATCGAATATGTCGGATATTTTATTGAAAAACTGGTTAAAACATCCTTTACGAATGATTTATCATATATCTCACATTGCTGAACGGTTACAGATATAAGAAAAAAATGATCCAACGAAAAATATTTTCCCTTTCTAGATTGAAACTTTCAATATTTTCCAATCTCGAACTATCTCAATTAGCTCTTGATATGATGACATTACGTGGTTATTGAACCAATTACCATATATATATATATATATATATATATGTAAACAATTGCATTACTTATGAGTAAAATTTCTTCCAATATTTCAACAGAACGACCAATACAATCCATCTATCAACATACGTGCAATGTAATAATGGTAAAAAAAAATGCAAAGTAAAAACAAAAGGTATTGAGGCGGCGACTTTGGAGTGAATATATATCTTACGAGAAGCGTGTATGTGATTCATCGCTGAACACTTATACAATATCTATGTATATTATTGTGGTCCGTGAGAATCGATAGAAGATGCCGCGCTCAGGAGATCGCAAAGGCACCAAATATAAGCGTTATACTCCAAAGAAAAGAAAATTTCATGGCAATCGATACACAACCCGAAAAAATGATGAAGATTCAAGTATCAATGAATCCGCCATTGACGGTAGTCTCGATGAAACCGATAAAAATAACGTAAACATGGACGCGTCGACATCAAACAAGTCGCTGAGGAATCTATCCCAGGCACAATTATTATCATTGATAATAAAAACCACAGATTTCGCGGCAAAGAAACATTCGAAGCAAAGACGATTGGACTTAGAGGCTACACCTTACATAAATCATCCTATCGGTTATATTGAATGAACATATTATTGAATATGCATATAGGGTACACAGGCATTTATATCTATTCTTAATGTAAATATATGCGTATATTATTCTTTCAGGTGTTGCTAATATATTGACGCAGGAAGGCGATGTCTTTGATCCAGTTACAATCATAGCTGCAATATTACATGACACTGTTGAAGATACCGATACGACAATCGATGAAATTGAAAGGGAATTCGGATTAGAGGTTAGGTTAGTAGTGTCTGAAGTTACTGATGACAAAACACTACCTAAAGAAGAACGTAAACGCATGCAAATTGAACATTCCCCCCATATAAGTCGTGAAGCGAAGCAAGTAAAATTGGCCGACAAAATTTATAATCTGAGAGATCTACAAAGATGTAAACCCACTGGTTGGACTCCTGAGAGAGTTGAAGAGTATTTCAGTGTAAGTATAACTGCAGTATTCTAGTGTAGTTCCTGTACTTTTTAAGACTCGTTAGGATTGCATTTCACAATTGGCTCTGTATTACTGAAAATACATAAAAACATTTGATAACACTTCTATAATGTGCGTCTATTCGAGTCGATGAATAAAATGCCAAAAAAAAAAGAACATTGTTTTCGTGTTAAACACCCATATAGGTGAAATAACATTTCACAAGATCAACCGTTACTCACTCCACCGTGTCTCAGATGCTTCAAGTGCTATAAGCAAATGAAGAATATAATTTCTCCAGCTGCTAGAACGTTTCTTAGAAAACTTATATTCCATTTGAAATGGAATCTTCACATGCATGTTTTGATATTCTTGATTCTTGTTTTTAAAAGATCGGATGGGGTCCTCCAGATCCTAATGCCAATTTGGAATATAATTCTGATAAGTGGGAGTTAACCGTGTATAGAATATAACTAATTAAGTTGCATTGTTTCAGTGGTCTAAAAATGTAATTGACGGTTGCCGTGGTGCAAATGAAAAACTGGAAAAAGTATTCGATGAAATTGTCATCAATCAAATGGGACCATCAGTAGAGTGAATGAAAGTCTTCATTTTTTTTTTACACAATGTATATTTGAAATTCCATGTATAAAAATTTGTTATAATTTGAATTAGCGACAGTCACAACATGACATGCAACGATATGGAATGATTAATAACGATTATTTTCAAAGATATTTTTCTTCCTTTGCAAGAGCAACAATCTACTTGGCATGAGTTTGACGAAATTGTTTCATGTAATCAGCCAATGCTTTCGTCTCATCGACGGTAATGGCATTATATAAAGATGCACGAATACCTCCAACGGACCTGGAATCAATTCCAACAGTGAATATAATTTTTACTTGTCGTCAATTCACGATTAGAGTTACCTATGTCCCTTGAGTTGGAGCATTCCGAGCTTAGCAGCCTCAGCGAGAAATTCTTTCTCTAATTCCTCATTATCATTGTCAATTCTGAATGGTAAATTCATACGACTCCTAGACTTTGGTTCAATAGGGCAGGAATAAAAACCATTTGACGCCTCAATGACATCGTAAATCATTTTGCTCTTAATTATTGACAATTTCTCCATTCCCGCAACGCCCCCATTTTTTTTAATCCAATCGAATACACGTCCGATGAAATATATTCTATTAGAAAAATGGAGATCCATAAACATTTGATGCGTTTATCAAGAATGAAACGTCATAATGATTCTATGACCTGTTTATCTGTTTTTATCTTTACGCAAGAAACCCTATTGGAGACCTAGTTAATGTGAGCGCAAGTATCACAATTTTAAGAACCATACGTCCGTCAATTGCAACTAACTACACTTACTGAAATGTTGGCGGCGTGTTGTAAATTGAATTTTCCTTAGCACTAACAGTAAAATCCAATATGGACGGGCAAATGCTCATTGCATTCCCAAGAAGATCTTCACGTATAATTACCACGGTTACACCAGAAGGTCCAAAATTTTTTTGCGCTCCAGCGTAAATTATACCAAACTGATGAAGAAAAAAGATGTTATCCGATAACAAAATATACTTTCGATAATTCGTAGTCGATGAGAATTAAAATACCTTTGCGACGTCAAATTTCCTTGTGAGAATATTGGAAGACATATCGGCAACCAATGGGACACCATTTGACTCTGGTATAAAATCAAATTCAATTCCTGAAAAAACAAAATAAATCAATTTATTAAAAATATCAAACCTGGAATGTAGAGAATATAAAAAATTTTTCATTGACCGCCAATCGTTTCATTTGCACAATAGTACAAGTATGAAGCCTTTGGATTGAGGTTCCATGTAGATTCATCGGGTATTCCGGTATATTTGCTCGTAGTTGGATGAACAATATTAATCTTGCCATATTTGGCTGCTTCTTTCGCTGCTTTAGCTGACCAAGTGCCTGATACGAAAATTGTTCAGTACAGCTATTTAAAATTCCACTCAATCTTCCTCATTTCTAATTTCATCACGATGCACAATTTTTCATACCCGTTACGATGTAGTCTGCTGTTCCACTTTTTCCTATCAGGTTGAGAGGCACTGCCGCGAAAATGCCTGTACCACCGCCTTGTAAGAATAATACTTTATAATTGCTTGGAATTGCCCTAAAAAATTTATCATTAATGGTGCGTGATATCATTGCGCTATTCGATCAGCGAACAACGGTAATTTTCGAAATTAATAGCTTCAATTGATCATACAGCAAGTCCCGAAGACAATCCTGTGCATCTTGATTCACTTTCATGTAATCAGAACTACGATGGCTCAATTCAACAATGCTGAGTTGCGTATTGTTAAAATTCAACAATTCATCTCGGACATCCCTGAGTACCTACAGATGAAAATTCGATTATCATATCGATTACTTGGCAGTCATATCTATTACATAGTCTATAACTTTGGTTCAGTGAACGTGAATGACTTGCATCTATCTGAACTAAGTGAAAACTGGTAATCCACGGCTCATATTGCAACAGAAAATTACTGTAACAAACTGCAGATATGAACTTCTCTGTTACTTCTGGAATTTAATTGTGTGAATGGAATATGAAAATATTTCCTTTCATACACGAAGGAATGGAGAGATTATTTAATATTTTCTGATATTGAGTTCTATCATCTCCGGATTGCTCTCAGCCATTCACGATAACTGATAACAGGTTCATGATCGTCACGCGATGTCAAACCATATGTGAGCAAATAAATATCGGTAGTTCGAGTATTTCATCAATTCTGAGATAGAACTCGATATTTGAATATTTTTATTCGCGGTACTTAGAGATCAAAGAATATGAAAATTATTATACCTCTTGAGGGAGCTTGGCAGGTCCAGCGCCGAAGTTTATCACGTTTTTTTTCGCTTCCGTGCTCATCGCTACAAAGTATTCGTAACGAATAAAAACCGCGTCTGAACAAAGCGAACGAGCCGGCCAATCTGTCGCTGATTACCCTTTGGAATTATCAATCAGCCAGGCAGATACTGTATCATTCTTCCACCTCCACGTAATAGATTCGCACATTATCTTGTCTCAATAACTCATATTATTATTGTTAGGCTGTTGAATACTGTCGATAAAACAGATGACCCGAATGCGTTATTTTGGATAAAAGACTGCAATGTTTCCTGAATAGAAAATCAATTGACCGATCATTGATACAATCAAATACTCACATAAATTTTGATATTGATTTTGAAGCACACTCGTTGAATTTTCCAGATTGTTTTAGATATTGTTTCATAACTGATAAGAGTTTTTCAAGATTCTCGATCTATAACCACCGAGAAACTTCGGAAAAAATGAAGCAACGCCAAACCCTGACTGAAATAGTGCGTTAGTGCGCATTGTCACGTCACCGGCATAGCTGCATATAATAGGTATATGTATTACAGTTGACCTTCAGTGCCCTCGAAATCTCGAATTCAACCATTGGACGTCAGTTCAGCTCAGACGATTGAACGGATTTGTCGTCCTAATTTCAGCGCTTGCCAGTCACGTTTCTTCCTGTATTTCAATTTTCTGAATATCTATAATCTCCAATTCAAGGTAATGTTGAAACGTTAACAGAACATTTCTTATTATGCAAATTCTAATTCATAATGGAAATTTTCTTTTATTTTGTATATTATAAATTTGTGAAACGAGTACTCATGTATGTGATATTCGTTGTATAATATAGCAATTCTATGAGAATCCAGCTGTAAAAATGTGGCGAATAATAAATAACTTCAAAAAGAATAGGAAATAAATTTAGGTTATAAATCATTTGAATTTTTCATCTGTTAGAATCATTTCTTACAATGGTGGTGGTCGTCACTGATTCGCTGATGTAACTGTGATGTTTCTATAATCAATAATCGAAAATGTTTCCATATTCCTGACAATTCATTCATTTAGATTTCATTTAAATTTCACAAATTCAAATTTCGCATTTATCATAACAATGATCGAAAAGTATTGAAAAGGAATTTTCATTCTCATATATTCTCTAAAATTTTTCATACACTAAGCCTCAATTTTCGTGATGATGCACGGTAAATTTTGCGGTGTTCACTCAGGAAAATTTCAGTCGTGCTCATTGGAATACAACCATTGTAGTTCCGTATTTGTGCCACGCGGATAATTCAAAGTCGGACAGGTAATATTCATCCGTACTTTTCAACATGTCTCACAGTTAAATTGAATTTATTAGTAAATATTGTTCGTGTATTCAAACAGCAGAAAAAATGCTGTGTTCTCATGTTCACCGGCTGGTATACATATAGCTAAGTATTTCCGGCTATCTACGAAATGTCCATGCCTATATATATATATGGATCGCCGCCCCACTGAAAACCAGCATACAAAGAAAGAAATCAAATAATAGATGTATATATGTATATGTATCATACTATGCTCCAACACATTTTCAATATAAAGATCAGGATATTCATTTCCTCTGAAGTTAGACCTGTAACAGACGTCAATAATAACGAGTGCTTAGATTCAATTATTGCATCAGAGTGATTCAAATCACATAAGATTGACAGTAATGTGAATAATTATTACTCCTAGAATAAATGTGATAATGTTTAAAACGAAAATAATCGGGGTGACCCGGCATTTTGGTATTGGCTCTTTGGTCCGCCATTGAGGAAGCGAAAGAAATATTTTATTTAAATGTAATGAGCAATAACTTATCGCGATTATGAACTGGCAAATGTAGATAAGGCTGCAACTGAAATCAGCGATGAATTAACCTCGGCATAAATGTCTTTGAAATGAGTTGTATCAGATACATCGTCATCACGCCGTTGTATATGAATTGACAACCTTGTGCTTCCGGCGTATATTCATTGTTAGATTGTTGATAGTAGTATGATATTATCGCCACATTCTTCGATTCTCCGATATATATTTGTAAACTGCGAATTAGATAATCATTCAGTCATCCATTGATTTTCACAATTATTTTTTATTCCTCCATTGAAAATAGTTTTTGCTGGGGTTTCAGAGGTTATGGAGGGTTCGACTACGCCCCTGACTTGCGTCTGCCGTGCGCCTGCGTATTTTTATTCAAAAAAAAATTTTATTGAAATGGTGGCTATTTGTTATAAGCTTTTTTTTTTTTTCATTCACATTCTATCTAAAAAATAAAACTGTGGAGAATATATTGCTTAAAATGATAGAGGTCAATAGATGTAGCAACCGAAAGGGAAATTGTCGGAGACACTTGAATGAATTAGGGTGATTATTGATTATTCGACGGTTGAAAATGAACTATAGAAGCGCGATTATATATTATATATATATTCGCGGTTGGCTGAGAGTAGCGAAGGTGCAAGTATCCGCGGTATATACGACTTGGCAGTCTTGATTACTGTTGAACAACCGAATGCAAAAAAGTATAAGAGCATTTGTCTTCACTAGTTGTAACTATCATCTGCGTCGCGACTCACATTTATTCTTCAAAGAGCCGATAGTCAATTATTATTTGTCACACAAAACGTTATTTTCGTCATTATCGTGCACAAATGTTTATTGTATTGGACATAAAGAACTAATACAAACTTTTTGCCCTTCATTCTCGCAGCCCATCAGAATGGTCTGGATAACCAACGACGACAAGGTATCGACAACAATCCTGTCTGATATTTCAAATATTGAATAAAAATTAGAAACTCCATTTTACTTTCCATTTTATCTGTGTTGCTGCTTTGTTATGATTTTCTCATCCCCATCAAACGAAGCTGATGATGATTGTGTAGCTATGGTTTTATTTTGACCATTATAATGATGTAGGGTAGAATATTTTATGTACTTAGTGTTTTAGTAGTAGTAAATTTTGTTCTTCTTTTAATTGGTTATCTTTCGCTCTTTTGAGTGTGTGTACACTGTATATTTCGCACTATTGGTCTATTATTATTTCAAACTATTCGGAGTTGAAGTTATTACGTTAAACTTGTTTGTCACACGCAGTGAAATTTATCTATTTCGGTTGTTCTCAACAAGCATTTTTGCTTCACCGTGTCTTCACCGTGTGATGCGGTGGCCATTTCGTGGTGAAGTTACATAATGTCATCTGGGTATCGTCATTCATCGTGACCATCATCTCACTTATTGAA
This sequence comes from Zele albiditarsus, assembly GCA_958496275.1. NCBI lineage: Eukaryota > Metazoa > Arthropoda > Insecta > Hymenoptera > Braconidae > Zele > Zele albiditarsus. Next base: position 17,833,699 of record OY292409.1, read on the forward strand.
TGTATTTATTTTGGTTTGAATTATTCCATTGATAACAATGTTGTAATGGAAATATTGTAACATATTATCTGAGAAAAAATTTATACTTTCATCCAATTGCATGTAGCGTTAATTGCTTGTCTTTTTCACATAGATAGAGGCTGATATTGAGGCCGTATTCTTTCAATATTTCATCAAAATCTAACGAATATATGTAGTTAACATAATTGTCACAGTGTGACTACAGCCAATGATAGAGTACGAGTATTAGTGCACGCCACAGCATTGAACTCTGGTAACCGTCTGTGTGGTCAATTTATTCCTTGCTATTAAACACCACAAGGCCATATCTCGATAAAACGTTTAGATTCCATGTACCAAGGACACTGAACTGTTCACAAAGTTATTGCTGTAAATAGATTTGCATCGTTCACATTCCAAATTTTGCTTTTGCTTGCGGCCACGGCAATAGTCGACTAACTTTGTTATTTTATCATTTTTTTTGTATAATAGCTGTTAACTTCACGAAATTGGATCACTTACTTTTTTTCAGATATATAAATCATCACCAAAAAGATATATATATCCATTTTATTGGATGGCTTTGTTGTTATAACTTGTTTCATCAGTTAATTTTCCGAATTCATATTGAATTCTTTCTTACAGATGGACGTGTCAGCCGGAGCAAGAGTGCAACATGCCCAAAGTCATTTGGATCACATCTGTGCATTGGATATTGATTCACCCGCTGCATTTTATCGTTTATCCGGCATCATTTGTACAATTGGACCTGTTTCACGTTCAGTTGAGATGTTAGAGAAAATGATTGAGACCGGAATGAATATTGCCCGCATGAATTTCTCTCATGGTTCACATGAATATCATGCGGAGACGATCAAAAATGTTCGTCAAGCCCAGAAAAATCTGTCTGAACGTAGTAAAATCAATGTGCCAGTTGCAATCGCATTAGATACTAAAGGTCCAGAAATTCGTACGGGCCTTCTGGAAGGCGGTGGCTCAGCTGAAGTTGAATTGATCAAGGGGCAACAGTTCAAACTTACAACTGATAAGACATATGCTGAGAAAGGCAGTGCCAAAATTGTTCATGTTGATTATGACAATATTTCGAAAGTATTGAAAGTTGGCAATCGTGTATTTGTAGATGACGGATTGATTTCATTAATTGTTACGGAAGTTGAACCAACAGGTGTGACTTGCATGGTAGAGAATGGGGGAACACTTGGATCACGTAAGGGTGTGAATCTCCCTGGTGTACCAGTTGATTTGCCAGCAGTGTCTGAAAAAGATAAATCTGATTTGCAATTCGGTGTTGAACAAGAGGTGGACATGATTTTCGCCTCATTTATTCGTAATGCCGCGGCATTAACGGAAATTCGTAATATTTTGGGTGATAAAGGTAAAAATATCAAGATCATTTCGAAGATTGAGAATCAACAGGGTATGACGAATTTGGATGAAATTATTGAGGCATCGGATGGTATTATGGTGGCACGTGGCGATCTTGGTATTGAAATTCCACCAGAAAAAGTTTTCCTCGCTCAAAAGTGCATGATTAGTCGATGCAATAAGGTTGGTAAACCGGTGATTTGTGCCACTCAGATGTTGGAATCGATGGTAAAGAAACCACGTGCTACCCGTGCTGAAACATCGGACGTTGCCAATGCCATTCTCGATGGCGCTGATTGTGTCATGCTTTCAGGTAATCACTTTGTAAATTGAAGATCATTCCACATAAAAACTTAGCAAAATTTATCGAACCTTTTTGTTTCATGATTAATTTTAGGCGAGACGGCGAAGGGTGATTATCCACTCGAATGTGTGCGCACAATGGCAAATATCTGCAAGGAGGCAGAAGCAGCCATTTGGCATAATCAATTATTCACCGATTTATCTAATAAGGCAATAGCGCCCATTGACGCAACTCACGCTGCTGCAATTGCCACTGTTGATGCTTCTGCTAAATGTTTAGCTACAGCAATTATTGTTATTACTACCAGTGGTCGTTCAGCTCATCTTATTTCGAAGTACCGCCCACGTTGTCCAATTGTTGCTGTCACTCGATTCCATCAAGTCGCACGACAGGCCCATTTGTATCGTGGAATTTTGCCACTTCATTATTCTGGTAAATTTATCTATTATCAAATATAATAAGTGAAAAAAAGTTTATTATGGATTGAGAGGGACGGATTGTCATTCTTTTTTTTTTCAAATTCAGAACCACAATTGAGTGACTGGCTTAAGGATGTTGATGCTCGCGTCCAATATGGTATTACATTTGGTAAAAGCCGTGGATTTTTGAAGACTGGTGACTCTGTCATTGTGGTAACTGGATGGCAACAGGGCTCTGGATTCACAAATACTCTTCGCATTGTGTATGTAGAAGAGGATATGATTCTTGATCAATCATCATTTGCTCTAGTCAGCGATGATGATTCCCTTCAATTTTATGACGATATTTACTCTAATTTCTAATATTCCAATGAAGAATTTGATCCCCACACTGCATGCGATCCTCATTTCTTGTGTAACTAAATTTCCCTGCAACATGTTAATCATCCACTTTTATTCATTATCGAGAAAATCATTAAAAAGAATATAACTCAAAGTCGATAATTTGATAAAATTTCTCTTTTACAGGAATGTTGATTGAAGTAATGATGGCGCTACATATAGACATGTCGGAGGAATATAATGAGCGGAAGAAATACATCCTGAAGAAATACGTGATCTGCAAACTCAAAATTCAAATGTATTCTCGCTGTTTTATGTTATATAGATTCAGTATTATCTTACTGTTGGTATAGACTTTCCGAACAAACAGCACATGAAGATGTAAAACGAACATTGTATAGTATCTAAGTGAGCCACAAATAAATTATGAATCATGAATATTACATTTGTATTGTTTCATTATGTTAAAGTGTGATTAGCACACTGTTTCAATTCTGTACTAATATTTCATTCACTTGTCCTCGGCTAAATGGAGAGATTCAAAGATTTTAAATTGTAAAAAGTGCAATGGGTCTTCGATACTGATTTGAGCTAAAATAACTCTCAAGATAAAGTATGATGTATATATTCCTTTTCTTCGAATGATTTTTTGAATTCGTCGTTTGAAAAGTGCATGTAACGTATTATTGTTGACTCGTTTCCATGATTCTAATTGGTTGTTGATATTATGGGCCAAATTCACATTGTACATGTTTTGGTTGAAACTTCTTGTTATTTGTTATTTTACAGAACTTTTTGTATCTATCAGTCGATAAGTGCAGCCCCGCATCTGTTAAGTGTTTTGAAAATGAACAGAGGGCGGAACGACGGGATGAAAATGCTGACGAATTTCATCTTTGACACAAACAGGCGCGAATGTCATCCTCCCTCTCATAACATTTTAGATGCCCGTCAAAATTAGTACATAGGTTAGCGAAATATTTCCAAATTAAATAATCATTTCAGTGGCCTAAAGTTTTCACTGACAAATTATTCTTCAATCGCTGAATATTCCAACATCATCCTATCATCCTATCATCCTGTTTTTTATTAATACAGCATTATATGAAATTGATTTGAACTGCTCCCGGTGTGAAAACTAATAAGCCAGAAGATGTGTGCTGACGGTAGGGCAATTTCTCCCGGTCCAGCAATGCCATGGGTATGAAACAGTCGAAAAAAAAAGGAAGTAAAATATGTATAAACAAATATCGTCTCAAAGTTTTGATGGAAAAATTGAAGGCAATTCATCATATGCAGCTGTGTCATCTCTGGCCCCCACTTACTCATGAAATAGAAACTATTTTATAATATTTTTTTCTATATGAATCATCCACAGTGGATCACATTGTGCTGTTCTGTTGCCTATATACATCTACTACGCGAAAAATAAATAGTAATGATTTTTTTTTTTTTTTTTCGTACGTATATCTTCCATTACAGATGATGAAGCTGGAGGATCAAATGGTTCCAGACCGACAACTTGTCGCGGCATATCAGAGTACACGTATCGATCACGAGATAAAATTGAATGTCAACTGCAATCCATCACCCGCACGACTCACAGGAATTATGATTACTTTGGGTATGCTACTTATAAAGATAATGTGTTTGTCCCCGATTTAAACATCGTGTTGAAAAATCCAATATTGAAAATATTATTGTTATTGAATAAATGAAAATTTCAAGGCGAAAAGTACAATCAAATTCCCGACATTGACAAATTAATTGCTGATAATGTGAACATGGTTCGCGTGAATTTATCTCACCGAGACAAAGCGTGGCATCGAGAAAGAATTAAAAGGTTACGAGATGGAATTGAACGACTTTATGGTCGAATTGGTGTTCTTTTTCGTCCGCCGGCAGTTGTATTAGATCTCAAAGGACCGGAAATACGCACTAGGACACTCAAACACGATTCTAGCAGCAAAATAACGGGGGTGAGTGAGAAATAAGAGAAAAGAAAATGAATAGTACTTTTTAATTCCAAATGATACCAATTATTTTTGTCAGTTATTTTTATAAGTTCTGGGGTCTTTGAACTCAAAGAACATCGATGTGACCTTTTTTTTTCTCGAATTGTGAAAATACTGCATTAGATGATTTTGGTTGATACATTCCAAAATCCTATCTTGGACGTAGGGCGGATTGACGCTCGTGCAGGGTGATGCCGTTAAATTATTGACTGGCGAAGAAGCCAAACGCGCCGGTGATGGATCAAGTAGTTTTTGGACCTCGTGCCCGGAATTTCCGTGCCTGTTACGCATTGGTGATCGAATTATTTTAGATCGTGGTGCAGTCATTCTCAAAGTCAATGAAACAGGTTGATTAATTAGATTTTACTTCAATTAGAACTTTCTCCTCAAATACAAAAACTTCTAATTGATCATCACACATTTTTTTCCATTTGTACACTGTAATACGAAGGGGAAGAATTTGTAAAATGTGAAGTAATGAAAACTGGTGTGATGGAAGATGAGAAAATTGTCCAAGCGATAGATACACCTTTAAATTTACCACAAATATCTGAGCAAGATGATAGTGATATTGATCTCGCATTGGAACTTGAGAGTGATTTCTTAATTGCCTCACACACTAGAAGTTGGAAAAGCATCTCGGCGATAAAAGAACGTATAAAGAAAAAAAGTCCTCGACCTATTTGTGTCTTAGCAAAAATATCGACTTATCAGGGTGTGGAAGCGTTTGATGATATTCTCAAAGTTGCAGATGGAATTGTGGTGGACCGTGAAGGTTTACAAGTTGAAGTCAAATCGGAAAAATTATTTTTAGCCCAAAAATCAATGATTGCCAAGTGTAATAGAGTGAGTATTTATTTATTGTATAAATGCAATAATTTAAAACGAGCATCCAAAAATAATCGGAAATGTTCCACGAATTAGATGTATGCATAAACACATCTATCCATTATCATAATTGAATGAGTGGGAAGAAAACAATATGAAAAAGAATCGATGATACTGTATTGTCAATATAAGCGGTATTACGATGTGATGATAAAATTAACTTCACCCTTATTTCATATGTATAATGAGTAGATATAGTGATATCGAATCTGAAGTAACATCACTTCTTAGAAGTATACAATATGAAATGATTCTTTCTTACCATATATACCTGTAGGTCGGAAAACCAGTAGTGGTAACGTATCGCGTGTCAAGCGACGGTCAGATGAAATTTCAGCTTGACCTGGTGGCAAATGCTGTTCTTGAGGGTGCTGATAGCATTTTTCTTGCGACCGGCTCGTTGGACATTCAAGAAACTTTACGTCTCATTGAAGAGGTGGATATTGTGTGTCGGGAAGCAGAATGTGCACGATGGCAAAGACAGATTTTTCATGAATTGAGTTACAAGGTATTGAATATGAACGCATAGAACATTCACGTGTCAATATATTGCGTCAGTAAAACGGCCAGGAAACCTCGCTTCTTTTCAATTTTATAGCAATCTGCACAATGTTTTCGAACCTACTGTGAAACCGAAATTTGATGCAATGACAGCATAGGTAAAATGCGCTACGAACTTGTCTTGGCATTTTTTTTATCTTTTGGGGTAATGTTACCTTAGTTACAAGCGCAAACGCGATGACAAAGGTGTCGCTCTGAGTGCATACGCACTTTTGCTGTTGTTTCCTGTTTCTCAGTTTGTGATTGTTTGAATTAATATGAATCGAAAGGACTATCGCGGAATGCTATTTCTAAGGCGATTGTCCGGGTTTTTTCTAACTCAGCTGATGAGAGTGAAAAAAGAATGGATATTTTTTTAACGTCATTTCCATCAACAAACAAATGAAGTCAAAAAAAAAATTTATACATACGACTTTTCAATTTCATTCGAGCAATGTGGAATATCTACTTCAAGAATATTATTTGCTTTTCATAAGCGTCTTGTATAAATAATTTCCAAGATGAACGTATGTGTGTGTCTGTGTGTGTGTGATGGATTAGAATTTATGGGGTGGATGCTACTCGCAGGCATATGTATAAGCAAGAGTAAACATCAGAGCATCCTTAGGACGCATTGAAAACGTAGAATATGATTCTCGAGGGTGATTACACGAGACATGGATGATCAGTTCTATATCTACATAGATATGATTAATTAATTCATTTTTATTTTAGTTAGAATATACAGTTTTTTTGCTCTCCCTCAGGCGACTATCCCTTTGGAGTCAACTCATGCCGTTGCTATTGCTGCTGTAGAATTATCAATGAAGCTCAATGCATCAGCGATCATCGTTACCACAACGACAGGACGATCAGCCATGCTGTTATCTATTTATCGACCACGTTGTCCTATCGTTGCTGTCACACGTTATGGAATTACTTCACGTTGGTTACAAATCTTTTTTGCGGTTCATCCTATACAATATCGATGTAAGGGACAATCGAATTTATAACTGATGCATACTTTAGTTTATTCACAAAAGTATTTTATGGGGGAACACTACGATGATGATCTGAAAAATTGTAATTTTGGTTAGATGTGTATTTCTGAAATAGTGAGGGAATAACCATACATGAAAACGCATAAATTTGTCATCTCATGGGAAAAAATTGTTCCGAATTTTATTTGAAAATATTCATAATTGTGAAAGTTATAAGGTATCATATGCAGGTCCAATGTGATATTCGGTTTAGTACAACGAACGATTTTTCCAAGTTCTTATCGTTGATAAAATGGGAATGTTTTGAACAATATGATTGGAAAAAAAAAAAAAGTGGGTAAAAAATGTCTTCTGTCCGAAACAAATGTAAATCTCAAATAATTGAATTTCAATTTTCGATTTATCCTTCAAATAGTTCATATTTTGCAAAGGATGTTAGTATGACAATTATTTTATTCGCATATAAATAAGATGAATTGTTGCAATTTCTAGGTCCACCAAATCCAGATTGGGATGAAGATATCGAAGCCAGAATACAGCGCGCAATGAATTATTTACGACAATCTAGATTTGTGGGTGTTGGTGACGCAATAGTAGTGGTGGGTAGTTGGCGTCGTAACGATGGATTTACAAATTCCATACGTGTTGTTTTTTTTTCGTCACCGTTAATTCCCAATATTAGCGCCGATTTCGAGCAAACGTGGTGACGACTATGAAACACACATATGTGTATCTATGATCCAAATTTAATACCAATTTCATTGTTGACTTGAATTTATTTATTAATTCAATTAATGGTTACATTGTGATTGTGTAGAATTAAAATTAATTCATACTCGATGGAACATATTCTCAATTATATATCTACGCAATGTGTCATTTCATTTTTATCATAATTGACAAACTGCAACGGTCATGCATCGAGTAATCCAATATGTTGAGGTATAGATATGGAATATATTATCAATATGACACTGCAACTGTCACGATTCAACAAATGTATCTACACTATGATGTGATAGCATACTGTGAAAATGTCGAGATATAATTGAAGAATTTCCAGTGTATTTCAACAAAAAAAAAATTTATTCTTTATCATTGATATTTTTTCGTAGATCGACGATATCATATGACATACATGTATTTATATTCTTTTGTTCGGCAGACAAATTCATAACTTTCGTTGAAAGGAATTGAATGCACCTTTTGCAGAACAACGAACGACCTTTGGTAAAAGCGGAAATTCTTTGATTTGAATCGTTTGTGATACCTTTCTAGTATTGTCCATCGACTGTATGATATATTCGAAAGTATCTGACACCGTGGGGTGAATCAAAGAGTAGCTACTTTTACAGTGAACACATACGATCGCTATGTGTGACAATCTATTCATTGGAACAAATCAATATTGCAAATACACATAGAGGTAGTTGGATATGATTGTTGAATGTTAAAAATGACTGTCGCCTCGACCAATCACTCGTCTAATAGCAGCCACAAAATTGCAGGACGAATTGATTGAAAATACATTAAATTCAGTTACGCACAAAGTCATGTAAATCACCTCTTGTAACTCAACCTAAATGTTCTCGGATATAATTATCTTGTCACGACAATACTAGTGGTGTACTTTCACTATTTCATGACTATTATTCATCTTCATAACTTCATTTATGATATTCTATTATATTAATTAATGAAACATTTTTTGAATTTTTCCAAGAAAGTTTATTTTCAAGAAAAATGATTTTTCTCTATGCATTATACATAAATAATGATAATTGATATTTTTTTCTGTGGTTACATTTCTAATTCCATCTTGTAATTTACGCAAATGGTTTTAGTGATACTTAAATTTTTTTCTTCTCTTGTCCTAAGTAAGAAAGATGCATTATATGAGGAAATGTATAAATTCAGAATTGTACATCCATTACAATGAGTGGTGGCTCTCATTTTCCATTATACACATAAATGACAGAAGACAATTATAATGTATATTGTACACGTGGGCAGTTCTCCTCAATGTGTTTATTCTAACATTAGCTACATGTATAGATGTCCATGTTCGAGTGGACAGTGAGGCGTTGTTGAAGGGACGACTAATGCAATATTAATACGCCTCTATGAATTGGCCGTACCCCAAAACGCCTTCGTCATATCCCCTCTTATTACATCCACTATATATATTCAAGTTACGATTATATATACATTTTTAAGTTTATATATATATATATATATTACTGGAATATGAAGCAAGTGCAATATAATTATTATATTATTATATGGTCCAATTACATGTGAATTTCCTATATTAAATCTCGATGTGAATATTAAATTCGTAGGAATAACCAATATTTTTGATGTAAAGAAAAACTTTCAATTTGGAACCGTTGATTCTTGAATCCTGATCAAATTTCACATGACACCAAGTTTGAACATCTGTAGCTTCAAATGTGTACATAGTGTAGAATACTTTTCCGATTGCTAACTTGTAACTTTTTGAACAAAGCCACGAGGAAATATATCGCACAATAATGGAAAATCAGCCTAGTACAGATTGGTATTTACATCAAATGATTCAATTGTATAGGAGAACTGTGATACGCATAAGCTCATATGGAATTTTACCTGGATGATTCCGAGGAAATGTTGATGAAGTACCGCAAAGTAGATAGTATAGCGATTTGACTAACTATTCATCTCGCCCATGAATTATTCACAAGTTAACACATACAGACAGACAGACAGACAGACAGACTAACAGTCCCTAAAGTAAAATTCAAATAACAGCAATATACTGTGAAAGTGTAGATTTGTAAAGATATTTATGTAAGATTAAAATCTGATACACAATGAAACATTATGATAATTATTTTCAGAGAAAATTGCGTTCATTATCTGATTGCAAGAACATTTGATATTAGACAGAGACTTTTCCCTGTTCTTAATCCCAGTGAATGTGGGTGGTGAAAGTAACTTGTGTTGATTATAATATCTACATCAAATTTTTTATATATATCCAAACTAAATAATGTGTATACATTTTTTCTCTCATGGCTTGTTGGGGAGATGGGGAAAATTTGAGAGATTCATTTGCCAAAGTCACTGCGGGCTCTCTCGTTAAGATGAAATCCCTCGACGACGGATTTTTTCTTCAAAGATTCTATAATGAAGATGACGAGAGTTGTTCCATATAGCTATTACCCGAGTAAAGGGGAGGGATGTGTGGCGGGATAGAGGGTGGCCACGAGAAAGTAAAGAAAGAATGCGGACGACTAGTATAGGGTAAGAGGAAGTTACACAAGTTTACTTGAATATATAGAATGTGGAGCTTGCGCCTCTTCGCTTGTGCTCTCTTCTGCTATAGCTATTTTCCCGCCCTTTTCATCCCCCTTTACCACACCATATCGCTGCTCTCACCTCTCTCGCAGCCACCTGTCGACCGATGTCCCCACTCACACCCACCACAGGCTTCATATATAAAATGCACCCGGCGAGACTTTGGCCACACTTGACATCATAACCACCGGTGGGAACGTAGTAGTGTACACTGTCCTATTTCCCAAACGGACAATTTTCTCCGGACTTTTTTTTCACACTTTTCTCGTCCGTCAATCAATTGTAAAGAAGTAATAACACAAAATAGACGTGAATTAACTACTTATTGCTGACAAACTCCATCACTTTTGGTAAGTATCATTTTTGTTATAATTTCACTTCTTTCTACAACCTTTTTTGTTTAGATTATGTTTTTGAATCGTTTGGAACATTTTTATAATGATATGTAGCTTTATATTTCACTGTTGGATGCGCGTCAATATTGATTTGTCATTTTTCAATTTTTCCTTAACTTATCCATGTCCATATTTGACATTTTTCTCTCAAATATAGAGAACCAATTACACATCACCCGCACCGAGATATGCAATTACATAAAGTTAATTTGAAGAAAAAATCAAATTTCCCTAATGTTTCATACTCTATATCCGGGATGATAGTCTAGTTGATTGTTGAATGTGCGCGCATTAATTCCCTGGAGCTCTACACGTAGTTTTGACAGTATATAAATGACAACAATAATCAATAACGTTTATTATATCAAATTTCATAATCCTTTGTTTCCCTGCAAAATATTTTCCGCCCAGTAATTAAATTGAGTTGAAATTAAAAAAAAAAAAAGAAAAAAAATTCCATAATTGAAAAGTTATTTCAATTTAGACAAATCGTTTTTTTTCTTCGAACAAAAATAAACGATGAAAAAAAAAAAAAAGATCTATCATTTTCAGAAGATATTTCCGCCGTGTTGGAGAAGAAAAGTATACAATCATGCTATAAAAAAGAAATCGGGGAGAAGTGATTTTCTTCAAGAGAGTTCTTTGTATCAATTTTTTTTTTTTTTTTTTTTTTTTTTTTCGTGCTTTTACACTATCATCTCTTTTTTTCCCTGGAAATATTTTTAGAAACATGCCAAACGTGTGAGGTATAGAAAAGTATATGGAGTCGCGTGCAGTGGATCGTCTCCGCAACTACAATGTGTGCGCCCATGAATGCCACCCATGAATAAAGCACATACATATATATGTGTACGTGTGTATGTATGTTCTGTATGTATGGATGAATATGTACTGATATAAAGCCGGGGCGTGTAAAATTGCCCAAGTGATTCCGTGAGGGCTCGGTAACGTGTGTGTGACACCCCAAACACATTGGTTGGAAACACACGCTCTGACAAACAAATTACAGGCCTGTAGCAGGTGGAGCATATGAGAGGAAGATGGCTTGGGATTGCGGGTCCAGTTTTTTTTTTTATTAATACAATTCCTGACCTTATCATTTGTATAAAAAAAAAAAATTGGTTTTTTTTTTATTCAGTCAATACTTTTTTCTTCATCTCATGTATATTATTTCTTTTCACCCTCACTTGATTTTCCATTTGATGTTTGCTAGTGGGATGGAACAGTATATAGAGACACACAGAGAAATAAATAATACAAATCATGACAATGTTGAAAATAAATACATGGATTCGTTATATGTAGAGTGCAAGTATTGATTACATATATTTTTGTCCATATTATTGCATTGTACATTGCTGCTCTTCTCAAAATATTTTTCGCCCAAATACTAAATTGAAATCGTCGATATGGAGATTCATGGAAAAAAAAACAAAAATCACAGTTTTAAATTAAGTTGTACATACAAATGAACATTACAAAACGCATTCGTTCCAATTTGGAACTATTTTGCAACCTATTTGTGCAGGAATGAAAATAAATTATATATGAAAAATGAAATTGTTGATTAATGACTCGATTATTGAGAAATTTTTCATTCGATGTATGAGAGATATTAGAAATTGATAATTATTGGGGATAATGTTTGAATGGTATTATCGTATCGGGCTCATAAGAATATATTATACTACTGTAATAGAAAATTTTCACCCAAATTTCCACAGAACCCTCACGCAAAATTTACAACTGCGTACGATTTATTACATTTTCTTATCTTGCATTACGGTAATAATTTTCTTATCACAAAATTCCATATTGGGGGATAATTTCATCGGTTGGAGATAAATGAAAATTTCGAACGTGACATTGCCACCTGTGTGCATATATGTGATGTCAATCTGGCTCGTTAGTTCTCGCCCCATCTCCTTTTTCTCCTATCTTCGTTCTCACTGCACTTTAGTTTTACTGGATAAAAATTTATGGCTTGTTGAATAATTCAACCGTGGCACGTTGGATTTTTTTTTTCTTTTCTTTTTCGTCTCGTCACGTTGTATACACAACGAATGATATCAAAATGGTAATTGGAAGGGTGAGCTGTTGTACACTTATACATAAACATATGTATGAATGCATATACATTAGTTGTCATGTATAGGTGTGGTGGTCCAATATAGACGTAGTTTTCATTTTAATTGTGTAATCGTTTCACAATTCCTCAAAACTTTATTGCTCTCTTTTTCCGTGCCACGGCACGTGCACTTTTCTATATCTTTTTGTTGCTTATTCATTCCCGTTGTACCACCACGACAGACTTTTCAACACGACGGTGAAGCATTTTCCCTGGCTTCACTCCTCAAGTTCTATATAGCAAAAGAACATCTGCAAGTGACAAAGTAATTTTAAGTAATTAATACTTCGAATTTATTACAGTATTTTTTATAGCCATCGAAATGTTTAAAAAATAAAAATACACACGTATTGGCGTGTTGGAGAAGCACCACATATGAATGAATAACAATGCACAGGAGTGATTTCATTTCTTACCCGGAAAATTTTTTCTTTCTCACTAATATTTTTATTATATAAAATGAAACAAATATGAATGGGGTGTAGGAGCGATTCTGCGTATTTTTGCAACAACAGTCGAACTTATTGTATTTTCAATAACAATATAATACGTGAATGTACACATACTCATGGAAAGAATGACGTTGATTGCATAACAATATATGTGTAGCCATTTAATATTTTTTTTATTTCATTTTATTGTATTGTACGACAATTTTTCTTTCTCAACTTATTCAAGAACGTTGAAGCATTGACGCGTGACGAGAAAAGGCCGGGGAAATTTTTTTTTTCATTGCATAAGAAATTGGAGAAAATAATAGCGAATATTGTTATGTGCGGTGATGCAAAAAAAAAAAAATAAAAATATACTTTCAATGTGAAATTTATATATATTTAATTGAGAACCTTTGAGCTTTATATGTATCTTCTCAATAAGATGCAAAAATCACTCTCATTCATATACGATGGAATAAACGACATTAGCAATAATTAAAAGAAAAAAAATTCCGTTGATATAATTTTATGTTTCAGACAGAAGAAAAAAATGACAATGATGAAAAGTTACTGCAAGGCCGTTATTGTCCTTCTTCTTTTTGGATTCGCAATTGGTACAGAGCATTACATGGATTATGCAGGTAGGTGAAACCAAACTCAACTCATTTTAAAAACATCATGCGAAGGGCAAATGGAAAAAAAAACTATATAATTATACGTGAAGCTCCTGGATAATGTTCGTGAGATGTTTCCTCGTAAATTCTATTGCAATAACGAACACTTATAATTTATAAACTTCCGGGGGTTGGGAATTATATTTAGTCAAGCCGTTTATTCATCTTTAATTAATTTCCCACCCGCGCTCTTGTTTCCATTAATTGCCTGCAATAAACATCAGCCCTATATACTGACGACCACACACGTCATATTGGGGGAGATAATGAAATTGATGAGGTGATAAGTGGAAAAATCGATTTTTTATCATACCCACAATTTATTATCCGAAAAAAAGTTGTGTACATACATGTCTGACTGGACTTTTCCTTGTCCACTTTAATTCCCTGCACCACTCACTTGATCACCTCCTATACCTGCACCCACTTTTTGCACGTCAAAATTTTTACCTACGTCACATTCAACAGGATTAAAATTGACATCAGTTATATAGTCCCTTCTTGTCTCTATTTATCTACGTTTTATTATTTTTTTTATGGTCAAGAAGTAAAATGATAAAATAGAAAATTGAGGAAGGTGACATATATGGGTAGATGGAAATGCGGCAAACTTGTACCAATTGAGCAAACAAGTTTCTATCTCGAATTTCTCCATCTGTGCCAATCTCATGGGTCGTTGAAAAAAAAAAAAAAAAAAAAGTGCTTATAGATTTTGTGGTATATGTTTGACGTTGAAGTACATAAATGGGATCGCAGAAAAAACTTTTCCACTCAACTGATTATATCCAAGGCGTAAGGGATAAATGGAATTAGAAAAATGATGGACAATATTTCGAAATGAGCGAAAATGTAACACCCTAAATCAATTTTATATAAGACATAAAGTAACAGTGGTTTGATCATATATAATAAAGTTGCGAAATTATTCGTTGTCAAGGGGAAATGAAAAAAAAAAAAGATAATCTCAGTTGTTACATGGTTTGAAAAAAGTCGGACTGTAATAGACAATATGATATAATATAGATATTTTATACGGATAGATAATTCCACGTTTGAGATTGAGCGGGTATATTATCTTGTTTTCTATTCCTTCATCAAATTCATCTGAATATGAATAAATCAATGTGAGATGGAGAAGAGCAAAAGCAGAAGTGCAAAGATGTATGAAGATTTAGGTACCCAAAAGTCGTGAATACAAACTTTTTGTTTCAGTCACGCGATACATGAATATATATTTAGCCATATATACGTTTTCCCATATAAAGATATAAAGTCTTTCCATATTTATAGATCAATTTAATGGGTCTAGAAGCCACTATGATTACGTGCGAAAAAAAAAAATCATTAATTCAACACGTAACATTTTTCGATATCACAACTTCCATGTAATTCTTTTATGAACAATAACCGAAGAATGATCGACAATATAATTTATAAATGTTTGCCATAAATAAAGTTTTAATATATGTATTGACCCCAAAACGTCAGTTTAATTATTATTAAAAAATATAAAACTAAATCTTCTTGGATTAATAATTCTTCTTTTCGAATCTAGTTCATCATTATTTTCTAGTGACAATAATAAATTCATTTATATTTGTTTATGATACAGAAGAAAATGCTGATCGTGACATAGAGAATTTGCGTGAATTCTACAGACTTTTGTTACGACGTAACTCTTTTGACAATAATGTGGGTTCACCAACGTCAATGGGTTCACCTTACGAACATTTGATGATTCGAAAATCTCAGCGATCTCCATCTTTACGTCTTCGCTTCGGTCGTTCCGGCCCAGCGATGCCGCCGGTACGTATTCATATATACATTCACACATATTATATAAATTTCATGCTACCCTCGTATAGATTGCATGCTTGATATAATCCAGATGGATATCATTATGAATATTGATACATTCGTTCAAAAGCCGGTGTCTTGAATCTTTTTTCAGAATAATATTTGGGGGGGGGGGGGGGGGGGGGGGGATTGATGAGAATTATTGTCGGAACAATAGAGAGTGCGGGGACAGAAGCAACTTGGTAATTTATGGCAAAGCTTTCCTGCACAAATGGGATGTTATTTAGCTTCATTATCAACAGATAATTTCATAGTATGTATATTCACACTATATTGTTGTGAGGATGGAATAAAATCTCCAGGGAGACTTCTTTGTCTCGTCATGGATGACGAAGGAAGGTGAACTCTCCATGGTGCTTTTCAACATTGACAAATAGTGAAATTAAACTCATATACTCAAAGTGGGTCGAGATACACGCACCTAGAGACTTTGTCCATTTTATTTTAACAAATTAAGTCGCATTTGGAGGGAAAGCTTCTTGTGCAGTTGTTATGATGAGAATAGATTACCTCAATTATTCTCAGAAGGATATGAAATAAATTTCCCATTGAATTTCATACGACGGGTAAACCAAAAAATTCACTGTAGTGATTATTTACATCGACACTGAATGATAGCATACAGTGAGTGAAGAGGCTGTAAACAAATAATGTCTTTGGTTTACTTTTCAACTGAGAAACCTTTTTTTTATTGCCACGACAAATGATAATTATCCTGTTTCTTTTTACTACACCTCTAACTCAGCATTATTATTGTATGTACAGAATGTATGTGTACAACTTGTTTTCAGGCGAATCTTTTAGCGAGATCGGAATCAAGCGGCTCGACATTTGGAGACAACTGAAGATTTATTAACAAGGCTCCATTGCACACTACTTTATAATCATTTTTCGTATAGCTGAAACACGGCATTCCTTCTTCTGTATTATATATTGAGAAAAAACAAACAAAGAAAACTTAAAAGAAAAATAATATATATATATACATAAGTATAATAATCAATGTATTAATTTGAAGTTGGGAATTAATTTGCGCTGTTTTTCACGCATCACACAACTTTCTTTTTTGCAATATGAATTGAATATAGATATGTGTATGGCTGATTTATCTTTACCCGTTAATTCAATTATCACGCCAAATATCTATGTATGAAATATAAATAAATATGTAATAAAAATCTGGTGTCACCCCTTCTATATACGAATCACACTTATTCACTTTATCTCTTATCAATGCCAGAATCAGTTGAACCAAATTGTTAGGTCATTCAAGAATGTATTTTTCATAATGACAAATTAAAAATGTGTTTATATTATTATTATTACTTTTATCATTACTATTGTTCAATGATGGAAATGCCAAAAATGTTGTGACTCTTATGGATATCGTAATAAAAATTCTCTAGTCACTTTGCTCTGCAACATTGATAAATAAAATTTTATTGAAACCAATCCTATATTGATTCTTATAATTCATACATTCCATAGACACTTATTTTTTCAGATGTTTATCTGATATTAATCAAATGAGGTCAGTTGTGGCGTGGAACAGAGTCGTTTTAACGCGAGAGCTACATCACGCTCGTCTTTATCCAGTTCGCCAAGATTTTTCAATTGCGGTCTGACAAGAATTTGATTTTTCATGCGTTCAAACGTCACTGACAAAGGCGTATTCAATACTGCTTGCCAACTTTCTTCATTAAAATTGGTCAACCACTAAAATATGGAGAAGAAAGAAAAAAAAAATTTTATCCTCTTACAGAGTCAGGTTTTTTTATATATTCCCAGTGGCTTAATCTTCACCTGATCAAAAGGTGCATCGTCAATATGGAACATCACATACGTGAAAGATTTAGCGGCTATGTGAGCGTCGGTAGTATTCGAAAAATCAATTTTTCCAGGCTCCTTTTGCGAACCCGCCACGAGGTGTTTCAATAACCAATCCGAAGCGCGGATCAGATACTCGTACGATACCTAAAGTAGAATCCATTCTTTAATACTTTAATACAGAATGATGACACGCATATGGAATTATCACCTTCTTTCTCTAATAAAAATATCTAGAGAACATAAAATGAACCAACATACTTTCAGGGATCGCCGTCCAATCTCTGTGAACAACAACTCGTCGGCATAAGTCTCTATCCACTCAAAAATAGTATTTAATTTTTTTGAGCGCCGCGTTTCAGGTCCCCTCTCGATCCTTACGATAATGATGAAATAATGATTTTTGCAATAAATGCATCTTATGAGTAAGTGCGAACAATAGAACAAAGAAGGATGAAATGATTTTGAGATTAGGATTTAAGCTCAATTCCCACTCACCATTGTTCAATAAGCACCAGCAAATCTTCAATTTGATCAGTATGTTTATTGTGCTCATCAATACTGCAGAGAGCTTCGCCAAGTGCAATAGCCGATGCGTTTCTGTTTTGTGGATCGAATGCATAAGACTCGGCGATGCTCCTCGGAGTTTCCGCCATATCTGATTTATCCGATGTTTCACTGATTGATATCACGAACAATGCAGAATAAAGCGCTGCGCAAAGTATTTGAAGAATCACTGAGCCACCGATCGGATGACAATGAGCGGGAATGTTTTCATTTATGCACTGAACAATTCGCATTACCATGATTGGAACGCAAACAAAAAGCTCGCCGAAGCATGCCAGAGCTATTGACATCGTCTGATAAATGCTTGCACCCGTCTGAAAAAATTTTGTCCTAGTAATTCGATAGATAGAAAGCGACAATTCATGTTTTGATTTCATTCATTTTCTGATAATGAACCTTGACGGCTTCAAGAAGAGTTTCGACCACTGGCATCATCATATCTTTGAATGGTGCAAGCAAAGCATTCAACCATGGTGGACGGATTTGGTTCCATACCTGGAGATGAAATTCGCAAAAATCCACAGTGACATTAATGGATTAATTCATTTTCGTTTATACGTCCGCGTGATTGCAACAATTGAATCAGTGTCACTCAAATCTATGAACGCAAGTTGTATCATATAACATAATATCACAGGGCCAACATTACCTGCTGCCTATCAAGATAATTGGACCAATTAATGTCCTGCTTCAATGCTGGAATCACTGCATCCAATGGATCCATTTCTACATTGATTGACACATACATGAGACTGAAGAGACACAACGCGGGCGGTAAATGAAGTAAATGTTGATAGCAACCAGTGCAAAGAAACCCGCCACATTTTTTATTTTCATCTCCAAGCGTGTTACTTCTTCTGGGATTAAAATCATCCCTGCTATCTATGCATTGCCTCATTAGAGTGCTCAATAATAATCTCGCTACCGAACAATTGTTCATTGATAATACCTGAAGTAGAAAAAATGATAATTTCAAAGCATCATAAAGGGAAAATTTATAATGCTGATTTTGATTATTAATTCGAGTACTTTTAATAATTGTGTCCAGTTGGCTTGCGGCTGTGATCTGATAATATTTATTTCTAGAATCAGGGTCTGATTTTCCGGCAATATTGAGTGTTCTGTTTGCAATTTTGGTGATCCAAAGAGACTAGGTGCACTAATGAGTACCCAAGGCGCGGGACCATTTCGACTTTTCAATATCGACATGTTTTCTAATCCATTCCGACATGCCTGCAAATTATTTCGCAAACAATATTAAAATACCACATTGAATATATAATCAAAATGGAAACAAATATTATTCTTTGTTGTCATATTCACATGGTAGAGAATTTTCAATGGAGTACCACGAAGTAGAAGGCAAATAAGGAGCTCACGACATTTTGCGTGAATGTCTCGCATAATGATTGACAATTTATTCATGTGGATTCCAACAAGTTCATCCGCGTCAGAGCAGGCTGACAGCGATAAGTGAGCAGTGCAACTCAAAACATTGTAGGCATCAGTCCAAAATTGATCAGACCTTGCTAAACTTGGTCGACCCTTAAGAAGATCAACAGCACAAGTACAAAAAAAAATTATGATTCCGGGTATTATTTCATCTACACTCCTCATCTACTACCAGCGATGGACTCTTACGTGTATAAAGCGAGTGACGATAATTGTGAGCGACTCATTAAGCATACCAGAAAATATTCGCTGTGCCATCTTTGGTGACACTGTACTCCATAAGTCCGCCTTTGTGCCTGCGAGTTATATATTGCGAAAGGAAAATTGCGAGATTAGTGAGTATATAAATAATTTCGCTCTAAATAAATTTCTATGCCGACTGACGAGCGAGAGATTACATTATTGTAAACACGGTTATTATCATAATTATGCTTGTGAGTATACCCTGCATATATAACCACCACATTTGAATAATGAATGATGATCGTTCTTTCTCGAAAAATGGCTTATTACTCTGCCAACTCAACGAGTCCGCTTCATTCAATATGTAGAGTGATATGAGTCGACAGTGAAGGTCGAGCAGTCTCTCCGCAACTGCTTCGGCCATTTCCTGATATGACTTGTAACATTCATGAAGTTTTTCACTGTGAATTATTCACAAATAAATTTTTTTCGTACAAGTTGTTACTTAATGATTCTTTTTTTTTTTTTTTCCTATAGAATGATCACCTTGATTGCGCCGGTATTTTATCTTTCGATAGTTGTTTATAACACCACAAACAATTTCTTATTAATGCCGCTGCACCGAGAGTTGCAGTTAAAACCGCTAAATCTGCATGATCCAATGATTCTTGAATAAGTGCATGCAAGTGCTCTGTAATTCAATTCCAATAATACAGTTGATGGAAAATATGGAAAAGAATGGAATCTTCAATATTCGGAATAATATACCGATTAATTGTTGGGATGTATCAACAACTAGTAAAATAAATTCGGACGGTTTCGTCATTTTGATAACTTGACCGTTTTCGTCTGCTATCAAATCTTCTTGAGTTGATATGCATAGACCCGATGGATATCTGAATGCAATAAAAAATTCCGCTTCCCACCATTTAACAATTTTTATTGCTGCGAATGATGCGTGACGGGGAAAATCGAGTTTACCACCACTGACGCGTCCACACAACGATTCGCGGAGAACCGTTTGCATTGCCTTCATTATTTCTCATTCATTATTTTCAATATCAAAATGTTGTTTTATGCTGTATGTTTTCAATTATATACCTGATAGTATTGCATGTCTCGCTGTAACAAAATTCTAACTCGATCAACGAGATTTCCATCTTCCATAATTTCATCCATGATTTTTGGATGATGTTGATGGAATGTGCCTGAAACTTTCTTTCATCATTTATCTTCAATAAAACAAGAGGTTTGGATACGAATAAATAACCAAAAAATCAATAATGAAGCGCGTGGTGAATCGGTTCGTGATAGCTGAGCCAGTTTGCGTGACCTAAAATTTACGCTTGTGAAGGTGATCAATTAAAGTGGTAAGTTTCCTGCTGCTGTAAGTAAGAAATAATGATACGAATGCAGACGAACCATTTTTCTCGTTTCAAACCTGTGTCTGGTATTTATATTAGGGAAACAAAAATACATTGAAAATTTTAGAAGATAATAGACCCGCTCTGTTCCTTCTAAAAGAGTTGTAAATTGTTTCATAACAAGAAATTTTTTTCGAATGGATCAATACGGCATTCCAGCGAGCACCAATATTCATTCTTATCACTTCCCTATAATTTCAGGATCACGAAGAATGTAAAAACATGGCTCATTACGCAACTCCAAATTTCAAAATGGCCCGAAACTTTTGATGTAACAATGTAGCGATAAGTAGCAATAGTATGAAAGATGTTGTTTTTTTCTCGCTCGAGTACTGTATAGAGTTTATTATATATAATAAGATTTATACGTTCAATTGAGTTTTCCCGCCATATGTACATTTGCTAAATGACGATGCAATTTTTATGATTGATGGTATTTCATTATCAAGAAGTTCATGAAGGCTTTTGCCATCGTGCTTGTATATCCATGTGCCATCAATGAAGTCATACCGTTTTGGTCCAGATATTGGTGATGACAACCAAATTTGTTTATTGGGCGTTTGGCGATTGATTACATATGTACCATATTTATTTCCGAATTTTACTGTAAGTACTCCGTCCTGTAAAATATTATTCATATTCTCAATTTCCAATATCTTTCAAAATTATATGTGAAATGGCGTCAAGATGTTGTGAATAATTTTGAACAACTTTTTACGGATTAAAGATTTAAAATTATCTGCATTTGTACATTTTGCAATTCCATATTATTTCTGAATAAAATTTTGCGCGTACCCCATAATTGACATCAGCCTCATATAAATGTTCAGATTTTTCAACGAGTTCGTCAAAATATTCAGTCAATGATTCAAGAGTATCATTCGCGATTTTTTCATATTGCACATCATCCAATTCTCTGAAATAAATAAATATATTTCATGAAAATTAAAGATATAAATTAACAGAACATTAAGTCTTCTATCATCAACCAATTTATTCATTCAATATGATTATTCATAGCACACACATCGAAAAATACAATTGTGTATCATTAAAAACAATGGATATTCAATAGTTTCACTCGTAGAGGCTATCGAAATCCACTAGTAGTCAACAAGTCCCCTTTACCACTAAAAATAGCCTTTTTCTGGAATATTATATATTTGGAATAGTTGAAACTTTTACGAGATCTTTTACTCATTTAGACTAATTTAAATGTTAGTATTCTTCGATATGGGTTCCTGCAGTATAATGCCTAGATAATTTGTATCATCAATTAATGTGGAGAACCATTAGCGAATAAATAATACTTACTGTCGAGTTGTTTCATCATAATTTTCTTTAGAGCTATATTGAGCTGTTGGTGTGTGGCATATTCGTTTATCAACTTTATTCAAATTTTTATCAACATGATACTGTACGACATAACCTCCAAATAACGACTGTTGCCACGAATATCCAAATTTATTATTGATAATTACCAACGTGCATTGTGATAATATTTTACATCGCCCTATTTTCGTTGCTGTTGACAACATTATTTACTCGAGATGTTTGTGATTTATTTATCGATCAAACATATGTGTCGCTTGTATCAGAGTGCACCACCTCTGACACTGGCCTCGATGGTCTGATACATACACTTCATGTTTATTTACAACTATACTAGGTTAGTTATTTGCGCAAGCGCGCGATTTTTTCGTGTGCTGTGTTGTGAAATTTGAAAATGGATATTTTTCGATTCTATTTTTTGGGAATATCATTTCCTTCTCAGCCAATGGAAATGATCGGAAAAGTACCGCTCTTTTTTGAGATATTATCGTCATGTCTTCAAATAGGATGAATATACGCGCGTCGAGACATTGACGCATGCGCGGACTTTCTTCATAAAAAAATAATTTTAGAGATAATATCTGTATATACATATATTGTTGTAAGAAAATTGAATGACATTTGGAAATGCACATGATATCAAAACTGTGGCGGGAGGGATCGAAGACTGTCCTCAGGACTTACTCATATACAGGAAATATTCTCACATTAGTTGGAATTCAGTCGACAACTAGTGTTCATCTTTGGCCATTATTCGAAATGCATTTGATTTATAGATTCCGCACTTGTGCTATTGCGATGGTGTTGTTTTTTATGAGCATTGCATATTCGGAAAGTAGGGCTGAAGGACATGAATGTGAAAAGAGTAGCACCACCGTGAATGGCGTAAAAATAACGTGCAGAGACGAATTAATATTTGAAGAAAACTTCGATCGAGTAATTGGTGATGAGTTTGCTGATGAGGATCAGTATCGCTATCTAAATTCAACAAAGTGGAGCCGTGAGATTGTAATCCCGCAAGATCCAGTAAAGTTGCCAATTTTATATGATTTGTATACGTTAATATAATTATTCAGAGTTTCTTTTTTATATTTATTCACAGGACTACGAATTTTGTGTTTACCACAAATTAGAAAAGTCATTGAAAGTTGAGAATAGCATGCTGAAAATCATTCCGAGTTTGTTGGAAGATACTTACGGTGAAAATATCACGTACTTCGGAAAACTTCAATTGCCAGAGTGAATAAAAAAAAATGTAAACGACTGAAAAAATAATTATTCAACGTAAAATTAATAATTTTTTTCAATCGGACAGTTGCGATATTTTGGTGCCGGGAGCATGTTGTCGGAAAGCAGTAGGGTACAACATTATTCCGCCAGTAATTTCAACGCGTTTAATAACAAAACGTCATTTTACATTTCGTTATGGGAAAATTGAAGTACGAGCGAAATTCCCAGAGGGAGATTGGCTCTATCCAGGTATTAATAAATTAATTTTTATATTCGATATAAGACGTTATTGAGCAACAATTCAATGTCAAAAACTGTTTGCATTCGAAGAAATGTGGCTGCAATCAAAGTATTCATCTTATGGCACGGGATATTCAAATGGACGTGTTATTTTGGGAATGGCACGTGGCAACCTAAATTTAGTAAGGATGAACAACACTAATGAAGTCTTTAGCTCAAGGCAATTAGAATTTGGTTTACGAACTGGTCCAAACGGAAATGTCACCGACGAAATAGTGAAAAAGAAAAAGAAAAGTGGTATATGGACAGAGAATTTCCATGTTTATACAACGATTTGGAGCAAGAACGGATTTGTCTTCAAAGTTGATGACGAAGTGGTTGGGCGAGTACGACAACAATCTCATGCGACTGACGAAATTATCGATATGGCACCATATGACTTAGAGGTATGAAGCAGATGTACAGAAATCAGATTTGATGTGCCCGGTTTCGTTGTTTGTATTACGCAATTATCCTTTGGAAATGATTTTGCCGATCGACGAGAAATTCTGGTCATATTTTATTTAACATGTTAATTTATAATTCAACTCTCATCTCAATCATTTTTCTATCCATATTCAACTATTTATTCTCTTCCACATGTTTTCACAGGAAGATTTTTGTAACCCTTACTTATATGGATGCAATAAGTAGTCTCAATAATTTTTTTTCTTTGCAGTTTTATTTATCGCTGGGTGTAGGCGTTGGTGGAATGCGAGTGTTCCCAGATGGAATAAAAAGTGGCGGTTACGAAAAACCTTGGAAGAATGTTGGTGTGAAGGTCAGAAATAAATGCGGAATTGTGTATATCAAAATTGGTGATGGACTCACGGCTTTCTTGTTTCTTTCTGTACAGGCAACACTCCGCTTTTGGCAGGCTAAGAATAAATGGATAACTAGTTGGCAGAATGATGATGAACATAAAACATCATTAAAAGTCGACTATGTGCGAGTGTGGTCGGTAGGCGAGTGAAATGCAACACAATATGTATATACAGGATTATAATGAAGGAGATCTTAATTGTGGCGAAACATCTCTCTATCGGCTTGTCGCAGTCTCAATCGACATTTAGACATTGAAAAAAGTGGGGATAATTTTATTTGGCGAGTATAATTTCAAAAACCGGTTTCCAAGGTGCTGGTGTATCCGTTATGTGATTTATTGTTTTTTGCGAAACTCAATCGTGCGATTTTAGTTTCAGCATATGAATATTATTCGAGTGCATGTTCGTTAAAAAAAGAATTTTCCTCCTTATTAGTCGTATATGAAGAAACTTTGATTGTATCTAAATGGAAATAAAAATTAAGTTTTGTTTTTGACTTTCATCGTAATTATCTGTCTGTGATTTCGCTTCCACACCTCAGTCACCATCGGTTGCTCGTGGTGTAGAGTCTCTTGCTTGATAAGCTCTCGTAACTGTAAATTATCGAGAGACAGCGATGAAGCCTTTTTTGTTCTTCATTAACATTGTTATGACTTTGATGATTGACAATAATATTACTAGCGCACAATACACAAATCCACCAAGTAAGTCTTCCGTAATGGACATTTTTGTTGATATATTCGTATCAATTCGAATTAATTTTCATTGATTATTTACACATCGGTAGGGAGCGATTACATTCTCCATAATTGCATAGCCAGCGTTGTGTTGATAAGGAATCACAGAAAAAGTCAATTACCTGCATTAAATGCGGGTGAAAATAATTATATGATTTCAAATGGCAATGTAATAAATAGAAAAGCAGTATTAACAAATCGCAAAACTCAGATTGCTCAACAAAATGGAATATGGCGCGGGAGGGAAAGAACAGGTTTTGATACTCCTTTGCAGACAATAGATATAAAAAGAGGACGAACGAGAGCGTTGATTTTTATGAAGAAGGATCATTTTCCAGAAGTCTCACCGAGCCACTATAAAGATGATGGAAGAGAGAAAAATGCCAAAATTATTGTGATAAAATCAACAAACCGTAATAATTCTTAATGTAACGACATATGAAAAAATTTCGTTCTACTTCAATGTTTATTCAGTTGATGTATCCAAAAACTTTTATCTACGTAATTATGTGAATAAAAATCTATTGATCAATTGAAGTAACTTAGATAAGTATGATTTGGTTATACAGTGTGCTGGGGTGGTTCCCTGATAGCGTCGGGAATCATTGTAATCTCATGCTGAAAAAAACAATAGTATTTTATTCTTCAGTCATTGACTGTACTGTTTGATTAATATTTCTTTTCAGTGATTACACACCCTAGTAACTTTCATGGCAACACCCTCGGGTAAATTTCGCTGTAAATATTCCAAAAGCGTATCTGCTGTTGATCCAGTAAGTCTTAAGAAGTCCAAATGTCGATAGTATGTTCGCATTTCATATTGAACCCGATGGTTTTTATGCACAAATGCAGATTTTAAAATTGTATAACGTTCAACAGAGTACAATTTCGGGGTCGAGCTGCAAAGTCAATAATTAGAAGGTTGTGGTGGGTGTGTTCATGTGTATATTTGAATTAATAAGGAAAAAGTACTGACTTCCTGCCGACAGTAATGCCTAGATGTGATGCTGCTGTAGTGGCAAATATACCATAACTTTTTAACACCGCCCGATCATTACCGCGTACTTCAACCTCCAATTTTTTATATAATTTGTCTAATTTTGCCTGGAAAAATACGAACTCTTCAGTGACAGGTTTCGTTATATCGGATGATTAATGGACATCGTATTCGACCGATATTTTCCGAAATGAGAGAAAAATTTGTTCTTTTCGGACTGGGCAATGTCAAAAACCGCGATTAATTTGGATTCACATGAATCTGTGAATCATAACGTGACGTCCACAGTGCAAGAACACAATTTACCAAACTACTACATTATTGTCCGAGAAACGCCGAAATTTATCAATTCCTGGCAGAACAGACAATAAACTCTATTGGACCGACGCGTGGGCATGATAGACCCAACTTTTACAATTCTCATTATCACTTTGAAAAACAGGGATTTGTTTACGTTTCTTTGTGCTGAAGAAGTTTGGGCACTAATCTGTACGACAGAAGAAACGGCATGTCAGAATAGGCTATAATTGCGGAATAATAAGTTTTGAAAAGATAGAATATCTTCCGGAGTATTATCTTTGGGGACAAACACAACTTTCATTCAGCTTGGTTCACTCGCGATCGTTTCCCTCGTGTTATCAGTTATATTATCGAAGAAAAAGTATCATCAACCAGTTGATTTAATGAAGGAATTTATAAATTGGGGGAACCAATATTTATAGTGGAACTTACTGTTTCAGTTGATGGTACGGCGTCAGAGAATAATCTTTGTACAGCTGAACTGTTAACCAATGTAATTTTCTGTAATGTTGATGCAATATTCGCCAAGTGACAAACACCCTGTAAAATTGACAACATGTTTGATAATTTCTCGCTTTCAATGAAAATGTATGTAGACGACACTAGAATGTAGATACTGCGATATACGCGAGACATGAATAATAAGTATCTATTATATTTACCTTAGAAAGAAACATTTTGATTTATTGAGTAATTTTCTCCATATGAATAACTTCTGATTCCCTCAAATTAATTATTATTTATTATACCGATATTTTGCCATATACATTGAGCATTTCAGTGTCATAAATGATATGAACTATTTTTAAGGTTAGGTTAATGGCCTCCGCTATTTCCGCACGCACGGTCGTCGCCGGCGTTTCTGTACATGAGAATCTTCTCTTCCTCAGTTGGTAACTTTCTTCTCAGTAGAAGTGAAGTTAACGCCGAATACGGATTCATTGAGGCTTTGGCTCAATTCAGTGTGAATCTGTATGGGGTGAATTGAGGTGAATCACCTACAATACAATAAATAATGGCAGTATTCAATTCACTCAACATGGGAGACATAATCCATTTGAATGTAGGAGGAACCAGGTAATTTATTTATAAAACAATTTGCCAATTCGAATTAAAAATGATGACCATGATAATCGTTGAATATTTCTCCACCATGGAAATAATGATTGTCGATGTTTTTGTTCCTATATTCTGCATAAGATTTTCTACATCACGACAAACACTCACCTGGATACCTGATTCATTTTTTACTGCACTGCTAAGCAACCGTATCACCAGCCGTCGCGATGAAACTGGCGCATTATTCATTGACAGAGATCCGAGAATTTTTTCTATTATTTTGAATTATTTACGTACAAGAGATATTGATTTGAAGCATATTGATATCAGAACTCTACGACATGAGGCCGAGTACTATGGTATAACACCATTGATTAAGAGACTGATTCTTTGTGAGGACCTGACACATTCCTCCTGTGGCGACGTACTTTTTTATGGTTATTTACCACCGCCCAGTAAGTTCCATTACTTTTTCAATATTTTTCGTGGTAAAAATATTTGCAGTAAGCGGTAATTTTATGCAGAAGTGTGTTGTCAGATTTTGTCAGGATTTATAGTAATGAACTAATTACGAATGTGGATGGGCGTTGATAAAAAAGGACGCAAACAATACTTTTCAAGATTGTCATTGCAAACTGTTATTCTTCGCCATAAAAATCTGATATACGCCTTATACATATGCAATAATTCTAACAGATTCTGACACTGTGATTGTCGCCAACGTTTTTTAATATAATTCAATTCAAAATATATGAATGTGTTCGTTTTAGGTATTCCACTGCAAGAATCCGCAGTTGTGGCTAGCATTAGTGATGTGGGTACTCACAGCAGAGCAGTGTCATCATCAACCCCACGAGCAGAGACTCCACAAATACCAGCCCAAGCCAGTTCATCTAATCAAGCAACGAACTCTATGAATGGAGTGTCAAATGCAAAGCCTACTGTGTCGAATCACACGAGAAATTCATCATTGGATTATCGATTATCTCAGCGAGGTCTACACTCACGAAATCCATCGTTGGATCTTAGACATGTTCGAAATAATTCCGCAGACATGAATAAGTTCTTCAAGAACGATGTTGGACTCTTATTCGGATCACACCAAGGCAAAAATAAATGCATAAATAATAAGTTTCACAAACCAAAGGTAAAAATATCGTATATAGTAATCAAAACTAATGTCATTATATAGGAACATCAGGTTGGGTTGATCCATTAAAAGTGCAGATAATTAAAGCTCATCACAATTGGATTGTCATTGCCTATGCACATTTTATAACGTGTTATCGTTTAAAAGATTCATCGGGATGGCAGCATGCATTTACCAGCCCTCATGTAGAGGCAATTATTGAACGCGTTGCTATAAATGCAAAAATGGGCAGCGGCCCTGATGGAAAAATGGTAGCAATATCATACGGCAGTCAAATACGTCTTTGGAGTGTGTCCGAAGATGGAATTAAAACTAATATCGGTACATTTAATCTAAATGTACGGGTTGAATATTTATTTTTCATTGGAAGTCAATTGGTTGCGCTGTCTCCAACGGGAAAAATTGGTGTATGGCATGCGATGTCACAGCACTGGCAAATACAGGATGTCGTATCGATATCGTCTTTCGATACTGCTGGATCATTTTTATTACTCGGTTGCAATAATGGATCAATTTATTACATCGGTATGTTCGTGTGACTCGATACTTTATTCTGCCCGAATGATAATCATCTGATGATGGTTTATTTTTTTCCTTGAACAGATATGCAGAAATTTCCATTGAGAATGAAAGATAATGATTTATTGGTGACAGAATTATACCGAGATCCGAATGTCGATCCAATTACAGCCATTTCAGTTTATCTTACACCGAAAACAAGTAAGTTACCATTTTTTCATTATTGTTGAATACATATGTATATAATTTTTTGGACTTGTTCAATTGTATTTATGATAAGAGCACCCGAATTTGAGAGCGAAAACAAAAAAATAATATCATTAATGAGAAAAATAGTCGGTTAAAAGAATTTTGAAAAAATGGACTCACCATTTACAATTTTTTGCTACATGACTTCGTACCCGTTACGTGTACAACTGGATACGTAGCTCAAGGCAAGTATGGGTCAATAAACATTTTGCTGAGATGTGACTTTCACGAATACACGATAATACTTTGTTATATAATCAACACTATTATTCCACGATGTTTCCTATTTTTCATTCAAGAACTACACATTCATATATATCATATCATATTATAATCGCGGGATATTTCAAACGTATCAATACTATTTATGCCTTTCCTCTCACCAGTGCTCCATTTATAGCCGGCATAAATACATGTTTGTTTTCTCAATTTTAATTCCTCAAAAATTTTCCAGTCTATCAGTGTTGGCACCCTGCTGACCTTTATACGTCCAGTTGTATACAAGTTTTTACTGTTCACTGTTTATTTTTGAATCTCTTCGCAATTATTCCTCAATACGTCCACCAACATTACTTTTGCTTGTGCTGTTCTCTTATCATTCATAGTCTTATGTTCCACGCAAGCATCTGAGAGAGGGAGGGAAGGTAATAAAGAATTTGAAAGTGAAGAGAACAATTGAATGAAAGAAAAAAACTGCCATTTTATTCTAGAGCGTAACGAACATACATATAATATCTCCAACACGTTTATCAATACACGTCAAATAAGTTTGCATGTTTATATATTAATGCTGCAAAAGCATACTCATGCATACATAATTCATTTATTGGCGTTAACGATATGCTTTTTTTCCATATTAACTCTATTTATAAAGCATGAGAGTGATTCATTCCCACTATTTTGTATCAAGTGATAATCACCCGTCTTAATAAATGAATTGCAACAAATATTAATATATATAATCATTATTACCACTGAGTGTATTCTAAATTTGCGCGCTGATGATTTTATATTCACTGGAAGACATACGCAAATTATATTGAAACTATATTCATAGACTTATCGAAAGACATTTTATCCCTTCCCACAGGTCTCTGTGGAAATTGGATTGAGATTGCATATGGCACCAAATCCGGCATTGTCCGAATCATTGTTCAACATCCAGAGACTGTCGGTCACGGGCCACAGTTGTTCCAAACATTTACTGTACATCAGAGTAGTGTCACAAAAGTAATAATATATATTGTGCCCAATAGTTCATTTCGTTAATTAGATCTCGGTAAATATTCTTACTTCTATTTCATAGGTGAGATTATCGGAAAAATATTTAGTATCCGTTTGCTCGGAATACAATCATGGACGCAGTTGGGCGTTAACACGATTTCGTGGCATGATATCTACTCAACCCGGATCCACACCAGAAGCTAGCTTCAAAATTGTATCATTGGACTCAGTGGATTCATCAATAAGCAATGACGCCGGCAACGATTTTGGTAATTCATTTATTCGAAAGATAAGGTTATGTTCGATCTTTGACTTTTCTATGAATAATGTTTTAGGGCCATTTGGAGAACAAGATGACGAGCAAGTTTTCGTTCAGAAAGTCGTGCCGGAAACTGATCAACTGTTTGTACGCTTAGCGTCAAATGGCAAGCGGGTGTGTGTTATTCAATCGGTTGATGGTAGTTCTATCAGTTCATTTTGCGTTCATGAATGTGAGGGATCTAGTCGTATGGGTTCTAGACCGAGGAGATTTATTTTCACGGGTCATGCTAATGGTGCTATTCAGATGTGGGATTTGACTACAGCGCTCGATCCGTCTTTTGAAGCACATCAAGGTACTTTTTTGATACACACGGATATGAATAAGTCTTTGTAGCTCTTGGAAATTAATTATTGACATTTGGTAAAAGCTTCAGCTAAAACTTTTCCTGGTGGACCAACGCCTGAAGAGTTGTGGAAGCTATTGGATCAGTGTGATCTGAGTAATAGCCATTGTTCCACGCCTTGCATCAGCCCGTGTCCGTCTAATATATCATCTGGACCACGAATTAAAGCGAGTAACGTTCAATTTCTAAATCAATCGCAAAATTTGGAACCGAGCTCTAGTGTCAGTCAGTTGTAAGACGAAAACAGTTTCAATTTTATTCGTTGACTCGTGATCATATTTTACTCAGTGATTCTCCAGGAGAATGAAATGAATCAAGGATTAACGTTAATGATATTTTCACAGTCGTCTCTTGGAACGACGCATTTATTCATTGTTAGGACATCATAATATTATTCTTTCAATCATGTATCGATATTTTTTAAATATTTTTCGGGTGAATTTGTTATACGTATTGCTCAAGAGTTTGACCTGTTGAGTATATGATAGTGTTTATGTATGAAAAATTGTATAAGTTATTCAAATATTTATTACGTTCGGTGATACCAAAAAAAAAAAAAAAACGAAGAAATCATATGGATAACCAAAAACTTTCTCGGTTGTTCTAGCAATGTTGTGACTGTATTTATTCTGTGATCTCAATAATTATACATATGCTGATGATGACAAATTTATTCATCAGTTTTTATATTCAAATCAATAACTTTTTTTTTTTCAATCCTTAAACATTACGAGAAAAAATCTCTATCATGAAATCAAACAATGTTTGAACATTCGCAACAAGAACATATCAAACGCAAAGACATGAATTTAGTCATGGTGAGCATAAAAATCGAGGCACTATACGGTGTTAAATTTTCATCCAATCGTAACATTTGAAAAACAAACAAATGGTGAAGGACCAAATATATTTTCAAATACAATTAATTAATTGATATTCGTCACCGGCTTCAATCAATATTGACAATTGATTTTTTTACCTCACTTAGTGTGATTCTACTGCCCTTATAGGAAATCCTTGTGCCAAAAGATATCGTTATTAAACCATGAAGGATTTGTTAATGGCGTTAGTAGAAAACACCACGCGACCAGACCAATTACAAAGAGACAAAGAAGGCCGGCTCTTTTGACTGGATCCTTATAGGCCACTACCTCGGATAATTCTGGGAATCCCATATGATTGCAAAATGAATGTGCAGCAAATGGCGCCACAAAATGTCCTATCACCATAAAAAATTATGAATACATGAAATATGCATTAATGAACGTGATATTTAAAAATGTGGTGTACCTGTTTTAGCGAATAGAAATGCTGCATAGGCACCAAACAACGTCGTGTATGCAAACTGAAAACCTTGGAAAGAAAAAGTGAAAGGGTGTGAAGGATCAACAAAAATTATTCCTGATGATGAATAATTTTTAAATGAAATTAATATCTCCATAACTTACTGGATAAAATCACTGCGTGGTTTAATTTCATGCCCATTTTTGTACGTTCAACGACATGATGAAAATGAGCGACTCCAAAAAATAAAGGGCATATGAAAATGGCAGTGGTTGGACTGAAACATTGTAGCAATAAGGGAAGCATACACGCTCTAAAAGTCCACTCCTCACTGAATGGTGCTACTACCTGATTTCTCCACCAAATTAATGTTCGTGCACTTCCCAACCAATACATTGGCTCTGCAGTGTACAAATAGAAAAAAAAAACCTATCATTCATCACATTTTTGAGATGAGAATGATTAAAAATATAATTATGTACGTACATGAATACTGACCAGCGTACAGTCGCCAAAGTCCGTTGATTGCCTGCATACTGAGTGGCCCCAAAAATAATACCATTGTGAGAAAGAGTGGCAAAAAAGTTGCTTGAAATAATCCTGACCAACGCAAACCCAATAATTCCCAAATGGTTAGCTGAAAAAAATTAATTTTGTATTATAAATTTCATATGGAGCCTCCATTATACACCCTTTTCTATATTACTTTGAGTTTTCTTTACCTTTCCAAATACACTATTACTTATACCGCAGTATAAAAATATTGGTGAAATTAGTGTCATAATAAAAGCACTGAAAAATCTCCTCTTTATAGTACTGGGATGTTCCCTGAAAAGATAAGCATCAAATAAATAGTACAAAAGGCGACTTTTCGAGGAAAGTTCATAGATAATTTTACTGAGAACATCATTATTGCTCAGAATGTTCATTCATAACTTGTTTGGACAGTGACTTGGAAGTTTACCCGTAGTTAACTTCCAGAATTAAAATCTAATTATGATTGACAAACTATTTGGAAAGAAGAAATATTGTAATTTTTTACTGCGGGTTCTGAGAGATATATCTACAGCGAAATGAGTTCTCTGTATACTCCGCGTGGTACCAACCATTCTACTTTAGAGCAATTCGAAGTTATGGTAGATGAGTTTCAAAATTCTCAACATGCACAGTGAAACATTAATTTCATTTCCATCCGAAATCCTTATTGTTGCTGTTTAACTCGGCAACTAATTTGAATTTACGCGCGAATTGTTCGTTAAAGAAAAAATATAAAGGGTGCGATGCCGAACCGCGCGCCATTACTCCAGCCCATTTGAATTGATAAATCTGGTGAACTATTTTGGGCCAAGAAACGGCAATAGGGGCTATATAATAATATACAGTACAAGAACATCGTAGCGGAAACAATTCGCGTAAAAAATTATACATATAGGGACAAACCAAAAAGAGCCAGAGATATTCGTACATCGGAGTTTCAAAAAAACACGTCACACAAACATATATATATATAACGTATATACTAAGTGGTACAGTAGCCCTTTAGAATATTTCATCCCACCCACAGTGAGTCTGTTTGGGGTTCATAGCTCTGGTTAGTCTCTACCAACAAAAGTCAATTTTGAAGACCGAGATTGAATCAATTATACCGGCTTGTTTTTTCAATATTTAACCTTTAAAATTGCAATTGAAAGAAATCTAAAAATTCAATGAAAACAACATTATAATGAGTGAATAGAAATTAGAAAATTGGAGTGGAAAAAAATATATGTAATGAATATGTACAAGTGCCGGTATTCCATTAAAAAATACAATTGGTACATCAAACAAGAAGATAAGAGTAGCTTTTACCTGCTGTGTGGCGAATTCCATATATAGAGACTCGCTACATAAGTAACTGATAGCAATAAACATGATAGAATGGCGGATATGCAATGTAATTCGTTATTTCGTTCTTTCGCCTCCATAATAATTCCATACTAGTGACTGCTACTGAGTTGTTTCAATGTCTATCAGTTGGTAACCGTCGAAACGTTGCGCCTACCAGCGCCTATTATATACTGCTGCTGCCTGGTACTAGCTGGTGCTAGTGTGTGGAATAAACATGTACACACAAATACCAAATCATATTTCGGCCAATTGGAGGATGCTTCACATTGTGTGTGTAGGCTGAATCCATTTCCATATATTGGAGAGGGTGAAAGAACGAGACAGAAGATATAGAGGAAGAATAAGAAAAAGCCATAGATTGGGGGGCATACATATATATATATAATTGCGGTATATGCGCGTGCGCACAAGTCCGCCTGTCCGGCAAAGCAGCTTTACCGTCAATGAGAAGATGGCCGCTGTGTTCGGTGGAAGTGTCGCCATTGTTTAGTATTTTAGTTTTTTGTTATAATTAAGAAAAAAAAAAAGAAACCCGGACTTATTTCGGAATATTATTGAACGTTTTTAAAACGACAAAGAAGATGCCGAGCGCACCATTCAGCTCATCACGCAATTATGTGAGACGTTCACGTAGAAGAATAGCTAACAGGATTCCTCTTCCATCACGAACATCATCGGGTAAGAGAGAGAAAAAAAAAGTACCATACAAATCCGTGTGTCGAGTCTCTGTAACTCTGTCCCGTTCTTACACACCAGAGTTTTCAACTCCATTGCGCACCTGTCCAACACACACTCTTCCTCCATATTAATCTCTGTTTCTCCACATTCTTAATTATCGAGCATTTCATGAATCCAATGTTGGTCGAGTTTTATTGATCAACAATCAACTATCAAAATACTTTTCCTGCCTTATTGTACATCATTTCTAATTTCTATGTTGCCTCTGTACACCCTCGTCCTTAATCCCTTTTACCCGTCCTTTGTCATTGACCCACGACCCTTCATAGAATACGTGAACACGAGCCAGTCGGATTGGAGTCAGCGCAAGTTATAAGTTTCTCATCATCAATCCAACCCACACGTCTTGTCTGCTAATGCTGTATCTCTTATCCCATTGCATATATATACGTATGCCTCCAAAAGTGCGTGGCCTATAAACGTCTCTGAGATGATTGCTCCGATAATATGCTCGTTCATCTTCTCGCTCAATGCCTCTTGGGCTTAATTTTAAAAAGAGGACCGAAGAAATTAAATATACTGTTTTCCTCACTTGCACTCTCTCCTTTTTTTTTCACTTTCGTCAACCAATCCGATCTCATAGTCGATGGTCCATTTGAGTCCCTGGTTTCTCCTGGTGGCTGCAACAGCCGCAACATATTTCGTGCTCCTTTTTTTTTTCTCTTACATATATTTATTTTTTGGTTTTCGTTATTAAGAGAGTGGACGATCAGAATTGCTAGCCGTCACTCCAAATTAAGGAGAAACAGTTTTCATGCATTGATCTTTTATGTCCAATCATCATACAGATGGATGTGTATATATATATATATATATATATCCATCAATGTAAATATGCAAGAGCGTCAGAGTGTTCGTTTAATTGATGATAATTGTTTGAAGTCTGTGTTCATAATGACTTCACGAGGGGAAGGGCGGATGCGCGACAGAATTACGTGAGAAACCAAGTGTAATTTCTTTATTAATAGACGAATTAATCATAGACTATATATTTGGAGTTATATCATTATCCATAGTTGAATATTTAATATAATATTCCGGTGTTTAACATGCATTATAATTCATCATGATTTCTACTATACCTATATCATATTTCCGATAGACAGCCTTCAGCATACAAAAATAACTCTGTCAATTAAGTTGAAATGATTTCATTGTCTCGGGTGATTTTACTAAAAATAGAATAATCATATCAAATTTGCCAATTTCAATTTTTTATTCCATTTTTGATCCAATATTTTGTCGAAATGCGGCGCACTTTGGCTTCGTGTCTTATCGCAAGACTACGTCAAATAAACGGATCGAAAACAATTCATGAGTCTGATAATGAATTGAAAATATTGAGGGAGTGTTTCGATTAACACAAAAAAATACAATTCAAAGTTCCAAATTAAATCACCTTCTATGATTGCCACTTTTCCAGCCGAGCCATGCGATCTTCTTTGTCCGGCATCGAATCAAATTCCTCCTGGTGGTGGTGGGGCAGGTGGCGCGCGTGGATCATCGCCAAGTGTATCAGGAGTTGCTGCGCCATCACCATCTCCCAGTCATTCGCACTCATCGCCCTATGATCTGAGACGTAAAAGCCCGCCACATCCTGATCCAGCGCCAGGTTCGAGTTCAGCATTACCCCCACAAGGTGGAAGTAGTATTGTTGCTGCTCTCGGTTCATTTCCACTCCCTGCAAGAAAACGACCAAGACGAACATGTTCACTGTCTACCGATGGTAAAACAATCATTATTATCTTTTTTCATCATTACGTATAAACTTAATCATTCCGAAAAATCATTGTCTCAAAGTGCGTTGAATTATCAATTATTTTACAATGAATTGTGACGTGCTCAGCTTAACTAGCGATTTAACGGAGCAGAAAAAAAAAAAACTTAGATATTTCATTCTTTATGTACAATAATAAAATGACGCAGGTACAAACACGAACACAGCGGCACATTATCTCCTATATGAACTTCCGGACGAGGTATTATTGACGATATTCAATTATTTCCTGGAGATTGACTTGTGTCGAATGTCACAAGTATGCAAACGCTTTCAAGCAATTGCCAATGATACAGAATTATGGAAATCATTATATCAACAAGTCTATCAATATGATTTGCCACTATTCAATCCAGGACCATGTAAATTTGAGTTCATATCTCCCGACGAATCGGATTATCCAAACCCATGGAAAGAAAGTTTTCGACAGCTTTATCGGGGTGTGCACGTACGACCAGGCTTTCAAGATTTGAAATTCAAGGGACGAAATTTGCCATATTTCAATACAGTACAGGGTGCATTGGACTATGTTGATGAATACAGAAGTAGCAACAGCAGTAGCAGCAGTAGCAGTAGCAGTTCATCGAGCCAAAATAGCGCAGCGTCGACATCATCCAATAATAATCAAAATAATAATTGCTGTGGTAATACTAATACACAACCAACAAGTGATGAAACACCACAACATCTTATTTTCTTACACGCTGGTACATATCGCGGTGAATTCCTTGTTATTGATAGCGATGTGGCATTAATTGGTGCAGCACCAGGAAATGTCGCTGAATCAGTGATACTTGAGCGTGAGAGTGAATCAACGATGATGTTTGTTGAGGGCGCTAAACGTGCCTATGCCGGCCATTTAACACTGAAATTTACCCCTGAACTTACAAATACTGCGTCACATCACAAACATTACTGCTTGGAAATAGGTGAAAATTGTAGTCCCACAGTGGATCATTGTATTATCAGGAGTTCCAGTGTTGGTAAGTGTGTTTTTAAATTATTGAAATATAGTTATTTATGGAAGATTATTCAAAACATGAGTTGAATTGATTTTTATTGTTTCGTGTTTTTTTTTTCATCCAATTTCTCGAGCAGTGGGGGCAGCGGTTTGTGTATCTGGCGGTGGTGCAAATCCAATTCTGAAAAATTGTGACATTTCTGATTGTGAAAATGTTGGATTGTATGTGACTGATTATGCCCAAGGCACCTATGAAGATAATGAAATATCGCGCAATGCATTGGCAGGAATTTGGGTGAAAAATTATGCTAATCCAATAATGCGACGTAATCATATACATCATGGTCGTGACGTTGGTATATTCACATTTGATAATGGACTTGGTTATTTTGAGGGCAATGACATCCACAATAATCGTATTGCTGGATTTGAAGTTAAAGCCGGTGCAAATCCAACTGTAGTACAATGTGAAATTCATCATGGTCAGACGGGTGGTATTTACGTACATGAGAATGGACTTGGACAATTTATTGATAATAAAATTCACTCGAACAATTTTGCTGGCGTTTGGATAACATCAAATTCAAATCCAACTATACGACGTAATGAAATATATAATGGGCACCAAGGTGGTGTTTACATATTTGGCGAGGGACGTGGTTTGATCGAACACAATAACATATATGGTAATGCATTAGCTGGGATACAAATACGGACGAATTCAGATCCAATTGTTAGACACAATAAAATACATCATGGGCAGCATGGTGGTATCTATGTGCATGAGAAGGGTCAGGGACTTATCGAGGAAAATGAAGTTTATGCAAATACATTGGCTGGTGTATGGATAACAACAGGATCCACGCCAATATTGAGGCGGAATCGAATTCACAGTGGTAAACAAGTTGGGGTTTATTTCTATGATAATGGTCATGGGAAACTTGAAGACAATGACATTTTCAATCACCTGTATTCAGGAGTACAAATAAGGTAAATTCTAAATATTCATAAATTAATTATTGCGAAGATTCTTTTTTTTTCCAATTCCAGTTGATATGAGAAAAGTGTATCACCAACGATAATTGCGACTAATCAAATTTTTGTGGATTAACAGGACTGGAAGTAATCCCGTTATTCGTGGAAACAAAATATGGGGTGGCCAAAATGGCGGGGTTCTTGTGTATAACAGTGGTCTCGGTTTACTCGAGCAGAACGAAATATTCGATAACGCCATGGCGGGCGTTTGGATAAAGACAGACAGCAATCCAACGCTTAAAAGAAACAAAATATTCGATGGACGCGATGGTGGAATATGTATATTCAATGGTGGTAAAGGTAGAAATCTTTATAATCATCACGGAAAGAAAATTTCCATTTGTGTTATCGAATCATTAGCGAATAATTTTGGTATTTCATTTCAATTATTCATAAACTCATTAATCCATTGGACAGGTATACTAGAAGAGAACGATATCTTTCGTAATGCACAAGCTGGTGTGCTTATATCGACGCAATCGTATCCAGTATTAAGGAGGAATCGTATATTCGATGGGCTTGCAGCTGGCGTAGAAATAACTAACAATGCAACCGCAACTTTGGAATTCAATCAAATTTTCAATAATCGATTTGGCGGTTTGTGTTTGGCTAGTGGCGTACAGCCAACTTCTCGAGGTAGTAAATTACATATTACTTTCGACTGTTATGAATTCCATTTATATGTATGGATTTAATATGTTCCATTTATTTCACTTTCGTTCTACATTGTAGGTAATAAAATATTCAGTAATCAAGATGCAGTTGAGAAGGCAGTGGAGAACGGTCAATGCTTGTACAAAATTTCATCGTACACATCATTTCCAATGCACGATTTCTATCGATGTCAAACATGCAACACTACGGATAGAAATGCGATTTGTGTTAATTGCATAAAAACTTGCCATGCTGGACACGATGTTGAATTTATCAGACACGATAGGTATATACGTTGAAACAATTAATTGATGGCACAATTGTTTCTTTAGTTCCAACATGTTACTAATTCTTACCGATCATTTTCATTCACGCAGATTCTTTTGTGATTGTGGCGCTGGCACGTTGAGCAATCAATGCCAACTCCAGGGCGAACCAACGCAAGATACCGATACGTTGTATGATAGTGCTGCACCAATGGAGTCACATACGCTAATGGTCAACTAGGGACTAAATTTAGAAACAAA
Source organism: Zele albiditarsus (assembly GCA_958496275.1). NCBI lineage: Eukaryota > Metazoa > Arthropoda > Insecta > Hymenoptera > Braconidae > Zele > Zele albiditarsus. Next base: position 17,874,302 of record OY292409.1, read on the forward strand.
AACAACCAAACATGAAAATTCCGGAATAAAATTGAACAATCAAATCACTTTGGAATTGTGCGCCTTGCCCCATCCCTGTCAATTCGATTGCACACAACATCACGGTAATCTGTTGCCCAATTTTTTTATTAACGTCATTTTTATTTTTTAAAATTATTATTAATATCATTATTATCATTATAGTCATTATTATCATTTAACGATAAATGAATGATAGTGATGAATCACTAATTGTTGATTGATTATCATTTATTCATTATTTGTCGTCGTCGTTATCATCCTCATAAGTATTTTTCATCGTCATTGTTATATTATTCATTACGTGGAGGTAGTTATTATATATATTCTACTTGACCCCCACGCGTATTCATTAAAATTTTTAATAAATAGTGCGGAAGTATGTGAAAAATAGAGAAAAAAGAAAGTTTACATATTAGATGGGAAAGATATGCTTGGGTCGTTTTCTCACTTCCTGACTTCTGAAATGCAATTGTACATTGAATTAAACCCCTTTTATTGATTTTTTGGTGAGGGCCGGAATTTGAAGTAGTGATTGTGCTCACGCGTACATTATTTATGGGGAACGTTGACAAATTGAAAAAGTGGGGGGAGAAACACAAGCAAAGAGAGTAAAGAAACAGTGAGTACAATAATCAACTTAATATATCCCTGAATTTTGTTGTAACCAGTTAATGATTTTTCTCTCTATTCCAATTTCCCCTCCATCAAATGTTTGAGCGCTCATAAGATTGCATTATATATCTAATTAATTTATAATTTAACTTGTCCCTATGTGGAAACACAATCATTTTATCGAAGAATTGTTGAAGATAGTTTAAAGTTTTCGTAGACAAAGGAAATTAATTCAATTATTGTCTTACGTATGTTTTCTTTTTATATTTTTTCTCATTAATCATTTTCTTGTGAATGAAGAAAACATCATAGAATATTCCCGTCATTAAACCACAAATACAAATACATTTTGTATAGATTCATCACTGCCATTGATTATGAATTGAGTCTGTAAGATAATTAAGAATGCACTTATTGATTAGTTGAAAAAGTAATAAATTTGCTTTTCTCTTCGTGACAACAGACACTCAATATCGAATGGGTAGTTTTCGGAAATTGTAATAGAACGAGAAGGTAACAATGGTGACAAACACAAAATCAGTGGTCCCATTTAGTAGTGTATAGAAATAGTGTCGAAATTCTAAAGACACTCATTCATTTAATGATAAAAATTGTGTCGAATTTTTACACGGTGAAAAAAAAAAGGATAAATGATTCTTGTGCGTCCCTCTAGAATTATTGTGAATTTATTCAACCGGTAAGATTAACCAAAATGCATTCAATTCAATCACAATTGTGAACTTTTTAGAAGAAAAAAACAAATAAATACATGTACATACGCATAACAGACAGTGGATTGTACTGATATGATGAAATATGAAGTGACAGAGGAATTAACATGCACTGATTTACAATAATAAAAAAATACAATGAGATGTAATGAAATTTTCCAATTCTCACCTCGCTAAATTTTTGTCGTAAAAGAGTAGCGGAAGAAAAATAAAGTGAAGATTTCTGGTGGTGGTTCTGAAATGCTCACGGGTGAAGTGCATAATAAGAAATGACACGAAAATAAATGAATAAATGAAAAACCAGTTCGTACAACAGAAAGTAAAAGGGGAGGTCGAATGGAATAGTTATACACAATGTATGAATGTGTGTATACATATACCGGTCAAGCGAAAGCGAACGTACAAGATTCCGTGTTACTAGGCTTTTCCGTATCTATTCATTTTACATTTTTCTGTTTCATCTTATTTCACCGTTTCGATTCACTTTTTGCTGTTCCTATCTGATTCTTTTCTTCAAATGTCCGAACGCTGGCTTATTTGAGTGAAGCCAGAGAAGTTTGTTGCACCGACTACGAAAAATGATATTGATGTAAATTGTGAATAGAAGCAACCTCTATTTCGCCGTTGTCTATCGCCTTTGTATTCCACCACAATTGCTACGACACACACACACACACACACACCTTGAATCTCGTTCGCGTGAAATAGCTTCTGCATTAGACGCGAGTTCAAAGGGTGATTCGGTTTCTCTACAAATTACCGTAGAGATATGCAATAATCATTCTTGAAATTAACAAATTGAATTCTTCTATTGTCACTCAAAGATATATATGTACACAACTGATTTGATGCTCGAGTAATGTAACGGTACAAAAATGAAAATAGCATGACTGATGTGTCTGCGAGCAATGAAAATAATGAACGCAGCTGAAAAATGTCTAATGAAAGAAAGAAAAAGAGAGATTAAAAATTATTAACGATAAGTAGGGAATCAACAAAAAGTTATGATAGAAATCATCTTCAAATTTATTGTTGTAAAATCTCCTTCAATTTAGATCTTATGCCGTATGTTTTATTATTATTATTATTATTATTATTATTATTATCATTATTATCATTATTATCATTATTATTATCATCACTATGTATAGAAATGATAGAAACAAAAGTTCTTTTTGTATCTCGATCGCTCATAGTGCGAAACGTATTCGGCGAAAAAAAGACACGAAATACCGCCCTGTCATGCACCCGATGCATTAAAGTTCTCGCTGATACCATTGGCATCGATTATGAACAGCTATTTCATACGCTTGATAAAATCCCACTAATGACCGTGTGATGAATTTTTTTGTATACATGCAATATAATCAATTGACTGAAAAAAAAGGAGGAGAACAAACTGAAACAATCAATTTTTCACATCAATACGAGGAGAAAAATATTGAAATTGTCATAAATGTGTCACAACATGAAATAACTGTTACGCATTTGATGTTCTCATGCTGTCACAATTATACTACATTCATATATTGTGCCCATTGTCATTCTCTCTCATCAATATCGACGTACTCATGCATATTTATATGTATATCTTTAAATTATATGAGATTCGTACTAAGTTTTCTTTTTCATAATGTGTCCCAGAAGTCAATGATTGGCGCTTCTTCTATAAATATTGAATGCAAACGGAAGAGGAGAAAAGAAAAAAAACTATAATAATGAAATAATTGGCGACCTTTTGACAATTCTTTATATGAGCATGAAATCATGTTATACACTTGCGACGATCATGTTGTCGCCGTAATTTTTTATTCAAGCGTTTCAAAGAACAATTCTGATGGGTGTTAATCGAAAATATGGTTTTATGCTGCAGCGAATTTTCTTCTTCATTTACATGATGATAAAATGAAGGTTGATCGATGTAGTTTTGTGGTTTTTCTGATCTTCCGAGCGGTCGCAATTCTCCGCAGATACATTCCCATCATGAATTATTCGCATTTTGTGATTATTTTGTTTCACTTTCTGTATCTCTCTTTCCAATTCTGTCTTAACGACTCAAGCTCTCTCACGCTTCACATATCTCCTGCATCCAACACATGGACAAGAAATATTTTGTATTGTAGACGCGTGACTAACCTGAAGATAAATATGAACTTCCATTAATGCACACTCACCTAAACGCTGCAGCGCGTTTAATGATGTATAATATCTGTTTCAAATCGTTAAATGTATTTAGATATTAGACTTCATTTCACAATATAAGTTTGTCGTTTATTATTTTTCAATTATTTTTCTCCATTCTATTTTATTAGTGTTTTTTAAGTTTATTCTTTATAGACGTCCAACGGAAACGTTTTCCAATCTTCGGCCTTGTTGTATGGACTGAACCTCTGAATAAAAATTAGAAGATATTAGTTTCTCTCATCCTTCACGATGGAAGCGAGAGAATAATTAAATATAAAATTTAATTCAACATTATTCGAAAATAAAATGAAACGGGAGTGATAGCGTCCTAAATCGAATGAAACACGTATAACACTGTAGCAATTTAATAGTATTACTAGAAGAAAAAATACGCGAAAAAAAGAAAGTTATGAATTATGAAATGACTTAATCACTAAAAAAACTGCCGGTTCGACACGTCATACCATTCATGATGCTTGTCATCATAACACCCCAGTCTTCATCCTCATTAAATTTAATACGTTCAATGGTGGTTGTTTTTCTTTTTCCTTTTTTTTTTATATCCCTATCATCCATGTATTATTTGCACATGCACGACCGCATGTACATATACATACATACGAACCACCATACATATTTTATTGTATAATTGACATCTTTATATTATCGAAGAAGGAAACAAAAAGAAACTTATAAACACAATTCCATCGTACCAATTTAATTTTTATTTGCTACATTGCCATTTTTGAATAATAAATAACTTGTATTGATTCGTACTTGCCATTATTACCATACGCATAGTTGCCATAGTTTGTTGGGGTCTTTCGTTTTTTCTTCCTATTCCACTCCATCATCTAATAATTTCCTTTTCTCTCATATATCGAAATTTCATTATGAAAGATTTAATAGTAAATGCATCACATACACAAGCGCCTCCGCACGGGAATGAAAAATGTTGTAAAGAATACAGAAGAGAAGCAGGAGTGTAATTGAAGGAGAATGAGAGAGTGAGAGAGAGAAAAAGAAAGCGGCAAATATGAAAAAAAAAAGAGAAAATATAATAATAAGTTCATAAATATATTCACAATGTATTCTGTAAATAATTGATCCCTCTTTCTTCAACAACCCGCAAAATTCTTCTCCACAGCATCAACATATATATATATATACACGCCATGACCATACATGAGTAACATAATAATTATTTTATCATGAAAAAAAAAAACAAAAAACGATAAAATATATTATTACCAACTACAATTTTTATTTTTCTATCCTAGCTTCAGACAAATTCGGTATACAAAATGTATATATATATATATATATATATTGTATACCAACATTACTGAATATTTTATTACATTGTTCATACTGATTTAAAAATGTTTTTCTTCTCTGACATGTTAACAGTATCGCATCTTACCAATTTACATTATTATTAGTTTCATTGAAAAACATCAAACCTTCAACATTGGTTGACTCGAGATGACACAGACATCGGTACAAGCGGATCAAATAATCTTTATCGGCAATAATAATCATAATAACAAATAATCAAATGGACATTTGCGAAGCTTAGATTACGGGAACTGAAACACCCATCTTCCAATGAAGTTGCTAATAATAACAATTATTATTATTACTAGATATATATTGTGCGATGAAATTGAGGGTTGATGATCTGAGCAGAAAGGTCAAGCTTGAATTTAATATCCAATATAAAGCTGTAATTAAATGAAACATTGAGTTTTTGTTGTGTCATTCATTTTTTTCATTTTGGTTTTTCTTGCGCAAGTGGAATTTGTAAGTGCTTGAAGCTGCATTAAAAGCTAGTGTGAAAGTGTTTTTACCTAATGATTAGGACCATATATAGTATTTAAGAGCCTCTATGTAAGATATTAATGCTTAAATGGAATGGACGTGGGCAAAGAGAAAAAAAAACGAATAAGGGAGAAAATTCCCACGAGAGATTTTAGATAAATTATTTGTAAAAACCTATATTTCACTCAATACTATCAACAGAAAACCACAGTTTTGCAATTTATTTTTATTTTATAACGTATATGTTTATTTTTTAACCGAATTATATCACGCCAATTTGTAAGAACGTTTCGTCAGATCTTCCATGCCACATTTCCCTTATTTTCTTTTGCCTCTTTTATTCTTCCTTTCAATGGGAATGAAGATATTGGTGCCAACAGAAACGGCATCGGCGTTATCTAAATGATTCCCTGAGGTTACACATCTTCTTTAGGTAATTGAGCAAAAAAGAGGATGATGAAGGAAAAAGCGTGAAATGAACATTGATGGGATAGCGATGATTTGATACGAGTCAGGCCTATGAACTAGCAAAATGAAGATAAAAAATTCATAAGAAAAAAAAATTGAAACAAATACACATGGACAAATTTTAATGGAAACAAACAGTTGATTCAATACTGCACCAAGTGCTATAGGATCACACCAATACACGCTTACGTATATGTATAGTCGTTAGTGGACAATGTGTGAGTGCGAACTTTCGATTGAAAATGAAGAAAGAGGTCTTGGCTCGGTTGAATATGGTTGAATAGAACAAAAAAAAAACCGGGTTTACTGACGAAGAAGGAGAACAGATGGGAGACAAAGGCACTGACGTGAGTAACGACGGGAGAACAATATGAAGCGAGAAAACACGATCGATAGACTGTACTCTTGATAGCAAATGAGAATTAATTGGAATGTAATGAACTATACGATTCTATACCATAACTTAAAATTAATTCACAGTTCATTTTCAACAATTCGTCTAGTGATCGATTTCATTGAAAGACAAATTGAAATTTTTAATAATTTAATAAATGAACAAATGTTAAAACCAATTGTATATGTGTTCGCTGTGAATTCAATATGTCCATTTCCACTTGATATATAAGTATACAAGTATATATAAATATGAAGGAAAAAGCAAAAAACTGACGAAGTGTGAAATAATGATGAATAAACAAACAAACGTGCAGATATGTAAATGTATATAAATATATGAATATATATACATACATATATACATTCAGTGCCCGATTGCATTACCAAGGGGGAGAAAGAGAATGCGAGGTGTGCAATGTTGAGAATCAGGAAAATAGGATATGATTAATAAGAAAATTACTATTTTCAGTTGAATATAAATAGATATAAAAAAAAAAAAATTATTTCATTTTCTTTTTATGTGTTAAAACATTAAATCATAAAATTATCCTGCAAACATTGATGAACAAACCGCAACTATATGCTGTATAAATCATCACAATTTAAAATATAATTAAATATATATATTATTAATTTTTCAGCACATCTATTATCGATTATAATTTATTTAAAAATTCAGCCAAATCCATAAAGAGGATTAGAATTCGCAATACGTATGAAATATTCAATCGTCAATATATCCAATTGCAAATTATTGGAAAATGTACGTTCGCGGTTAAAAGAGATATTTAATGTCTTGAAAAATAAAGTAGTGTGACATCAATGAAAGTAAGGCAGAGTGACACGAGCTCCGCACATAAGTCTCAGAGAGTAGACGAGGGCAAATACTCAACCACCCACACACATCCCCATATATAAATACCTGTATGAAGTGTACATACGTCTCCCGTTTCCTATCTTTTTTTTTTTCAAATTTTTTTTACGTCCTGATGGCGCCAAAGTGTCCTTCTTTCCTCTCTTTCTCTCATGCTTTTTCCAATCGATCCGTCGTGTAGGTCACGTTAATTTATCGATACGCCAAGCTCTCGACTTTGTTCGTGATAATCGGCACATTTATCTCTTGTGTTACCTGACCCAATCATGTGTGCACATTAACTTTCTGTCTCCCTCTTTTCCTCTCTCTCTCCCTCTCTCTCTCTCTCGTTCTCGCCATAAAATACAATATCGTGTGTTCCTCTTTCACCTTAATATATAATTCCTCTATACATGCACGACATAATGTATACAAATGAGTGATTATACTTATCTACCGCATAATGTTACACGTGGAACCGCATTCTCAATATCTTTGTTTTATATACGTGTATTGTAATTCTGTCGCTATTAAATAATTTAAGTTCGATTGAAAATTATATTTTTTGACTTGTATGTTCTTTTTCCTGAATGTATATGTGACGACACGGTTTTATACATTTATCGATTCGTTAGCCCCTTTTTCGCCTTTGGAACCTTGGCCACCCACTTTCCTCCTCGCTTTCTCACCCCCGTCTCCTGGCGGCACCAGCTTTACCACAAATAGGCACACAAATGCATACAAATATATACAGGTAATGATAACGGGTATACTCTACGTATATATATATATTGAGAAGGTTTATATGTGAAGCTACTCGTAGCCGTCGCAACTCGATCGTGACACCAATAAAATTATCGTCGCGATGCATCTGCAAAGTTTGGACGAACAAGTTGTGAGAGAACTGGTATGTATATACGTGTATATTTTCGAACTATCTCTCGCACAAATTGTAGTGTCAAGAAGCTGGTACAGTATATATATACATTGGAAAAAAAAAAAATGGTTAGTATAGGATTTTTTCTGATGAAAGGATCTTTCATCAAGTTCAGAGAGTCGTATAAACAATATTTTTATTTTATTTTTAAACAGGATTGGAGAAAATGGTGAAGAAGTCTTCTTTTTTATTTGTCGCTCTGCCATTTTCACTCAGTCAAATATTTTGAGTATTTCCCCACGCGAAAATGATAGATTTGCCGATGGGAATATGTACGGTAAGTATACGAGAACGATACCACCAAAAAAGCCCATATATACAATTGACAGCACCACACAATTGGAAGCTATATATAGTCAGCACAGACGATTATGAAGTTCCTCCGTTTTGTAGAGAACAATTTCAATAAAATTTTAGGGCGCATGGTATGATTTCATGCTACCATGTGCATCATTCATCAAGGAGATATAATTTGCTTATGCTCTGATGATTCTTTTTGTGTGTGTGTGTGTGCCACTCGTAAATTACCAAATAAGACTCTACATTCGTATTTACTTCAAATCGAACTTTATTCCGGAAATTAACGCAAGCAGGATCAACAATAACGATTCAACATATGCGGAATTGGCTGTAATATAGATTATATAACTCCACTATATATATATATATATTATTGAAGGGACACAAATACCTATTTTATACATCGGATAAAGTCATTCTGAATCCTCTCTTTTCTCCTCCATTTTTTTCCTGTATTCGATAAAAAATAACCTTTTCCCTATATGACGAATCCGTACTAAATAGTAACACAGAATTACGCGTTTATACAACGAGACAAAAATATCTTTTAAATATGTCTACTTATAGAAACGCACGTTGGATCTTTCGGGGTGTTGGATTTTCAGATTCCCTACAAGTTTCGCGGCCAATCAGGTTTCGCTTCCTATTCTGAAGAAAGATTCGCCCGTATATAACTTGCCTCGTCATCTTGTAATAATACTCAAAGCTTTGTGAGGATGTTGGTTTTGTGGTGTTGGCAGCCATGGAATTTTTTCTTTATCATTCATTTGGTACATAAGAAATTTTTTTGCAGGCTGGAAATCAGAATGAATACATTCAGCTAAAGGATAGCGACAAAAAAAAGAAAGGAAATATGGTCGATGATCTTCTCTTTGATGAATACTCGGCAATATATACCAAAGAGAAGTCGTTGCGATTGACAGCTGTCAGTGTGGACGATTAGTTTAGATGAAGTTAATACATAGATATATACTCATGTAATTTGGAGCAATCCATGATTGTGAAATTGGCTTCGATGCAATTTAAAAGTTCCAAACTTCGTCCAGGCCGTAATAGAAACTTAATCTCTCCGTCTCTCTAAAGGAATGCCGATAAAACGAAGTAGATACGCGCAACTCAATTGAACTAGAAAGAAATTATATATATATATATATATATATGTATGTGCGTGCAAGCATGTATGTATGTATGTTTACAGATAAAAGTCATGAAGATTCACTGAAACCGAGGGTGACCATCAGATAACAAATGAAATAAATAAAAATAACACAATTTTTTATCCTATAATTACTCACAATATACAGATAAAGCAGGTTCATTTGTTATGCGGTCTTCAGCTATTTATTTTACATCCACATGTTTTGTCAAAAAATGTTTAAGGGGGCCATGTAAGTCTCATGGATATTTTACATTTTATTTCTCTCATAATACACTTTTTCCATTATCACGTAAAAAAATGCACTATTCATATAATATTAAAATTTCTATCTCTCGTCAATTTGTCACTTCTGAATTGCTTCATTGTCATTTACAAAAAAAATAAAACATTAACGAAAAAATTGAACACGAGATAATTTGGTTATACAAAAATTCAATTGTTCGTTCATCTACCCATGAACGCGCACGAGCTCCCATTTGCCCCACACTCATCCTCGTCATTCTCGCATCGTTGTCTCAATTAATCGATAAAAAAATTTATAATTCACTTTTTTTCCTCCTACAGTTGTCCATTTTTCTCTCGTTCTTTTTTCGTTTTTTATCGTCATCATCCTTGCACATATATCCACTATGAATATCGATTATAAAAAAGAAATAAAAAAAAAAAAACGATGATAAAAGTAACCCGAGTATACGTATACCCGGTCGTACAAGGACATTAACACGAATCCCTACGAATCAAATGGGACAATTAAAAAGCATTCATTCGCGCTCCTCGATTGCGACAGAGTTGTTAAGAGGGCATAGAAGGGACAAAAAAAGGAATGAAAAAGAAAAAAGGTGAACCCGATAACCAGATATTCAGTCCCATCCCCTTGGCCACTCTCCTTTCTATATACATACATCTCATATACATACACTACTATTATATATTTCTCTCACACATACACACACACACAATTCAGTCTATTGTTGAAAAGTGGTAGGCGTCATTAAGAACGGACAATGCGAAACGAATTGAGATGCCGCTACGGGGCCATTATCGTCGACACAGTGGGAGAGAGAGGCTGAAATCCACCGGTATATAATATACCCGCATTAATCGTTAGCGAAGAATTCATCAAACATTGTGAATACATATATTCATATATGATTTCATTCCCAGGTCTATTCCAGTCTATACATTTCATGATATATAGACACAGCCGCAAGTGCAATAGATAATAGAATATGAAAAGAAAAAAGGTGGAGAGAAACGAGAATCGTTAACGGAAGCCCACGCGAAGAAAATTAACATTTTTTTCCGGGAAACAGCAAGAAGCCGGTGGCGATTTTGTATTGTGAAATTTTACTCATATGCGAGAGTGAATACCGGTGGAGAAGAAATAGCGTTCGAATAAAAACAATAAAAACGGCGACGAGTCTGTACAAATTCTCATGTATGTCTGTAGCAATTTTGTATTATAAACCTATACACTTTTTTCTATCTCTTTAAAATATTGCCCTCCCGCTTCGTTCACTCAAATACAAATTCCGCTGTGTCTATATACAGCCCATCGCTTCGCGTCGCAAGTTCGTTTTTCCAAAAGGCACTGCAACTGACGGATGGAATGTAAAAAAAAAAAATAAAAAAGGAATAATATATAGAAAAAAAAAAGATTACTCACATTTATAATGGGATTTGCAGGAATGCATTAGTTCATTGTGGAGGTGGCGCGCATCAAGCATATGGGGTGTGAGGTGACGAAAAAATCCTGTAGGGAAAGAAAATAATATAAAGATTGGATCGAGTGAGAGTGCGTGCCGGAATAAAGCGAGAAACAATGCATCAGAATAAAATATACAATACGTGATGACGAGATAATGAAATTCGTGTGCCCGCAGCTCACTTGGTGCCATCGCACAGAGCAATGAACGTCAGAAGTAGCGAGGCAACGATGGTCAGACATAGACCGAAAGAACGAAAGGGAAGAATATAGGCGCCAGAGCAACAGTAAGAGACGATTTCTCCCCTGAACAGCTAGAGAGGAAGAACGTCGCTCCGAAGAGATGCTTTTAGTCCCAAATGGGGCGGAGAGGTGCAGGAGGAGAATTCTCGATGCGGAAATTTCAGTAGACACAAAATATTGCGAGATAAAACGTGTCTCAACGTGAAATAGACAAAGAGGGATTGACACGCGGGTGGATAGTGTCGGGTGTGTGCGGAGGACTGCGGCGGGATACAGAGGGTGACAAGAGGGTTAGAGTAAACCAGAGAGCATGCGTGATATATCGCAGGGAAGCGCGCTCATCTAACGATCGGCCTACGGAAACGCCCGAAACGCCGCGGATTCAAGCGCGCCTGCTGTTGCGCATTGGAGCTTGCACCGACGTGATAGGAACGTTTGGCAAAGGTGCGTTGGAGAAGTGGAATACCGCTACATGCCGATTTATATATATATGAATTTATGTATGTATGTATACATGTTGGGGTTGAATGGTGGGTGAGAACAGGCAGCGGGAGAAAGAAAAAGACTGGCGACGGGGGCATAAGTTCCAACCGAACGAGCCCGACGCGACTAAGAGAAGGAAAACGGACACACGGGGGTGCGATAAAATGCGCCAAGTCGTTGGGCTGTGAACGGGTGATTCGCTGAGAGTGTGTACACGTTCTGTTTGGGAGTACGAACTACAAAAACGGGCAAAAAGAAAACATAAAATAATAGATCGAACAATAATAATATTGATATTAACGAAACACAAGGTATTGTTTTTATGTAAGGGATGAAAAGTATTTCATGGAGATTACGAGGTGCAAGACGACAAAACTGCGCGAATGTTTGTGGTAACATTCGCCGGCTCGATATGAGTATTGAGAGTTTTTATCCTTGGATTGCATGAAATCATATTTGGGGTTGAATTGGGTGAAGTGAAAGCGGGAAATTAAAACAACAAGAGGAAATATTAGAAGTGGGTGTAAAAAAAAAATTGTGTTTTGTATATATCGACATGAAATACAATAACTTTTGATATTTGTTGTATGATTAGAGGCTGTCTATCGGGCACGTTGATTTATGATTACGTGTGGGTGTGTATGTGTGTGTGTGTGTGTGTGTGTGTTGAGCTTTTTCGTTAATATTTATATTGGCGGTGAGTTGAGTAACGGTGCTGGGAGAGAGCGCGTAGAATCGATCGTGCGAGCCCTGATGTACACGGCCAGATTTTGAGAGTAAGGAGGTATGAAAAAATTCTCACTGCCTGTTATTCATTATAATTTCGATATAATTTGATTCAATGTACATGTGTGAATCGTGTTATTATGTATACCAAGGAAACGTCTGAGACAGAAAAAATGCTGAATTAATTTCATATTAAATTACGTGATTACAATATGGGCTGTTGGGGAGATTGTGCAAATTCTGATGTAGATGATTAAACGGACTTAATTTCATGTTGATTCTAGAATGAATGTCACCGTTGAGAAGATGCAGCCGTCATCATCATCATCATCATTACCGAAATTGAATTTAAATTGTGAACCGATAAAACCATCTACACGGAATTCAATAACAAGACAATAAAATTTTTATCATTTGATATCGTCATGTATATATACAGCAGTGGTGGAAGGTAAGAGAGACCTTGGTCGGTAAAGACGGAAGAAAGAGAGGAGAAAAAAAAAATCGCCGGCGCCTCGAAATGAAAAATTGCAGAAGAAGATTTGTCAGTGGGATAATTTTAACGAAGTGGAGTGTGTAAGTTATATATACATCACGAGTCGAGGGTTGGAGGAAGGGACCATAATTTCCTTCCTTATACCCACTCATACTCCATATCTTCTATCTCCCATTTCGTATCGTCTTTTTTCTTCACCACCCTTCCTCATACCTAGACTACGTGTGGAATGACAATAAAGAAGCGGCAACGGCCGGTGGAGGCGTCGTTGCTCGCCGGCATTTGTCACATTTGAGAGAGGGGGAGAAGTCCAACAAGAGCTTTTACTCACTATTATACTTTTGTCTCATTTCTATTTTCATTTTTTCCTGTGTTCTCTCATTTTCACTTTCTTTTCACCATAGTCACCATCTCCTCCTCTCGCACTTGCCCTTTATGTCTTTTGCTATACACACTCTTGACGTCGTTGCTACTACTGGTGTGCACTCGCTAGAAGATTGAGTACATTGGGATGGCAGTTGATGCAAGACTGTCCGCACTCTCATTGAGAATTATCCTCGGGGGATTCTACATCCTCGTTATTCTCACCTTGTGCGTGACTGCCGATGAGAATTGGGACAAGGATGATGATCCAAGTATATATAAACAAAGTTCTTTTTTTACCAGATTTAGAAAATAGAATATGAAAATAGTTCTTCATGTTATTTGATACAGTAACGTTCATAAGTATTTCGACAAGAATGGTTATATGAATTGGTCAACCAAACTCTCAAAGTTATTGCACATATTCTTTCTGTACTGTCAAAGGTGTATTATCCTCCCGCAAGCGGATTCAACACAGAAATGCCAATGTCAAAATAGTTCTGATCGCTGCTGAATACACTTGTTATCATGTTCAAGTCATTCATTTTATCTCTCTGCTTGGTAAACAGTATCTACAACCGAAGTTAGCGCAGTGCTTGGAAAAAGTGCGTCACTACCATGCGATATTGAACCAACTACTAGAGGTGATGGTGTTTACATGGTGTTATGGTTTCGGGACAATTTCAGTAAACCAATCTATGGGTAATAGAATTATATTGCACGCATTTCACAATATAAATTGAATCAATTTCAGTGTAACGTAACGAATACTTGATTATTTATATGTGGATGTGTTTAGCATCGATGCACGTGGAAGGCCATTCAATCGGGCACTCAATTGGTCCGACGAAATGGTACGGTCTCGTGCCCGTTTCGTGACAGTATCACAACCCGCTGCCTTCATCCTTGAGGCCATTGACCTCCATGACGAGGGTATTTATCGGTGTCGTGTCGATTTTCGCAAGTCACCAACGAGAAATTTTCAAGTTAACTTGACTGTCATCAGTAAGTATAAATATTCATAATGCAATAGTGTTCACCTCGTAACACATCACAAATACATCACTTTTTCTATGTGTTTCTTTTGAAATAAGAAAGCAAAAGAGAATTGCAGTTACATAGATGACAGATGGTCATTGGCTTCAGAGTGAATTGAGTTGGTTTTGAATATACTGTTCAGTTAATATTGATATTGTTGAACTATTCTTGTCTCAGATCCACCATCAGATATTAAAATGTATGCAAGTTCCGAGAGAAAGTTCATCGACCATGTGGTTGGACCTTATCAAGTTGGCATGAAGTTTGGACTATCTTGTGAAATTCGTGGAGGTAATAAACACACAATATTAAATTTTGAATGGTGGATGAAACGTCCACCGGAAATGAAGACGATGACGCTACGAACGCGTGTGGGGAAAATCACAATATCAATAATTGCGTGTTTTTTTTCTCAATAATTTATTATTTATTTCAAAAAAACTGCAGGAAAACCACCGCCCGTCATCACGTGGTTTGTCAATGGTAAAGAAGATAATGGTCATATCACAGAGAATAGTCAGAACATAATTGTCAATGTACTGACTGTGCCGGAATTACGACGTGAACATCTCAATACAACGTACAAGTGTCGTGCGACGAATACAAAGCTCGTACCACCATTGGAAAAGTCTGTCGCACTCGATCTCTATCGTAAGTTCACTCTTGTGTACTTCCACCCTCCTCGTTATTTTACAACTCTCTAATAGTGATTAAACTTCTCTATTTCACTATTTTGTTGAATTGCATATTAATAAATAAACTCGTTCGGAAAGTATAACGAGAGAGATTAAAAACTCAGCCTCTCACGATATCGATACAAAGTTTCATTCCATAGTTTCATCGTCCAACTGTTTTTGTAATTATTCGAATTGTTAAACACTTCTCTTTGTTGTTTTTCAGTGGAGCCATTGAGTGTAACAATAATGTCGAAGCCGTCGATATTGATATCTGGAGAAACTTACAATTTAACGTGCCGAGTAACTGGTTCGCACCCGCGAGCAAAAGTAACGTGGTTGGAGGGCAACGTTGAATATCAAAGTGGACGTACTATTGATGATGGGAATTTCTCCATCGTTGACAGTACACTCGAATTCTCACCGTTGCCAGAAGATCACAGTAAACAATTGAAATGTCGTGGAGAAAATCCTGAACTGAATAATACCTCGCTGGAGGACGCTATACACTTGAATGTTGTCTGTAAGTTCCAATGATCTATTTAAATTTAATTCTTCAAAGTATTTTCTCATCCACTCTGTTCATATGAATTGAAAAACGCATTATCCTCATGTTCAACTTCATCATTATCTTTGAATAGAGTTATTCATATTTTTCAAATAACCTTCCATCAAATCATTATTATCGTTAAATGATTCTAAGAACTTTCAATTAATGTATCATCATCGCACCGCATCTCCGACAGAGGGTATTATTAATATAATTGAATATTGATCGCAGTCCCACCGGAAGTTCAGCTTGAAATGGGCAATACATTAAATGCTCAGAATATAAAAGAAGAGGATGACGTTTATTTTGAGTGTAAAGTACGTGCCAATCCTCAACATCATCGAATAACGTGGAAACACAATGTAAATATTATTTTTAAATTTTCATCTAACTATTATTATATACGTTATATAATTAAACTTCATTTTTCTCATGCACGATATGAATATATGTGCATATATATATTATATTTTATGTATATTGCATCAGGGAATTATTCTGGTGCAAAATACCACTGCTGGTATTCTCATGAGCGCGCAAAATCTTGTGTTGCAAAAAATAAATCGAGAGAATGGCGGAAATTACACCTGTCTAGCGAGCAATGACAGAGGAGAAACGTCCAGCACGATTGTTCCACTACGAGTACAATGTGAGCATTCCTGTTTCATTTTCTTCAGTCTCCCTTTCATTTACCATATCTCATTCCATTCGAAATTGAATCAACTCGGTTCATTGTATATTTTCGTTCATTTAATTATTTCGTTATAACGAAACTGACCTCGTATTCAATTAGAATTTACATAATAACAATTGTCTGTTTTGACGATGGGAATGCTGAACGAAATGTGTAGTTGCTCCAGTTTGTAAAACGAAGGAGGTGACAATAATTGGCGCCTCTATAGACGAATCTGTGAAGATTCGTTGTGAAGTCGAGGCTGATCCAAACGAGGTTGACTTTGTCTGGGAGTTTAACAACAGCGGTGAGAATTTCGAACTAGCACCAGCCAAGTTTGACGGTAACAACGGCACAACAAGCGAATTCATCTATACACCAATGTCTGAAAGAGATTATGGTGCATTGACCTGCTGGGGTAGGAATGCAATTGGAAAGCAAAAGACGCCCTGCGTCTACCAAGTTATTCCGGCAGGTATGCACGACCTTTACTATTCTCCTTCACTCCTCTCCTCCTTTTGCCTCTTCAACTCTTCTCGCTCCCATACATATTCTCGATTCCACTCCCGCACCACCACCTTCACCACCACCCAACTTTCTATCCATTCCCACCCACAATATATTCACTTACCATCGATTATTCAGCCATCCAATTCAACTTATCTGAAATAAAAACTAAAGTCCGTTGAAGGCTATACCTTAAACAGATTATCCCGAATTGTCTTTAATAATTAAACTTTCGTCATTTATATTTGATTTTTAATCGATTATAGTGAAGCCCAGTCCATTGAATAATTGCACGATCAAAGCGTCAATAAATCAAAGCACAGAGACATTAGAAATTGAATGTACGCCCGGATATGATGGTGGATTGCGACAGGATTTTCGCTTGGAGGCTTATGAAGCTCATACAAATATAATTCGTGCCAATATCTCGAGCGTTATTCCCGAGTCGCCTATCTTCCGTATACCAGTTGCTGAGCTTTTGCCAGCCACTCATTTTTATCTGATTGTCTATGCGGTGAATGCAAAAGGGCGAAGTGATGTATCACACTTGGAGGATATTATGCTTAGAGACTCGGGAAAGCAAACTGGTAATAATTAATGCCCTTTTATATTGCACTGTGGATTGATGAGAAAGATAAGGCCCCTTTCATAAGCATTCATTTTCTCCTCTTCAAGATGCTTCTTCCTTTTTTTTTCTTCATAAAAAATTATCACATTTTGTCAACACATTTCATCCACGTTTTTTAGTTTCACTAACCTCCGATTATATTTACAGATAGCGGCGTGAGCGTTGTCCCCCTCGTGCTACTGCTAATCGGTTGTCTCATGGCACTTGGTATAACTGTACTTTTAGTAATGTTGATGATGTATCGGCGACGTGGTACTACATCACCTGTACACGTTGAACCATATATGAAACAACCGATAATAAGTCCACCTGATTCACGCAATAATTCAATGCTCGATGTGACACATGGTGATCATACGTATTTTGTGGAGTACACTTTGAAACAGGTGGGCGATTATGCGCTCAATCAACCTGACATCATACAGTCACCGCAAGGTATTGAAAAATTAATTTATTGTACATGCGTATATGTATTTTTCGAGTTCCGAAGACCATTATATACAGTTGTCACACAGTCATAGAGGATTTTCGTGAAAGTGGTCCTATTTATATTATAGTATTGACTGAACACAATAATGATCCTCAAATTTTTGGTTTTCTTCGTGAAAAGAATGCATTAGTTCTCATGGCAATGATATATGTATATATATATATATGCATCAATTTGTTTTCGAAATGGTTCACGGAATTCTTCAATGTGTGAACAGAATTTGCACTTGGCAGACATGTTATCGCATCCATTCATTGGTTAATTTTTCTTGAATATAGACCAAGAAAAGGTCAAACGTGAGCCACAAATGTTCTTACCCGTGCGTCCAGATACACTGTTCGCGCCCTATGACATTCAAAAGCAAGGCCTCCAAACGAACAAATGTAGCGTAAGTAACGATATTCAAAGAATTAGAGAACCGAACGGAAAAATCAAATTATATTTCAAATATTATCTTAACAATTATTATTTAATTGCAGTTGAATCCATTTTCTACGAAATCATGGGAGCCTATAAGTTTCAAAACGGATCGTAATTTAATGAAAGAAATAATAATCGCAAATTCAATACCCGGTCCAGAGAGTTGCGTATAAAAAATAATGGAAAAACGAAATGAAACGAAAATTACTTTGCGCATTTCTCATATTAACAAACATATCAGAATAGCTGAGACCAGCAGCACGTATGCATATATACATACACACATACAAACCCACATTACACGAAAACACGTTCCTCGTAGTGTGCATTCAAGTTTGTTTTCATACGATTTTGGAAAAAAAAAAAACGTGTAAATGGACAAACGCATGTGTGCTATACAAGGAATGACGTTGCGAAAAAAGTGCTAAAAACTAATGGCAACGATCACGAATAATACCACACCGCCCGCCAGTAATGTCGTAAAATATGTTTGTGACAATGCGACACTAGGGATCCTACAATGTGATGATGTTTTATCTCTCTGACGTCGCATCAAACGTGCAATTTAACGTCAACCACCGGTGTACAACTCCGAGTTTAATATATTTTGTGTCAAGTCTTGAAGAGATCTTTCTCGAGCATTATTGCATCAACGATTTCACTACCCCCTCTGTGAGACATTGGGATTTACAGTTGAAATACGAAGATTTATGTATCAACTATAGAGAATGTCTCTGCAGTGCAGTTGAAAGCATTTCAGTGAAGACGGATTTTAATAATTAAATCAAACTCATTCGGAATTCCAACTGAAAATCCCGAAAAAAAGAATCAATCATTCGAATAAAATATATATGTATGCGTGTGTGTGTTTGAATTGCCAGAGTGAAATTTTGATTACAATGAGTATGTTCTGTAAGAAAAAAGTGATGACATACTCAAAAGACGGAAATTCTCATCTGAGACGAACCGAATTGAAGTAAAGGGAATTGGCCATTGCTACACAATGATGCACCAAGAATGGCGCCATAGACGAGTGCCATCCACATGAGTATACCTATGATGACAGCAATCAGCAACACTTTCAATTTTTTTGTAAAGCATTTCAAGATACACTTAATCCAATAACTAAAAAGTTTTGCTCCTGGCGCGACATTTGTATAGCCCAGCACTGGTCTTGGATCTTTCGGGATTACTACTGGTTGTTCTTGCTCCAAGAAATTATTAACTGGATCATTATTTACGTCACATTTTTTATCTGGATCGTTTTTTGCTGACTGATTCTTATCTCCCAGACCTTTTACTACATTCAATTTTCCATTAGGATCATCTTTTATGCCAGACTTTTCTCCAGGATCTTTCTCTACAATAAATCTTTTATCATCAATTTGACAAGGATTTTTGGCACTACCCCCATCACCGATTGGTCGTGTTTCCTTTACGTCATGTACCCTAACATTACCATTCTCCTCCGAACTGTAATACGATGTTCCTCGTGACACTGACTTTCTTCCACTAAACGGCGGATGCACCGGCTCTGCCGTACAATAATTTGGTACCGTTAATTTCTGAAATGGAATAGTCTGTATGGATATGAATCATCGGCATAATCGTTTTGTTTTCTTTTCTTATATTCCAATTGGTATATTATACTTTATATGAGGACCTTTTGCATTTGTGTACGTGCCAAACGTGCGACCTTACATTTAATATGGCGCAATTGCGTACAAAATTCGTTGTCCGACCGTATCTCACTTTCAGACGAATCAAAACAATTGATACCACGTTTTCTGCATGTTTCAATGTCACATAACATATTTTCGAATGACAATAAATCGTATTAATTTATATTCATGAACACCATTCCCTATGACGCCATTAGTAGTGACGGAAAACGTTGTTGGGAAAAATATGACGCGAATATAGACACAACTGATTAATTGAACATAACTTTCACCGTCTTTTTTTTATTTTATCACCCAACCACGCATTTAAAATTTACATTTTCACTTATATCTGCGTACAATCCACAAAAAAAATACCATTAATTGACCCTGGGCTTTCGCTCTGGTGGCGGTTTCATATCTTTTTTCTCTGTTTTGATTTCCTGTTTAATTTCTACTGCTTTAAAAATGAAAATACGACTAGATTATGTAAGGAAAAAATAGTCATTCCCACAATTTGAGTTGAATAAAATTGATACTTACGCGGCTCTATGGCCGGTTGATGAACAGGCTTAGGTACAGGTAGTGGAAATTTTCTCGTTATTTCCGCCAATAACATATCGACTCGTTGACGTTGGAATAATGAACTGGGTTCCTCCCTCGCCGGTACTTCTTTTTTACTTGCTAATGATTTACCATTCTTGAAGTCCCATGAATAACCTTTACTTGGATGATACCTCGAACATGAACTTGCTTCCTCAAACGCTGATTGTAGATGATGAATTGTTGATAGCTGCAAACATATGAAGAATTAATCCCCATCTTTCATGTTATTATCATTTTTATAATTACCAATCGAGAATTTATAACAGATGCCAAATCGGGAGCCTGATAAACTACCCCTGCAATAATATAATAATCAGCTAATGGCGTAACTTGCGTTTGTGAGTATCGATGCTGTTTGCGGATGACGTATAAAATTGGTTCCTGTACATGTAACAGTATATATTCCAGACCCGTCATGTTCCTGAATTAAATATATTATAATTATATTTCATTTAAGTAACTATAAGTGATAGTTGATGACGAAACAATCGTGATGCATAAAATGTGTCAGTCAACCTACTGCAACTGTTCCGTATTAAGTCGTTGCATTTTCACAATTTCATTGTTGCAAGTACGATCATAAAATGGATTACTCCGTTCCGAAAAATAATCCATTATATTGCTCAGACTCAATATTGGAATCCAAGCGCTGTCATGCCAGGATAATCCCAATGGACTTTCTGTGATAAGTTATAGAATTATTGCAATTTTTCCACGTGTATATTGAATAATCAGACAATGAGAAAAAAATATAAAACAAAAAAAAATGAACTAACCTGGGACTGGCACGCGTGCAGGCATCATTTCTTATGTCGTGAGAGAGCCGTGATGCAGATTGTTTAATAATCGTTATCGTTGATGTTTGTGTTTATGGCGAATAAGCTGGCGGTTCAGCGAACTTTTGTTTAGTTAGATACTGAGTCGAACTCAGTATCTACATATGAATCGCTGTATTTTGTTTAATGTTTTCTACAACCTCATAAACATTTTTAATTGTACTAAAATAAACATTGAAATACTGAATTATTCATTGTGTATTCGTATATGATCTTGACATATGTAATACGTTTTCATTTGCCGATAAAAATTGACAGGCGTGCATGTTTTTCCCTTTATATACTGTTTTATATACAATGTTCTGAAAACTCAAAGTAGCAAACGCCTGGTGGTCAACATGTGAACTTACCCTGCCTCTCTCAGAGATGCCAGTCAATAACGCCGGTGATAGTTGATTGTTGGGATATGAATAAGGAAAATTTATCAAACAGCTGAAAAATAAAATTTTATTTTCAAAGTAAAGCTACCATTTCTACGGTAACTGAGTTTTGATATGTACGCCGTAGCATGTGACTAGCTGGAGAGCATTCCATACGTAAACATTTGCTTCTAGATTGCAAACAATATCGTTCATCAAAATGCACGTTATCGGTCTCATCTGTCCTCGCAATTTACATTTTTTTCACAAGAGGGCATCGTTTGCTGTTTCCCAAAAGAATTTTGATAACGGTAGCGCATAACCTCAATCCATAACTAATATGAATGGGTAATCAATTGTACGGCTAATTTTGACAGTTTCGAATTTACAGTAGGTGAATTGTTTACACAAAACAGATCGCAGTCATTATGAATTTCATTCAGGATCTGTCATTATGAATTTAAATATTGAAACGAATTATTTGATGCTCTTCAAGATGTATTGTATTGAAGCGATTATATATCGAATTTCGAATTAACGCAACGTCAATTACTCATTGAACAACGTAATCGCTTAATAGAAAAATTCCAAGATGATGCAACAGTACATGAAAGAACTCGAACAGGTAGAGTGAATACTTTTTGATATGGAAAGGAATAATAAATGAATAAAGTTAATCATACCCCGAAATAACATTTTCTTTTTGAGGAACCATTTGATCCTGAAGAGTTTGTTGAACGTTTAGCTTGGCGAACAGTGAATGACTCAGTAGTAGATGGTATCAAAGGTACATTTGACCCGGTTTCCGTACACGAAACATTTCTTCATGCCATCAAGGATCTTCAAGTATTGGAGGAGCGTCAACAGAAGAAATGTGAAAAACTGGAGCTTGCACTCAAAGAAGATGAAACTCGTCATGCATATGAAATAATCGAATTGCAAGATAAAAATAAACATGCAATGGATTTATTTCATCAATTAGATGAAAGAATAAATTTTGTTGCCACAAAAGTACTACATTTGGGCGATCAGCTTGAGAGTGTGAATACACCGAGAGCTCGAGCAGTTGAAGCACAAAAATTAATGCGACATTTCAGTGAATTTCTCAGTCCTGGTCCGTTAACTGATCGCATTTTCACAGACAAATCAACTTTAGATATAGCTGCAGATGTAATTCAAAAATTACATTTGATATCACAAGAACTGCCATCAGACAAATTCGATCAAGCGAAAGCGAAAATTTCAGCGAAATACGATGAGATTGAACGTAGTTTAATAGAAGAATTTGTACGTGCACATAGTAGCGATGATGCAGAAAGAATGAGAGAATTGGCATCTGTTCTTGCACATTTCAAAGGCTATTCTCAATGTATTGACGCATTCATTGAGCAAAGTCAGATGGGATCATTCGGTGGTAAAGATGTATTTCAAGACGTCATTCCAATGTGTACGAAAAATTATAAACTTATGCAACAAGTGTTCATCAACCCCGAACAAGTAATGGCGAAATTTGTCCTAAATATTTATCATCTTCGTCTGCAAAAGTATGCTATTGCTAAATTAGCGGATCGAACTGACGCTGACAAATACTTGAGCAATTTATATGATTTATATTCCAAGACTACGAAGCTCTCAGTGGATTTGAAGCGTTTCGATATGGGCACAGATGATGCATATTTGGCAAAACTCACTCGAAACATTTTCCAAAAGCATCTTGACACCTATATAAGGTATAACTTATTAATTTGGAAACCTAAATATGACATTATTCATCGTATATTCATTATTTTCAGTACGGAAATAAAAGCGTTGCGTGAGAAATCAGCAGCACTTCTGATAGATTATTATGAATCGAAGAATCACCAGAAAAAACAATTACAAACGGGTGGCTTTCAGGAATTGCGTCGTGATCTTCAAGCAGTTCTAGGCACAAGAACCAATATTAATATTGCCCAAATCGAAGATTACGGTGGAGAAACATTCCTCTCTGAGGAATTGGCAATTGCATTACTTCAACGAAGTAGATTAGCATGTCAGAGATGTCAGGCTTTGTCACATCAACCGGATTTGCCTGTGAATGCTCTTCAAATTCTGGATATACTCCTGCAATATCTGATGAACGAACATGTGGATTATGCTTTGGAATTGGGACTCCAGAGTGTTCCTTTACCTGAAAGTCGAACGCCACCTGAAATACATTTTTTCAATGTCGCTCGGCAATGCAATGTCATTGTTCGACTGTTGGAAGAACAATTCAACGACAGTTTAGTACCCCTCGTCATGTAATCTCTTAATTTATTATTTTTGTCTGCACAAATTCATAAACTCTGGTTAATTATTCATTCCACAATTGATATTAGATCTACACCAAAACATGGTGATTGTTTGACACGACAAAAAGCCGTACTTGGGCAAATTGAACTGAAGCTTGACACAGGATTGGATCGATGCATCAATGCCATTGTTGGTTGGGTGAAAATGTACTTGCAAAGTGAACAACGCAAGACCGATTTCAAACCAGAGACGGACGTCGATACTCTGAGTACATCGGCGTGTCTAGCTGTTGTTCAATACGTCACGGGAATGATACGACACATTAGAGACAGTCTTGATGGGAAAAATGCTGATAATATATTGACAGAATTGGGAATCCGTTTTCATCGAGTGATTTATGAACATTTGCAGCAATTCCAGTTCAATTCAGCCGGTGCAATGTGTGTTATCTGTGATATGAATGAGTACAGAAAATGCGTGAAAGAACTTGGCATTGGTATTGTGACATCGTTATTCGATACATTGCACGCACTGTGTAATCTATTGCTTGTTAAACCTGCAAACTTGAAACAAGTTTGTACTGGTGATCAATTGGTAAATTCATTACTGCGTTATTCATTCTCGTTCCCTCGTTTTCGGTTATGAAATTATTTTATTTTCCAGGCTATGTTGGACCGTGCAACACTCATAAGTTTCATTCAATTACGTACGGACTTTAAGACACAAAAACTGGGCAACTCATTGAAAGATCTTGCGACCACGTAATTGTTATAAAAAATTATTGGAATTGAGAATAGCTTATGCACATTATAAACAAAATTTATATCACAAGACAAATACAGTTGGGAGAGGAACCGATAATCGTGAATGTAGCAGTTGAAATAAAACAAATACACAATTAAAGTAGCAAACTTATTAACTTTTTTGTTTTTTTAATTATTATTCTTACATCTTTTCAGGTCCACCAATCTTCAATTGATAAAAAAGCATTGTTTCTAGAACACAAATCTACAATCCATAACGTCATCATTATCTAGATTAATTTCAACGCTCAATCGTTTGACTTTTAATTTTTTTTCGAGTTCATTCGTACTGATTAAAATAAGCTGGTAGTGAATAGAAAAAAAGATGGCGCCGGCGGTACATTGATACGTCGCAATTATCACCCGCAGCGTCTCATTATGACCAACAGAATTCTGTATAAACACTTGACGAAGAGTTAATTGATTGCAAGTAACTACATTCCAATAAAACGGACTTCACAGGTTTTTTTTCATAAATGGTATTCACATCCACAAATAATTTTTGTCTTCTATCCTTTTTTCCATCTTTTCATTTGATTTTGCGTTAACGTATACAGATTGAACAGACAAACACGATAAAAAAAATTCACTTATTCAATATTATTGGAGATTATTCTTCACATGGTGATGCCTTGGGGTTTGGATGATCATTCATAGAAAATTTATGTTTAATTTTCGCACACATTCTGTGGAAGCATGATGAAAAAGAGGGACAAGAGGTAGAATTTTCGTCGTATCTCAACATCTGTCACCCGCTCTTCCATACACTTCCCCTCGACCATTTTCATCTCTCACTATATGATCCGTGCTAAAATTTGGATCGACTTTGCTATTGGACAAGATTAGACAATGGAAGAAGAGATGCCGCAAGATGAGGACTGTCATCAGCGCATACGATAAGTATTTGTTTCGTGTATTTCGCACAGCTCTCCCTTGAAGTCCAATTCAATATTGAAATCCAAATCTCGATAATTTCTTGCATTTGGTTTCATTGAAAATGAACCAAATATTTCTTCGCCCTTCTTTACTGTCATATAATCATCGAAATAAAATACAGTCTGTTTCCAATGCGTGTACTGATGCTCGGGTGCTGTGCTGAACCCAATACGCTTATGGCACTTGGTAAATTCAATATTGAAGAATGTAACTAGCGCCTGAACATAGTCATTGCGTCTTACTTGCAGAGTGAATGGTGATGAAAATTCGAGATCAGCTTTTGTTACAGTATACAAATCAACTTCCTTTATCAAGCATGCATTTGTCACTACTTGTTTCGGATCAACAACATCAACAAGCGGTTCACTAATTGCAACTTTACGAATGCTGCTCATATCAAAACCGTAAACATCGTCCCACCAATTGATTTTTTCATCTTTGTATTGACGATCCTCAATACCACAAATGTACAGCGTTGCTTTATCCGGAAATAGCATACCGTCGGTTTTTAGCCATTTATCCCTGGCAAATAACACGGTGTCCAACATTGACTCATAAAATAAACAATAGCCCATCCATTCTGATATAATTATGTCAACTTTTTCAATACCATCGGGCAGTACAACTTCCTCAACTTTTCCCTTAAGTATTGTAATGATATGAGATAATTGATTCGCCTCTACAATTTTATCGGCATATTCAACGATATTTGAACATTCAATACCAATCACTTTTTCAGCTCCGGCTTTAGCGGCAAACATTGACAGTATTCCAGTACCACAGCCAATATCCAACACAACTTTTCCCTTGAATAAATGTTTGTTGTGATACATTGAATTACGATAATTGATTGTTCGCACTTCGTCTTTCAACATCTCTTCATGAATACCATAATGAGCATAAGAATCGAAATAATAATCACGTGATGTCATTTCATCAACAGACACTTTTTTATTCGTTTGTGCATCATCATCTTTGTTCACGCTGTTAGAGTTCTCTTGAATTTTGTCATTTGTCATAGATGCCGGTTCTGCCACCTCCATTGTTTCCATTTTTGATGTCTGGAATAAAAGAATCGAGTAAAATTACGGCAACAATTCATGCGTATACCAAATAAAAATTGCAACTAATGCGATTGAATCCACTCGGAAACATTTAACCACGGCATGGCGTTGCTAGCCTGTGCCATTGTGAGAAAATGAAATGAGTTATGCGGTTTATGAAATGGTTAAGTTATCAAATTTTATTTACAATGCCCTTCATGTGTAGTTCGATATGTCTTGATGATTGAACATATGAAAAACTGATATAATTCAAGCAATTACAGTATAATCAAGTATTTGATTGAGAGCACTGAGATAATTTGAGTACAAGCGGCGTCCACGTGCCCGCCAAAATGAATGGCGTCCATTCAACGATAATAATCAAATGATGGTGTACTCACACACAGACCATATACCCTCTCACGTGTAATAAATAAAACTAGAACCGATTATTTTTTGATATACTATGATTTTCAACATGATATCCACCGGATTATTGACGATTAATTGAATGATTATAATTAAATTGGACAACATCTCACGAATCCTAAATATTTTCGGATATTTTGTGGGAGATTTTGATGGAAATTGGCGAAATGTCGAAAGCATGCTCACAGAGTTTGTAAAAGGAAAAAAAAATTGTGCAAATGCCGACAGGACATCGAAGGAATGATTCAAAATGAGCAACAACTCGATGATGAAAACAATCATTAATCTAATGCAACATGAGAATACAAATATATTAGCTACTTTCATATTGATATTGAATTACTCACGTTATTCTCAGCCGTTAGTGTATTGTTCTCAGTGATGTCTCCCGGCATTTCTATATTCGACGCCATTTTGTTTTCGCGTCCTACCTAAAGCACAGATGCTAAATGAACAGGAGCGGATCAAAAGCACGTCTTTTCACTAATAATATTCATTTATTCATACAAATATTCAACTAATTCCTATACAATTGATCGTGATGAATTGAAAATCGTTGAATAGTTCTAAGGAATGTGATTACTAGATTCTCTTATCAAACGCAAAATTCAAATGGAAATAATGCATAGCGCTAATTTTGAATTTTCCCGCCCGGAAACGTATCATGAAAGTCTGTGTATATGTCCTGTTGGTTCAAAAAAGTTTCGGTTCCACGTTTATCTGTTCGATTTCAGGATGTTATTCTCTTTCATTCCTTCTATTCGTCGATCATTGGAAGACGAAATTTTTCCGTAATATTCTCGTATTAGATTTAAATACGCATAGAGTACAAATCGAATCGCATCCTTTCACAGAGTGTATTAAGTAGGAGAGGGTAAATATGTGAATTGATACGGCACTAATCTTTGTGACCAATCATGTCCGTCCACAGAGTAAACGCGCAAAGGCATTATGCCGACAGCGCCGCGGAATATTTCTCTGCACAATGGAAGAGGGAGCAGCGACGAACGAATTCAGTCAGCCGTACTCTTGGCCAATCATATCGTTTTGTGTACCGCCATTCTGACTTGTGATTGGTCAAATTGCAGCCCAGGTCATCTTTTTCCTATCTCATGCATTGTAAACAGACCCTATATAACGACAGGAATATATTGCCAGTGCACACACACTCTTACACGCAAAATACACATAAACACACTACGTATACGTTAATTTGTATTTACTCACGCAGAGACTGCCCGTGATAGCCGTTTTATTTTTTTTTTATTATGACAACCATGGTGACGGGGGGTAGCTCCGATGGTTGCCGAAGTCAGCTCGACTTTGTGATGAGAGGGAGAATGTGCGATGTCGAAGTTCGCCGAACGATTGGAGTTGAAATGGTTGAAAGCGACGAGTGGCAACGAGTTGAAGTCGGTCCGGGACTCCAGGCAAATTAATATCAATGTGGGCGAGTGAGATGGTGTGATACGTTGGCCAAAGCAAAGTAAGAGAGCAGCGGAGAGAGGAGAGACTATCTGCTATCGCCATCCGCCATATACACTGATATGCACTGCCTGTGTGTGATGAGTGTTGATCAGTGTACGTGCGATCCGTGCGACTCTGGAGAGCTAGCTTTACAAACGGGTCAACATCTCGTTCCTTTTTATTTGTTCGCATAAGGAAAAGAGCCTACGTTGTCTTTCACACATTATTGTCGTGATCTATTTCAAATCTGATTCTCAAAGAGACGGAATAAGGAAATTAATCAACGCGTGTGTGTGTATGTGTATGCTGCATAATTTGTGTTTATAAAATTTTTCATGCCTTGCCTGCTCAATTGTCGCAAGTTCGTGTACATGGAGCCTTTAGAACGATAGAAAATGCTGGTAAGCAAACGGGCGGGAGAGATCGAAATGCGTCAAATTTTTCCTCATAATCAACAAGCTATGTGTTGGTAATATTGCATACTGATTGGAAATTGATTGAATATTGCTATGACAGTATAAAAAATGAAATAGAAAATAGCAAAACCAGTATGTATATATTCCGTCATTTTCTACACAACTAATCAAAAATAGTTTCCATTTGCATTATTATGCATATACATATACTTACCCACATAAATACTCCAAAGCATCGTTTACATTTATTTTTTTCTACACATAAGTGCTGAGGTTACAGAGTTTTTTCACGTTCACGTGAAATGTTATACGTAAGTACTACGTGGATTGGAGATCATGAGGAGGGGTCTCGCGACTTCACCTGACGATTCGAAATATTATTTATTCATTTCATTTTTTCATTATTGAAACGCTCGATAATGAACTGAAGCAGCAAAATCATCATTATTTATATTTTTGAGATAGAATATATGGATATTGAAATGTGTTTCTTACGGTTTGTTTGTATTTTAGGGCGACGACCCACCGTATCTGTCGGTGGGCACCGAGGTGAGCGCCAAATACAAGGGCGCATTTTGTGAGGCAAAAATCCGCAAAGTTGTACGATCAGTCAAATGTCGTGTGACATACAAACAAGGATTAGGCACAGCAACAGTGACCGATGATCAAATAAAAGGAACATTGAGAGTTGGTGCATCAGTTGAGGCACGTCATAATGACAAAAAAGACTTTGTTGATGCAACAATTACGAAAATTCAAGATTGCAGTCAATATACTGTTGTATTTGATGATGGTGATATTACAACATTGAGAAGAACGGCACTATGTTTAAAGAGTGGACGACATTTTGCTGAAAGCGAAACATTGGATCAATTACCATTGACACATCCGGAACATTTTGGGAATCCAGTTATTGGTGGTCGCCGTGGCCGACGTTCGAGGCAAGCACAGTGAGTCCTTTATTATTGCATGAAATTCCCGACATTTTAATTTAATTGGATTTTTTTCTGTTTCAATTTTTTCTTCGTCAATTCATTTTTCATCCTGAAGAGATGACAGTAGTGAAGATGAAGGCAGTCCACCGCGAGGAAGTCCCTCCGGGTCAGGCACAGGCGGCAAGGAAGGCACAGAAACCGAACCTGAAATAGGTCGGGTTGTTTGCGTAGAACTCGGTGACAAAAAGAAAAAGGATAATTGGTTCCCAGGATTAGTCGTAGCGCCAACTGCACAGGACACTGTGAGAATCCGTGTTCGTGATGATTATCTCGTTCGTTCATTCAAGGATGCGAGATATTACACTGTACCGAAAAAGGAAGCGACGGAATTTACAAAAGAATTGGGATCGAAAGTAGAGAATGGTGGATTAAAAGTTGCAGTTGAAAAAGCACTATTATTTCTTGAGAAAAATGAATTACCACCGCATTGGGATAGAGATTCATTATTTGGTAATAGTATGTCAAGTGGTAATAGTGATAGTGATGGAGACCTAGATTCTGACACATCGGACGATGAACCGAGAGAGGAGAAGGACCATTTTGTTGCGCAACTATATAAATTTATGGACGATAGAGGTACACCAATAAATAATTGTCCTATGATTGGCAATGAAGACATTGATTTATACCGTTTATTCCGGGCTGTTTATAAACTTGGCGGATATAATCGTGTAACAAATCAAAATCAATGGAAATCAATAACACGTAGACTTGGTATATCGATGCAATCGACACCAACAACGCACAATTTAGTAAAACAAGCGTATAAAAAATTTTTACACTCATTTGAAGATTTTTATCGAAAGCTCGGATGTACAATGGTGAATCATCCACGTGGGGCTACACGAAAGCAACGACCTGGACGCAGTTTAATCAGAGATAAAGATCGTAATACACCAGTGCCGACCAGCCTGCAAGCAATTGCACCAATTAAATTGGAGAAAGAAAAAATTGATGTTGAAGAGGAGAAAAAAATACCACCACCAGCTATAGAAGAAGATGAAAAAATTCGTGAACCAATTTTATTAACGCCGCGAGAGATTATTAAAGAAGAAGAAAAGGAGATTCCCAAACCAGTGAAGAAAAAAGAATGTCCAGAGGAATCAGCAAGTGGGCAGGAAAGTGATATAAATGTTGAAGCTGAGTCTGCCGAATCATCGAGTAGTGAAAAATCACAGAAACCACCAGCGCGATTCACACCCGTGCCATTGAGCCGTACTAAAACAATATCAAAAATTAAAGAGGAACCGAAGAAAAAGTCTTATGAGAAACGTAAACAAGACGGTAATTCATCATCATCTAGTGGTGCCGCAAGTGTGACAACAAAAAAAGAATTATCGAAAAAAGATGAAGACACAACGAAAACACGTTCTAAATCTAAGGAGGACACAAAGGGAAAGGAGTCAAGAGAAACGAGAACGCCATCACGCGAATCAGACAAGAGTCGGGTAAATCTCACGACCAAACCCCGCCGACTGACCGATGATGAATTGAAGAAGCAACAACGTGGCAGAAAGAAGCGTGAGGACACTGATAAATCGCGTGGCGACAAAGACGATAATAGTGGCGCTGAAAGTACAACAGCGCCATGTTACAAGGGTCCAGTGCAATTTGGTGATAGATTAAAAGTTTATTATGGACCAACACACGAGTCAAAAGTCACATATGAAGCCAAAGTAATTGGCATTCAACAAGTAGATGGTAGTGCAGAATTGGATTATCTCGTTCATTACACGGGTTGGAATACACGCTATGATGAATGGATCAAGGCAACAAGAATTGCACAGAATTTTACTCAGACACAGGGACGCGTCAAGAGAACAAAAGTGACACCTCGGCCCCAAACACCTAGCACAACATTCAGTAAGTCATCAACGAAAGTAGCCAGCACCGGAGTACAAGGGAGACGCCGAGCGCAAAGTGTTGCACCTTCCACCTCCAAACCTCCTACATCAACGACCACTTCTTCAATGTTACCAATGTCGTCAAAGGAAAAAGAGGGTGGACAACCAGTACGATCAACAACACCACTGTCAGTTGCCAGTTCAAGTTCACGAACCAAGAGTCCAGCTACACCTGCAGGTAGTCGTCCAACGAGAAATACCCGAAATGCCGAATCGATGGGTATAGAATTGCGCCGACGTACTCGCAGAATGTCGGGTCACACAGATTTGTCAGTGGCAACTGAGAGTGAGGATAGTGATGCTTATGAGACTGATACGACTGAGCCAGAACGGGCACGAACTAGATCGCGCAACACTGAAGTCGGAAGGAGACGAGAAGTGAGACGTCGAGTCGAAGATCGGATCAAACCAGATGAAAATAGTGAAAATGAGGATGAAAAAGAGGCTGGTGAAGAACCAAGGAGAACGCGACGATTGCGCAGGACAATAACCAAAATAGTGGATACTAAATCAGAGCCGGACAGCGGTGGTGGTGGTGCGGATGATGATGAAGAAGAAAATGATGAGCCGGATGAGAATGAAGAGGAAGAGGAGGAGGAAGACGACGACGACGATGATGAAGTGCCAGATGCGTTCGGACGCGTTAACATTCACGGACAAGATGAACAGCCTAAAGGACGCGACTTTGACTTAAACCAGATACGATCGGAGTTGAAGGGATTCGATAAAGCAGTTAAAATGGAAGTCATACGCATAGAACAAGAAAATTCTGGTGATGAGGACATTAAACCACATATTGAAGATTTACAGAAGCAAATAAAGGAAGAGCTGGATGATATAACAATTGAGGATGTTCCAATTGATATGAAGCCCATAATTATTGAACCCGTTACGATAAAACCGGCGCCGCCTTCACCATCTCCAACTGAAGATGTTTATGAATTTAAAGAGCCTGAACCTTTTGAATTTGAAGTTAGGAACAAACGTGATTGTTCCAGCGACAAGGATAAATCAAAGAAACGTGTATTCGATGAAGAGCCGAAGAGTCCGAATAAGAAAAAACAAAAAACCGCTATCATCACGACAATAAGCCCAAAAGAAAATAAATCTGAAAATGAAAATGATCTTAAACGTAAAGTAAGACGCACACCTGTCAAACGTCCTGATGATAATGCAGTTGAAGGCAGTTGCAATATCGGCAGTCAAAAGGTCGCCCCGCTCACGTCAACAAAGGAATTGGTGGAGAAAGTTTGCGAGCCTACGCCAATCAATTTACCAAAAAATCCAACACAATGTCTTCCACCACCAGTACCAGCGCCACCCGTACAAGCGGTAATAGAAGACCAAATCAAAAGTAATAGCAATATTGATTTGCTATTCACTGACTTGCCAGGTAATGACGATGGTGGTGGTGATCCTGATGATCCCGAAGATCGATTGATAATCTCCGAGACTGAAGTTTCTGAAGCGGAACACGATAATTTATTTACCTATCAGCAGGAAATATTTCCGGCTAATGATATGCTCGATCGAATGGAATTCAATAAAGAGGCAGAACTGGCGACAAAGGAGAAAGAGGAAAAACCTTCCGTGAGTGTTGTTTCTGGGACGAATGTTTTAGTATCAACTGTTGCTGCAGGAACAAGCTCTGCGGCTGCTTCAACAATAGAGAGAACTATTCTAGAAACCAAAGTTCCATGTATCGCTTCTTTAACAACCACAACTCTCGCAGCACCATTAATTCCCGCGCCCATCAGCACCCGATTACCAGCCACATCGACAATTGAAGAAAAATTATCGGCTGCGGCAATGGCATTTAGACAATCGAAGCCTAAAGATACAAAGCGTGACGATGACTCGATCGATCTGAAGAAAAATATTAAAGAAAGCTTGAAAAAATCGGAAAACTATGGTAGAAGAACAAAAATTATAATCGAGGAACAGATGAAAGTGAAACATGAGATGAAGAAGGAAAAGGATGGTGAAGAATCACTGAAACAGACAGAAGAACGTTCTAGGGAAGCGATGAAAGTTGCGATTAGACAAAAAGAAGAAGAATTGGAGCTATTGAAAATGCAAAAAGAAGCAGAATTAAAAAAAGCCGATCATCGAAAAGTGATCGATCAACATGATGATGATTGGGCGGATAAGAATAGTATAGAAATTGAGATGGAAATTGTTAAAGAAGAACCGAAAGAATTTGAGAAACAAAAACGAAAAAAAATATTGAGTCAGGAGTTTGTTGATTCAACTGACAGCAGTGATTCAGAACAAAAATTAGTAATCGACAATTCAGAATCACGTGAGGAAAAGCACGAAGCGTCCAATTTCGATATTAAATTGAAAGCCGAATTAGATTTGCTGCAAGAATCACAGCAGGAAGAATCGCCAACTAATAATTCAGTAATACAAATTCAAACAGTTCAAATATCAGAACAAAATCAACATCTAGTAGATTCAAAAATTGTATTGAATATAAAAACAGAGGAAGAGGGGGAAAATATGAATCTACTATGTGAAGAGGAAATTCCCGGCTCACCAGCACCAACAATGGACCTAGTGGAGCAAGATGGTGTTGTCGATCGTGTATTGATAAAAAACGAGCCTATTGAGAAGAAACTCGTGCTATTGGAGATGCCTTTCGCTAGTGCGCCAACAGCCGGTGGACAAAGCATAAGCCAAGGATCCGTAGGTATAACTGTTTCTTCTAGTTGTGCGCCTTCTGCTCCACTTTCTACCCCAAGTCCACTGAATATTATTGCGTGTAATCGACAACAGCCAGTGCAACAACTATCATTGCCACAGCAGCAACCGCAACAACACCACCATGTTCAGCAACAACAAGAACAAGA
The DNA here is from genome assembly GCA_958496275.1 of Zele albiditarsus. Lineage (NCBI taxonomy): Eukaryota > Metazoa > Arthropoda > Insecta > Hymenoptera > Braconidae > Zele > Zele albiditarsus. Next base: position 17,909,361 of record OY292409.1, read on the forward strand.
ACAAGAACAACATCAACAACAACAACAACAACAACAACAACAACCACTGCAACTGCAACATCTGCCAGCGGCAGTAGTCGTTCAATTACCACGACGTGAAAGTAATGAGGCGGCACCAGTTATGGACAATACACCACCTACAACACCCGACTCAACGATTTCTAACACCTCCGGTTCACCTCGAGGTGAAGAGAGAACCGGTGGATCATCACCATTGTCTGAAGATAATGTCAAAATGGCTCGTGACAGTTTTGAGGCGGATGACAGTGGTGGTGTTGATGATAGTGGTGGTGGTGGTAAAGGCCCGTCCGGTTATAGTGAGGATGACACACTGTTGAATGTTGAAGCAGTGAATAATGGCGAAAGGCAGTCAAAAGCGACTAAAAGATCCGTTGAAGAAACAGTATCGCCCAAGAAGCGAAAACGAAATCGAAAAAGTTCAGAATGTGGAAGTAATACAAGCAAAAAAACTCCGACAAGACACAGCACTAGACAAACGCGGCAGGGTGGTAATGGAGGAAGTGATAGTGATGATACTAGTGAGGGCTCCAATCCAGTCATTAATAACTCGACATTAATTGTCGCAGACTCTCACATTAACGGCATGACAGATCTCAATAATACGTCAAGATCACCGAAACCTACAAAGTATAACTTTTATGTTGAGCTTGGTAAGTTGGTTTTGTTTCGGTGGTCGATATGAGTCAGATCGCATGCAGGTGATCGCGTAAATAATTGAAACGAAATTTTATGTATCCAATTTATAGATCCGGAGCTGGATGGTAGTCAGAGAATTGCTGTTCTCCAACAAAAACTCACGGAGTTGAAGAAAACGTACAATGCTGTAAAGGTTGAGCTCGCAGGAATCGAGAGACGAAGGAAAAAATTGAGGCGGAGAGAACGTGAAGGTTAAGATAATGAATAAATGATCGAATATATATAATGAAGATCGTTTCAATCGTTTAACTTACAAGATTATGGGATGATTTTTTTTTGTTTGTATTGCAGCAATGAAAGCAGCTAAAGCGGAAATGCAACAAGCCTGTTCTTGATGGAATCGCAATTATCAGTAGTACTCACAATTTGAAGAATTGCAATGTGCTCAGATATTCAAGTCAAATGAAATAATATTATCATTGAGGATGTTCATGATAATAATGTGTAAATACAGGCAAAGAGGAGGATCATATCGATGGCTCTCAGATAATTTGAATTCTTTGCCACCTTTAAACGCACTGTTTTTAATGAAAACAAATCACTCATTTTTCCTGTATACATGAAAAAAAATGTAAATTGTAGATATAGGATTCAATTGTGCAAGGAGAAAAATATTCAACCGGCGTGAAAGTCATTTTATGTATCGGTATTTTATTATATATATTTTTGGTTGTCTTTTTTCTGTCATTTTTATTTTTCCATCATTTTTCTGCTGGATAAGTGCGGATGGTTGGAAAGTACAAAATAATCGGCCGGACATTGTGTTATATATGATGAGGAATAAAAGAAATAACACCAATTGAATAGCCGCAGTGTAAATATCTTTGACTTAAATGAATATCTATCATCAGTTGAGGTTTTTTCAGTGATGAAAAGGCAAAAAAAACAAATTTAATAGATATATTTTTTACGAGCAAACGATGAGGAAATGAAAGTCAATCCGACATTGCGGCTATACTTGGGAGACGAACTTCAGACGTCAATAATGCGGATGAACTAATGATAATTATTAATTAAAATTTTTTGTACGGCAATTGTAATTTTATTACATGATTACGGCAGGAAGAATTTTAACGCGCTGATCAGATGTAATGAATTGTATCCAATTCATGCAAGAGACTATAAATAACTTCCTGACACGTATTACATTAAAGAATACATGATATATGGTATAATAATTGTACAAATATAATTGTTATCGCACATGGCGGTCAAATATTCTAATTGTTTCTAATTTTTGTTTTTTTTTTTATTTCTTACCGAGCTCGAAAGGATTATTTATAATCGTCAAAATGAAATCAATGAATATACTCACTTGTTTTTTTCTGTCTCTTCCTAAAAATATGTTCAGCTCGCACAGCACCACATTTTCAATGATTTTCAGTACATTTAATATGACAAAACAATTCCATGTGAAAAATGAAATATACGAGTTATAGTTTATTGACTTGTGTCAATATGATAGTGACTGCGCGAGCCCATCTGCTGCAAAATGGGTGAACATTTCAATTAAATACACTATTATCTCATTCAATTATATAGAACATATCAAATAAGTAATTTCCTAGACTTTTGTTTTTTATATTAGATCTTTATAAAAAGAAAAATTGTACAGCAAGAATAATCTTGCATTGTTTCAGTTTTGACGAAATATTTCAAATAAAAATCTCGAATACAATGTTTTGTTTTCGTGTGATACATGTAATTACGATATACTGCAAACAAAACTTCACACCATAAACTGCATATGAATTTACTGAAGCAGAAGTACAGTTTGAAGTAAGAAAAATAAATAAATCAGGTGATTGTTATTATCATACGCGTTCCTTCGATATAAATGAAAGTAAAAAAAAATATATATATCCGAAGAAGGCACTTAAGCATTGCACTTCTCCCACCTGCCTTTTTATTGGCAAGAATAAAAGAAATATTAATATCAAACATAAATATGATGAAAAAAATAATCGATTATCATGACGAGAAAATCGTAAATTCATATATATTTAGGGCGTGATTCGAAGTCTATATATAGATATATAATGTTGCACTTATGCATGTAAATTGGCTTTTGTCTTGGCACACACTTGGAAATTATTTCACAAACAAGTTCCAAGTCGATATAAATGTTTTACTATCTCCCTCTTTTTCTTTCTCATTCTCCCTCTTTATCCCTCTCTCCATTTGTCTGTAAGAATATTTCATCATCATCCAATGAGTAAATCAAAAAAAAATATTATGGAGCAAAAATACACACGAGACTTCGTCGAACGTGATTGAGCGAAATATTATAGCTATATATCCTTCATTTCATATTATAATGTTTTCAATTTCAATGCTCAATTCTGTCAACACGGTGGTGGACTCGTTGAAGGTGGTGTGTCAACCGACGATGGCGAATAGAATGACGCTGGTGTAGAATCGACAGCTATCGTCGTTGTTTGTGGTGTTGAAATAGACGCTGTGGTTGTTTGAACGGCTATCGTTGGTGATGGCGGCGATGCCGACAATTGGTTGATATCAGACTCCATACCTAAGCGTTTTCTAGCTATTATTATTTTCTCCATCAATTCATGGTGTGCTTCAAGTCGCTCGATACAATGGAGGCAAGCAGTTTTTGGTAAAGGATCATTCATTTTTACCTGAAAACAAAAAAAACAATAATGAAAAATGAACAGGCATCAAATAAATATGTGGTTCAGAACTGGAAATTGTCGCAGACAGTAGCACCCGATTATTATGAACAATATACGTTGAAATCAAGAAATAAAATATTTTATGGGCAAAAGTAGTGAAGTGCAATAAAATACCCAATTAATAATGCTGCATGCATAACTCACTGTAATTGGAAGATAGGCATTTATTTTTTCAGCAAGTTTCATCCTTTCGCCTTCCTCCCCGTATATATGTATAACAAAACGATTCATTTTGCTGCACAATCTGCATATAAATCCAGTGATGACTGCCTTATCCGTGCTACCCATTCTTGGCCCTCCCACACGAAACCTGTCACGAAAACGTCTTCACTATTCCTCAAATAGGAGTATACCTGTGAAATTATATGTTAATAATTTTTACTGAAATACTGGTGTAGTTTAAAACTGAGTAATTGCATCAATACGAGTGATACATGCATGCTGTGTGCGATAGTAGAATATGAATAAAATCTTACGTTAGATTAATTTAATTTTTGTCTGCTACGAAGAGACACAGATTTGTTTATTGCGCTGTAGATGCGCGGGGAGTGGAAGGAATGAATATGTGTATGTGTGCTCGTGTGTGCTGTGACTATTGCAGGGACGTGTTTTTCAAAAGGGAATAATGAAAACAATTTTTCTTTGTATTTGTTGCACATTATTCAGTCATTTCCACATCATTATTGTCATTACTTCCCTTCATCCCAATGTATTTCAAACAAAGTTCTCAATAATTTTACAATTTAATGTACTGTATATGTGTTGCAGGAATATTTGGTAATGTATGTAGGTCAATGGCCTTTCAAATAAGGGATGCCTCCTTTACCTTCCTTATACGCCCCTGAAAAAGACGGTCATCTGTCATCTGCTGTCAAATGTAAGAATATTTTTCATCCTCTCCACACTTGCCTTTGTGAATGTACTTTTATGTTTTCTATCCTGATCAATAAAATTCTAAACTGAAATGTATCATTCAAATGATTTATCTTCAATGTTTAATCCACATGTTATCACATTCGCTAGTTGATAATGCAATGCCTTTATGTGCGTTATACATTTCAAATATCTAAACGCATCCCATTGACATGAACGGAGCTGATATGGGAAATTCAAAATGGCGCATCAACAGTCAGCTGAAATCTGTCAATTCTACACACTTGAATAGCGTTCAACTTTTCCGCTATTCCATCACTCTATAATGAATTATCGTATCATAATCCTATTATTTATATCGACTCGTTATATTCGATCGCCAAAATCAACCAATTAATCAATTAATTGTTTTGATTGAGTGACTAGAAATTCTGTTAACCAAACCAAAAAATATAGGTTAAGGATATATATACATACACAAGCGCATACAAGCCAAAACAAGTGAATGCATCACATGAAGTACACAACAGGATAAACCGCAACCCTCTATCGATAAATGTGTATAGCGTGTACACAACGTAAACATACAAATAAAACTATAGAACGTAGCTAGGTTGAGAGAGAACGTGTGTGTGAGTGAGTTAGGGCTGGGGTGAAGGAGAGAGAGAGAGAGAGAGAGAGAGAGAGAGAGGAATAATAGGACAACGAGAGAAGAGAAAGAGAGCAATAAGCAAGAGAGTAAAACTTCACAACCAATATGGTGACTGTGAGACTAATCAACTGTTGACGATCATTCAAAAAAAATTGTATAAAATAAAGAAATGTTGACGTTATTGGTGTTTGTGATCGGGGTGGAAATAATAATGTCAAATGCAAGGGATGCACATTAGATGATCATCGGTTGTTATTTGAATACGAGACAGGGAAATCATGTGCGATGTGTGCGCTGACTTTCACGACCTTCTGCTTTCTTGTGAGTTGCCCAAATGTATTTTTTGTTTGCAACTCACTGTTCTTCATTATTATTCATTGGTGTAAACGAATAATGGAATTTCACTGCACGGATAGATGACTACTGGACTGTGCATCCAATATAATTATTCAAATTTATAAATATCTCGGATTATTTGACATTTTTTTCATATTTTTGGTTATATTGGAAAAAGAAAATTAGAGCATACCCCATAATACAATTTCCATTTTCTTTCCTCCCAAGGCATAAGAAGAGTGATTTATCGAATAATTGTTTGATTCTTTCAATTCTACCGTAGTAGCATTGGATGTGAAATAATGATACAAGAAAATTTACTTCCAGACGAGGAGCGATCCTCGAAAGAGAAGGATGAAACTGCTACTCTTTGTGCTGTTGACGTGGACATAATATTGCATTATGTCAATCAATGGGTTCAAAGGTACACATAAAAAAAAATATTAATTTTCTGTATATAAATCCAATATTCACAAGGAAAGTCACGCAAACAATTTACTTATTTCTTACTTTTTTTCATTTTTTCTCCAATTTACAGACAATGTATGTGTTGCTATCGCGAAGCCAAAAACTTTGACAGATTTGTACGCTTAACTCAGAGTGTAGTGTTGTGTACGCTTCAACAATTGCAAGCAATACGTCAGAAGGATAAGGAGTCAGGGGATGAATCGGCAGTGCAAGAAAACGAAGAGACAGCACAAGAAACTAAAGCGGAGACTGAGTCAGAAACTGATCATAAGAAAAAAGGAAAGGAAACAGCGATAACGAATGAAGCAACAACGAGTGACTACAAGTCAAAACACCGATGGTCCCAACAGGACCGGGAAAAATTATTCCATCTATTATCAAAAATCTTTTTATTAAATTTCCCTCTGTATATTACAATGAAGCATAGCGGTGCATTGAATCCATTAGCGCCTGTCAAAGACGAAGGTGGCTATTGTGAACCACACGAGCCTGAAGTTCCAGCACCATTAATACGTGCTGTTTCGGTATTCTGCCATCAGGGTGGCTTTAACCTGATGTCTTCCTGCTTCGATATGGAGGAACCACTGCCAGTCGGTTTGGCACATTCAATGGTCGCGGTGATATGTAATTTGAAATTATGGCTCAATTATGGCAGTGTTGTACAATTATTTGTACCGTTACGTGGTCGTGTAATGAAGTATATGTGTCGTTTGGGTGACAAGGAATTACGTACTCCAGCTGTTAGAACCATGGCAGAATTTATGTGGACAGCTGTTAAAGATCCAATTGACGCTGTTTTGCCGACGTTCGATCGTGACGGATTGGATTTGGCTTTTAAATATTTCACGAGTACAACATTAACAATGAGACTGGCGGGCATTGCCCAAATAAATGCTCATATCACTGCATTCAATGAGTTGTGCAATAGTGAAACTGTTGCTGAAGTTGAACAAGTTGGTCATGCATTGGCTGCATGGTTAACGGAAAATAATATAATTGCTCATATATTTGGCCCGAATTTGCATGTCGAAGTGATTAAACAAAGTCATATTGTTTTGAGTTTCTTGGCCATGGAGGGGAGAATATCGTCAACTGACATGGACACAATGTGGCAGGCAGCACAATTGAAACATTGCGCCCGTCCAGTTTATGATCTGTTAGCGCCACTGGTCAAACATTTGGCGCCAACACCGGTTCTACATCTTTATTCATTGTTGGGCAAACTTGAGCCAAAAGATCATACTGAACAGAGTTTGTTCTTGGGCTCAGCGTTGATCAAATTCATTTGGACATCAGGTGCACCGGGATACCCAGGTGGTTTGGCGATCAAAAATCGTGATTTGTCACGTGGACCTGAAGATGTTGAAAGTAGCAGTAGTGATCCGAGTGGAATGGACGGTAGCAGCCCTGAGGAGGACGAGGAAGAACCAAGCCCAGCTCCCTCCGAGGGTCCATCACCGCGAAAACAACCACGAGGTGATGGCAGTGATTGCGAGAGTACTTGTAAAGCAAAGGGTAATATTGATAGAATGCCGTTAGATTCGAATTTGGAGATTGATGAATTTAATTCGGAAAAGATTGATCGTGTCGATGATATGTTGGGCACACCACCAACTGTCACGAGTCCAATTGACGATGAAACAAATAATGACGTGCGACTGTATGAAGAAAAAGTGACGAAACAACACAGTGGATCGGATGCTGAAGCTGATACGGAAAAATCAGCAGCGGAGGAACCGATTGTTCACGAAAAGAAAACGCGAAAAGTTTGGCGAAGACGAAAAACACCGCAAAAACGATTGACAATTGTGGGTGAAACAATACAGGGTAACATTGTTGTGTCTGATGATAGAGAGTCTCAGGATTTGACAAGTGAAGGTCAAGATTCAATTGATGTAGAAGAAAAAACACGAATTGAATCTGCCTTGTTAGATTCATCGAAAGGGGAAAAAGTGCAGAACACATCAGATTGTGTGAAACAACAGCAGCAAAGATCATTATTGGAACCGAGCGACCAACAAGTTCCAACAGCAGCATTAATTCGAAGCACAAGCAAAAATAGTGACAAATACATGTCGTTAGTCGGTCATGGATCATTAACTCGAGATCCCGACTCCGTTGACAGCTCACATGATGACGACGATAGTGACAATATCGCAGCAGGCGTTGTTGTTGGCGCTGCTGACACTACTGGCGCTGTAATATCTGAACTTGCGGGTCTGGTTCACGCTACGGGTCAACCATTTCTACCTTCAGGATTGGATGAGATGCTCTCGGACGAGGAAGGCTCATACAGCAGTCGAATATCCAACAAAAGTGAGAAAAATATGGCAGATTTCGATGGCGAAGAGAGTGGATGCGAGGAAGAATTAGCACAATTAGCAGCCCGACACTTGACTGCCATCCAAATGCAAGCCTATCATCCACACTCACATCACCATCATCATCATCATCATCAGCAGCACCCGCATCATCACCATCATCATCATCATGCACAACACACGATGAATATGAGACGTTCAGTTTTTCGACCGCCACAAGTACGTAGGCGTGGAATGAGGCAGCAATCAATCGCCACACGATTTGCCTCACAATTCAATTTAGACACAGTGTGCAAACCCGGTAATACGTTGCTTTGGGATTTACTTCAAGACGATAAAATTGGTCAACTGGGCGAAGGTTTATCATTAGAAGCCGAGAAGGCTCTGTGTAATCTTCTGTGTTACAACGCCGATCGTTTGATACCGATGAAATTTATTGAGGGTTGTTTGGAAAATCTTGCTGCTAATCGTTCCGTGGTTGTGTCATTGAAGCTGTTACCAAAATTACTAGCTAGCTTTCAACAATTTGGAGCAATGGATGCTCATACAATAACAACGTGGGCCGATCGTGAGCGCGGTATGATGAAACATTTTTTCAATAATTTGAAAGCATACACAAATAATTATGCAAATAATTCTAATAGCGCCAATGGTATGTCGACAAATTTATATTCCCATCAAACAGAAGTTCAAGTCCGATTACAATTTTTATCATCAATATTTTCACCACTCGGATCGCCTGATTGCTTTCGTTTGAGTTTAGAGCAAGTCGATATATTGTGGCAATGTCTTGCACAGGATTCAATGTGCGCCGATGAATTGTTCAGTTGGCTGTTGAGTCAAGCCAAATCTACCGAGCAACATGCACTTGGTATGGACACACTTAAACATTTGTGTATGCGAAAATTGCCAAGTTTACCACCAGAGACAATAAGTATGACGGGATTGAGTTTGTTTCAACAATTGTGCAGTCTTGCGCGTTTGGCCGCAGCCCATTTGGATCGGCCACTGCGCGACGTTGATTCCGTGGGTATGGATTTCCTTTGGAGAATCGCACTGCGTGCTAAATCCACTGATGTTAGTATGGCAGCAATTCAATATCTCAATGGTTATTACATGTCTCGCCAACTGACACAGGAAGCTGAATTCGTTTCTCAGTGCATGACCCATTTAGCTGCGGCAAGTAATGACCTGGAGAGCAACGAGGAAGCGAGTCTGCGATGCATTCAACGTGCTCTACTACTATTGAGAACGCACTTGGAAGCTTTCAGGAAACGTTATGCTTATCATTTACGTCGCTGGGCGTTGGAGGGACGTGGAGCCGGCTCACACGTAGCCATGAGCAATTCAGAAAAGGGACAGCAGATCAAAATATTTGTGCAACCCGCAGGGATTCCCGATAAAACGAGTTTTTCTCTGCTTAACACTGATTACGTTGCTGATTTGAGAGCTGAAGTGGCCAAATGGTGGGATGACACTCAGAATAACAAAGCAACCAATACTATTCCTGAATCATCGGCGTCTTCGTCAGGTGGCGGTAGTACAAATGCATCTGTTCTCGGTACATTATTGACAGACGGACCCATTCGAATGATAACACAGGGTCAAGAGTTGACTTTTGATTTCGACGAGAAAACTCTACAAGAGATGGGATTCAAGGACGGACAATTAGTATTTATTTCACTCGGTGCTGCTGGTGCAAGGGGTGGAAATGTTAGCGGTGGTGCCGGACGTGGAAAGAGAGATTTCGATTCAGCGTCGTTATTGCCACCACCACCTCGCGAGTCTCTGCCAACAATATTGCTTCTAAGACCACAATATTTCGAACAATTATTTACTCTGATGAGGACGCTCAGTGCAATGAAATCAACAGTGAAGGGCGGACAAAAAATTCCACATACAAAAGCCCAAGTCTTGTCCAGGCGTGTTTGGGATACGCTTACGTTGTTGCCAACGAGTCCAACGTTATTGCGCGGTTTTCAAAAATTAGGCGAAACTTCATTACCAGAGTTACTGGATCCCGCAAGTCCGCAGAAGCTCATGTACTCGCTTTATATCGTTGAGTCATTGAGTAGACGAAATTCATCGTCATCGTCGGCGCCGCCATCTTCTTCAAGTAATGTGACAATTACGCCAATTCATGAAGGTGGCGGCGATGCATCAGAGGATGTTGCAGTTGATGGCAAAGAATCGCAAATCACTCAAGAAGAATTATCAATACCGTGGTCAATACATTTTGTGCAACATGGTGGTTTACGTCATTTATTTGATATATTTATGTCAGGTTGTTTGGAACGCGGTGATGGTAGTGAGTGGCAGCAGGACTGTTTGGCGAGTTTGCTTAAGCAACTGTGTCATCTTGGTGTGGTCAGAGAGGAGAAAAAACGTCATAAATCAGATAAATTGATCGTGCCGCGTTTGAGCAATGCAATGCTATCAATGATGACGGTGGACACGGTGATGCAAAGGATAACAAGCATACTGAATGAAGCGTCGATGCCACGCGATCCCAATCATTATAAAACTGGATTATTCGGTAGATCCCAAGTAATTCACTATGCCATGGCATTGTTAGTTTGTTGGGTTCACAGTGATATGCATGTAAGACAAAATCTTTTTTTTTCCGCTGAACTATTTGGACAAACTTGGCTTCGACGTCTCGTGTTGGAAGATCCTGAGCCAGCTGTACGTCGTGAAGTATGCACCGCTTTGTATCGGCTGTGTTTGGGCACAACTGGACAAGAAGAGGATGACGATGGTGGCAGTGTGCGACCATCTTGTGCTACAAATTTGATTGTCCCAATGTTAAATACATTGTTGGAACACTTAGTTGTAGCCGAAGCAATGCAACCATCACACCGACGACGACCCGATCTACCATTACATCTGCATTCAGTCATTCACGAAGACGGCAAAGAGCCTTATGGTCCTGCGTGTCGTGATTATTTCTGGTTAGTATGCCGGCTCGTTGATGCATTACCCGTGGAAGCAATTAAAGAATCCGGTACTGAAGATTCCGAGCAATCGGGTGGGACAATAGATTTGGAAATATTGGCAAGTCGTGTGATAGATTCAGTACTAAATCGTGAACATTTGGAAACACGACATAATACAGTTGAAGATGATGCTCTTGTGGGATTATTGAATCTCACTTGCAATATTATGTCACACAATCCACCGTGTAAGCAATCAAAAGTCGGACAAAATTTACTCCATCGTGTCTTTGATTTTCTGTTTGCTTTACCTAACTCTCGTATGAAACATGTTCCGAAATGCAAAAGTCAAGTGTCACGTTCAGCTGCATTTGATTTATTAGTCGAATTAGTTAAATCTGCACCAGATAATTATCGTATACTACATGAAAAACTCTTAGCACAGCACCGACCCGGACCACATTCGCCATATCCGTGGGATTATTGGCCACATGAGGACGGGCGTTCGGACTGTGGCTACGTTGGATTAACAAATTTAGGTGCCACTTGCTACATGGCCAGTTGTATGCAACATTTGTATATGATGCCACAAGCAAGATTGGCGATCCTCAGCGCGGATTGCAACCGCGCTAATAAACATCAATTGACATTGCGAGAACTCCAACGGATGTTTGCGTATTTATTAGAATCGGAGAGAAAAGCATACAACCCACGGAGCTTTTGTCGAGTTTATACGATGAATCACGAGCCATTGAATACAGGCGAGCAAAAGGACATGGCTGAATTTTTCATTGATCTTGTTTCCAAACTCGAAGAAATGACTTCGGATTTGAAGACTCTCGTTAAAACACTGTTTTGCGGTGTAATATCAAACAATGTTGTCTCATTGGACTGCGAACATGTGAGTAGAACATTGGAAGAATTTTATACAGTTCGTTGTCAAGTTGCGGATATGAGAAATCTCTATGAGAGTTTAGATGAAGTAACGGTGAAAGATACACTTGAAGGTGATAATATGTATACATGCTCGCAATGTGGGAAAAAAGCGCGAGCAGAGAAGAGAGCATGTTTCAAAAAGCTTCCGCACATATTGTGCTTTAATACAATGCGTTATACATTCAACATGGGTACCATGTTAAAGGAAAAAGTTAATACTCATTTCAGTTTTCCTTTAAGGTTAGATATGTCAGGTTATGTTGAGAAAAGATTGATGCAACAACATTGTCGCGATGAGGGGCGGAAAGTTGAAGAATATGAGAAGACTGAATGTGAAAATGAGGAGAAAGAAAATTCGAGTAAAGACATAGATGATCAGAGAGCAGAACATTATCAATATGATTTGATAGGCGTGACTGTTCATACTGGCACTGCTGATGGTGGACATTATTACAGTTTTATTCGTGATCGTACGTCGGCTAATAAAGATAAATGGTTTTTGTTCAACGATGCCGAGGTGAAACCATTCGATCCTAGCCAAATCGCTGCGGAATGCTTTGGCGGTGAAATGACCAGCAAAACATATGATTCCGTCACGGACAAATTTATGGATTTTAGCTTTGAAAAAACCAATTCAGCTTATATGCTGTTTTATGAGTGGTGTGCTGATCCAAATGCTGAACATCACAGAGAAGAGGAAGCTACCGTATCAAGTCCATCCGCAGTGTCAACAGCATACGAAGATCCGAAACATTTTATCGAAAAACTTCATGCACAATTGGAACTCAATAAGGAATTGGAAGATTGGATTTGGCAAGATAATATGCACTTCCTCCAAGACAAAAATATTTTTGAACACACGTACTTCAGTTTTATGTGGCAAATTTGTGGCTACATACCGCAAACACTATTGTCAATACAACCGGACGTCACGGAAATGTCGGCTGAATTATCAACATCATTTTTCATGGAGACATTTATTCATGCAAAAGAAAAACCGACAATGGTACAGTGGGTTGAATTGTTGACTAAACAGTTCAATGGTTCTGCAGGTGCGTGTGCAAGATTTTTAGAACGCATGGCTGGCGATTCTTGGTGGCCCATTCAGATTCTAGTCAAATGCCCGAATCAGATGGTGCGGCAAATGTTCCAAAGGTTATGTATTCATGTGATACAACGATTGAGACCAACACAAGCCCCATTGTATTTGCTCTGTGATAATGATGTTAATGATACTCAATTCAGTGGAGTGGGCACACAGTCGTGTGTTACCCGTTTCGTGAGAATGTTGTTGTCTCTAATGGAACACGCTAAACAACATCTCAAACATCTCACTGAATATTTTAGTTTCCTCTATGAATTTTGCAAAATGGGCGAAGAGGAGACATTATTCTTGATAAGAGTCCAGGCAATATCTACCATGATAAATTTCTATTTGGGTCACAAAACACACGAAATGGTGGATACAGTTAGTGAGGAAGAGGAAGAAGAGGAGGAAGAAATCGTTGTAGCCATACCAGCTGAAAAGTTACGGCCAGCGTCATTAGATAAAATGATTACATTGATTGCCACGTTAGTCGAACGAAGCCGGGGTCCTGATCATCGATTGACTCTGTCGCCAGCCGATCTGAACGCAGTTGCTGGCGGTAAAGGCTTTCCATTTTTGTATCAACAGACACGCGATGTGATTAATCTCAACCAGACACGCAACCTTATTCAATCACTTTGTCGTTGGAATGACCGATTAGCCATCCACATTATTACAATGATATTCCAAGCAATTACGAAACACACTGATATTTGCCAGCCTTTTTTCAAACTTTTGACTCTGTTGACGGAAGGCTCGGGCCCGAGTGGACTACCTTGCATGACTCAATTAATCCTGAGTCGTGTTTGGGATGCCGCGAGAGTTGCACCTCATGGTGCTCTTGAATGGTTGGCATTGGCAGTGACTCGGAGCAAATTGGCGCACGCATGGGTACTCCAAGGCCTTGATACGTGGCTACAACACTTTTTGATTGAACATTCGAATCAACGTGTCCGTTCAGCTGCAGCTTTTCTCCTCGTATCCCTCGTACCATCGACACACTTCAGACAGGGCTATCGTAGTGCACACAGACTTGGGCTTGGATGCAATTCCACGAGGGAATTTCAATTGTCACCTGAAGCTACACTTACTCTTCATCAAGTTTACACCGCATTGTTAAGACTACTTCAACCCGCGCGACATTACATCGACATCCAAACACACGGGACAATGAAATTAACAGCGTATTTCGCATTGTTAACCTATTGTGTAATTTCCAAAACGGAAAAACTGATGTTTGGACAGTATTTAAATGATTTATGGACGTTATTTCATCCAAAACTATCGGAGCCCAGCATTCCTGTTCATCATAACAAACAAGCTGTGTTACTATTTTGGTATCATGTGTGTTCCGATTGTCCAGAAAACGTTTCAATGATTTTGCACAATCCACACATAACTAAAAATATCGCATTTAATTACATTCTCGCGGATCATGAGGATCAGGATGTAGTATTGTTCAATCGCGTTATGCTACCGGCTTATTATGGCCTTTTACGATTGTGTTGTCAGCAATCGCGTGCATTTACACGACAACTTGCCGCACATCAAAATATTCAGTGGGCGTTTAAAAATATAACACCACATCCAACACAATATTCAACGGCGGTCGACGAATTATTCAAATTGATGCAACTTCTCGTGGCACGACATCTCGATCAAACCGAACAGGAAGAAGCCGAAATTGCATCATTCCGACGTGGAACACTATCGTCATATCTCCAAGGATTGGATGGACGTTCATGTTGGGCAACACTGATATCAGCATTTAGAATTCTTATCGAATCTGACGACGATCGTCTTTACGTTGTGTACAATGGCGGTTTAGGTATGGCTTTAGAGGCTTCTCACATGCTGCACATAATGTATCATGAGGCAACAGCATGTCATGTTGCTGGTGATCTCGCTGAACTCATTGCCATTATAGTGGAATTGGTGCGTTGTGTTCGGACTGCACGCGATGGTCCCGACGCAAGAAATATCTTAGCCAATTGCAAAGAATGGCCGGATATCTTACGGAAACTCGCTACACTTCTCAATACATATAATCCACCGGAAATGCGTAATTTAGCAATTGATCTGCTAAAAGAGTTGGTGATGTTGGTACCAGCGGAGGCGATATCAATATTGGCTCCATTACTATCCCACTGCCACGCAGCATTACAAGAGTCTCATGCGGCCGTACCACCAGGACCATACTTACCAAGACGTTCAACACCATCGGGAAAAACGGCTGCACGTCCCGCTAGGCCAATGGTACAAATGGCGGTACCACATTCACAATTAGAGGCTGCTAAAGGTGTTGATCCTGATTATGACAGTGCATTATTGGAGTTCTATTTGCCGTATCACGAATTGATTGATGTTATGTGTCGTTTGGCAATTAACAATGATTGTATGACTGATACTTTGGTGAATCTGAGCGCTATGCTGGGGTTTGAGGGTGTACCATTACATTTAGCATTGTTCCCACGTTTGTGGTTGGATGTTCACGCCGCCGCGCACATCGATCGCAAACATATTGCTGCATTATTATGTTCATCATACACTGTTGATTATGTTGATGCTGTTTTATTGGATGAACGTTCGTCACTTGGTGTACCAGCTATTCATGCGTTTCTCAAAACCTTTTTTCCGAAATTGGCGAATCATGTGCTGACTGAACAAACATGTTCGTTGATTGACAATTTGGTAAGCACATTGAGTGCAATGGTGGATGCAGTTGATATCAAATCATCAGCTCATCGACTCACTGGTGATTTGCGTGCGCTTGCACTTGTCTATAGTAGTGGTACACGATTAGAGCCACCAGAAGCGCTTCAACAGACACTCGAGACGCTTTTGGCTCGCACGAGGAATGCAATTGTGAAAGAAACCAGCCAGCAACAACAGCAACAGGAAAATGAAGCACCGTCAAAAAAACGGAAACGGGCGCCGAGTGATGAATGCGAGGAAGAAAGTTCTAGGGTAATATCAAATTCGCCTACCAGCAATGACGAGACTATTGTTAATCATCAGGAACATGAAGCAAACGTTGTTAAAAATGTGGAGGAGAAGGTGAAGATTGAAAAACCAGAAAATAAATCATCAGGATCAGGTGATGAACGATCCGGCACTGAGGAAAAGACCCAAGTAAAGATGCCTTCAAGTATTGGTGAAACTTTATCATCGTCGAATCTTGTGTCAGCTTCAACAACTGGTAGTTGTACAAGTCAATTGATGTGTTCTCTTACAACTGTATCGTGGTTGGAGATGTTGGAAAAGACTATTATGAATCTTCAAGTGATTGTGACAATGCAAACGAAGAACCGTTAAGAAATAAAGCAAGGCTGTAAACGTAATGTTATGTTTTCCCTTTCTGTTGAGGTGAAGGGAGCGAAAATCGCACAATCGATTCCATGGGCGATTTCTCATTGTAATACTGGGACTGACTTTGTGTATAGCTTTTCGCGAATTATTTGCCAGAATAAAATATAATTTTGATTTGGGCACGTTTGCTGTCCCAATGAAAAAAGAAACACTTGCACATGATTCCTATATGATTCAACCAATTTTTTACGAAAAATATATATATTATTTAATCAGCTGATAAGAATTTTTGTTGTCGGAATTATTTTCGAGTTTTTAAATGTAACCTTATTGTGCTTCCCGATAGTTCAAGGAATTTGCTCGGATGCTCTTGAGAAAACTTGACGTGAATCCCATACCGGATGGGTCATATGATGATTTGAATGAATATAACTTACGAGTCATTTTCACATTTCATTTCGTCAGTAATTTACACTCTTAATTTTCGTACTGCAATTACTAAATGTTTTATCCTCAAAGGTGATTTCGACTCAGGTCATGTCAGCGCTTGAAACTAGTAATCATTTATGCATGGGTGGCGAATGTTTACAATAATCCAAGGAGATTACAAAAAGCTAGTTTCAGTAGTGAACCAATCCGGAAATGAAATTCAGTCATGTGTAGATGTTCTCAAACATTGCGTATATTTTTGCAACACATTGCATTTTCGCCACCTAACCTTATTCTTACGCGGCAGTACATATATTCATTACATACGTTTACATGTGTATATATATATATCATGCGCATAATCAATTTATAGTTAGAATCGTTTACGTTGAAATTTTTGAGTAATAAATAATAAACACACAATAGAATAATATTCATTTCATCATTAAAAATCGCCATCATATTAATAACGAACAAATACTTATATCAAAAAAAATTATATGTTTTCATTGTACCATCTATTTTTCAGGTTAGTTTGTGTTTTTATTGTTATGTTTATTTGATTGTGTGATAATAAATTGGTATATTCGTTCCTGATATTCAACACCAATATGTTTAGTTTCGCAATTATATGTGGAATAAGGATGTATCGAATGTAACGTTAGGATTTTGTATTCATTCAATTGTGATGAAGACCGATTGATCATCAAGCTCATATTATTGGAGCCATTATTTACTTGGACAAGCGAGAAATTCAAGTTCTACTATTTCCACTTCGACTTCGAATTAACGTCCTTTAATTCGGACAAATATTCCAAGAAGAAGAAGTATGTATATATTGTTATTGTCTTGTTTATTCTGAAATAAGTACGTGTTATTCTGTAATTGATGGAAACATTCGTTCGGACGTTGCAGCAACAATGAGTTTTGTTCCTGGATTATGAATTAATGATACATACATTGAATTCTGTTTCAGATTTCTTTTTAAAAGCCGAATGGTAAAGACATTGTATAAATTAGCCATTTTCTATATCATTCTTATTCCGGAAATTCTGTTTAAACATGCCGGAAATTAAAGTTACACCATTGGGAGCTGGCCAGGATGTCGGTCGCAGTTGTATCCTCGTTTCAATGGGTGGAAAAAATATTATGTTGGATTGTGGGATGCACATGGGCTTCAATGATGAGAGAAGATTCCCAGACTTCTCGTATATCGTTCCCGAGGGGCCAGCAACTAATCATATAGATTGTGTTATAATTTCTCATTTCCATCTAGATCATTGCGGGGCACTTCCATATTTCACTGAAATGGTGGGTATATAATTTAGCACATTCAGATATCATTTTTCATCTCATAATACAAAATTGATCTAATAGTGTTCTTATTCAGGTAGGATACACAGGACCTATTTACATGACACATCCAACAAAGGCTATAGCTCCAATTCTTCTTGAAGACATGAGAAAAGTTGCTGTTGAGCGTAAAGGAGAGAGCAACTTCTTTACATCACAAATGATCAAAGATTGTATGAAAAAAGTTATAGCCGTGACTTTACACCAATCGGTAATGGTTGACACAGAATTGGAAATAAAGGCTTATTACGCCGGGCACGTACTCGGCGCAGCAATGTTTTGGGTCAGAGTTGGATCGCAGTCGATTGTATACACTGGTGACTACAATATGACACCAGATCGGCATTTGGGTGCAGCTTGGATCGATAAATGTCGTCCTGATTTATTAATCTCCGAGTCAACGTATGCTACCACAATTCGTGACTCGAAAAGATGTAGGGAACGCGATTTTTTGAAAAAAGTTCATGAATGCATTGATCACGGTGGCAAAGTTTTAATTCCCGTTTTTGCTTTGGGTCGCGCACAAGAATTGTGTATATTGTTGGAGACATATTGGGAAAGGATGAATCTCAAAGTACCTGTATATTTTGCTCTCGGTCTCACTGAAAAAGCCAACAATTACTATAAAATGTTCATAACTTGGACGAATCAAAAAATTAAAAAGACATTTGTTCAAAGAAATATGTTCGATTTCAAGCATATAAAACCCTTCGACAAGGCTTATATTGATAATCCTGGTGCGATGGTGGTATTTGCTACTCCTGGAATGTTGCATGCGGGTTTATCACTTCAAATATTCAAAAAATGGGCACCTAATGAATTGAATATGGTTATTATGCCGGGTTTTTGTGTACAAGGTACAGTAGGTCATAAAGTATTGAGTGGTGCAAAAAGAATTGAATTCGAAAATCGCCAAATAGTTGAAGTTAAAATGGCAGTTGAATATTTATCATTTTCTGCTCACGCCGATGCAAAAGGTATAATGCAATTAATACAATACTGCGAGCCGAAAAATGTTATGCTTGTCCACGGTGAATTTGCGAAAATGGAGTATCTGAAAGAAAAAATAAAACAGGAATTTGGAGTTAATTGTTACAATCCGGCAAATGGTGAAACTTGCAGTATTATAACTACATCGAAAGTTCCTGTCGATGCGTCATTGGCATTATTGAAAGCTGAAGCGAAACGTTATTCAGCACTTCCACCGGATCCTAAACGAAGGAGATTACTCCATAGTGTACTAATGTTGCGAGAAGATGTTGTTTGTCTCATGGATGCAGATGAGGTATGTATCGACATGAATTTCGATTCGCGGAGCAATCGATGACTGTCCGCGAATTAGAAATTCGAAATCAAACACTAATTCAAATAAATAATTCTGTGAGGAAACACCGTAACCAATATCCCAGAAACTTCCATGATATTGTATTACTTTTCGAAAGTATGATGAAAGATTGAAAAGAATCCATTGAAATGTTTTTGAAAAAAAAAAAAAAAGTTGCTGTATTTCTAACAAGTTATGTTATGAATTTGACAATTGCTTTCAGATTGCGAAAACGGCAGGTATCACTAAACATGTGGTGCGATTCACATCAATAGTCCAGGCAAGAGATCCAGGTCCCGCTCAAGCAACCACAATTAAATTGTTTCAACCATTAAAAGACCGACTGACTGGTTGGACAGTTCAATTAACTGACGGCTCTATATCAGTGGAATCAGTGTTGGTGAAAGTTGAGGGCGATGAGGACGAACAAAAGAGCGTTTATGTTTCGTGGACGAATCAAGATGAGGATTTGGGCAGTTACATCCTCGGATTCTTGCAGACAATGTTGAATTGAGTTTGAGAAGGCGACAACAATATTCTAGATCGATGAATATTATAAAGAATCACTTTTATATTTTATGTACCAGTGTGATATTTGATATGTAAAACGGAATAAACAGATATATAAATGAAATAATAAAGTAAATATACCAAACAATTTTGCAGGGTAGATATATTTATTTATAGGTATAGGTTTATTGCTATATTGCAACTATTACAAGAAACTACAGAGATGGTTAAGGCTGACAAATGGTTTGGATATTCCAACAATTTCGTAGAGTATTTTCCTATTCTTGCTGTCGCTACAATTTTTTTTCTCTTCTCAATAGCGAGATTCAAATACACATGTTTTATATCGAGGTAACATTATGACTCGCTCTTAAGTATATTCGCGTTGGTTTATTCAATTCACCTTTTGTGTGAAAATACACAGGGTTTTCTTTGCACAATCATTAGTTTTTCAATTAATCTCAGTGAATAATAAACAAGTGTCAATTGGACGATTGAACTGAAACTGTGTATGTGTGATTGCGTTGTCTCGTAATTTGATTGAAACAGTGAAATGTCAACTATTTCGTTTTATAGGACAAGAGCAACTGATTTGGCATTTTTTTTTCTTTTCGGGTCTGCCTCTGTGTTCAAACCATCATTACGTGTCCAATCGCGACAAGTATGAATTACGATTCGATCTCTAAAATTCTGCATATATAAAATGTATATAAAATAAGTACGGTATCGAATGAAAAAATGGGTTTTGTTTTCCTCCTTTATAATTATTATCTTCCGTCTGTAATAGCGATCAGCATATGTTGTTCTTTGTTTTTTGTTAATTAGGCTGCACTGAACAAGGCTTGGTGAACTCTTCGTTAACAATTAGCGAAGCCTAGTATTCACATACGTTTGCATCAATATGCATATGCAAATTATGAAGCTTCATTTGAAATATTAAAACTCGTTAGCGTATTTATCAATTTAATTTAATTTTCGTTGCGTTCGCCAAACCTTGCCTATCAACGACTTCATTCAATGCTGGTAATCCATATACTAAATTCATTTTTGTTCCGTTCCACACTTCCATCGAAATAAAAAATGATGCAATAAAAAATAATACGGGTATTGAATTGACAAATAATTTTCGTTATATCTATCCCATTTTCTACGTGAACTTTTCAATATTATTATCCGGTTATCATGCGATCGACTGTTTTTTCTCCATTTTGTTTAATTTACATGAACATTATCCTTGTCATCTGCAGTTCTAATATCAATTACGTGTGTATACGAAGCTTACTAGTGTATGGTATTCATTTTATGTTTGTATGTCCGCGAACAAATAAATATTGCACGTGCAATTATCGAACTATATTCGATTCGGTATTTGTCACACTTCATTTTCTTTATTTTGAAATGCATCTCTTATTGTGTTCCGTTCGCAATTTACATCAGTTAATTCGCTTGAATAAATTCATTGTTCTAGTCAGCCCAATATTAATTCATGAGTTGGTGCAATTAAACAAGAAACCTCAAATTCATAATTCATAATTTTTATTGGCTAAATTCCCGCTACTAATTGAATTTATTATTAACATATATATTCTGAATATTGTTCCTATTCTCTCTATATTTTAAATTAATGTGAAATGTACCTTCTAATAAAAACAACAAAATGTTGAATTTTTAAGCCATCTTTTTCGTTTTTGCAATCTTTCGTTCTACAAACTTTGATTCGAGTTAATTGATCTTCACACTTCGCTTATCGCATCTAATACATATAACTCCGTTCTACGCGCGTTTTCTTCCGATATTTTCCATCATCTTACCTATACTATTACGCCATTAATGGTGTCATACTTTTTTTTTTTCATATAATAATAAAATATGATATTCTTCATAATAAACATTGTTTATAATCAATTATTATATTAGTCTTCTTCAAATAGCAAAGTCACTGGCTTCTCCATCTTTCTTTCTCTCTCTCATCGAATCTCTGTTCCACTTCAGAAAACACACATATACTGCGTTCCACAGTGTTGATTTCATATGTGCTAATTTAACACTAATTATTCAATTTTGTATATCTGTATGTTTTTATGCATTTTATCGACGCCAATTACACGTTCTTCGGTTCATTAGCGCAGTTTAGTTCTTGATGTTACTTTTTTCCGGAACCACCCTGAAAAAATTACATAAATCATATCAATCTTTTTTTCGGTTCAAAAAAATTCCAATCAATTAATCATCAATTATTTCCCAATGTGCGACACAGGAAACCACATTCCATTGATGCAAATAATGCCATAACATTTTAATGATATTCCACGTAAACAAGACATTATATTCAAAAAGTGATAAAATAATTCGTGCGATATACATATTTTTCCATAAAATTTAAGAAGTGTTTTAGTTGCATGGGCAATTTGGGTGTCAAGTAGACATGTGTGTGTGTGTGTATATATATATGTGTGTGTGTATTCATGATTAGGCCGAAATGTTTCTATCGAGAAAATGTGTAAATATAGAATGGAATATAATTGTGAAACACAAATTTTATGCTTTGACACAGTCACTAGATTTTTTATGATGGAATCGAATGGTGCCTCTAATGAAAGCGTCATGATCGCATAATCACAAATTGAAAAGTAGGATACATCATCGAAAAATGAATGGATGACATAACAAAATTTATGTATTCCAATTTATAAAATGGTTAGGACCGATGAATAATTCTAAAGCTGAATATTTATTGATGAACTTATATATTAATTTAATATAATAATAAATAGTATACCGTTCACCCCAGTGTTTGCACTCAAAATTAATGCCACTCATTAGTGAATTATATACATATATATATATATATATATATATATATATCTATACATATATATATATATATATATGCATGTATTAATTTCATTATATGTACATCTGTATTTATCACAATCAATTTCATCGTTAACTCTATTCACGTTTTTTTTCACCCACACAGTCGACTAAGCTACCTCAAGAACGGTGGTGTTCGCAAAAATAAAATATATATATATAGAATTAGAATGCCAATAGCAATATTATGCCAGTCACCAGAGACTCGCACGTTCATCAAGAAGCTCCCAATAAAAGTCTGTGCTGTAGGGCGAAACTTATCTTTTATCATATTTCTTTTCCAACAATTTATAAGAAATATTTAGGTTATTCCGACAGCAATACTACACGCATATGATTATACCAAGCAACAATAGTGAAAGCCACTCTCGTAGTGGTAAATAATTTTGTTTGAAGGCGATATAATTGGACGTCATTATTTTTTTCGACTTCGCGTAGACACTCCTATAGGACAAGTCAAGATGCAAATCACACTCGGTATATGCACTAAATGTATATCAAAAACGAAATGCCACAAATTGTTAATAAGAACAAAAATAATAACGATGATAATGATGGTAAGAATTAAAAATATCTATGAAAATGTTCACGAGAAACATCCAATAAAAAGATCAAAAAGTTGAATCGGGTGGGTTGAATCGATAATATTTGAAGCAGATAACATCATTACATGAAATATTTCTATTTAGATAACCGATGAGAAATAATACGTTTTTCCTTCGAAATAATAAATGAGAGTGGCTTAAACTACAAGCAATTCTATTGTGAAAAATGGCTAAGTGCTTCAAATTAATTTCTAACCAATTGATTCATAAATGAAATAATACAAATAACGATGATGTTCAACAAAACAATGAGTAATGAGTGTAGAAAAATAGCAAATATAACGTAAAACCGTATATAAATCTGTTATTCATAATTTTTTTTTAACTATGACCCCTCATTATTCTTTGAACAAAACGACGATATGATAACAAATTTTGCATTATACCGTCTGGTTATTTAGCATACCTGCGAATCTGCGCCGCTTTGACGTAGGTTTCTTTGTGGACTGTTAGAAAACAACCAAAAGTTAAATTTGTTATTTTCCTATCACCCTCAAAACGAACAAACACGCGAGTTTCATTAAATTTCGTTCTTATCGATGTATTTCCGTTTTCGAAATTGAACTGAAATGTCATTCGCAATGATACTACGTATATAACCTAATTAATAATATGGTATTTAATTTTGGTGCAGATGTAACACTGGGACGAAGGTAGGTCCTCTCCTCAATTTTTAGGGATATATGATAACTGTGTTGATCTTCCAAAGTTTCTGATAAAAGATTTTATGTATCATTAATTTTTACGACTTTTTTTTGTTTATTAATATGTATCACATGCATTTTCATTATTATTTTTTTTTCTAATTTGAGTATTTGTGCCGCGATATAAATTCAAATGTTTGAAATTTCGATACATGTATTGAGAGTGAAATAGGAATACACATGGAGTGCTACAGGACATAGTAGACAACCGAACGGATACAAATAAACGAAGAATTCTAGAGATAATGGCAGGGACAATTGAATAAGATAAAATTTGTCAAGCTTCTACTTCCATAATTGAAAAATGATGAATAAACATTGTAAATATTGAGTGACAAACATGGCTGAGCAATAGCTTCCAATCCAAATGGTTGATCAATTGCTCAGACAATGAAGAAATTGTGAAAAATATGTAAGGGAAAAGGGAGAATAGTTTTCTATACATATAGCTGACATTAAAAATATTGAATGCAGCTATTTTCTACTAAGATTACCAGACAGCTCCAAATTTCAATTTTACAAGAGGGCAAAATTTCTGAATTCACAGACAAAAGAAGAGAAAGAGAAAGTAGACAGAAAAGTACGCTAACAGGAAGAAAGAAAAAAAAAAGGACAAAGGAATAATCCACATTTCCATTTACCAAAAGTAGGATGCACCAATCTGTCTTTTTATCGAGCCAGTAATAACTTTTCCCGCAACTTCAACCAAATAATTTTGCTGTTTTGTTGTTTGGCATTTTTATGTATTTATTTTGATTTTTTTTTTGGTCTATTGCTTTACCTTCCTCTTTTTCTTGTGTTTTTTTTGTTGCTGGTTGTTCATAGGATTCCAACTAGATTGTGTGTCATGGGCTGTTGTATGGCAATTTTCGGAATTTAATTCAGAGGTAAAAGAGTCGTAGTTGTTATCCCGTTGCGGATTATCGGGTGCCGCGTTCTTGAGTAGGGTTTTTTCTATTGCAGCTATCAGAGATTGTGATGTTCTTGTTGGCTGCGATGGTTATTCAGAGATAGTTAATTAAAAATACCGCGGACTTCCTATCGCAGCGATTATTGAAAACAGCAACTTATTCATTATTTAGACATTCAATGAAATTAAATTTTCATTTATTTGTTTACTTCTATTTTTTTTTGTCTTTCAGCAAGAATAAATTACTATTTTCATTTATTGTTAGTAATTCAACTATATCAGAATTTTCACGCATATGAGTATTATTGATACTGACCTCGTCGTTTTTTGGAGGCTCTGAAGGTTTAGGTCCATTCAAAGCCTGGCTTGAGCTACCACTAGCAGCACACGTCACAGTCTAAAAGAAGAAATTATCGCACCATTTGTTTTGATTAAAAGAAAAAAGGAACATAGAAAGACAAATGAACAAAAGAACAAGTTACATGCACATAAATAATTTGATCATCATTACCCTCAATTGTTGCAGCTTGTTTAGTTCCGCACTCAATGCTGTAACTTTGCTGCGTTCAGTCTCCAAGTCTTGCAACAATCGTAGTTTTTGCTATTGAGATTTTGAAAAGGAAAGAAGAAAGAAAAATAAAGAGGTAATAATGGATATCGAATGGATTCGACTTATTAAATTTAAGACAAGTGGTGTCTTGCAGAAATAAAATAATAACCTCTTGTAGTTGTTCAACTTCGCCGAGATTGAATATGCCATTTTTACAAGGTGACTTTTGCAATGAGTCAAATGCCCCAAGTTCAGAATGAGTCTGCTCTCTTAGCGCCGTTTGTTCTTTTAATCTCCATTCCAACTGCGATATCTTCTCGTGAAGCTAGAGAGATTGAAGGCAACATTAAAAACACATTAACAAATGAAATGAGTTCAATGCAACTATTTCATAGATTAAACTAATTCATTTCATGGTTTTTCATTTTTTTTTTGTTTTCGCATCCAAAATGTGCATGTTCTACTTTAGAAGTGAAAATTGAATAATTTTCAATTAGCATTAAAGTTATCGATCGATTGATAGTATCTACTGTAAATTCAATAACGATATTCCACGGCCAATCTAAAATATTTATATTTTGTGTTTGCGCTTCTTTTCCTTTGAATACCCAATGAAAGGTTACTATATACCTTCTTGGTGATGGCAGGTAGTGACTTTTCTATACAGCTAAATGCGAATTTGACTCCAATATTGTCATGCAGCGAGTCCTTACGCATGTGAATCTATGGGCGTACATCATATTGCCAATCACCGCATGCATTTATTGATAGGAATGAACTCATTAGTATTCATCGAAATAAATTTAAATAACGTTAGTCGGTTAGATTGCCCGCGTAATGAATTATTGGATCATTGATGGTGACCATGCTACTTATACATACAGATGCTATTCATCAATATTTTTTGTATATAAATATTAGCATATAGATAATTACATTATCAGCCGATGTCTGTTTATTTTGCAACTCCTTCAATTCTAATCTCAGATTGATAAGTTCGTTTTCCTGCTGTCGGAGTTTCGATTGCCATCTGGACTCTTCAGACTCTACATGATCTTGGAGATTATTCAGCATTCCCTCCTGGAATAATGCCAATTGATTTCAATCATTATTCAATTATTTCTTACCCCTTCTCAATGGAAATATAGAAAACCAAATTCATGGTACCGTATCGACTATAATTTGTTTATAGTGAGCAACAAGACCCTGCAGATTCTTATTTTGCTTCTCAATCTCCAAATTGTAGTCTTGCGTATTTTTATTTTGTGACTTTTGTATTAGAGTATTTTGAACACCATGTTCAAATGCTTTAATCCATCTGTCATATGACACTTCAGCAATCTTGATCTCTGGGAATATCCTCTGTAATAAGGATTTTGTGGATTCTTGTTCGCTGGTTTTTATTTTATCTATATTCTCCTGGAAATTGAGAATAAATGAATGAACAAAACTTCACAATGCATCTTGATGTAGAGCGATGACGGTCACATATGAATAAATCAACGCATTACAATGGAAAAATATAATGGGCAGATGAGTAAATAGATGAGATAGAAGAATGGATGTAGAACGAATTTTGAGTAGAGTGACGAATATTGATTAGCTGAAAAAAAGATTTTTGTACGTTCAGCCAGGACAATATGGACTTACGTCAATATATTTTCCAGGATTCGATTTTGCACGCAACTCAGCAGCAGAAAGAGCTTCCATCACTTTCCAGTTCTTAGTACGTAATTCCTGCGACCATTCACGAAATAATGAAATACATATGCATACAAATACATACATATATAAATACATAAATTGCAATGAATTTAAATAAAAGATGAATATTACAAAAATAAATGTCGATGTTTGAAAAGTGATGGACGCTATAAGAATTCCATAAACGGCATTTTCGTTTGAGGAATACAAAAGTAAAAGAATGGAGCTGAATCGACTTTCCGCGAATGAATATCATTGATAGTTATCATTAATAAATTCGTTCAATTGATTATGAATCTCAGTTAATGTTTAACTTACGTTGTTTTTCGATCGTTGCTGTTCTAAATCATCTTGTAGTCGTTTGATCAACGAATTTTTACTATCCATATCACGCCGTAAAATCTCAATCGTACTATTGAGTTTATTGAATTCTGTTTGATTTTTCAGTAACTCGGCTTTCAATACCCCCAATTGTTCTTCTTGTTCCGCCAAAGAATTCGCATACTGCAAATACTGCTCATTATTTTTTTCCAACTTTTGCTCAACGCCATTTTCACGTCCCTCAGCCGCTGGACGTTCAGTCATCGATGCTAATTGCATCGCCAGCGATCCGTTCTCGTCATGTAAACGTTTCAGTTCTTTTTGTAATTCTGCGCTCTTACTAATTTGCGATAATAAACGATCATTCTCCTCTTGCAATTTAGTTATTTGTATTTGATCAAAGCTTGATTTTTCGTTTCCATTCTGTAATTTTTCCAATTCCGCCTTCATAAATTTCAATTCGCCTGTCGCTTCATTTGCAGTTGTGGCGTAAATTGCCGCTTTTGATAATTCTTCTCTA
Source organism: Zele albiditarsus (assembly GCA_958496275.1). Lineage (NCBI taxonomy): Eukaryota > Metazoa > Arthropoda > Insecta > Hymenoptera > Braconidae > Zele > Zele albiditarsus. The sequence goes on from OY292409.1 coordinate 17,937,490, forward strand.
ACCATTTCTAACTCATGTTGTGCTTTCGATAACTCATTCTTCGTCTGTGTCAAATCTTCGTGTACCTTTGCCGTTTCTGAGTACATTTTATTCAAATCATGACCTTTTTCATTCAACACTAATTCCAATTTTTTTATTTCCGCAGTTGATTCATGCACATCAGCCTGCGCTTGTGAAAATTCCACTTGAATTTTTTTAATTTCGTCATCTTTACTGCTCAATGCATTGCGCAATTTGTTCACTTCATCAGCTTCAAATTCAAATTTCATTAATTCATTTTGCAATTTATTCAATTCTGCTTTCAAAGTCGATGCACTATTTGCCTCAACTTCAAACATTTTCAATTCTGCTTGCTGTGAATGCAGTTGTTTTTGCAATTCTTGTTCGTGTCGATGTGAATTTTTCAGTCTATGATCTAAATCAGCTTGGGCACGATGTGCCTCATCGAGTTGTCGGGACATATCCTGCAATCGATCACTAGCTTCTTTCAAGTGTTGCAATTGTCCCTCTGAATGCATGCATTGATCTTGCATAATTGCCAATTGTTGCCTGAGCATTTCGATCTCAGCAGTGCTACTTTCACATCTTGCTTGCAATTCTTGTGTCATATTCATATTAACATTTTGCAACTCTTGTATTTCAACGTGCTTTTGTGCCAATTGTGATTTCAATGCATTTTCATTGTCACGCATTTGTGAAAATTGCACTTCCAACTGTTTACGTTGTGCTATTAATTCTTGTTGCAAATGACCTTGAGTTTGTCCTTGATCCTCTTGCATTTTATGAATAATCGCTGAATCCTCATTAACTTTACTTTGTAATTGTTCAATTTGGCGGGCGAAACCTTGTTTCTCTGCTGCATGACTCTCCAAAATGTGTTGCATACGTGTATGGAGTGTTTGTGCCTCAGTAATTTTAACATTGAGCGCTTCCTCAAGTTGTTTTACACTCGAAGTTAAGCGTGATCTCTCAGAATTCAATTCGGCACGTAGTTCTTTCAATTTATTTTGAAAAGTCACACTTGCTTCGTGTTCTTCAGCCAATGCTCTGTCCTTTTCGGCGAGTTGTTTCTTCAATTTAATGACGGGATCGGCACGACCCTCACTCCATTCAGAATGTTCCATCGGGTTGTCCAATTGCTTATTCAATAGTTGATCGATTAAAATTTGAATTTCCGAACGGCTAAGTTCGGCTTTTTGAACGAGCGGCATTAGTAGCGATACATTAATGCCATCTTTATCACCGCCTGAAATAGAATGATGAAAAAAAAAATGTGTCATCATAGTTGTTTTGTCTCCGTGAATATTGTGTAAGACAATATTAATCACTCACCAATTTGCGCCAGAATGTCATTCTTTTTCTTATTTTTCTTGGATTCTTTACTTGTCGATGACTGAAGTGCTGCTGGAACATCTTTCACCACATCTTTTTGTGATTCCTTGAATTCTTTAGCCGGTTCTCTTGCTACTGGTGGCGTTAGTAGTGTTGGTTGAACGTTCACGTTCAATTCTTTTATATTTATTTCTGTTTTTTTTTCTTCTCTAATTTCTTCTTTCTTCTTGATTGGTTCTTTGGCAACATGTCTCTTCGATTTTGTTGGCGTCTCCTTCGGAGATTTATTTATCACTGGCTCCGTTTGGGTAATCTGCTGCAGATTTTCTTTCTGTTAACGTGAACGAGAAAATCCAGTACGATTTTTGCGTGAAATACGCAAAAGTTTGTTATGTTTCATATATGGCAGTGATATATTAGTATTCGGTGATTGGGAAAGCATCCATGCAAATTAATTATCTATATCATTCACTTGATTCATTGACTTATGAATTTTTCGTCGAATTTCATGCAAACAGTAACACATTATGCCCATGCATGAATATAACCACTCACGCTTTGGCTCCTAATTAATTCAACTTCGTCCTTTGGATGCATGACATCGAAATGATTGGCCTCTGTCGATGGCGATTCCGAAGCGATCGAATCGGGTACAATAATTGGCGACTCATCCTTATTCACAAGAATTGGCTTTACCTTTTCCGGCTTATTCTTCTTCTTATTCCCCTTCCATACCTCCTATATGTGCCAATGACAAAACCCAAATATTTATAGGAGAGCCCAAATGTGATGGTATTAATTTCCATGAAGCGGCGGATAATGTGCATATAAATAAATTTGATATCTAGTTGGATGTTTTCGGCGTATTAATCTTACACTGTCCCCGAGTTTATCATGCATGTATAAGATGTACGGCCAATCGAATTAAGATAAAAAAGTGCTTGTAATTGCCCGTTATATAAATACCAACTAATGGGATAAAAATGAATGAAACAAAAATATGTTTCAAGGAGTATATCATTTTTTTGGAGCACCAGTGCCACGCTCAAATATATTATAGGATACACATGTTCTTCCAAACTTTCATCAAGAAACGAAAATAAACAACGGAAATATCATTAAAATAACTGATTAGCGTATGACAGATTAAATATTTCTAATTCGTTATGTATCGCTACCGAAGCATTTCTCTTTTCAATGTTGTTCGTCATTGTATTATTTATATACGGTCGACCACGCGATGAATGTCAATCAATGATGAATATGTTATGGAAGTTTTGAAAATAGGAATCGGAGGAAGAATTTTGATAATTGTGCAGACAAGTTACTAGCTGAATTCTCATGTTTCACAACAATGTAAATGTGTCATCTCGAATGATCTATATACGCACAACATTTGATATGCAAACCGATATACTATATTTCAGGCATGAAACAATCTCGAGAAGCACCAATGTTGTGTTATGTGTAAGTTGAATTCATTAATTTATAATGTAAAAATTAATGCCCCGTATTTTTCCTGAGCAACAAGAAAATGCTCAAACCCTTTAGTCATGCTTTTTGGAGCAGAAAATGATAGACGATACGCAACATGTACATAAACAAAGTTTTAATATTCTAATTGGTTATTTTTATGTGTATATAAAAATAACTCTCGAGACATACCTGAATATTTACGTCCGTTGACAAAATATGCGGTGTCTCTTCAAATTGAACGTGTTCAGGTTTCTCATCCTTCTCGTCCTTGTCCTCTTTCTTTTCTTTCACTCTTTTGCCGGTCTTGCTCTTGTGTTTCTTTTCTCTTCCCTTGTCTTTTTTTGCTATTATTGGTATTTAATAATGAAGGTCATGCGGAATTATATTGTTTTATTCATTCATGATCATACTATTTCATCGATATGTATATAGAGATATGAGTATATATATAGAGTATAATTATGTTTGTATAGATTACGTCCCTATACTATATCCCATTAGTCATACAAAGGTAAAATGAATTTTTCCCAATCACTTACCAAGTAACCAATCATCAGGAAGTTTTCGCTGTTCAGCAATAGCTTCCTCGTAAGATTTTTCTTTAATACCAAACATTGATACTAGGAATATTACTACCGCGGATACCACTATTACTCCAACACAAATCGCGCCCGTTTGAAGATCCATTATGTTAGCTTCTCTGGACAAAAAAAAACCGAATGTATTCACAGTTTACCGTAACATATTTTTGATATATATAATCATTAAAACCAATTTCGGGAAAATGATGCAAAAATTGATAATAAAATCACCGACTGTAACAAATCAAAGATTTAGACATAAAGCATAAATTGAACAGTCGTCGTCATCATCGAGAGAGCACAGCCGGCGTAAGAGTCGGGGCAAAAAAAAATGTAGACTCAAATAATGTAACGGACCATTTTACTGTTAATTCGTATAACACTCACGTTATTGATTTGTCAGTACACTGTGTACAGATGAAACACAGATGGAAAGATGTTATTTTTTTCTTATTTTTCGCCTTGATGAATTTTTGTGAGGAAGTATTCCTTCACGCAGGAAGAAAAAAATACGAGAGGAACTCCTCACCGCGAGGATATATCTTCTTCCGAGAAATTATGGCTGCCGGCCATAAGAGCAAGTGTGTCTGTAAACCACGCCTATCAAAATTACGGTTATTCTGATTGGTTGATGGTTGTGCCACGTCCACAGCCACTTGTGAATTTTCAACATTGGGAACTCTATCGTTCTTTACCACGTCCTCTATTTTCATCTATTTTTTATTCCCTATCGGTACATATATGCATGTGTATCGATGATCAAACATAACCTATTAATACTTCAGTTATAGCATTATAACTTTTATTTCTCAGACAATCAACTTATATTTGTTCATTGGCTTTCTCAGTATTATAACTATACCATTCTGTTGTCATAAAACAACTCAAATTATTTATTTTGGTATGGATAATGCACATTCATAGTCATGAAAAACAGTGATTACCAACCCTTCAGTAAAAAATTATTTTGTGTGTGCTGGCGCTTGGGTTGTCTTGGCCCGCCCGTAGCGCGACGCAAGCGACATCAAACCATTGAAATGTCAGTTAATATTTTCAGAATGACATCACGAAGTTATCGATAGAGAAAATTTGATGAATCAGACATCACACAAACAGTACGCACACATGCATACATGCATACACACAATTGCACTATGAAATGGCGGTATTTTGTTCGCTCTGTAATCTGCATGCTACAATATGCTGACGTGGATATGACATGTGTATAATCCACATGGCATGAAGACTTATGTAATTAAAAATTGTCTTTGCGTCGACGTTAAAAAAGACTTTCAGAAAAGACAAAAATATATATCTATAATGATAGTAACATTATCGGTACTGATATAAAGGACAATTCCTACAAGGTGAAATCAGTCGAGATATTTACATATGTTCATTTGTATCAGCTCAAATAATATGCAAGAAACATCTGTTGTAAGAATTACCAACAGATCATGAGCAAAACATCACAACATCGTGGCTGTCAAAGTGTATGAATTGTTCATCAACAATAACAACAGTCGCTTGGGTTTTCACCAATATCGATGTCAGTGTTAGATTATAATATTGACGAAAATTGCTACTACATCAATATTGATAGTACAATGATACGCGGGTACATTAAATGCCGGCTATGAGAAAATTATACTCGAAGATAAATTAATCGACGAACAAAAAAAAAGTAACAATTCAATCGAGCAATTAAATCGCTATCTTCAATACTGATATGAACGATTGAAACGAAAATTGTTAGCATTAGATTCTATGAGAGATATTAATAGAATTCGATAAGATAAATGCATATTTTTACTATTGAAAGTGAATATGGATACGAGAACGAAGTTGATATCGCATATAAAACATTTGGAGTAAAAGAGAAGATATGATTTTTAACATCGAAATATGGTGAAGGCTGTGATTGAATAATGCACATCGGGGGGGATCAGAGAAATCGAGAGATTTTTCGGACAATTGTGAAAGTGAACGGACGAGTTCAACGATATTGCGTTTGGAGAATGTTACAAGGAGTGGTAGGAAAAACGTCACGATTATGAACATTCTGAATGTCAAGCAGTTGAGGTTGAATGTCTTCAGTTACACAGCACCTTCCTGAGGTGTTAAACCACACAATTATAACTGGCTCATTTCTCGGCGAATAAAATTACTCTAAATTTTTTTTCATTACCATCAATTGTTTCCGCTTCTTTTATTTTCCTTTTTTTTTCTGTTCACTGAATTGTTGAGTCGGTAAACGATCATCCACAATGAATGTCGATGCAATACGCCTGCAATTAAAAAAATATAACCAAGATCACTTACTGAAATTCTGGGACGAATTGACAGAGGACCAGCGCCATGATCTCATGGATGATTTGTTGACATTGAATTTGTCTGAAGTGACATCATATTTTTTACGTGCCGTTGAGTCCTTTGAAAACAACAATAAATTATTGGATGATCGCATACAAGCAATTGATGATGAAGCCATCGCTTCAGCAATTAATTGTGCTACGGATGAATTAGAAAAATATGAAAGAATGGGTTTAAATGAAATATCAATTGGCCGTGTTGCCGTTTTATTGATGGCTGGCGGTCAAGGAACGCGATTGGGTGCAACTTATCCCAAAGGAATGTTCGACGTAGGGTTACCGTCGCATAAAACATTATTTCAATTGCAAGCTGAACGAATAAGACGTTTGGAAACAATGGCAAAAGAAAAGTGTGGCAAATGTCATGGAATAGTTTGGTATGATATTTCCATATGGCAATGTCGAGATTAATTAGTCATTTAAAAATAAAATTCTTATTTACACACTCCCATATCAAGCAATATATTTCAATTCTTTTAATCGAATAAAAATGCGCAAGAAAATAATGCTAATTGTAGAAATATTATGATAAATGTGGTGTGATTGCTTGAAAATTGATCAAATTTCTTGTTGATTATTATTTCGTCATTCTATAGGTATATCTTGACGAGTGAAGCCACTCACGAATCGACACGTCATTTCTTGGATAAGAATAATTATTTTGGTTTGAAAAAGGATAATATAATTGCATTCAAACAGGGGATGATTCCCTGTATTGGGTTTAATGGTGAAATATTGTTAGATGAAAAATATCGTCTATCAAAAGCACCAGATGGAAATGGTGGACTTTATCGTGCATTAAAAGTTCAAGGCATATTGGATGATATGGTTAAACGTAATATACGCAGTGTTCATGCACACTCTGTTGACAATATTCTGATTAGAGTTGCGGATCCAGTTTTCATTGGATATTGCCTCCACAAACGTGCAGACTGCGGCGTGAAGGTTGTGGAGAAATCACAGCCCACTGAAGCTGTCGGTGTAGTCTGTCAGGTTGAACAAACATATTCAATTCTTCATTCATAAATCAACTGCGTGTAGTGTTGTAATAGGAAGCTATCGAAGTAATCTGAAAAATTATATTATTTCCAGGTGGATGGACAATATAGAGTTGTAGAGTACAGCGAGATTTCGAAAAAGACTTCAGAATTGCGTCGTTCGTCGGATGGAAAACTTGTATTTAATGCTGGTAATATTTGTAATCATTACTTTACGGTCGACTTTCTTCGTGAAGTTTCACTTGAACACGAACACGAATTAGAACTCCATGTGGCAAAGAAAAAAATTCCATACATTGATGAAAGTGGCGTGAGACACGTTCCTAATAACCCCAATGGAATCAAAGTGGAGAAATTCGTATTCGACGTATTCAAATTTTCAAAAAGATTCGTTGCCTGGGAAGTGACACGGGAAAGTGAATTCAGTCCATTGAAAAATAGTGATTCTGTTGGGCAGGATTGTTCGTTGACGGCACGTCGTGATGTTTTAGCATTGCATAAAACTTGGCTACTGAAGTCGGGCGCAAAATCAATTCAAGGCGATGTTGAAGTATCGCCGTTGCTATCATATGCTGGTGAAAATTTGGCCAATGTCCCGGAAGTAATCGAGGGACCGAAAGTGATCGAGTAAACAATGTTCATTGATTATCAATATTTTTTAATTTTTATACAGTACTCGCGAATGCATTCCGAAAATAATTGTACATAAATGGCAACTTCGCTATTATTGATGTGAGAAATATCTCTCAGAAAAGAACTTCTTTTTCTATCCAATGTTGTTTTACATGAGAATACATTATATTAAACATGATATGATAAATTTTAATGTTATACCAAGGTGGAATACTAGATAAATAAAAACAGTTATATTATCGCACGTTTCATTCATCCATTCAAAGCTTCGTATCAATTTCCGTAATTAATAAAAAATAAAAATTATTCAGCAAAAAATTTGTCGGACATTTGTTGACTCGACAAGGAGAAAGAAAAAAAAAAGTCATGTATTGATTATTTTGTGTATACACATCAAAATGGCTGAACGATTGCATTTTATATTCATGGATGAAGTACGAAAGGAATATAGATTTGTTTTTTTTTCAACTCAAATACTTCCAGGCAATTTTAAAGTGTACTTATCAGTGGTACCTCCAACTTTCAACAATTCAGTAACAAGATCATTAGGTTCTATTCTCCGGGACACAAGTAGCGTCCGTTTGTCCTTCGAACCATGGCTATGAGATTTTAATCCCATTTTTCTCGCACATCTAACGTGAAAATCATCAATATTCATTTACTTTCATCAATATAAGTAGCGATATGAGAATAAAAGTAGTACATACTCATGCATCACGGCTCGCTCTTCATTATCGAAATCTGCAAAAACTAATGGATTCTGCGTGTCGCCATCACGTATATATTGTCTTAATGTCTCTTGACATTTTCTCTTGAACTGAGTCGTGTTATTAGAATCTAATTTCATCCCAAAACCTCGTCGCGATATTTGTCGTTGGAGACTGTATTGTGCATTAATGTATGTGTAATATTTGTTTGTGGTCAAATTTTCAAGTTAGTATTCGGGGCAATAAATTTCTGTCAACTCACGTAACGGGTTCAATCATACCCTGCTGTGATTTCCCGAGACCACCGCCGGCCCAGCCCATCAATTTCATCAATTTGGCTCCAATATTATCGTCTTGAATGGATTTTTCATCGGTCTCGTTGATTTCATTCAATTCTGTCGGTTTATTATTCAATTTTGCCTTCCAATCGTCTTTCACCTATTATAAACGATTACACATCATTCATTAATCACGGCACATAAATAGCTGTAAATTATGATAAGTGATGGAATATATACTACCTCAATTAAATAATAATATTTTCGCAATTCATTTATGCCTTGTTTTGCTGCCTCGGCTTTTGATAATTTTTTTGTACTCGCAATAGCATCTGTTAATTTGTTATTATTTATATAAATCGTACATCGCCTGGAACATCATTGATAGAGTTAAGAGTAATCATTCACATATATTAAGTTTCTTTTTTGTTTATTGAATTATTTACATGTTGCCTTCAAGTAAATCATATTTCCAATCTATATTGAGCCCACTTATTCTCACTGAAGTTTCGATGGTAGATTGCGGTGCACTATTGGGATATTCAAGTAAAACGAGATTGCCAAAAGGTTGATTATTGTCTATTCTTTGTCGTTTACTCGAATTTTTCTCTGTATTATCTTCATCCCTGTGTGCTTGTATCGATTTTTGTGCACCGTGATGAGATAGGGCTTTTGGAAGTCCTATCATTGAATTAATTCAGGTAGGAAAAAAAAAACAAATCTCACATACATTTCTATTATTCAACATGAAGAATTAATGACATTCAAAGACAACTCACAATTTTTCGATGTACCTTTGATCTTCGAACTAGCAGCATCCGATGCTTTGACAAATGTCCTTTGCAATTTCGATTTTTGTCTTTCTCTGTAGTCCCTGGCTACATCCGCCGATAATTCAGCTACTAAATCCATAGTTTCTTTTGGATACCTATAGTAATAATGGGAAGAAGGAACCAATGAATGCAGTATACTTTCGTAGCTGTGGTATCAAATTAAAACACACTGAAAAATTATTTGTTCACCTGCATCCTAATAATTCTACATTAGTGAATACTTGCGCCAAACAGACTAGTTGCTCTTCCGGAAATTGATTTTTATGAGTCTCAAGGAATGCTTTGCGTAATTCCCAATGTTCGTCGCATTCATACTCTAATTTATGGTTTTCTACATTCCAATCCGTATTGATCGACATTCTTTTATCGTATTATTGGTTATTTATGCCTATTAAGAGTATAATTTCATAATGAACAATGCACTCGTGGCGTTAGAAATATATGTTTGTGCGACTGAAACGTAAATTGTGGTTATGTTTTACCTATTTTGGTGTTTGTCTATCAGAGTATTTTGTTGAAATCGAATAAAGATATCACCCAAATCTAATTAATTTTAATGATTGGCTCAAATTTTATTATCCAATTTAAAAGGATAACAAAAATTGTGTGTAATGAGATCGAAAAACTATTGCAAACGATTGTGTGAGCAGAAGAGAGCAGTGATACCAACCGTTCAACCCCAACTGACTCCAACCCCACGATAAGTGCAACTTTTTTCGCCTTCTTTCATTTCAATTTCCTGCACCGATGTATCTTATTTTCTATCCTGCATGACATCATCGTTATTGTTCCCCATATTATATATTCGCGTTTTTGTTTCCTTTAAGCTTCTATCAAGTTCTGATAAAAATGGAAAACGACTTCCGCCACTACTATAAAATAATTTTATATGTATATAATGCACATCAGAAACGGAAATTGGGAGTCCTCTGTGCGCTACAGCCAGTGGGGTCGTTGTGAATGAACAAATACTAACGAGACTATAACATGAATATGGAATTTGATTTAAACTCAGGTAGAGCTAATTGGCTTGTGAGAAATTGATAAATTAATCACTGTTATCGGGAATTATTGGGCACATGTGTTTCAGCTCATGGTATATTACACAATATCCTTTTTATGAAACAAGACTCAATATAACTCAATATAACTCTTGTGTAACGTATATTGTATAAGTAACTTATGTATCGCTGTGTCTGTAATCAATTATATGTCACTGAACAGTTGTAACATCGTACCTAATGAGTAAATTCATTCTGTCTGTAATATGAATTATGACGCATGCATAATCACACAATTAAATTTTGTCTATAAAAAACAATTGCTGTCACATATTTATAGTTGTTTCGAGAGAGTGTTGAAGGTTTTAGGTTATGAAGAATACGTAACATAGCAAATTACTTTTGCTAAATTAGACAGTATTCGTTTGATGAATAGACGAGAGGTTACTGCAATATTTATATATATATGTATAAATTATGGTACACAGCAATCAATTTACTCTCAAAGATGCTGAGGCAGTTATTGAAAGTGGCAAAAGTCAGCCACACATCAATTATTCGCTATTAATATTGGAGCAAGGTCTTGACACGTGAGTATATGGCAAGATTTATGCGATAAGGAGAAAAAAAACACGGCAGTTATTGTGCTTTGTATGTTTATCATAGAACATAGTGTCTACTTCAGGATCCCCTCGATAATTTTCATGATTCTTAGGAGTATTGACAAACGGAATCACACAGTATGTCGGTTATTGTATGGAAAAATTGTACAAACGATTTGGCACGGACAGTTTAATTGTATCCATTTCAGTTATTTGTAAGCGGTTAAAAACACGATAGGAGTTCGTCAACATTGTATGCACCTTCGATTGAGATGGAAATCGATTCGATTAATTTTTTAAATGAAAAACAATGAGAATCATGAAAAGTATCAGGGGGAACGTTGTAGCAAACAGTGACTTCGTAGGCATGTAGTTTATTCTATTATTGTTAGATATGTACTTACTCGTGTCTTCCATCCATCTGTTTATTTCATTTCTTAGTTACAATTCTGACGAAATATTCTTGAGTTTCAATGGCGGCAAGGATTGCACTGCAATTTTACATTTGACCGCAGCCCTGTCCAAAATCCGTGGACTGTCTCAATTAACATGCCTTTATGTCACCGAGGATCCATTTCCTGAAGTAAGAACATATATTGAAATAATGAAATACAATGGATTACATTCTGAAATATTGTACCAATTCGTTGAATCATGATCAAGGTGGATTCATTTGTGACGGCGGCATCACAATATTATGGCATGAAATTGATTCGAAAAAAAAAACCTATAAAATCAGCCGTGGCTGCGTTATTAGATGAGAATAAAAAATTGAGAGCAAGTGTAATGGGAATCAGAAGAGATGACCCCGGCGCAGAGCAATTGGAGCCATTCAAGTACACGGATTCTGGTTGGCCCAGACTGATGAGAATCTGTCCTATTCTAGATTGGTCATACGACCAAGTTTGGAAATTTTTATTGGAGCATAAAATACCTTATTGTTCATTATATGATCACGGTTATACAAGTTTGGGTGGTCGAACGACAACGGCACCAAATCCATTGTTGAAGGATCCTAACAATCCATCTCATTATTTTCCTGCTTATACCCTGATTGATAGTTCCACTGAGAGGAATGGTAGAGGATAATTGAACGTTAGTTCATCGACAAAGTATTATTCACTTATTTATTCAACAATCATGCAAAGTTACTGGGAAGAGTTGTTATTGATTTTTATTTTAAGATTTTAATTGTGGAATACGACATTGAATATGTAAAAATTTCCGTAATCGTTATGAATGACCGATTAAATAAATACTTGTTAGAAAACCTATAATTTCGTGGTTTCAACATCAGTTCTTCATTAATGTGGTTCAATTTATAACATGAAAATTTTCCGTTAGAAAACTTTTCCTCTGTACTCTACAAATTTTATCCAATTTGAATCGCGCGCCATCTACTTGATTTCATGATTTTTTCACTTCTCTTGCTTTTCACATACTCATAAGCTGATGTAGGACGATTCATTGTACAGTTTCTTATGTGTCGCTTGGATTGTATGCTCATCACTGCTAGATGGCGTTAGTCATTTTTTTAATTTATATCATTGTGCGGCGGCCCTAACAGTTTTGAGGTGAGGCAGAACTGGACACATTATTGTACAATTTGTCAAAAAGTCGGAAACAACAATGGCATATTTATTTCAACCAGACTATGTACGATATGCTTGCAGTTGCGGGTCATTGAAGCCCATTTCGCGAATTTATTTCTGCCGCCATTGTTTAAAAATTCGATGTGGATATTGTGTCGCTCACGAGGTAATTTCAATTACAACACATAATATTCATTAACAAATTCTCTAACCAATACATTCGACAACACGTAATATTACAAATGAAATGTTCCAGGTGGACTCACATTATTGTCCTAATTGTATGGAAAATTTGCCATCGTCTGAAGTTCGACTGAAAAAAAACAAGTGGGTAATAGCAAGATTTCGTATTACCTGCCAAAATTTCCCAAATAAATTCAGATTCATATATCAGAGTTCCTTTACGAAATATTGTCACTGTAATAATGGTAGTGAGACTTAGAACTCCTGGGAAAATTAATCCACTAGGGATTCAGTCCAAAAAATCTTATCCCTTTAACAATTTCGAGCCGAGATGATGAATTAAAAGATGCAAAACCAAGACAGCCGTTGGTATATATTTTTATCATGGGTAATCATTGTCTATTGGAGGTGTTGCTTGATACAAGTTTTTTCGTTACTGTTAGGGTATTAATAAAAACTATGAGATTCTTTTGTAATGTGAAAAGTTGAATGAAAGATGAGTGGTGTGTGTGGTATGATAAATCGAAATTAACTTCTATATATTCCAGATGTTCCAACTGCTTCGATTGTCCCTGTTGTTTTCAAACGTTGACAATTCGTGCTGGTCACGCGCCAATAAGACCTCCAGTTACTGGTAGCAGCGATGATGTGAAAGCAACGCCAAAAAAAGTTTATTATCTATGCTGTTCATTGTGTCGGTGGAGTTCACGAGACGCTGGTATACCAGATCAATTCGTTGCTACTGGTGGTTGGCCAGAACAAGAAAATCCCAATGCATCGAGAATTAGTGCATTAATCGATTTTCATAAAATTTTGGCGTCACGAGAACGTCAGCAGCAAGAGCGCAAAAAGTTTGATCCAAAACGTACGTCGTTGCAATTTGAAAAATTCGGATTGACATCAGCCATGGCACGCAAACGGGCTGGATTACCAGTTGTATCTGAAACAAGAGGACAGCAGGCCGATTTCGCACAACCATCAGTAGCCTCGGAATACGTTGAGGAATTAGATCCGGCAATTTTTACTGACCCGATAGACATAATGAAAGTTACTACATTGGAACAACGGCTCCAACATCCGGAAGTACAGGCTGAGAAGATTAATGAATTACGTCCACAACACAAGAAATTTCCAGTCAAACGTTCTCAACGTTGTCGTGCATGTGAACACAATGTCAGCAAACCTGAATACTCACCACAATCGATCAAATTTAAAATTCAACTCGCGGCATTTTATCATGTACCAGAAATACGTATTGTAACGTTTCAACCATTACAAGTTGGCAGAACTAGTGAATTATTATTAAAGTTTTGCAACCCAACACAACATCAAACGCAAATCATATTGTTGCCATTTTATACTGAGACGACTGCAACTACAACATCCGCGTCGGGTGAAAGAGAAGAACTTAAACGTGAAAATATGCAATTAGGCTGTGAGTCACCGAATTTATTGCCCTCTGTAGTCCGTCAAGTAATCGTAATGGAGGATCCAAAACCGATCAAAATTATTCCAAGTGCATCAATTGAATTGCCTTCAAGCTCGTTAATTTTGCCGGCACGCGATGATGCAGCTGAATATGATGACATTGTTGATACTCACAGTTTTCATGACGATCCACAGTTAGTGATATGGCGAAAGGGAAATAAAGCCGTGCTCAAATTACAAATAATGCCGTATGATCCTGAAAAAGGTAAAGAAGACGAGCCGGTAATTGTTGGTTTTGTCATGCAATATGGATATGTTAACACCATTGCAACGCTTGAGCATAAAACGCCGCAAAAAGTCGATTTAAAAGTCAAACTATTTCTTACGCTTGACAAACTTTGTGGTAAAGTTTGAAATAATATTACCATAACATATTTATGCAAGATAAACAATAAATATACCTATAATCTCACCGCCTAATACATTATAGTTAACTATTATAGAATGTATTGATCTATTGTTTTCATTTATTAAATGCAAATATAAAATGACATGACATTATTGAATTAATATTTCAGGAGTATAGCCTTTATTAAATATTCATTATTGAGGTCATAAACCATATACAAAATTGTATTGATAGTTTATAGCCTGCGTCCACGACGACCTCCCTTCCTGCGAGTGGAGTCTGAGGGAATAGGCGTAACATCCTCAATACGACCAATTTTCATGCTGGAACGGGCGAGCGCACGAAGTGCAGATTGTGCACCAGGTCCAGGTGTTTTTGTTTTGTTTCCACCGGTGGCTCGTAGTTTGATATGGAGTGCAGTGATTCCAAGGGTTTTGCATTTCTCAGCCACATCCTATGGAAGATAGAAAAGAATATTAATAGCTGGAAGAAACTATAAAATAACATGGATTGATTCCAAATATGAATGTACTCTTGGTACACTAGAAAATGATGCATTATCAGCGCTATTTTCCAAATTTTAAGAGCAAATTATTTTACCACACACATGAACGCACATTAGAAGAGTATTGTAACAACATAGTGCTGCCTGAGTGTGGAGATCACAATAAATATATGAATTTGTTGTTTACCTGAGCGGCCAACATAGCGGCGTACGGTGAAGCTTCATCACGATCAGCTTTCACTTTCATTCCACCAGTAACACGAGCAATTGTCTCCCTTAAAAAAAGAAAAGTTTGTTGAAGAGAAGTGATGTTAGTATTAACTCACATATGTGGCGCTTTCAATTTCTGGTTCATTTCATGATTAATATTCTAAACAAAAGGTTATTCAACAAGATATTTATTCCAAAAAATTGTTCTAAAAACGATTGAGTTCAAAAAACCAAATTTGTACCCTCAGCATATTTTCAGGTAGAATTGAAAACGCTGCTTTTCTCAATCATTTCAATTATTCGGACAAACGTTAGTTCTGAAATTTCCCTTAAACTAGTTCCTTCAACGGGCATTTAGCTAGTTGAGGTTATGTTAGAATAATATGATTTCCCATGCTTACCTGCCGGATAAATCGGTAACGTGAACAAATGTGTCATTGAAGCTCGCGAAAATGTGAGCAACTCCAAAAACAACTTCACCCTCACGAACTTGTGGACCGAGGGATACTTGAGCCTCCTCTTTTTGTACCTTTCCTCGTTTCGGTGCCATTTTCGCTACAAATAATAATTGAATAAGTAAGGTTAGGTTCGGCTGATTTGTCTAAACAGTAGTTATAAGGAAATTATGGATGCGCAATATTATCACAATGTTTTAAATATAGCACATTACTAATATGTAAAATGAACTTTTGGTGAATTAAGTTTTACGAAAAAGGAAATTGTGTCTGACAGACAGGCAATTGTGAGGCAACACATGATCTATCATGATCGAAAAATTATCCATTTACATCCTTAATTCACATATGATATTTGGTACACTTCTCTGTTGTATATTAATAAATGGAATGTATAGAAAATAGGAAAGGCACTATTTTTGAATCACAATTATTATTTTCAATGAAATTACACGAAAATCGTACCTACTCAAGACTGTGTGTGTACAGTGTCTCGAAGCAGGAAGTTCAAAAGGAAGCCATTTTCCGTACACTCGATAATATGTATATATATATACCTATACTTTCCAAGACTATATACAGTTTATGCACATATACTGTAGTATACTTGGCTGTTTTGAGTTGTAATATTTTTGGCCCTCTGCAAAATTATTTAGAATAACTTGAGAGCGAATATCAAATATATCAATCGAAACTATTCATTATGTGCGAACAATAATTCAATTATTTTAATGTATTGCTTATCAATTATTGAACAAACAATATGTTGTTGGAATTTCCCGCCGTACTTGCAGGTCCTCAAGCGGCCGAACATTGAAGTTTCAAGTTCAGTGGGCCAACATTAAAAAGATTAGAAAAATAATTCGTTTGATCTTTCGCGCGCATTTGGCTTCACCACAAATAAATTTATGGAGTTACATCGAACAGTATTGCACATTTAGTTTCAACTGGTTTGTATACCATAATAAATAACCCGCAGCCTTTAATGAACAGTACTACTATACTGAAAATCATGTTGCGGGGTTTCATAATGCCATTATGCTGTGTTGAATATGTTTTTTCTTAGAAGATTACATTAAACGTGAACAAATTGGACAACATATTAAAGAGTGAATTGATATCAATAATGGTTGCACTTTATCGTTTGCCAACGATGTATAGCCATTCATTTTTTAAGTTCCAACATTTTCTATTCAGAGGAAAAAAGAAAAAAGGGAAAAAAAAAAATTGAAATACAAAAAAAAATGGATGAACCGTGGTCGTGGGGCAAATGTGGCGCCACCTATGACTAATATGAACTCTCCTTGTCGTGTCGTCCGTGGCCAGAGAGCAGGCGGAGAAGGTGACCAGGAGCTCTCTCACTCTCGCAGTCTCGGCCATATTTGTTATTGTCGTCGATGGGGTAGGCGAGAGACAAACAGGCCCCCGTAGTGTGTGGCAGTGTGCGATCTCCCCCAACATAAAGAAGCTGGTTATATCGCGAGCGGTTGGATGTGTTAATATTCAATACTTACTGCCATAATAACGAACCCACAATAATCATCAACGCCCCAATATACAGATTCATGTTAGAGTGTCAATGCAGTAACGCGAAATAACAAAGAAAATAATATCGGGGAAGAAACTGGCGGGTTGTGAAGGCTCAGCTGGCCCTGTTTCTTGTGTGCGCGAGTGTCTTGTCACGTATTACGGAAGTGTTGAAATATATCGGGGGTGGAGGGTTGCAGTGTAAAAACCGCTCGTGATAAAGAGTGTGTACACAGAGGTAAGCCTTACTTGTGGAAAAAAAAAATATATATATATAATAATCATAATAATAAATATTTATGATTCCAATAGTTCAATAAAGCTAATTATGATGATAGTTGTGATAATGAAAATAGTTTACGGGGAATAAAGAAGATTGGATGCTTTCGATGAGAGACTCAGTTTCTCATTTAAATATCTCGTTGGGGATTTGTTGTTTGGTGAAGGAATGCTACATAAGAGTCAAAGCAGATGTCAGGGTAGATGAACTGTGTGTATTTGTGTGCGTGATCGCATATATGAATGCGACCACGAGATCCATCAAGAGGGGTGACTATTCCCCCGGAATGGGTTTGGGGTCGTCGTACGAGTTCCTCCTGCGAGTCTCTCGACCCGCTGAGGTGCTCTTCTTTCTGACACTCCATTCTTTTTCATGGCGTTCCCATATGTTTTTGGTAGGATCTTTAACTTCGCCAGATGAAAAAAATTTTAAATGTCTGCCACCGAGAATTCTTTGTCGAACTAAGTTTACACATATATATGCGCTTGTGTGAATTTGATTATTTGAAATGGGTATGAAAGAAACATTGAGAGAGATAAAAATAATAGAAAGGAAAGTGTCATTATTATAATTAAAAGCAATAACGGAATGTTACGTTACACACAGATGTATATGTATATCGTTGATGGTTTTATCAAAACATTGATGCGCGCGAGAGGTGAAGATAAAAGAAAAGACGATTGGTCTGTACAGGATCAGTGAGCCAATAACAATGCATTCAATTGGATGAAATGAACAGAAAAAATAGATCAATAATTGATATCGAATACTAGGTTAGTTAGTGATGACCACATTGGTTTTGCTTTTTTTTTCGAATCGGTTTTTCTATCAGCGCTACAATATTTGATGGGGAAAAAATAAATAACCACAGATGAGTTGAAAACAGAAGATATGTCAAAATAATATATATAATTTCATATTCATGATTGGACAAAGGCCAGGTGAAATTTTATGTTTCGAAAGTGTTATGGCCCCAAAGTGATTGTGAATGGAATATCATCGTAAAGATAAATATTATGTATATATTGCTGAAAATAAATGGCTAAACCTTGACGAATCACTTGGGGTAATATAAGTAGTTTTAACCTTCATACAGCAGTGAAAGTATATATACAACGATCGAAATAAGGATTCGAATTACCGTTGGCGATTTAAGTGAAAGGCCATCATCGACTGATAGGGTGACATGAATAGCACTGGAGGGATAATGATATTTTCAAGGTTTTACCATTGAAGTCCTTTACATACACTCACACATATATAAATATCTTTTCTTGCGTTTGAAACAAGTTACAAAACCTTTTGTGTATGAGATAATGTGACAAGCTACTTTGTATCATATTACATGCTTATTATTTTTGTTTGTTTTTTCTTTTCTTTTTTACATTTTTATCTTTGAACACAGACAATAATAATGCAACTGAAAATCGCACATCAGCGCAATATGACCACAAAACCTCTATATGAATAAACACACGGCAGTGCTCTGAAAATATCTGCACACCTGCATTTCATGGAAGTTTCATTGAACACATTCATCTTGAGTGTATTTTATATTTTTTTTTCATGCAAAGAAAAACGTGCGTTATGTATGACTGTTCTTGTCGAAATATTTTTTATACGCTACTGTATATACGTATACATAATTGATATGTTATCACCAAGTTTGATTTGTTACATTCTTTTTTGCAACATTTATATTTGTATGACTCGTCAACCGTGTTAGTTATACTGAGAAATATCTGCTTCTCTGGTAAAAAATAAATTCATGAACATTGTCATACATCAAATAACAAAAATCAACAAATGCAATATATATATAAAGTCAATTATTGGTCCAATCGGTGATTACATTGTCTTTTTATCGCCGAGAAAGGTATGGCGTAGCCTTCCATGCATGAATAAATTCCCCAAGCAATAAGTGAATCAATACAGGACAGTACTTATACCTGAATGAAATATATACACCAAAAAATGAATAAAATAAATTAATAATGTATTAATACATGTATTTTTTTTTTCCATAGGCGGTTGCGGAAGGTCGTGACAGTGGCGTCGTCAGGGGGGGATCGAGGGGGGGTCGGGGATAGGCCGGTGAGGAATTGAAGGCGGCCGCGCGTGGTCCGAGAACCGTGGCCGTAAGTGCCGCGCGTGATAACATTAACGACAATTAAAACTGGCGGGCAACCTGGCACGTTCCCCCGTTGTGGTGGGTGGCAGCAGTCGTGCAGGCAGAGAAGGCGCTGGGACTGGTGCCAACAATAGTGGTGGTGGTGGCGGAGGTGCTAATGGAGGTGGTGAGGATGGTGTTCAAGCACGGGCAATACAAGATTGGGAAGAGGCGTTGGCTGAAGCAGATGGCTATTCCTTCGAGGACTCTGATCGTTTCGAAGAGGACTCACTATGCAGCTGGAGCAGTGAGGCTGAGTCACTTATCAACAACTGGCGTGGTTGGCGTAGACCGCCTGCAGGTTTCGGCATCTCCAAAAAATCATCTGAAGGTCAGCGATAAAATTAGATAGAGTTTCTTTTATCTCTCCATTTCCTGTCTCCGAATTCTCGGTTAATTAGAAGCGAAGAGAATTACAGGATTAATTCAGCCCTACGTCAATATTTTCATATGGAGCGGATGGTGGAAACAGAAAAAATATGAATATACAGGTAGTTTTGTTACTGAAAAGTTGAGGGTAGGTTTCAATTTGGCCATGATTTACCATGCTTTAAAAGTGAATTCGCTTGAAAAAGTATTATTGGAAACGAAATGATATAATTTTGATTGAAAACTCTGAAAAATTTCATGCAAGTTGGTTATCGAAGCACCGTCAACTTAAAAATTCTCTGCCAAGATCACCATGTTTTACATTTTCCATTGCAATTTTACGAGAAAATTTGCGCATGATTACTTCATCCAACATGAATCTTTATTTTCCAATCAACTAAACTTGCTTCTACAATACAAATCAATTGAATTTCGTCATCATTTTAAGACCGTCAATGATGCATGTGCAACCAGTCCATTAATGAATAATGAATATTTTCAATTTGACTAATTTAATCGGACCCGTCTGATGTACCCATGAAATACGTTCCTGCGGGTTAGAACTGCCTAAACTGGAGAAGAAGTTTCTTGATAGAGTGAAAGGAAAAAAAGATGATTGTTGTTTGTCAGAATAATATTTATTTCTTGCTTCTCTATAACGAAGCAGTGCTGTATTTCCGTCGAGTAAGAGAAAGACGAATACGTGTATACATAAGTCAGAATGAAACAAAGAATGGCAATGGCGAACGAGACACAGCGATAGTGCTGATGAGAGTGTGTTAGAGAGAAAGACTGCAAAGACAGAGAGAACGAGGGAGAAATCTCATGTATATGTGAGGGACTGACTTTTAAAACGGCAATGACTCTTTGTCACTGCCACGTCAAGCTATTGTCCACCCTGGGAGCATTAACGATCGTTGTGTCGAGGGCACGACGAGTCTCGTCTCGCCATTATTTTTCATCTTAGTCTTCATCATCATCATCATCATCATCATCATCATCATCATCATCATCATCATCATCATCATCATCATCATCATCATCGTCATTATCATTTTCCTTCTCTTCGTCGTCAACCTTTCTCATTCTCTTAACTTTTCAGTCATTCCACGCTACATGTGTTTAATCTTGTCTGTGTGTCATCAATGGACATATTTATATATATATTAATGCATGATGTTTGTCGCGTGTCTCTTCGAGTTCAGAGCGAGTAATGCTCCGACCGCAAGGCGTTGCTTCTTTCAACGAGATTGAGCGTTATCCGCGGCGTGTAAAGCCTTCATAGAAGCCATGCTTGACTCATCGACCATTCGTCATATCCATTGCGTTTTTAGTTAGTGCTCTCACAATTCGTACAATCTTCCGCCACAATGTCAGGAACATAGTTTACACAATTTTTAATCTCATTCATCAGAATCAAAACTTGAGGAATTGGTAGGGAATGCGATGAAATGGATCGACTACAAGAGAGATGGAATTATAGTTATAAGAAGTATTGTGTATGTACAATGTTTTTCATTCAAAAGATATATTACATTGCACATAAGTGAGGGCAATAAAGGGAGATTACGATGCAGTAGGAAAGAAAGAGAAGACGGAAGTGTACATATAACACATGTAATTTGAGTAGACATCGACTTGTGCAGGAGCAAAAATCGATTGATACCGCTGATAGTAGTTGAGAATTGTAGAATATATTTTAATGAAAGTGCATTTTTGAATATGAATGTTCGCTTTTATTAAAACATGTTGGACACGGGTTTGGAGCGTCATTTATCCAAGCACGGAAATATGGATCTGATTTGGAGCAACCGATTTGAAATCGTAACCTTTCGCAAGATGAAACAAGATCTTATTTTTGTTTGAATCGTATCTACAAGTTCTTTTCCGTAAATTTTTTGTGAGCTGAAGCCTCTACTGTTTCGTCTGAAAAGCTCTTAACTGACAACTTTGTGATGGCGAGATTGAACTATTTGGCCGGTCACCAACCTGACGTCGACCCGCATCACACAATGAATAAACGTTCTAGGACAAATAAAATCGTCAGTACCTAGAGGAGGATTTTATATCACTTGTTACCGTTTCAATCTTCACAATGGTCGATGAATAAAAACGAATTGATAGTGAAATCATAATATCCATAAAATGTCTCTCTTTTGCCATTGTCTCTTGCTCACAGTATATAAAAGTAGTCTTGTAAGACTTGTACGAGTAGTACATACTGACTTTCCAGTCGGATTGTAGGAAAGATTGGAATCTATACGAAACGCCCGAGACAACCCAAGTCAAGGAAGAAGATAAAGAGTATGATAGGGATAGAGCAGAAGTGAGAGATAGTGATAGATACAACAAGAAAGGCTGGAAAAGAGAGTCTTCGATCCGAGACGAAGGGTTCGAGGCTGAGGGAAGTTAAGAGGATGAAAGAAACCAAAAAAACTAACGAAGACTTCTATCCCTTGAGAAGAAACTGATCGCGTTGTGCCCTCTGTCTTCTTCCTTCACGAACATTTTATCGTAAACTGTGATTATCCTAAATGGAAAGAAGTTACAATGGGAAAAACAACAATTAATAGAAAAAGCAAACCTTAAATTCAGTACATAAAAAAA
Organism: Zele albiditarsus; assembly: GCA_958496275.1. Taxonomy (NCBI): domain Eukaryota; kingdom Metazoa; phylum Arthropoda; class Insecta; order Hymenoptera; family Braconidae; genus Zele; species Zele albiditarsus. The sequence continues at coordinate 17,960,038 of OY292409.1, forward strand.
AAGGATGTTTATGTTACGCGAGTCTTTTTTCTCATTCTGTTCGATTCTCTCACGGAATATTCAAACTTTCCCCAATGTATATCTCAATTCCCATATTGGTCACATCCAACTAACCACATAGTATCGATGTCCTTATTGTTTCATTTATTTTTTGAATTCGGTAAAAATGTAACGAAAGAAGTGGCATGCGAGTTTGTTTTGATTTTCGGTGAGTGTGTTTGTGCGAAAAACCTGTGAAATTTAGGGAAGGGAAGAAACGAAAAAAAAAAGGAAAACCTATAACTACGGTAGGGCTATTGCACACAAGCGATGAGACTTGTAAAAACATAAGGGCAACGAGAGTAAGTGAGAGTATGCTCATATTCGTGTATATTTTCACGTATGTGCATGTGAGGGGGGGAATACGTGCGCGCGAGGTCGGGGCTGGTTGCTGGCACAGGCCGGAGGGTGACAAAGAGTCGACAGCGCCGGCTCGTTCGGACGACCTGAGGGGTGGCGCGCGGTGGGCCCAGCGCGAGGTTCCTCGGGTCGATGTTACCGGTTATATACACGTGCATGCGCGCCATCATTGGTTCACGCATGGCGGCGTTCACCTGTATGTGGATATACATGTACGTATGTGTGCACGAATGTGTGTGTGTGTGTGAGTTCATCGCGCGCACTATCGCTCACGCTGAACCCAAGCGCACTGCATTTTTTCTCCACCAGCACCATCATCGTCACCATTTCCTTTTCAATTCACTACATATACATGGATATATTACATTCCGAAAATATGATCCGCTACCGATCATTATTCATGACGCAATTAAAAACCAGCTTTTCTATTTTGCTGGCTCACATAATCAGAAAACATTGCATTTTAATCGTTTCGGTACATGTATTTTTGTAGTTAAATTAGCTATTGTAGATCAGCCGTGATTACATTCCATTTTCCGAAAAAAGCAGTGCTCGTGGATCATCATACATCAATTCGTTGAATTAAAATCTCATCAAATTTCAATGTCCCCAACAGTTAAGTGCGATAACGAGACCGACCTGAGAAAAAAAATGGAGGTGTTTCTTTGTAATGGTCGAAGGGCAATAAGCACATGGGTTGGATATTGGGCTGAAAGAAGTTGAAGCACGACCACACGCGCTCTGTATTCGTGGTCCGCTCTCAGAGTTTATATACATATTATATATATGTGTAGATATATACAGATCGGTGAGCTAACGAGCAGTTGCCGTTCCCGGATTTATATACCGTACATTATCATCGATCGCAATCGTTTACATTCTGATAATGAGCCATAAATTCAATTAAACATCCCAGTAATGGTGGGCGAGGGCGTGTAAATTCACACAATATAGATTCGACGGCTCACTGTGCTGTGGTCATGGCTATAATAATTATATATATATGTGTTCGTCCTTTCTTGTGTTTTGTCTTGTCTGCTATTTTTTCGGTAAATGTTATCGAGGCTGCGCGGCCATCACGCTGAAAATTCGATTGGTTGCAAATTCATGAATGTGTATGTGTATATCTGTATGTATATTTCAACGACCTTGCACGGCGACCTCAATCCTTCATTCGACCCTATTTACATGCTTCCCTACGCACAATGTAAGCAACACACGTTTTTGTTCTATATATGATGGTTGATGAAGAAAAATGAATACACATCTCGATGTATCGGACTGTAAAGTCATCTTATCGATCCATAAATTCATTGTTTCTATCAAGACAATTTACGGTTCAGAATGTGCTACCTTGTATACGTAGAATTTTACTATTTTATTCGCTCGATCGGTCATCGTGAGAGCGGTGAGCACAAAAATACCGTTCCATCCCTTTATATGGTCGGATGGATGCATAAAGGTACATGGATTGGCGTTGCCGCTTTGCCTCGCTCAATACACTGATGTTGTGTAAAGTAAGCAGAATAAAAAAATTTGGGTTTTATCTATTGCACTCAAATTCATTTTCCGAAAAAAAAGTGGCTGAGGCGATGTATTGAAAGTACATTGCATGAATTTCGTTCTAATGATATGTTATTCATTAAATTATATTAGCGATATTGCTGTTATTTTATCGTATATAACGTGTATATAAATTTTATATTATGAAATGGTTTTTTCCCCTTGCTTGAAAAGATAGCGCATCTGGACGATGTCTATATAAGCCACCAGAACAATGAAAGTGTGCATGCACCGCCCTTTACGTAATAAACGGACGTTGTTGTATTCGTTACATTATTTGTTTTCCTTCACTTTTCCACATTTGCAAATATTATAGTTAGTATTGTATGCGTGTCCTTCGTGTTTCCGCCGGATCGAGACACCATATGTATATATGCGTCCATAGTGCATTCTATAACTGTACACATTTATTACTTTCATTTGCCACTATTCATTTGTAGCTTCACCGTTTCACCATTATTATTCTCCTTTACATTACATGGTATAACTTCACTCCTATCGTTTGTGATTGATTAACATTCGCACTACAATTTTCAACAATTAATTTTACTTATTCAAAAACTCTAGCAATATTCATTCGTTTACGTATATCTGTAGGGGATCGCAGATATACAGAGGGCCCGCAGGTAGTCGACATCCGGTTCTTATCCAGCGAGTCAATGTACCACCTGGTATATTCATCCCTGTCACGGTTTTTTTTTCCTTTTTTCATTGACGGTCTCCATATTTTCCTTTCTTTTTATATGCTTTTTTCCCCTCTTACTTTTTTCGCCTGCTGCGGCATGACTCTGCCTTCCGTTTTTTCATATACTCGCGCGATCATCCTAGATACATCGCTTTTTCCTATTTTCCATTCTGTCATACGGGTTTGAGGTTAGTCGTTTTAATGACTCTACTCCATGCTGCTCAACTGAATACACATTCATGAAAGTGTTCTGGATTTAAAGAACTCTTTGGCACCGTGTTCTGAAGCCAAGGAAATGTCGGAGGTCAGTGCCGCGACAGTCAGTATGAACAGAGAACGTGGAATTTAGCGATTTATTGCTCAACGGGGGAATTGATTGGTGGAGGAACGAAAATGAAAGTAGTGCTTTCGGCAAAGGATGCGGCGAGTATCTGGGATTCAATCTCATTGCCAGTAGGAAAAACAAACAAATGTCGAAGAAGAAGAAAACTAACAGCAGGAACATGCTCCGCAACTCTGCCATCGCATGTTTACAAACACTACGTCAAGGACCCGCTTTGTTCTTTGTCCTCACGGGATTCAGCATTCCCAATTTCTTGTGCCTTTGTTAGTAAAGTTACGTATGCGTATGTGCAGAGCAACAGAATATCACGGATATGCTGAACTTTGTTAATTTCTAATGTATTGGAAATGTCACTATGTGTTTCTCTTTCTTAGTTTCGTTGGGAAAAGATTAAGTTTGAGGTAGTCGAAGTTGATCGAATTAAATGTATGATGGATAAAGTTCTGTATGTTATCAGTAGCAAGTGCAACTCATGGGAATATTATTTCACCCTACTTTTCGTTGAGAATATAATTCTGCAGAATGTACAGTGTAGACTCGAGAGTTTTGAAAGATAATTAAAGAGACGAGAACCTATATATGGCTATAGTGAGTTGTAGGTTTTCAAATTGTAGCAATCTACCTACAGGGAATGTTTTATAATTGTGCCGCTCATTCATTTTTAATTTTTTTTGTAGTCTCATGAAATTGTATATTGTCATAAGTTTATGTTTATATACATTAGGACGTTATATATTTTTCGAGGTAGGTAAAGACCAAGATGTACAACTGTATTTTCAGCGGACGGGACATGAATAAATAAGTTGATGCGAACATGTCCAGGAGTGTGCACGACAGCCGCAGGTGCGGACAATCTCACGTATGTTGTAGCGTCATATCTATATATGGAGTTGAGTGGGGCTCAAGTTGGCAATTCAGATGGTATGATCTCTATATCACTATCCGAATGAACAACAAAAGAAGAGGTATTTCTTTCGTACATGACACTGGAAAAAAAAAATACCCATGAATTAAAAATATTATTTTTGCATCCAGTCGACAATTGTTCATGAATTAATCCTTGAATAATCTCTCGACAATCTGAATACTCATCGTCATCGTCACTCAACCGCTAAGTTCGAAAAACTGCTGTTCAGGTTTGCCTCTAAGAGCCAACGATGTTTGTACCACTCGAGATATGGCATTAGAGGCTACATGTAACTCACAATTTCATTTTATTTTTCCGTTGCAATTTTGTACTTTAAGTGATTATTAATCGATTAGTTTCTGCTGTCGCTTTACCTCGGGATTGAGGGTCGCCCGAAAGATATCTCGAACTCGTTTTCCTCGACGATTTTCGGGGCCTTTTTCATTCACCATCTATCATTTTAGTCACCCTCATGCCAAGCTGTCATTACATTGTACATACATACCGATTCTCTGTATTCCAAAATTGGTCAGCGTCTCGAGTAATTCCCACGCTATAATTTTACAACATTTCTTCCAATTTTTAGTGTGTAAATCTATGAAAAAGTAGGGGGATGAAAGAGGCGCAATGGTGTTGGCAGGAAAAAAAAACGTAGAAAGGAGTGAAAGAGCAAAAAAGTGGGTTCAGAGCCAAGTTAAGGTTCAGTCAGATCGTCAACATGTGACAATATCAAGCAAAAGTGTGAGTGGGAGAGGGAGAGTGAGCGAGTTAGACAGCTCCCGCACTGTGGGTCTATCGTTTCAAACGTTTGGTTGCTTTGTGCCCTCACACTTCAAAGTCCTCTTCTTCATCTTACTCCGGTTTGTTATTTTGTTTTTCCCCTCCTTTCTCTCTTCTTCGTCTCTCGTCCCATTGGACGGCTAGATCTTGTGCCGCGAAAACTTTCACGTTCAGCTGGTGGGTTCAAGGTCAATGTCTTTATGGGGTTCGAATGGGAGGCCGTATATAAACACATATGTGTGCATTGATATACATTTTAAATGGAGGCATTTCAATGAGATCTATTGCTTGAAACCTTTTAAATCATTAGTCAATTCTTAATTTCTATCCTATCGGCTAAGGAGTAAATAGCATCCTGGAAAATATAGAATTTTAGAACACGGTGCACCAATAATGCGCGCTTGCAAAAACTTGACTATTCTCGAGAATTTGTTTTCTCTGACTCTTGTGGAGTGAGAAATAATTCCGAGATGAATATAATGTGGAACCTATGACAGAGTTCTTGTGTCGTTATTTCATCATCCTAAAGGGAATGATGTTACCGGTGGGGATTTTAACGCTAGATGAGAAAACTTCAGAGACATATTTCCCAAAGTGTGAGCTTCCAGAATATGCAAAGCTATTAATTGTTTAACTTGCCAATGTGAGGATTCCTCACTGTATATCAAATAATAACACAATGAGTGGGTGAGAAATTCAAAAATTTCTTATAAATGATACCATCTCTCTCGGCATCAAAAAGGAATCCGCCCTTTGTATCGTCACGTTGAGGAACAAAGGATCCAGTCGATTATTAAAGCAAGACTCGCTGGGGCGAGATGGCGAAAAAGTGTATGAGCTGGTGAAAGTCATTGGACTGTTGAGAAGATAGAGGGAGAGCGAGAGTGAGGGAGAGAGTAGTGAATTGACATGGACAGGCGGACGCGAGTTGTTGAGAAAGGAAATGGTGGATATCATCATCCCTGGATAAAAAAAATAGCGAAAGTAGGGGAATAAAGATAAAAAAAAAAGAGTGATTTTTATTATATATCTTGCGAGAGCACGAATGCGACGTGAACGAAGGGGGGCTAAATATATGTATTGCATATGTATACTGTATGTATATATGTATTGTGGAGACGAAAAATAATATAGGGACGCCAAGAAAGTAAATATGTGAGTGAGATGAAGAGTAAGTGAGGGAGAGAGAGAGAGTGGAGGGGATAGTGAAGGGGAGGGCGCCCGGCAGCGAAGGGTAGGAATCACATTGAGATGTATCCCTCCTGTAGGAAAGCCCAGCGTTGCCATGGGCAACCGTATCGATCCACTGCTGCCATGGGATATATGAAACGATCCAGAGCTATCTGGGGGCCATTAATGTTATGCTATAGCGTATATGAAGTTGTGTGGATTCACGATCAAGCGGGAGACACAACTAAATCATCAACAACAACAAGGGGATTTTTGTTAGTTTATTTGTATATATCGATTGTATTCGCCACATATCGAGCTTTTGGTAATATTAAATACTAGGATCAGGTAGCTGGTGCGATTCACCATTCAATAAGTATGTATATCGATTCATTTGGAGAATGTAAAAGTATTGTTAAGATCTATTTAAAAGATTTTTAAATTTTCAAATTTTTCATTCTTCTGTGATTTGCAATTTTCTCTATTCAGATTAGATTAGATATGGAGAACAGAAAAAAAGAAGGAATTAATATGTAGATTGTGCCTTGTGCATTGTGTGGCGCGACACACTCGATTGAATTTAATTTCATTGCTGCAATAAAGTTGAAAAAGATCGCAGGTGCTCTTATGTGCACCATACAACGTGTGTCGAATTGCGTCCCAGAAAGTAGACTAAACAAAACTGCTGACGTGGGCAACCGTGAACATTTTTTTTTGTATGTTTTTCCACCTTTTCTCTTTATACCTTCAGCTTTGTTTTGTCAAATTTGTTTGGAGGAAGAATCGCGCAAATGAAGCAGGCTATTGAACGAGAATTCAAAATGGAAAAACAGTAGAATAAATTTGCTATGCCGCGGTTATAAGTAAATTACTCTTGTCCATTGTAACAGTGGCGTCGTGTCGCTGATGTCGAATTCACACATATAAATACACCATTTATAGCATGTACTTTCATTTCGGGATGGTGTGAACGTGCATGGCATGCAACGACACTCGAAACCATGAACGTTATATGCATTCTTTATGTATTGTACTTTTGAACTAATTCATCGTAAGACCCTGTAATGATTGAAGCAGAACAAAAGATACTTTCAATTTATAATTCATAATGAAGATGATTCGATGAGCAATTTTGTCGTCCAATATTTCATAATAACTTGCATTAGAAAACTCAGTTGAAATTTGAGTACATGACTCATCATGTTTCAGTGTTCATTTTTTCAATTGAAAAAAAAACTTCGCAGAATAGAAAATGGCTTTGCCAGTTAAGTTTCGTTTTTCACCAACGAGGGTATCCTGTGAATGTTTCCCATCAAGTTTATGCTTCCAACCGCACACCGTTACAACTTCTGAGAACATCATTATCCCTACCTATGCATCTTTTTCTCGCCCCCTGTACTTCTCTCTCTCTCTCTTTGCCTCTCAAATGTCCGTCCAGTACAACCATTAGCGGTAAAGCCAGGATGATGAGTCGTTCTTGGTCTCTCGCAATCGTTTGCTGTGACACGTTGAGTGGTCGACGTTGCTGAATGTTTACATTGAGCAATAGGTATTTATCTTTATATCAAATCCGAATTGTAAAACTGTATGAACGATGTCTTCATGCCAAGAGTTTCTCAATTATTTCAATGCAGCAGTGAAGAAGAGAAAAAAGAAGGACAAAGACAAACAATATTCATGATATTTGAAATTAATTGCAATGACGGTTCGTGGTTATTCGTTCCGCGTATGAAAGCACATTTGAATACTGTGACTGGACACAATATCCTGGGTATAAAATATGTCATTGGTGACAACCGCGAAAAAAGTGACACGCTCTAACTTAATTCAACACAGTCCGAAAACCAACGTCAATGTTTACTAGACAACTTCATCGTAAAAATTATACTATTTCAGAGAAAAAATGAAGCAGCCTTTGTCTTTTATGTCTACGGAATCAAGTTCTGCATGACTATACCTTGATATTAGAAGAAAGTCCCACGAAGAGGATTTCAAGTACATTTTTAAGTTTATTCTCCGCGAATGCGTTGTTATATAGATATGTGCATAGATAATTAGCTTTGTCCTTTTTGACATTTTGAAGATTAACTCAATACACAAAATTGCCTTTTTTCTTTCTATTTGATCGCTTTTTGCATTTAATGTTAATGGTAAAATGGTTTTAATGGTGGTTTAATGTTGCTCTTAACGGTAGGTTTCAACATATGTAACAAATTACCCCAGGTTTTATGCGTGAAAATCACACTGTATGTTCGCACAAAGACCGGTATTCATTGCCTTATTCCACTCAGTCTTTTGCATATATTTGCCGCATAGGAGGATAAATGAAAACATGTGTATATATAAATTTGTGTCGTAAAAGCACGTGCTCTTTTCTCTCGTTATATTCAACGGTGCACTTTTTTTTTTGTCAAGACATTATACATATGTTGGCACGAGCCATAGGATGAATGAAACGTTCTTGCATGAAAATGATTTATGTATGCCAAGTTGATTTTTTTTTTACTTCATTTTCACACTGTTTATATTTCAGCAAAGGAGATACACACAGAGTGAATGCTTATTTTCTCTAATATTTGACCGTTCACTGAAAGCAATTAATCGAAAGTGCTGAAATAAAGTTCTTGAACAGTTGAATTATTAGTTCATTGGATTCCTGATTGCCGTCACTGATTCTTTTCCCCTGTCAATCCCATTCAACTGCTCTCTTTCACGTCTCTTTGGTTCGTTCTATTCTCTCACTTGATGATCGACTCTTTTTTTTTTCATCATTCTCTTTTACCCGTTTTGATTCACGCAGTGGAGGGGATATTGTTCGGGGTAGTCGGCAACCGTACAGTTGGACATCCTCGGGTTTCACATTCGTCCAAAAGATAGCCAGAACGAACGAGAAAGAAAGGATGCAAGCGAGGGTGACCTCCTCATTTGCGTAATGCCACTTGTTTTTCCGGGCTTGCCCGGGCATGAAAATCCCTTGCTTTCTATACATATACTGACTTGGTGTACGAAATTTTGCATTTCATGCTGGATAATTCTTCAGAATTATTTCTGTCACTTCGAATTTCAATTGTGTCCTCTAAAAGAAAAAGACTTTCTTAAGTATTGAAACCCGGGTGTTATGTTATGAGATAATTGTATGCGATTCCAAAAACCCTATCAATCGATTTTTGCAGGCGTGAGACGTTAAGTAGGTTGTCAATGATTGGTTTTATACCAATTACCATTTCATTGGCGTGTTTTATACCAACCTTTTTGCGCTTTCTCTCTTCGTATTCTTCCATCATCCATGTAACACTACCCGTCATCGTTTTGTTTAATAATAAAAGTGTATTTTGTGAAGCCAGGATGCAAGAAAATTGTCGTGGTAATTTTTTTAACCCGTAATAGGCTTTTGCCTCCGAATAATGCAGGAAGTTAGTGGAAGAATGAGAGCGGGGGGAGGGAGGAAATATTTCAATTCAGGATAGAACATCGTTGATTACTTTGAAGAGTCGACTCATCGATATAGTAGTACTGATGGTAGTATATAGCGGTTGGTAGAGTGAAATGTGATGGGGAGTGATATTGGAAGACGTTGGATATTTCTATTCACATATTTTTACGTTTAAAATAACATGAATTAGAGCTTCATTTATTCTTACATGTTTTTTTTTATTTTACAACTTTTCTAAATCTGTGCGACGCCCAAGATAGTTCATGATGGTAAGAATGGAAATGTGAAAGAAGTTCCCACGAGTGAACTCACTCTTTCTCGTCCTTCTTGCTTTTTCTTTTTTTCTCCTTTTTTCTTTTTGCACTTACCAATTTTAGTGTGCAACCAGCACGTACCTTTCCGGAAGTCGCTTTCGGGAGAGATATGATGCCGCCACGCCTGTGGAAGATGATTGCGCTTGTTCGTCCATGCGACGTGATCTTTATTCTTGATCAAACTCATTCAAGTTCAATGTGAAATCTTGGAAGTATGTGAATGAATAAAAGAAGAATTAATACAAAAACATTAGAAAAACGTGGGGTGAAAACATTCACCATGTAAATTTTTTTAGAACTACGGAATTATTCAATACTTGTAATATTATGAACATTCCATGTGCGCTGTTGAATTTGTTTGTGTGCTCGAACGGATTGTGCACCGTCGTTTGCTAAAATTGATGAGATTACTGAGAGCTTTGCATCATCACACCATTCGGAATATAGATCGTGATCGTCTCCACAATGTATTGTATGCCTGTTACAACATCATATCTAATAGGAACATCAACACATTCGCAGTCGCAAAAAGAATTAGAATTTACATAAATATTTCATCTAGCGACAGGATTATTTCGGGGAAACTCTTACCGACTGAAATACATACCTTTTCCCTTGGAATTTGCTCCACCTTTCCAATGGACTATGTTATACATGATGTTTCTCGACTCTCTAAAATTCATCGTAATTAACGTTTCGTCGGTGAGGAGTTTGCGCGTTCAAATTATTCTCGGAAGCGGTTCGTTCACCATCTCCCTATCTTTCTCACTTGCGCTATTGTTTCCCAGTCCAATCCTCGCCAACAGCATCACTACTATTGCCTCACTATTCTGTACACCTATGCATATCACGTATATATATTGTGTGTTGTGTTGTATACTCGATGTCTGACTGGGTGGGATTTCGCTTTAGTGCTCGGCGCCACCGCTTTTCCAGGGAAAAGACGAGGGCCATTATTTTCCGCTGAGGTACGAGCTCACCCGACACTCCGGCAATTCGTTTCCGTCCTACCAAATATTTTGCGCGCACTCACCCCACTGCTGCCTCCTTTTTCTCATCTCTAACATCTCTCGTTTCTCTTCACTGAAAATCGTACCGACTTTCCAATGATTTATTTTTGTTGTGTTGAAAAAAAAAAAAAAAACGGACTTCAAAGTTGAAAATTTGAAAAAGAGAAGAAAAAAACATGTAAAAAATATGAAATTCCAATCATTTTTTTTTTCACGTGACCCCAACCAGCAGCGGTGTGGTGGGAATAACAGAATTCTTTATTAATCTTTCTCACCCTCTCCTTTCACCCACCGTCCAGAGGCTATATATATTAGAAGGGTGCACTTTCTTGGATTTCAGGTATTTCAATAAGTTTTTTTTTCGTTCATCACCTCTCCGGCTGTACATTGGAAGGTATCAGAACTTTAAGCGTACCATTGGACATAACAGTGGAGGTTGTCACGAAATGGTGCGTGGTTGTGGTTACATTCGACTCACGAGTTTCCTTTCCGTGGCGATTGATATTTTAAGGTGAAATAGATGAAAAAATGGAAGTCAAGTAACCTTTGGGTGGCTACGTTGATATTTGGTACGAAATTCCATGTAAAAAACTGAAGAGAACGATTTTTTCGGGACAGTTACAATTTCAAAATATAACTCTGAAGCTGCATCTGACTCAGTTCTGACTATGTCTCATGTGGACTTGAACAAGAAAACTGTTTTGCGTAAAATTTCATACCAAATAAAAACATCGGTATGCTTTTCACGTATATCTACTTCATAATTCACAAGGTATGATGACAAATGGGTGCAAAGGTATTTGCGTGTATATCACTTATAAAGTCAAATTCGGATGTGGTGGTACAGCCATTTATTAGTTACTTAAAAAAAACCCGTGATTTTGATTTTATGTAGTTGAACATGATGGGGATGTCCCGTATGTTGAGTTTGTCAGCAATTATATCGCTTGACCTATTTTATTCAAATTCATGCAGCTATTTTTGAAAAATATGGACCAATCATAATTTTTATTTACAGATGGACAAACAGTGCCAACTCTGTGTGAATTGTCAGCGCGATGTGTTGCTTCACACATCCCATTCGAGCTGGTTGAACACGTGTATCCACCAGTACCCGAACAACTCCAACTCAGAATCGCGTTTTGGAGCTTTCCCGACAACGAGGAGGATATTAGACTATATTCATGCTTGGCGAACGGTAGCGCCGATGAATTTCAACGTGGCGAACATTTATTCCGCTCACGAAGTGTCAAAGATCCACTACAAATCGGTAAATATCGAAATGACTGGAATTTGGTGACTAAAACACATTTCAAGCATATATCGTAAATAAAACAATACATTATTCAATTATTATACAGGTTTTCACTTGAGCGCAAGCGTAAATGTTCAAGTGTGTACGGCTTCAGGTGGCGCCCGTACTCTTTACAATGTCGCAGTAACATTCGATCGACGTCGAATAACATCATGCAATTGCACCTGCACATCGCCCGCCTATTGGTGCTCTCACGTAGTCGCTGTTTCACTTCATCGAATTCATTTACCAACACAAGTATGTCTACGTGCACCGGTGAGCGAGTCGCTATCCCGTTTACATCGAGAACAATTACAGAAGTTTGCCCAGTACCTAATCAGCGAATTGCCACAACAAATATTACCCACTGCTCAACGTCTATTGGACGAATTATTATCAAGTCAACCGAGCGCAATAAATAGCTATTGTGGTGCACCAGATCCAACAGCTGGTGCATCAGCACACGATCAAACTTCATGGTATCTTGATGAGAAAACATTACATGGAAATATTAAAAAAATTCTAATTAAATTTTGCGTACCAGCGCCTATGGTATTTAGTGATGTCAATTATTTGAGTACAACCGCACCACCTGCAGCTACAGAATGGTCATCATTACTGCGGCCATTGCGTGGCCGTGAGCCCGAGGGCATGTGGAATCTTTTATCAATTGTCCGTGAAATGTTCAAACGTACAGATCGCAACGCAATACCGCTATTAGAAATAATAACTGAAGAGTGTATGGCGTGTGAACAATTTCTTGTATGGTGGTTCAATACAAAAGTGGCATTATTGAATGGCACTGGTCATGGTGGCGGTAAACATGGAAGTATGAATAATAATGCGCATGCATCGCAACATGCGTGTTCATCATTGTGTGATGAAATTGTTGTATTGTGGCGATTAGCCGCATTGAACCCAGGCTTATCACCATCTGAACGTGATATGCTCCATGGACAATTTTCTGCATGGCATATGAAAGTTATTGATAAAGTAACGAAAAGTCGTGGATCCGTATCGCATAATACGCAAAATCGTAATCATGGCGGTGGACAAAAAGATCCATTTAAAACGGACATTGAAGTCTTCACCGGATTTAAACCAGCTCTGGAAGCCTGTTATCTCGATTGGGATGAATATACATTGCCAGGTATAACATATACAGCTGGTAGTAATCCGATGTATCACTGTCCGTTCACATGTTTTCGTCATGCTGGTGATACGAGAACTGAAGTAAACCAAGTTAATTCGTCTGCCGCCGTATTAAATTGTCAAACATTAAATTCACATCATCATACACGTCGGCCGCACAGCATTGGTTTAATTGAATTCAGTTTTATGGATCGTAAACGATTAAATTCACGTGAATTTCCTGTTTTCTGTTCACGTAACAATGGTGGCAACAACGGTGGCAATGATGGGAATCGTAGTAGCGTTAGTTCTGAGGGTTTCTGCGAAAATGACGGTGATATACCGAACCTGCCGCCTTTCCCATTGCCATCACAAGTCGTATTAGTGCGACGTGGTTATGGTGAATTAAATAATTGTGGCGATACAGATTCACAGGAGGGTGGTGGCAGTGAATCATCGTCAAATAGCAATGTGAGTTTGAAAAACGCTCAAGGCTCTGATAAACATCGTTCAAATGCGTCGTCCGATACTCACAGTGATAGTAGTGATAGTAGTAACAATAAAATCGCTAATGATGTCAAATGTGTCAGTGATGGTGGTGACGGTGCTGGCGGCAGTGGCTGCAGCGTTGCTATTAAGACAAATGTGGATGAATGTCGTGATGCTGTTGCCGGCACATCGTCCACAGTCGCCGGCCCATCAAAATTATCAGCGTCAACTAGTGTTAACGTTATTCTCAATTCTAATGGTGCAGCCGCAAAGCGCGATCAAGACTGTAACAATGATGTCAAAGATCCATCGCGTCGTCCATCGAAGGATGAAAGCTCGTCGTCAAGTAGTGACAGTCCATCTGGTGATGAATATCATTTCTATTATTATGATTCAAAAGCAGCGGCGAATATCAATGTTAATGATAATCATAAAGAAACTAAGAGTGAGGGTAACAATGGTGCGAATGCAAGCTCTATTTTGCATAATCTAAAAAAAACCGAAGATCCATGGGACATTTTGTTTGCCAGAGCTGAGGGACTTTATGCACATGGACACACGCGTGAAGCTTGTATACTTGGTGTTCAGTTGGCTGAGGAGCTCTTGTCGCATCCTCCAGATCTGATGATCGAAGTGCCGCCTGTGTTGGTTAAAGGTAAACGCAAAAAGCAACCAGTGAACCCGGCATCGCATCAATTAACATGCTTGGCATCTGCGACATTAGCAAAATGTGGTTTTCTATGCACGGTATTGGCGGAAAATCCGGAACATCATAACTTGGCATTCCGAGTTGGTTTCTTCGGTTTGGAAATGGCACGACCGCCAGCTAGTACGAAGCCGTTGGAGGTTAAATTAGCGCATCAAGAGTGTGAATTAGTTGGATTGTTGAAGCGGATTCCATTGGGACCAGCGGAATTGGCAATGATAAGACAGCGCGCTGAACAATTGCGCGATGGTGTTTTACGTTCGCGTGGTCATGCGTTGTTACCAATAATGCTTGCAAGTTTGATATTTGATGCATTAAATACGCCACGTTCGAAGAGTGAGTGGTCAGTAATGACCAATGAAGAGTATGAAAATCTTGGATTTGATGCAGCAGTTGCGGCATTGGGTTTAAAAGCAAATGTAAGCGAGGCAGATCATCCATTATTATGTGAAGGTACACGCCGTCAACGTGGTGACCTTGCCATAACGCTCCTTGTTCATTATAAAGACGAACCGACTAAAGTTGCTAAGATAATGGACAAATTGTTGGATCGTGAAGTTCATCAATTGATTAAATCGCCAATTGTTAGCAGTTATTACAGCTCTAATCCGCCGACGAAAAGTCAATTGGCGAATTTTCGACGTGCAAAAGCCTGTACGTCACCATTGGCAAGCAGCACCGACGCTAATGTTACTGGTGATGTTATCGCTGGGACAAGTTCTCGACCACATAGCAGCACCAGCGCTGAATTGGAGACGGGTATGAGTGCTTTGTCAGTACAACCGCAACCACCACAACCATCAGTATCCACGAGAACGAAGGAAACGAGGTTAGGCAGGCAAGCGAATAATAAAATTATTTTCAAATCTATTTTAATCTTTCCCAATATATCTTTCTAATTGAATAATTTTTCTTCACCGTTCTAATTCTAGATACAAAAGTAAAAAAGTTTACCCATCAATACCGAATCAACCGTCGGAGGCAGGTGCACATTTTATGTGTGAATTGGCGAAAACAGTGTTGGTTAAAGCTGGTGGTAACAGTTCAACATCATTATTTACCCAAGCGTCAACAAATCAAAATCATCTCGGGCCCCATCGTGCATTGCACATGTGTGCATTTCAAATTGGCCTTTATGCACTTGGATTGCACAATTGTGTCAGTCCCAATTGGTTAAGTCGAACATATTCGAGTCATGTATCATGGATTACTGGCCAAGCTATGGAAATTGGCGCACCGGCAATTTGGTTCCTCATTGACAGTTGGGAGGGACATTTAACGCCACCCGAGGCTGTTAGTATTGCTGATAAATCATCGCGTGGTAGTGATCCTAATATGGTCAGAGCAGCTGCTGAACTCGCCCTATCATGTTTACCACACGCTCATGCACTAAATCCCAATGAGATACAACGTGCCATTCTACAGGTGATTAATTCTTTGTCAAACTAAAGTTTATATGAAGTAGTATGTGTGTGCGTGTGTGTGTGTGAGTGAGTGAGTTTGTCACCCCATATGTTAATATGGAACTCATTTCGAAAATTTATAATAACAAAGTCTACTAATAGCTTTTTTTTCTATTCTAGTGTAAAGAACAGAGCGAGTTTATGTTGGAAAAAGCCTGTATCACAGTGGAGAACACCGCTAAAGGCGGTGGAGTTTATCCCGAAGTATTGTTCCAAGTTGCCAAATATTGGTATGAATTGTATTTGAGACACACACCGGGTGGTGAACAGCAAGACGATATGCCTCATGATCATCTTCAACTTGATCCTAATGGCACATTACTGGTAGAATCAGGCCAAGTTGATTTGAACACCGGACAAATGATGCCTGGACCAACACAAGCAGTGGTGGTCACTAGTACACAACCGCCTCAACCTTACCCGCCACATCAAACGATAACAACATTGGTGCCAGGTGTTGCGTTACCATATCCTGTTGGCCCATACAGTTTCGTTCATCCGCATCATCCAATGCCAACATTCGGTGGCCCCATGCCACCACATCGAGTTGCTTTACCACCGAATCCACCTCATATGCAAATGTACCACGCGGCGATGCCACCTCATCCACAACATCCACAACATCCACAACATCCACAACATCCACAACATCCTCAACACCCACAACACCCACAACATCCACAACATCCACAACATCCACAGCATCCACAGCATCCACAGCATCCACAGCATCCGCAACATTCACAACACCCACAACATCCACAGCATCCACAGCATCCACAACATCCTCAGCGACATCCACCGCCAGTAACGCAACCACCGCCTGTTCCGCAATACTACGCTCAACCGACGGTGACGACAGTGAATGTTCATCCGCCACTTGGTGCACATCATATGTTCGCAATGCAGCCACCAATGGGGGTTAATGTGCAACCGGACGTTGCCGGGTCAATGCAAGGTCACAATGGGATACCTGGCCCTTCATTGGTTCCAGCTCAACCAATTATTTCGACTGTTAGACCACAACCACAAGTTCACCGACAGAGTCAACCATTTAGTCCACAACAATTGCGTGCTCTCGTTGCTGCTTACAGAGTTGGTATGTTGGCATTGGAGACTTTAGCGCGTCGTGTTCATGATGATAGACCACAAGCGAAATACGCGCGTAATCCACCATACGGTGAGGACGTTAAGTGGTTATTGAGAATTTCCAAACGTTTGGGTACACAGTGCTTTCATCAATTGTGTATATGCACCGTGAATAGTGTTGTCAGTCCATTTGTACTTCATGATGTGGCATTGGAAGCGGCAAATTATCATTCAAGAAGCAATCCAGCATTATTCTTACAGAATTTGCGATCGGCATTGTTGGCACCCATCGTTCATAAATGTCAACAAATGTAAGTTCATAACAATATTATTTATAATTGATTGTACATCAATTATCTTCAAGAAACTCCTTAAGTACCCCAATCATTGATTGGAGGGCGACTCCTTTCGAAATCAATTGGAGAGAAATTGAGTAGTTCACCCAGATTTGATGGAATTCAAACTCAATATTATTTATTTTCACTCATTTTTTTTCAAACTTACATTTCTTGTTTCTATTTTTTTGCTCAGGTATATTCAATGTATGCATCACAAATTATATCACCTAATGTCTGGAGAGTATGAGGAGTTTGCTAGTGTTGTTTGCGCTGCGCGCGCTGCTTTTCACATCACACCAGAGGGTCATACACAATTTAAAGAGTGGCTACAGTCGATGAAAAGGTTGGAATGAATTATTTAATAATATGCAATTTTGTTTGATTAATAGAATTGTTTATTCACTCAGTTTTATTGTCTTTTTCCACAGATCACCTGCATGCAATAAAGAACTGTGGTCGCAAATAAATGCGGCATTGCAGGCAAATGGCAAATGACACAGAGCAGATCCAGGCGTGATGTGGCTCACATCTCTACCTCATCCTCCTGCACCACTACCACCACCACCACCACCATCACATCAGCAACGTACCCTCATGCTTCAACATCATCATCATCTTCCACAAATATCGGAAAATATTAATTTAGTTCGTGGACTCGCAACAATCAATGAGCTCGCCTGGAATAAGATCTCCGCGCCTCGTGTATTGAGTGGTCCTCATCCGGCTGCTGTGATACATCGCGAACTAATACAACATGATAACACGCGTTATACGCGACAACAGCACACTATCACTAGGGAAGAACAATGTAGTTGATTACGATAAGTAAATAGTATTGAGAAAGTAGGTTATTCCATGGCGGGCTTTGAGAACTGAATGGGGAAAGGAGAAGGACGGGGAGTAAAAAAAGGAAAACAAAGAGCAAGAATAAAAAAATTCAGTAATAATTATCATAATCTTCATTATATCCGAAAAAATGTCATCTCGAGAATTCTTGTAGTCATCGTAATCTCCAGTCGTGGTTTAATAATTGGGATGGATCTCCTTGCAAATATTACTTGGATTGTAGTTGAAGAAAGAGAATTTGTAGCGTTGCACCGCTGGTTAAGGGAGGGGATGAAATGACGTTTTCAGCATCGATTGAACGATGCATTGTTGTATCGAGGTCCAACGCCCGCTATCCAACGACTGTTAAAATTCATATGATTAAGGAGGAAAGAAAAAAATAATAAAAATAAAAAAAATCCGATGTTTCGGCGAACTGGGCTTTATTTCTATGGTGGTAATTTGTTTTCTTGTAAGTTCATTATGGTCTAATACTGTAGTCATCATCATTATTTTCATCTTGACGAGAATGAAAAAAAAAATAGTGAACATGTACACATACACTTACGATTATACGTAAACAATAAATAATGATATTATCCGGATCGAAGTATGTTTGCAAAAAACAAAGAAATAAAAATCTAGTACATGTATATATATCTATATATATATATACATAATCAAAAACCAATACCGATCATTATTTGGATACTTCGAGAATTCATTTGATTCATTAGACACAATTGTAAACATATTGGTGTTAATCATCAACCAGATCAAAAATAGCGAGGAAAATAAAAAACAAAATTTATTTCCATTTTTTAGATAGATTGAATTAATTTGTCTTGTTTCACTCATTTAAATCATTTTTTTGTATTTTAATTGTGAACAAGAACATAAATATACTTTGTCATAAGAACGATAGAAATGGTCATGTAGTGCCGATGCGGTTGGTTTATACTGCATGAGCAAAAAAGAGACAGAGTTAACATTTTCATACATTCAGTATGGAATAATATTTACTTAATTATAACATCGAAATTTTTGTATCGAAAAAAAAACAAAAAAAAAAACAAAAAAAAGGCAAAACAAAAATTCTTTTCAGCTTTAGAATTGTTATTTATTTTTCTGTTCTGTTCATCCAGGAGTCACACAATTTTTTCATGTCTTCTCTATCTTAGTTTCAATGCATATTTTAGATTTATGAGGGGGGGGTTTAATTTTTTTTTCTTCTCATCTCTTTGTAACATGATGAAAAAAAGCGTGTATGCATGTGTTACCCATATTAATCAAACAAGTTCACACGACCACGCAGACAGATATACGCGTTGCAATGATCTCTGTAACGCTTGCGTTAATTATAATTTGAAGGATAAATAAATGAGTAAACACATTGAAGTTTGACATATCACCTCAGGAACAAAGAGTAGATTAATGAAAACCAGTGGCATTCGAACAGATACTGCTGTCACCTGCTTGAAAATCGCGGGTGGCATGATGAGTTTATTATCAATGGAAAATGAGAAAATTTCATTTTACAGAGAGGTGAAAGAGAAAAATATACACGGGCAAAAGAATTTGGTAATAAATATCATGCCGTGCTCGCGCGCTGGCTGATTACGGGAAATTACCATGTCACTGCGTTCGCGAATATGTATGCACTTAGAACTTTCCATAATTTCTTCATTATTGTTATTTTTTTTTATCTTCATTATCATTGAAAGAAAGACAAAAAAAGAAATACAGACAGAAAAGAGCGTATCTAAACGTAATGAACCTAGTGCTTACACAGAGAAAAAAATGTTATACAAAAAACAAAATACAGTTTTAATATAAAATGGAGATATTTCCATTATAATGGTAAGGAGAAAAATGATTTATTTTCTAGTAATCATCAGATAATCTATACGAGAATATTTCAATAACTATTTTTGCCCGTCATCAGTTGTCAGAATGATAACAATATTCATTGTTATTATTTTCTGTATTGACGTTAAATATTTTTAACGATGATCAATTATGCAACTTTTTTCATTAATCTGTGAAGAAATGGGAAATGATGAAAACAAATAACAATTAGTTGTAAATGCGAATGTCAGATTCGACGGGGAAACGAATAATAAAAGAAAAATATTTACAGAGATGGATTTATATACAAATATAATGTTTAACATGAAAATTCTTCGTGAACATAAAAATAAATAAAAAAAAAATGGTAAAGTCTTTCTGTTTTTCCATTGAATCACTTGCATTGCTGATGTGTCACTATTTGATCATTTAAGGAACTTACTGATTTCATGATGGAAAAGAAAATGAAAATATAACTAACCAGCAAGTAAGGCTGGCCGGATCGCCTGTAAACAATGAATTGTACAATTGTGCAATAATTGGTTACAAAAATTAGAAAAATTGTGCGATTGCTTTAACAGTATGCATCATTCTCTAATGAATTATTATAGTATATATATATATATACATATATACCCCGAATATCGCAAATAAATAAATAAATAAATATGAGAGAGAAGGATGAGATGGTCCGATATTGCGAGATTATATCGCCTTGCCTGCCCAGTTTGTTTGCATTTATTTGATTATAGATTCAAATTTCGTAGAGATAATTCGTCACTGTAGTGGTCGTTTCTAAAAATACATGCATCACTCATCGTTCGTAAATGTATCTCTCCTGAAAAGTTGTTATTAGCCAATATTCCATAAATAATATGAAAAAGACAAAAAAAAAAGAATAAAATGGTGGATTTAATTCCCAATTAGTTATTTACGTGTAGCCTGATGAGTCGTAAATAGTAAATTGCTAACATTACAGAAAAATTAAAGAATGAAGTGAAAAATAATGGAAATTGATGAGAAATTAATAGTGTTCAATAAACATATGAATTAAAAAAAGAAAGAAAGAAATATAATTTGCTATGATGCCAGAGTGCTATCGATGTATAATTTCCCGCTGAAAGTGAAGCGTTGAACATGAAAAGCTACTGATGTTCGAGCCAAATTAACACTCGCGTTTCTACCTGATATTATTTATTTGGAATTCTTTCGTCTTTTCAATTCATTACTTTTATAAAGAATGGTAAAGAAAAATTGCTAACAAGGTCTTTATATGAGAGACATGAAAATCCCGCCAGATCTATAGTCACTGAAAAAAAAAATAAAAAAAAAAATGCGTGTGGAAAAGAAATAAAGGAATTAAAATTTGGGGGAGGGGGGCGTGAATTGAATGAGAATCGTAAACGATAATTAAAAAAATCTATTTTTACACTTGGGCAAAAATAAAATGCGATAAAAAAAAATAAAGAAAGAAAAGGGGAATATTAAAGTCAGAAAAATAATGCCGATGATATAATGTCCTATGCGCAGCTAGCAAAAATAAAAAACGCTACTAGTAATGATTTAGAGCTTTCCTTAGGATTTAATCGTAAAAAAGAAGAATGAAATGAGGAAAAAAAGAAACTTAAAATATATAGTTGGAGTAGGAACGCGAGCTAATTCCCAAAACAAAAATGTGTGTCACTAAATCAATTAGTATATAATGTATACATATATATAGAGATATTGAGATGAACACTCAAATAAATATACATCTATGTCTTTGACGCACCTGACGTAAGAAAATCCGAGGGGAAATACACATTCAAACAGATTCAAACACATTATATAATTGATATGATTTACAACGGTGCTTCATAATGTGAAATACTCGGGTGTTTTTTTATCTATACGTATATGCACTTATATATGATGATGAAAAATAGATTATGATTTCATGATTTGGGTGGAGAGTGGGAATTCATCGTAATCTAAGTAATGATTACAGAGTGTTGAAGCTATAGTTAGACCGCAATTGTAACGTCAACATTGGGAATTAATATTTAATAAGAGTTCTAAATATATATAAATCATACATAGTATCCATCCGCAACAGAGCTCTGCTTAGAACTCGAAAGTTTGAGAGATGTTTGTTCAAAACGGAACATTTGCACACGAAGTAAATGTTTTGGAATCATAGAAATCGAATAGCAAATTATATATGAATGTACTGGTGTTTTATAGGTCAATTTTACTCGGAAAATATCTCATTTCTCAAGAAATACAACTTGATAACTGATTAAAAGAAACGGTAAAAAAAAATAAATAAAAGTGCCAATGACTGCTTTTGAACAAACATTCCTCATGTATTCATGTTATGCAGGAAGAAAATTTCGCAAAATAACATGAACGAATTATTCTCCTTGTTTCAATACACTGAAAATCATGGCCGCTGCAAACTAAATTATTGTCGCACAGTTGTATTCTCTGTCTTAATATGCACTGGAATTTTTTGTTCGCGCCAGCCCCTCCAGATATATTGAATGTGAATATAGGTGGTGACATATACATATACATAAAAAAATTAAAGATATATATTATATATATTATATTTGTCGATGGAAAAAATGATAACCGTCACGATATTATAATTGAATATAGAAACAAAAGCATAGAATCGTTGTGTTGAGGACTATCGTTCATTGAATACCATCATAATTCATCAGTGATGGTTGATTTTTCAATTTCGAGATTTTACCCATATCCGAGAGAAAAACAAAAAAAAAATATTTTATAAACACATTTCACATTTAGCAATTGAAAATCATTAATTCAATCTTCAATGTGGCTTTCATCATCACCACCACGAAAACATTGTAAGCATATATGATCACGCGCGTTTATTCCTTGTCTGATACGAAGAAATAAATGAATGAATAAATATATGTATGCATAAAATATATTATGAATTATATACGTAAGTATGAGGCCCGCGTAAATTCGATTGTTATTCTTATCGAAATTAATTTTCAGATTAAATAAATATATAAACATATATGCATGCGTTCATCTATATGTTTATGTACATGTATAATCATTGAGTTAAGAAAATGGCGTTATAGTTATTGTGAATATTGTGGTATGGATCTGTTTATGAATCCGTCGATCGCTGATGTAATCAAACGTATTCAGAGTGAATTTTAATAGACCACTTCAAACAAAATGTTGTCTTTTTATTATCTCTACCTCAATTATGTACATTAGATAATGGTGTTGAACTGAAAATATATATCCTAAGAAATTCGATAGTATCGTCATTCTTTTAGGAAAATTAAAACTATATTTTATACAGAAAATTTCGAAATTCGGCTAGTTTTCCACTCTGAATCATAACACTAGAATGACCGATCTTTTTCGAAATTTCATCTTTTAATAAAGACGTAATGTCTGCTGATTGAAAAATAAAAAAAAAACATAAATAAAAATAGAAGGGACGAAAAAAAAAATTCGCAGTCGGTAGGACTCGAACCTACGCTCCCAGAGGGAATCTGATTTCTAGTCAGACGCCTTAACCACTCGGCCACGACTGCACTTGTGCAAACCATTTAAATTCGATGAATGGAGTTGTGCTAAATAACAAATGCCATATGAATGAGGCAATCATGACATCAAATTCATTCTGCAAGTGTAGTAAAACAAATATTTAATATTGATTTTATTCGGTAATTTGTTTTTTTCATGAGATCATTCTCTCTGACATCATACCGATATGAAGCAGTCGTGGCCGAGTGGTTAAGGCGTCTGACTAGAAATCAGATTCCCTCTGGGAGCGTAGGTTCGAGTCCTACCGACTGCGGTCTATTTTTTTTTTTTACATGAGAGAGAAATCTCTTTAAAATTACTACTCAATAACTAGTATTTCCTTCTTTAACTCAACTATTTATTCACGATATTTTTGAGCCAAACAATACATGTATCAATATAATTGTGAAATCGCACGCAACACATTAATTGGTGGCCGTAGAACATTCTTGTATGATAAGAATCTTCGTAATCTGTTGAAAAATTGCGCGAGGCCATTGTTTGTAATTGAAATGTGTAGCAAATCAATTTGTTTGATTAGGAGAATAATCGTTGAGCTTAAGTTGGTATACGGAGGGTGACATTCATATGTCAACTTGGGAGAATCGTGTTGGTACATGTGCTTATCTAGAGCAAAAAATTCCTTCCTCTTTATCGCACTTTCACATGCATCACAATGCAGATGGGGCATGTGATAGATACATCCATGAACAATCATATTATGAGGAATAAAACAGATACCCTTGGACTCCAACTTCAAACAAAGAGAAAAAAATATTAATGAATAGCAGCAGGATCTTGATAATTTTTATATATTAAATTGTTGAAAAAGGAAAGAATGATTCTCTTATCGAAATCCTATAAACGTGAAGTAACGGTGGAAAATTTTTTAATACTTTTGTTCACTGAGTTGTATATAAGCGTGGGTGTGTACATTGGTCATTGACGTATACAAGTTTGTATAGTATACGCATGTATTTGTCATGCTTCATATTAAACATACATTTGACGGTAAATCATACAAGTGTCGCGATAAAGAAACGTGACTGTTTGATATCGACAATCACGTGCACATCACATCGTATATTACATAGTAGCATATGTATCGTCATGCGCGCCAGTTTTATATTTATTTATTTATTTTTTATCTACAGCGGAAGAATATGTTGCATACCAAACAACAGTCTACAGTGAAACAAATTTTTTTGCATATGCAGTCTCTCCTTTTTCTCAAATAAATCATCATAATGGGACACCATGTCATACTGTAATGCAATATTGCATCATTTTCTATTACGCATTGCATGTTATCTTCAATTGTCCAATACTGATCACTGATTGATATGCATTTACCACTCCATTCTATGCCCAAGAAGACAAATAAATAAGTGAATATAATATTATATCATAGATGGAAAAGCAATTCAACATATAATGTACATATTTGTACTGTCCTTGAGCGGGCGCGCAATATGTGGCACCGTTCCAAGTAGTGGTGTAGTGGTAGCAGTGTAGTCAATGTATGCAGAGTGATCTATCAAAAAGTGAATACACGCGGACGAGTAGACCAATGACAAATATAGTCAGCCTCACGATTATTTAATAATTATTCGTCGTTCAAACCAATGCATTTTAATCTTAAACGTATTCTGATTGTTTTTTAATACCAGCTTTGTCTATGTGAATGCGTTTAAACATTGAAATTTGCCCGTTTTATCACGTACTCATTCATTATTGGTCGGCATGCAGTGAACCAGGCCGGGACAATATATATTGATAGCACAATTAAATATATACATATATGAATGCGTGTATGTTGCGAATCACATGTGGAGCAGAGCGCTGTTTCCCGAGCATAATAGTTTGCCTCTCCACTGACCCTCGATTCGATTTTGATAACTAAACTATTTGTGAAGTCAATTGCGCCTTCACTTTATCTCTGGCAAATTAATGTGGCAAATGAGTTTCATTTGACGATTAAACTATGTTGAACGAGATAAAATGAACAAACAATATTATTCAGCAAACAGGAATAATGACGATGATTGCTAATTCTTTCTTGATTTGACATTTTCGTCGTGATAATATTTATTGGCATTGTCATCAAATGACAATAAATAAATACATTTGATTACGTCGTGGCGTCACTGAGTAATTAACAAAAAATTATGTCATTGAATGATGAAATACAATGGCCTAAATATTCAATTTATCTTATCATATTTTTATTTAGAAAAATGCATGTCCCTAATTGTATTGTAGGTGTTTTGCTCGAAATTCTCAATAGCTTATGGTGCATAATTCTCCCGCATATATTTCCATGAGGTTAGACATTGAATAATCCAAAATGATTATTCATCAATATAACTATAGCTTCAATCGAACTACTGGATCGCTAAATCATTATTCAGCACACCGTCTGTCCATCGAACGTGATGTTAAAAATCACAGAACATGAAGATAACAATTATCTACAGAAATTGCGGGAGATTAAAAAATTGCGATTTTAAACGTACTGTATGAAAATGTGGACGTGTAGTTGAACGTCGTGAATAGGAAAGGTATTGAACTAACAATGAATTAATACATGTACATGTATACGTACTGAATAAAAGGATAAGGCAAATAAAATTGCTGAATGAAGAGAGGGAATTGAACTAGAAATCACGATGAGAGTATGTGAATTGTGCGCGCGCATACCCCCGCTTTTTTTCCCGCCAACTTACAGACGTTATATATGACGTCATAGTAGTAGGTCGTGGCACACAGCTAGACAACTGCATTGGTTAACCGAGAAGCTGCGTGGCGAATTCAATCTCACTTAAATTTTCGACATTCCACTGGTAAAATATTTTTCTAAATTTTATCATTCATAATATATGTAAATCATTTGAGAACAATTATCCCTCACTTTTACATCATCAATTATCAATTCAAATTACTATCGTTGATTATTTGGTCAATGAATTGTTGCTTCTGGAATTACGTAGTTGTCAATACACAAAAGTCAATCACAAAATGCCTGATTCGTTGGAGCAGATGCCGAAGAATGACACCATCAAGTTACGACAACGTCATATTGGGTAAGAGAGCTAGAACAAGTTTTTTTACCTAAGTTTCCTGATAATAATTGAATAAGTGATGCGTCTATAAAAAATTTTACTTATGCACTGTTGATGTTTGGGTGAATACGGGACAAATATTTGCACCTTTTTTTTCCAGCAATTTTGCATTTTCCAACTCACCGATCTGAAAATTTCTGTATGCGTTATCAACATAGATGTTGATACCACCCGAAAATCATCATTTCAAGTATATATAATTTTAAAAAACTTTTTTTTCGACCCAATAATTTCATTCAAAGTCTGAGCTTGACTAATTTGGCTTTTATTTTATTTTGCGAAATTAATTGGATGGAAAATTTCATATAATCACGATAAAACAGTTCTCTGAAATTAATTTTATTGTTGATAGGATTTAATGGTGAAAATTAATGAGTGACATTATTAGTGGTACGAACCTTTTGATTATACGGATGACACTGCGGTCAAATCGATCTACGGTAGCGCATTAGCATATTATCACATTGGATGCTCTATGATGATTACGAGAATCAAGTCGTGCGCGATAAAATGTCACGGACACACGATTATTCATCGTGCCACCGCCACTCTATCTATTCTGCTATATATATATATATGTAATATTAGTTCAGAGTGAGATAGAGATATCATCACCTCATAGACATTTCAACACGCGTTTAAAGATATCACGTTGGAAAATTATTGGTTATTCGTGCGTCAACTCATATCTTATTTGATATAATTTTTGGCATATATAAAAAGTGAAAAACGTATCTCTGAATCATGATACATATTTACACGGATGCATGTATATAAGATAATGTGACATTTGTGCCCGATGTTCACATGGTTCTATTTACACTCTGCTGTTATGATTATTGATAAAATAATTGGAAAGTTTTGATTCTTTATTGATTACAATGATTATTTTTTTCCCTATTTTTTTTTTTTTTGCCTTGTTTAACGACCTTGCATTGTTTCAGACAATCATGCAAACTATTTTACAAGTCAAATCCATTGAAAATAGTCAGAGCCAGCGGACAATACATGTATGACGAGAGGGATGAACGCTATCTCGACTGTATCAACAACGTTGCACACGGTAATTTACAAAATAAAAATAAAAAAAAAGTAAAATTAACGATGACCCGGCGATAGCACCATACCATGTATTTTTTCTTGTATTGATACTTCACATTTTTGTATATATTCAGAAGAAACACGAAACCGAGGAATAACTGCACAATCATTGATATAATATTAATTTTTTTCATTTCGAACAAACTTCATTAATTTTGCCCCAACTTTTGTCATTCAATCAGTTAAGAACAATTAGAAGTTTCTATAGATACTCCTGTATCTGATACAGGTAATAGAAAACTTATATCTGAATCGTATAACCCCTGTTTGATTCCAATTGGTTTGGAGCGGAACGCGTTTAAAATTTCATTATTTTTTTGCACGAATTATTTTTTCTTCACTCTGTTGTAGTTGGTCATTGTCATCCTGATGTGGTGCGAGCTGGTCAAGAACAGATGTCACTTCTTTCTACCAATAATCGTTTTCTTCATGACAATTTGGTCGTGTGTGCACGCCGCTTGACGTCACTGTTGCCTGAGCCATTGTCCGTTTGTTTCCTCGTGAATTCCGGAAGTGAAGCGAATGATTTAGCGCTTCGATTATCTGAATGCCATACTGGAAACAAAGACGTCATTACATTGGATCAGTGAGTATACATCCAAATGACAAATTATCCTATTTTATTGAGAAATGAGATGGTTAACTGTATAAATTCAATAAAATAAGAAAGTTATTCAAACATACTGTAATCACATTTCTCATCAGCTGTGTGCATAAATGAGTTGGAGAGAAAGCAAGTGAGTGAACATAATACTTGTTGCGAAATTTCCAGACGATTTCTTTAAATGTTTGTATGAAAGATGAATTATTATCATTATACTAATAAGTTTGGGGGGGTTTTTTTTTTGACTGTTTGCAGCTATACTTGATGTCTAAAGCAAGAGGAATTTCATATCAATCACAAAACAAACACAGTATCAAAATGGATTTGGTGCACAGGTGTATCATCACTGTCATCATCATGATCGTCATCATGATCGTCATCATGATCGTCACGATAATCCTCTTGTCATTTTAGGTGACATCACGAAGATGAGTACGTGAGACGTATGCATAAAAAAAAACGCAAAAAAAACGGAGAAAAATATTCTACAATGAGAAAAGAATTAATCGTCGATTTTTTACAGCCATCGATTTTGTGTAAAATTGAGAGAGGAAAAAAAAAAAACAAATGTATAGAGCAGACAAGATGAATAAATTTTCAGATCTGACTGGCGAATATTGTCCCAAAGTCTCAATGGATCCAATAATAATAATAATAATAATAACAATAATAATAATTGTATTAATGTTAACAAAGTAGTAAAAAATAAAAATGCGAAATAATATTCAACAATTTTTTGAATTCTCTGTTTTGCAGCGCTTATCACGGACATCTGACATCATTGATCGATATTTCACCGTACAAATTTAATCAACTGAAGAATGGCAAGAAGGATTGGGTGCACGTGGTAAGAATGCTTATCGAATTATTTGTCAATATCATTCTAAATTTTACACATTTAATCGATTTTTTTTCGATGTACTCAATCCCTCATTTTATATTCAATCCCTTCAATATCCCTTCTCCATCGTTCCTACAAAAGGCCATATACATATATGTAGAGTGCGAGCATGCACACCATTTACATTTCTGAATCCACTTGCCACCAGTGTGTGACATTAAATCGTATCTACTTCAAATTGCAAATCCCTAGGCGCCGTGCCCGGATGTCTATCGTGGAAAATATCGGGACGTGGACTATCCAAACGAGGATCTTGGTGTAAAGTACGCGATGGACGTGAAGAGGATTTGCAATGATGTCAAGTCACAGGGACGTGGTGTTGGAGCATTCATTGCTGAGAGTCTCATGTCAGTTGGAGGCCAAATAATTCCACCACAAAATTATTTCCAAAACGTTTATCGGTAATTCAATTGAAAAACAAAACTTATTTCCACCTACTGAAGAAACATATTCTGAATCTAATTCTTTTTTCGAAATGTACACATTTGTTTCTCAAATGAAATTTTATTCTTTCATTGTGTTCATCAAATTTACAAGTCATTTTGTCGATAACAATGTGAAATTCAATTTTGTCAGTTATGTGCGCGAATCTGGTGGAATTTGCATCGCTGATGAGGTTCAGGTTGGATTTGGTCGTGTTGGCAGCCACATGTGGGCATTTCAATTATTCGGCGACGATGTTATACCTGATATTGTTACAATTGGAAAACCAATGGGCAATGGACATCCGGTCGCCGCCGTCATTACAACACAAGAAATAGCTGCGAGTTTTAAGGATACGGGTGTAGAGTACTTCAACACGGTAACAATTGGAGAAAGTCGCTTTTTCTCTGTTTGCTTTTTATTATCTTCAATACGATTTCATATTCCATAGTTCACATTCAACTCGCTGCTGATTTAAAAAAACTAGTCATGCACTCAAAAATAACTTGTTCCTTCAATTTCATTATTATCCGTGCGCTTCCTCATTTTCAAATCGCATTATGGAATAAAGATCTTTCAGTCAATTTGCCTTCATTATCGATGAATTGTTGCAGTACGGTGGCAATGCTGTGTCTTGCGCAGTTGCTAATGCCGTGATTGAAATTATTGATAAAGAGGGCCTCCAAGAGCATGCGGCTAAAGTTGGCAAACATTTACTTACTGAACTCACCAAATTGGCGCAAAGACACCGAATAATTGGCGATGTTCGTGGAGTTGGGTTGTTCATTGGTATTGAATTGGTAAGAGACAGAGTCAAGAGAATACCAGCCACAGTTGAGGCTAAACATGTGGTTACACGGATGAGAGATGAGAAAATTCTTGTTAGTAGCGATGGGCCCGATAATAATATATTAAAATTAAAACCGCCAATGGTATTCACGATTGAAAATGCTGATCATTTTGTGGCTACGTTAAATTATGTATTGCAAGAAGTCGGGGTCGATATTGATGATGTAAGTTGGAAATACTTTATATTCGTTATATTTACCTTTCTTCAATTCCAAGGTGAAATTATCCATTGATTTATTAATTACTTTTTTTATCTTGGTAATTTTTTTCCAGGCAATTGAGCCCACAACGACGATATTGAAGGCGGTTATTTCGTCGGTGGATATGAATTCTGTTGATTTATCACAAAGCGCGAAATCTGTCGTAATTCGTGCAAATTGAATTGTATTATTCGCGTGGAAGAGAAAAAGATGAAGCAAGTGAGTGTGAGCGAGAAAGCATCTTGATCGCAAATACTGGTCACATGAGAATTGGGCGATTTTCGATTATATTCATAACTCGTATGAGTAGAATTTAGTGAAACATATATAAATATTAATATATATATATTTTTAATACCATTATATATACAATCATTTTATTGTTAGAACTAATTGTGAATAGACAAATGTGTGAAATAGTTGTTAACATACGAATAATTGTATTCATTGACTGAAATAAAAATCAAACAAACCAAACTATTCCCCTGAGAATTCGAAATGTTTTCAACAAATTCTTCTAATTATATTACAATTCTAATTTTGAGAAATGAGTGGGGAGAGAGAGAAAGCAAAGAAATAATAAGCATTTATTTCTTTTTATTTCATCTCATACCATCAATTTCTGACACATTGTTTCAAATTGACGATAGAATGTTGTGTGATCGTGGAAAAGTGGCTTGACTTGTTTCGGCTATCCTTTTACCTCTTTCCCCATTGTCGAAATCAAATTTCGAGTTTTGTTCACGAAAATATTAAATGTCTTCACTTTTCTCGGAGACAATATCAAAGAAAATACAAAGAACAACAATGCGACAAGTGCTTTTCCTCTTACTTTATAAATTTAGATGCATCAGTAATAAAGCACAAAAATAAAGAATTTGCAACCACCATTCTCTCTTTGTCCCCCATTTTTTTTTCTTCATCTTTTTCCAACGTACGCAAGAGAAGAAAGTCACAGCTTAGTCACGTTATCGCTGGTACCTGCACCCAGAGGGATTACTATTGTTGTGGTAAACCTACGTATGCAATCTGAGTGGTATAAATCCGGGTAGCGACAATCTTACACTAAAACCTCACTCAAAATAATTAAAACGGTATATTTTCCAAAATATTCATTCGACATGGGAAAAATGGCAGGTGAAATTGATAATGTGACTGCAATGAATGAGTAATTGATATATTTATCTCTCAACATGCGAAGCTCGCCCAAACATTTCAGCATTTATTGCTAAATCTGCACTCTCGGTTCTTCCAATATAATAATTTTCCTAATATATTCCACTACTCATATTTTGCAAAATTCAACGAATAAGGTATAACCTATGAATTCAAAACATTTATATGTACTGTCATAATTAATTATGCTAATTCATTCGACTAAGACGAAAC
Organism: Zele albiditarsus; assembly: GCA_958496275.1. Lineage (NCBI taxonomy): Eukaryota > Metazoa > Arthropoda > Insecta > Hymenoptera > Braconidae > Zele > Zele albiditarsus. The sequence continues at coordinate 17,991,975 of OY292409.1, forward strand.
AGCTTCGGTTGGATGCAGATATGAAACACGAGGAATTAAATTTAATCATGTTGATGTACAGTGCAGAATTAATAAGAGAAACGAAATGAGAGAGAAATTGCATCCATCTAGCAGGCAAACCTCCTTCAACAACCGTCATTCCTTCTTCCGTTTTGCATTTCATAAATGTATAAACATTTTAATGTAAATACTGATGTTTACAGACAAATATTATGCGCAGGCCAAAATAGTAAAAGCATTCCTTTTTACTAACGTAAATCCTCATGGTAAGGACACCCACGAGTTTATCAAACGCCCATTCCATACCCGCTTCTCCTGTCATTGTGACTTCAGTGCACTCATCTATCTTCTCTGTTTCTCCTTGCGTCTGATATTTCAGTTGCGCGTCATCATTTTGCCCTTTCTCCTGCTCAAGGTTTAAAGTATGGCGTACTCTGCCAGTACTTCAGCCGCAATACCAAGATATATATATATATACAGTGATTTCCTCTTGGTTCAGTGAAGAAAGACTTAAGACTGAGATTACATTTATAACAATAAAGTCTCCCAGGCGCTGGATAACGCGCTTTCGCTTCAGCTGAAAAATTCGTTTGCTATCTCTCGCACACGACGTTCTTAAAGGCTTTCGGGAATTACATTCGAATTCCACGCGGGCGAGAGTTCCTCTCGCTGTTGAACGTCGACTGTGCAATATATGGCAAGTAGGACACAGGGGAAGTAAAGGAGAGAGGGTGTGCGACAGGAGGAGGGTGTACAAGAGACGTGAAGGAGAGGATCAGTAACAATAAGACAGACGATTATAAATCATAAATGACTGATCATAAGTTTTTTTTTCTCTCCTTTTTCCATAATCAAAAGCTTTTTCGGACAACACATTCACTGTCTACAAAACTTGAATTATCAATTGATTCTGTAGATTAAGTTTAAAATGTGAAGTTTTAAAAGTTTACGCTGACAAAACAGAAAAGAGACGAGTCCGCGTGTTCTTGTGGTGATGGTTGGATTGTGATGGTGAAAAGTTGGATAAGGACAACGAGAAAAGCGCATTGGTGGCAAAGAGGTTCTTGTTCAGTCGGTGGAACAGCTGGAGAAGCCATGCGAAAGTGGCAAACACTGTAATCAACGATGAATACGCGCGCACACGAAGCTTTTTCGGGGTTGCAAGTGAAAAAAGTGTTCACTATGATGCTGTATAGTGTACCACTGCACAAAGATAGTCCGTGATTCTTGGTGAAGTTCAGGCTCTTATATAAGGGGTGATGTTCTCAAAACTTGAAGTAGAAAAATGATATGATGAAAAATGAATACAGAAAAAATTTATATATTTTACTTGAAGTTTAATTAGAATTTTACGTTATGTGTGATGTCTCGTTAGCCATATTTTTTCATGCATAGTGATATTTATTGTATTATTTGTATTAACATGATCAGGAGTTGCTTATCTTTTTCCTCGTAGTTGATTGGATTTTTATTTATGGGTTTTGTCTTTTCCGTCAGTTCCTCTTTTTAGAATATATATATTTATATATACATTGACAATGTTTTCGGAAAATATTTCAATTTACCTTACTTATAACTGATTTTTCTCATTGAAATTTAATTAACGTTTTTCCCGAGATCTCAGCAGCAGAATATATATATAGTATGTTGATGTTTATTGGTCGAAGCAATTTTCCGACTCACCATTTGCTTCGTTTTCATGCATCTATATATATTCCAACGAACAGTGGGCTTGCGAATATTCCCCTAGCTATATCGTCGTAACGAACGTTCTATTATCTCAAATGTCCGCCAGAACGGACGTGCGGGACATGTATATGTGAATAAATGTACATATGTGTGTGTATATGTGTGTGTGTGTGTGTTGGGGCGCAATGCAATCGTGCGCTTTTGTCTCTAATTGGAAAAGCGACAGGATTTTACTGTATTTAAGCAGCAAAATTTTCAGTCTATATGACGTACAAATTACCTGACATTGAAATATACACGTATAAAATTTATAAAACACCCTCACAATTTATATCCATATATTAAAATGTTTAATATTGAGTTATTGTTATATTTTTCGTAATATAACCGAGAAATAAGATGGAAAGTTTTGATAAAATTCAGTGGCGGTGAAATAATCGAATCAATCAACATCATCAAAATGATTAAATCGATAGAATTTGGCTCCAAGCTTTGAATAGGTATATAACATGGAAATATATGTACTATACATATATGTAATCGCTTTGCCGAGGAGCAAAGCCGAGGGGCAAAGCGATTATTTGCGCATTGTATGAGAATAATTTAGGATGTACGTGCCTCGAACACTCGTGTCCTCAAAATATCTCGACATTGCACATTCTATATACATATACCAACTGTACATGAATATATGTGACGTCGACTTGTTCTTGATGTGCTGATGTCACAATTATTCTCTCATTTCTCATGCGCGATCCTTGATTAATTCTATGTACATTTCATCATGATGATTGACATATATTTCGCATCATCAATAATTATAAAATTTGAGCCACATTGCATGTTTATAAGTTTTATTATAGTATTTATTTCATATATATATTCAGCAAAAGATAAGTTGAATGTAAAATCAAAGATATGTCATTATACAATTCTGCCATTTCAGATCAATCGATTATAATGTTTAACAACTATCCAATTACTCGTGAATTTATTAATTTGATTCATAATTTTTAGGTGACATCCTAAAATGCGAAAGTGATTTGCGACCGATTTTTCATTTGCATTTCATTTTCCAGAACGTAAGGTAATATACGATGTGTGTTTATGAATAATTATGATTATTCGTGTGTAACATATTGCATTTGATGGTGGCAGTATATGGATATTGCATAAATTGGATGACACGTTGTCACTGTTACAGAGACCTTAGATTATATGCGTGCTTTTGATCTTCATTATGAGGCTGAATAAACCATAGAGTGATGGTGTCATGTAATTTGGGAGTAATCCGAAAATTATTCGGATGATTGCGTGCAATAACACGCTCTGTTGGCAATAATCAACTTACATTGTAAAAACATTCGCCGTGAGTATGTGTATTTCATGCACATGCGTCCTTGAAGTGAATAAGCAACAAACAATGTGTATGCAGCTAAAATATTTTTCACCGTGAATTATAGATATTTGTGGGAATAATTCGTGGCGATTATCGATAACATTGAAATGAATAATAAATGAAATGGCATGAAAAGTAATGAATTCAAAAAAGTGAAAAGCTTCTAATCACACGATATATATATATATATATAATGAAATGACATTAAACACAGATGGCAAAAAAAAAAAAATATGTGGCAATACTGATATAAAGTCTATTTATTACCATTTTTGTTCCATAAATATATATTGTTGCACAGTTGCGCTATCGCGTTGATAAGGCATCGCGCGATATAGGTAGATACGTTGGCGAGGTTTAATCTTTACGGGGATCAAGAGTGTGGCAAATCGGGACATACATTGTGACGTTAAATCCAAAATAACGACTGTACCAATTACTATAACGATACCCGATAAATGATGATCTTTTTTTTTTTTTTTTTACTCCTTTTGGCATATTAAAAATTATTATGAAACAATTCTTTTCATACTAAAAATAAATAAACTACTATTACGTTTGAAGTAGTATTTTCCTGTAGAGGGAGAGAGAGAGAATAAAAATTCTGATTGAATCGATTCAGCTGCAGTGGGTATCTGGTTGAAAAGGATACATAGGCACCGAAAGCACCTTTTCATCTCGTTCTCTCGAGTCCAAATGACACGACATGTATGTGTTTGCAACTCGTCAAACGGAAACTGACTAAAATGTGCAAATAATTGACTCGTGCAATGTCAAACCGTATATAAGGTCGGATGCTTTCTATATGTCCTCCTTTCATCGAGTGTATACGAGAGTGTAAAGGGTAAATTTGTAGGAAAGCAACTGGTCATCATCATGGCTGGTTTCCATCGTAGTAGTTGTATTAGATACACTTTCGATGTTATACGTTTTATCTGATTAAATAACGCTGGTACATTTTCCGAGATGTTTATAAAGTTAGGACAGGATAATCCGACGATAAATATATCTACGTTATGTTAACTTTTTTTTTTCCACCTACTTTTACGTGTGTGAAAGTATGAAAATGAATTGAAAGCAGCGAGAGATAGAAAAAAAGATGAGGAAATGATGAAGTTTAGCAATGCAGTGCACGAATATTCATTAACCCTGCTCTACTGTATCGCCATCTAACTCGCACTGGCCTCATTCTCGTATAACGTCGCACACTGTGACAGTTCGCGCTTTATTCAGTATACACTATAGCGCATCGTCAATGCGACACAGTTTTCACTCTCTCGCTTTCTGCAATGCGCATATAGACATTATATAATGAACGAGCTAGATGTTAATCATTTGATTGAATGGCATGAATGAATGATGAGCAGTGAAATCCGATGTAGCTTCATTATCGCATCAGAATATTTCAGTTACAATTTTGTTTCAAAAATAAAAAAAACAAGAAAAAAAAAATAGAATTTACAAAGTAATCGGGTACTAATTAATAAATTTGCATGTTTATGTATATACTCATTTATATATGTATACATAAGTTGTCATTTTTCTCTATTTCTAGAGTCTATTGCATAAACCAGAACGCAGTGCTTGCGTTTAATTTAGCCCAAAGTTTTCCGTAACAATTCCCATTAGATACTTACTCTCCTGGTTTTTGTTACTTCGGGTCCCCATCCCAGTTGTACAGAGAGCAAGTGACTGTACGTACGTGTGTATAAATGTATATATATATATATATATGTCGTTGGAAACTTTGTACGAAAGCTGCGTTTCTGTGTGCGATTGTGGCTTGAGTAAAACTTTGGGCATTTAGCCTGTCGCCGTGGCTAGCAGTGATGTCTATATACATATACGCTTCTATATTCTGTAGTAAACTTCTGGCGAAAGCGTGCACACTCGTGTGCGCAACAGTCGAGAAAATTAATTTCAAATAATGAGTAGCAGCCCAACATGGGTTTTAACTTAAAAATGGAAATATCCGATTGGTTTATTTCAACAAAGCGCATGAATTTTTCTTTCGCCAAATTCATTGTGCCTTTATCATATCATTTAACAAATATTTATTTTAATATAAGCGTGGGATTATTTTAAAGTGGACGAGTGCATATAGTTATATATGAATAAAATTAAGAGATTAAATTTAAAAGCAATAATGAAAAATGTGAAACATTTTTTTTTCCGTTGGACAATGTAAGAACGAACATTGTGAAATTTTGGTTCATCTCTTAATTAACGTTGTGTACGATCGCATAATATACATTCGAATATATTAAGTAAAGAGTGAATGAGGAATATAATAATGAAATAAGTTTAATGGACGTATTTCCGGGTAGATACAAGTCCCTGAACCGATAATATATTGACAAAATTAATTAAATGTAGCGAAATGCACGTGAGAAATTCCTAATCACTTTCTGTTTCGAACTCAATTCTACCAATGTCCTCACACTGGCTCATCAATTCCCACGATTCAAATACTCTGCTCTCACAAAAGCATTCTCATACTATATTCATCAAACTCATTATCATTGGGTATATATCAATCGAATGTATTTAAAATTGCTGTTTTAATTATAGACATGAAAATTTTAATTATATCAAATTCCCCAACGTTTCACTTTGCACGTATAAATCGATATATATTGTTCTGAAGTTTCTGGGCATGGGCAAACGATGCTAAAATTATCCACTATGCCGATACATACCATTCCTTCCACTCCTATACGTTCGAATGTGCCAATCTTCTTTATGAATTGAGTGGAATGAAATTATCCTAAATGCTTCCAAAAATATCTGAATAAATATTAAACAATATATGGAGAATTGTTCATAATTTTTTTCTATTGTATAACGTGAATTAATAATTTAAAATAAATTCAATTATGAAATATTCTATGGGAATATGGGTCAATAGGCAATCGGATTGTATTATCAGTTGAGGAAGCGGCTCATCGGATTGATAGTATGTGCCTTGTGCACAAGACACGTATATATATATATATTGGAGGAAATACGCCATTATTTCGCAATCTTGCTCGCTCGGAGTTTTCACTTTATCAAGATATTTCACGTGGCCGTTGTTGTGGCATTTCTTTTATTGGTTGTCTATACACATTACTATCGCTTTAGTTTATTTGGACTCTTCGTGAGCTCAATATATATATATAGCAATCCGAAGATTTACGACAGCTGAAAGTACATGAGAGAAAACATGAAAACAGGAAGGTATTTCTGAATCCACAACCCTTAACATATTTTAAAATATCGGCGAAAATATGTCCGCCATTTGAGTTTTATTGTTATTAAATTACGGAAATATACAAATTTTCGACGTTTTGACAGTAATTGATATTTTTTTTTATGACAAGATAAAACATATTTTCCTTTCGAACGTCAAAATAATCTTTGTATCAACGGTAATATTTTCCATTCAGGAACACTTCGTTTGCGTGCATTGAAACATTTCATTGAATTCTAATAGTCCCAACATAATTTCAAGTATTTGTAATGTACGCATGATATTTAATTTGAATGAAATGTAATTGCATGAAACTCACAAGTTTTATTCTGAACATTTCAAGTAGTAAATTGTTCGTAGTTCATAACTATTGTTTCTTTCATTTCAAAATTAATGGGAATAAAAGAGAAGATCAAAGTCATATCAAAGGGAATGTGAGAATTGAGTGCAAATAGTCATACATGTATATACGGATTACAAGAGAAATATGTATCGTGCGACGATATGTGTATACACATAGTGCATTTGGCAATGTTCGGCGTTGTTTTCAAGCTGTTGCATGACAAACGGACTATGCCAGCCGATGGTTGGTATAGCCATAATATAATTGCATTGTTATACATATATTCTCTCTCTGTATAAATGTTTTCTCTTGCTTTATAACAGACGCTAACGAGAATGACCCTCGATTTGTGTATCCCAAATCGATTACGCTTCGTTCGGTGAAAATCGCAATTATTTTCTAGATAACCGTTTCATTTCTCGCTCACCTCAATATCCATGTATACGGACTGACTCGTGTATATGGTTATACATAGTATCTTTCTGTTTTAACAGGACTATTGGCTTCCATTTTATTTGTCCTGTCTGCTGATCGCTATCTGCAATCAATATCAGTATACTCCTCGATCACTCCAATTGAGATGATAAACGCGATGAATGACTGATGAACTTGAGCTCTTTTTTTATTTTTTTTTTCATTATTATTCGGGATTGCAATCGCATAAGTTTGTGCCGGAAATTAAATTTTTTTTGCAAGAATTTTTCACGTCATTTCAATTATTACTTCTTTCACAGTATCAACACTCTTCTATTCCATACGTTGTATCATGCGGGGATAGCACAAAATATCGAGAAGTGACACGGAAAATATGATTCGGCACTCGCTCGAACATTATAAACGCAGTTTTCCGTGTGAAAATTTCTGGCACGAATATCGTAGTCAATTTACATTCTGAAAGTTACGTCCGCACATTGTTACATTGAACGAAAAAAAAAAACGTTCACAATGTATATGTATCGTTGGCAAAGTAACATCAAATGCATTAGTGAATTAAATTTTTGCCATGTCGAAAGTATTAAATATGACATTCAAAACTACAACCACGATAAATCGAAATAAATTATTCTACACACAGAACTATTGATTTTGGGATATTTTTGAACTTGAATCTGCACAAAATATTTAATTCATATCAGGGATATAAATTCAGACTTCAATTAAATCTACCATGTATCATTTAAATTAAAATCATTTTGTACTTCACTTCAATTACTTGAATTGGATTAAATCAAATTAATTATAACTGATTAACAATTTATATTGTCTTAATAATGCAGAAAAGAATACAGGAGTAACGATGTTTATTCCATTTAACTGAAGCATTGTAACAGTTCAGTTGTATGAAATGTTTCTGTATTGTTGGGGAAAGTACGTAAAGGTATGGCGTGAATGAATGAATGAATGAGCGTGAGGGTGAGAAAGTCACTGAGCAATTACATTGGACAGGTTTTGCTCCGGACAATATCTACGACGTAACAGATAACAGAACGCAATCGCTGTCGTAACTAAATTGCGCACATCCTACACTCCTACCCCCTCTATGTATATGATACTACTCTGTGAGTGCAACACGCCAGAAACGACAAATTAAGCTTGGCCAAGCGTAAACCAATGTGCGGTTATTATACTACATATATTTATATAGCGTCATTTTATTCTCTGTGTATAAACGATAAATTGAATAAAAAACGGGAACCAGTAGAGATTAAATAATATAGTTGAAGTTGTTTTATAGATACGTGATGAAATTTATTCTGATGTGCAGCGATGAAAACGCAAAGTTGATTGAAAATACGAAAATTCGCTGAGGGTTTTCATTGTGCCCTTGTTTATCTGAAAATATGAAAATAGATATATATATATCTGTATACATGTATATAAATACGTATATTGGGCAGTGTCGGAGGGTTGTGTTGAGCGACAAACTACGACGTGGAGTAAACGCGCACGCTCGGAGGCCGTTGGGCGCCGTCGCCGACGATTGTATATCCCGCGTGCAACGCACAGGCGAGAGCTCGTTGTGGTCGTGTTGCAGCCTCGGCTTCACCAGATTGCCATGGGTCACACTAACCCGCAGTAGTAACGGCAGCGCTCAGTAGGCAACAGTATAATCTAACCTGTGTTCATCCAATCTGTCCTCTCACAGTCACATCAAATTATATATACCATTTTCAAGTTATATGTCTTCCGCTAATTAACAGTTAATTACTTTGTATAGCAGTTGTGTTGAGTCAATTAAGCAATTCATCAATGTTTCAACATAATTCTATAATTAAAAATATCGTCGTTTATATTTTGTGTTCATTGATTGACATACCTTTGACAGCGTGTGAGAATTATTTGATTCAAATCAACAATAAATTTGTATGAAAAGTCATAAATTGTGGAACGAAATGAATTTATGAAATTATATCACGTGTTTAATCGAATTAAAAGAAAAAAAGTGATTCATAATGCGATAGAATTATGTCCAATATCAATTAAATTGGTGATTTAAATAAGAAATAATTGTAAAGTGAAGTTGCTTTAGTTTTTTTTTTGTCACAAACAATAATTGATTGATTATGTAGTTCATATTTATATACCTTGATAAAATCGCCCACGTGACTGGTTCGTGTTATTGTATACTGCGTCTACACGTGAATATGTGTACATGTGTGTGTGTGTATATGTGAGCAATCTGCCAAAGCGAATGAGCGATACATAATGCACATTGGCTGATGCATATCGCGGTGTCATGTGTCACAATGACCATCATGATAATGAGTATATAGTTTCAAACACATGTGAATATATATCTATATATTGTATAACGTCAATTTATAAGTGCAGTGTGTCAGTACATGTGTGGGCTGGTCGTATGGCAACGTGTCCACAATGATTATTGGATAAGTCAGTACGTGTAAAGATAACGTTAAACAACACATACATTCTCTTGCACGTGTATTCAAAATAAAGGCGAAAGACTTTGAATATGTTGGCAATCGTTGTGTTTCCATCCAATCACAGGAACAAGTGATAATTCAGGTATATATCAATGAATTTTTGTCATTTTTGTCGAATTGCCTTCCCCCGGGACAACGAAGGGAAATAAAGTTTATGGTTTTGAAAGGGTCGTCTTCCTTATATAACTTAATCTGTGTTGGTTTAAATGTCCTCTAGAAATATTTCATATACAATTTTTATTGCTTCCTATTTTCCGCCGAGGTCCAAAACTGTTTTGTATAAAATTCATGGAATTTGATGTGTTTATCATTGTTTTATTTTTTTGTTTTTTCATCGGTGGTAAAATTGAATTTTTTCTATTAATAAGAGTAGTTTAAAGACAGGATGAATTTATGTGGTGTAATCACTGTATGTTTACATGAAGAATTATTGTTAATAGACAATGAAAGAAATTATGGAGACTTGGTGATATTATTACTTGTAGTCTTCATTGAAAACGACCGTGTTGTAAACGATATATTAGAGCGAAAATGCCATTTTGTTAATTTCATGATCGCAGTGGAAATGAACTGGGTGTAAGCAGACACCAGCCAGGTACGTCTATCTGTAAGGAGAGATACAATAGTTGATGAACCTAATGAGACAATAAATCACACTTAAATTGTGTCACCAAACGTCATTGGAGTGGAAAGAAATTTTTTGTTTAAATTAGTACACTGAGAAATTCCCTATACGTGTACGAGATGATATTGACAGAGATTTTTCTATCTAAATGAATTTCATTTACGGTATAACGACTATTCTCGACAATAAATACATTTATTGGTCGGTAAATGTAGTTGTTGCTTGAAAATGGGGAAAAAATAACGTTGTTTTTATTGCAGCTCATCGAATAAAATTTTCATCACTCTCATCACTAACAATTTCATTTGTAATGCTCAATACAATAAATGGAAACAAACAGTCTCGTGTACAAAACAACATGAATATTAATGTATACTATATTTCGTCTACTGAAACCGTTGAGAGTTTTATGTACAATTTTAATGAATAACTTTCTGTTAGAATTGATCAATTCTTCGTGTGAAATAAGAATAGATCTACTCGCAAAATTTGATTCATATATTTTCGTTGAATCGCTGGGAGAAAAGTTAATTTTCCCAACCTGAAAACACTCATTAAAATCAAAATGATTTGTTGAAAATTTTCCTCGCAATCTGTATATAAATAATATGTGAACGCGTGACATATATATATATATATAAGATGATGAGAAATTGGGGAAGCATGATATTCGTGTTGTTCCCTCAAGCGTGAAGATATAACTGAACATGTTACTCGGGCGTGTGGAGTATATACGAGAGCGGGCAATGGGAAAACCGCGTGGCAAGCAGAAAGCGGAAGTGCACAAGTTGAGCTCGATCTCTGTATAATACCATGGACTCCTCTACTTCGACTTGTGTGCCCTACTCTCTTCATTCCCCCTAGCACTCATATTATGTGGCTTTCAACCACTGCATACATAGCGAAAATATGTGTGTAAAGACAGTGTGCAAAGCCTTCAACGATCTTTGTTCATGGCCGCCCACCGATGATTCTCATCAATTTCAATATTACGGAATATGCATGTATAAAATGTGCGGTCGATCATATATGGGTAAGGAAAAAGTGAATATTTGGTGGGGGGTAACTTGAGAGCAAACGAGCACGACAGAGATTCCCTCGAAATTGAAGGGGTGAAATGGTGAGCAATGAAGAGTCCGACATCAGAGCCAATGTCCTCACCTCGATAATGAGAGGACATAACGACAATATCTGTGTACATATAAAAAGGGACAACGTGAAATTGATAGACTGCAATAGAGCCAATGATATCTGGGCACAATAGACAATTTACTATGCAGCTATTATTTTTTGTGTGTTGATAACTCACGATACGAAAGAACAAAAGCTCTGTGTGCTGGAGAAAGCTACATGAAAATTAGATCGACCGTTTGGCTTCGCATTCTCGAATGTTCCCATGTTAGGAAAATGCTCCAAATAGGTCCGCACCTGAACCAGTTTATTCGGTGATTCAAAAAATATTTTGTGGATGAATAGAATTTTTTTATTTTGTTCGTGAAAGAGATTGAACTCAATAGAGAGATAACAATGCGAGCGTGAGGATTTTGTGACTTTCTGTTGGTTGTGAGCATTATGGTTGTGTCTGCGTGTGTGAATAGGTAGTATGGAGTTGTATATACGAACTTGCAAGCTATATATAAGCAACGACCGGAAATTAAGTGCTATAGACGAAATAAGGTTGCAGCGATTGCTGTGGAAAGCGTTTGGCGACACGTTGCGGCCACACGGATTCGAATCGGATTTCCACTTATTACTGTCACACAGCCACACACACACTCGCGGATGCATGTGTGGAGGCGAATGACTGGATGAATTAATCGAGATACCAGTGAGACTCGCCCTAGGAATTAAATTAAATAATTTTCGATAACAAAAACAAAAAGGGTGAATAGAAACTGTTAAAAAAATTATTCCATTTATCTGTTTGTTCCTGCCGTGAGATTTTTTGCCCATAAGAATTAATTTATTAAGAGTAAAAGACAAAAACTCCGCTACATATCGGTTATTTAGTCTGTAAAATGATATTATTTTTATCACTATTTCCTCGAAACTTTCAAGATGACGCGATATCATTCATAAATAATTTATCATGTAAGTCACGTTAACAAAAAACAATAATTAACACGAAATTCATATATGAATGAATATGTATACATTAATACGAGAATATTTGGCGTGGTAGATTGAAGATATCGCGTGATTTGTCACGGAAGTAATTCGCACGAAACTATATAATGGCAAACACGTGATGAGGGTTGGTGGCGGGACGACGAGTATGCACAACAGCCGGGTTTAGATGATGCGTGATTGATTATGCATGTGGCTCAAATACACTTCGTATCATGATTGATAATAATGAACGACAGTGATGTGAGTCAGAGACATTATAGTCGTCAATTAACACCATAACGCAACGATTCCATTGCGTCATCAATAATAATGATAGCAGAATGACAATTCATTAGGACCGTCATAAATATTCTAATTGAAATTTTTTAATAATCACGAGGAAGCTCCTGAGAATGAAATGTTCCACAATATTCATTTCTTTTCCGATAATTTGTGGAAAAAAGTTGGACAAACATCCGCGGCGATATGAATTAATCCATATTGTATTGCGAGTTCGAGTTTCGATATAGGTATAATAGCCTTCTTGTATACCATAGTTTATATATCGCAACTTTAACGAATGAACATTTCTAATCTACAATGCAACATAATTTCTGTTTATAAATATATAGTGGAGAGACAAAATTGGGGGGTAATGAGAAGACAGAAAAGAAAATACCACAGCGTGTTTACGTATCTCTAACGAGCATGGAGTTCTTGCTGTGTTTATGTGTTGTGTTTGAGCACAATGATGTGATCGTAAAAAATGAACACATATATACTGTGCGCCATCATTTCGCAACTCGGTCTTGTATATACTTGGCAATAGAACCGCAGTGCACAAAACATATATACTCCCGTATTTCTCTGTGAGCATTCGATCGAACGTTGATGAGGGAAGACAATCTAGAAAATACGATTTAATGGACTGAAACGATATACGTGTGTGTTTGTTTTGTAATTGACAAAATGTAACTGGCCAACGATATCTGATAGACATATTTTCCTGTATTTAATCATGAACTTATGAGCGTTTAGATGATATTTAGAATGATAGATATGTATTAGCATGTATGGTTTGTGAAATTGAACAAAAGTATATGGGTGAATAATATGTGACAATTCATCTATCATGTATTATTTCAGATCAGTGGAATGTATACTAGGCGAAAATATAGATTTAAGTACATTTAATATGTAGATGGAACGTATGAAATTCAATAATTTAGTCGAACAAATATACCAATATTAAATCATACACGGTGGGAATATAAATTCATATATCTCGATAGGCTATATTTGAATTCTATGAAAACGATATGTTTGCGGAATAAACTAAAATAAATATACATGGTTTTCATTCACATTTCGAAGTACTGTTTTATTTGTGGGTGATTTTCAATATCCTTTCGCTTTTCATTGAAAAAAAAAAGGGATATATACACTGTGCTACCTTGTGTCGTAATAAATATGATTTTTGTTGATTATAACGGAGTGGGTGAATTGACAAAAACGTTGCGACATTTTTTTCCGCCACTTTATTACTTTTTTTTTCGCTGTTCTTCATTTATATTTTATACGGATGGGCAAAATTTTTCTGAATATGATGCGATGAAAAATTAGAAAACTACAGTGATATATAAAATGTATTTTGTATGACGGCCTCACGATTCTCCGTCAACTGGATGGCTTTATTGCAATTATCATTCATTTTCTCCTATTATTATCATCGCGAGTTGTGTCTTTATATATAAATTTTTTTTTCATGTCCCCCCGGGTCTCTGTATTACCGCAGCAATTCGTATCAGCATTAACTATAACATTTTTGCGAGTAGAAAATAGTCGAGCGTGCACCGTCACCTATAGCATAATGCACTCGAATACTCTCCACGGTTATATAGTTCAAAGTGCATTGCTTGTATGGCCATGTTGATGTTTTGTTGAATTGTAAATTTGTGTGCACATTTTTTGTCTCTCCATATCCAAATACTCGTGTAATTTTCGTTTCAATCTCATCAAACGTTCCCAGTGCACGCATGCCTAATGTTTTGCAGCCCGTGTATATATACACAATATTTGTATTTTTTTCCAATTATACCCTGCTTTTTTCAAATATTTCGAATTTTTTCGCAATTTCTCTACTCGTAAAACAAAAAACACAATTCATAAATAAACGCTGTTCAAGTGTGCGGCATAAATACGTATATCTGTAGGCGATTTAGGGGCGGACAGGAACAAAAAAATGAAGAAGAAATGGGGAAAAAAGAAGGAAAAATGGAAAAATATTATATATAGAGGTTGAGAGTTGAGGGAGACACACACTGCACACGCTCGTCGAAATTACTGCGGCCGTTTCAACGAAACGGCCTTTGTCGGTGCAAGTGAAATATTTCTCGCCGTGGAATTTTCGCTCCGGGAATAATGGCTTTTCTCCTCTGCTGTATCTCTCTGCCTCACTTTACTCCAACCTCTTTCACACTGTACATTTACCACTGCAGCCCACTCACAACCTGCTATCCGGCGTAAAAGTACATATTTATACGAAACTATAGGTGCATCCATGTCTCTCTATCCTCTCGCACACGAACGCCCCTCGAAACGACATTGATGCAAGGGTGGCTTGCGCGAGTGCAAGGGGAATGGGAGAACGATTCAAACATACTCGGACAGGGTGCACTGTGACCGATGCACCGAAGTTGTGCATTTCATTCGTGCACACTCGAGCGCCAAAGAACAATCGTGACATGAATAATCTATTTTTATTGGACGGAAACTTTGCGGGCTCCACTCTTCCTTTATTTCGCCCCCTTTTTATAGTTGTCATTTCATTTCCTATATACAATACGATAAGTCGAGTTGGGATATTACTTGATAATGTGAACTACGCACTTTTCAATGATTCAAGGACCAACAAAACGAAAAGTTCAGAAATAGGGGGGGGGGGGGGGGGGGGACACATTTTAAATAAGGACTGAATATGGAATTAGGAATAAAGTTTAAATGGACACAATTTAAATGTGGCCCACAACATTTTTCGATACATACACATATATATATATATATATATACTATTTCAGTGAATTCCACCACTCGTACTATATTTCTATAATGCAATGTTCCATAAATTCTAGTATTTGCAACTGTAAGTACTTTTATGTGTGTGTGTGTGTGTGTGTGTGTGTGTGGTGCCAAGAGATGCGTTACAATGCTTGTAATTGTTCGCACTGTGCTGTGTGATTTATTTCGACTGAATCATTGACTTTCGGAGCGAATGGGATTCTAAACATTTCAATTGCACATAACAGACAATGGAATTTATCAATCGACATTGGGCATTCGAACAAATGGAAAAAGAAAATATTCAATATTATTGAATAATGATTACACCTCATTCATTGTTATAACTATTTTGAGGTCAAAATATTTCGTTGATTCTACATTTATAAATCATTTGAAATTAAATCCGCACTGTGCGAAATTTCCCGAACATGAAATAAAAAACGATATTGGCCCACATTTTTCCGTGTTCCGTTTGTATACGCATACAATAGAACTATGAAATAATCGTGTATGAGTAGTGACACAATTATACAGTACCCCGGTGCGAATGAGAGTATATAGAAAAAGTATGTACGACAGAGGGGGTGAAATGGTTTCCGGTAAAACTGCAGTTCATCGACGTCCACCATTAATATCGAGGCACAACCCCCCAGAATCATTATCTCGAGTTTTCTTCCTCAATCAATATACGGTTTTCGTCTCTTTCCCTGTTAAAAATTTTTTCAAGTATGTACGTGAAATAATTTTTCCGACAAGTTTACAAATTTCAAAGTGATTAACAATAGCACATGCAATAAATTCATGTATCTTTGGGCAATTAATCTTTGGATTGAGCTGCGAGCGTAAGAGTAATAATCTCTTGAGCATATATACCTTTTCCCATCGGCTCGATGAGGTTTGCACCCGTACTGGATGTATAACATACTCATCAATTTCATGTCTGTATATGATGTTATCTAAAGAGACAGGACTTACAGACGTTTCCATACGAAATTAACGATTAATCATTTAATCCGGCGTATTATTGTACGAAATCAAAACACCATTAGCTATGATAATCAATAAATATTATTTTTAAATTCATTGATGAATAAAAATATGTATTTGGATATTGCATGATGAGAATTATTCTTGACTTACATTGGTATTACACATATCTATGGCTGTTATGATGCATGATGTAGGAAACTTGTTGTGAGAGTATCATATATGAATGGGAGTTGAATGGAAGTCTCGACATAATCGTACTTCGTTTGCGGCATCACATATAACTAACGTTGCATTTTGCCGTTTCTCTTTGATATATACGTGTTCATTTCTCTCTCTCTCTTCTACCCTTCCACCAACTGCCTATGTCTCTCACCAGTACACATACGAGTTCTCGCATCCGGGCTTACACATCAGCCGATGTGTATTATCCAAGTTAGTCGCGATTATGACTGAGTGTGTGTCAGTTTACGTGGCCCTCAACTCATAAAGTAGTTCACCAATAACACATTTACTGTATCGCGTAAATAACATCAGTGCCACTATTCAACATTGTATAAACTTCCAATGAAAAATTGAATATACATATTTATAAACTCAGGAGAAGACATTGAACACTGACGATTCAATATTTCCTCGCTATTGAACGATTATTTTTTGCACTTGAAGTAAAAATAATTAGTGGTCATAAGCAACTGCATATAAGATATAAATTTTCGAAATATTTTTTTAAATGCCGCAAGATGGACAGTGGCGACAAATTAAATCGAATTGAAGCCAATCTATTTTAGTTATAGTGATGAATTAATGGTGTATATTTCGTATGCAAACGTATGAAACATTTTTTTATTATTATTATATACGAGATGAAAAGTACTTTCAACGCTTGCACGTTTTCCATAAATTTTTTCCGACGAATAACGTCTGACTTTTCTTCTTCTTCTTCTTCTTCTTCCAATCACTTTTGCGGATCACGTACGTAAGCCAAAAGGATTCTCTATCTGACGCTTTGTGTGCATCGTGGTGTGTGCGCATTCTATATACCTCTCGATAACACTTTCCAATTCACGCGCGTACTCACACCATCACTATTTCTAGTATTGCGGTGTAGAGAAAGATTTTTGGATTCCTCCAGAGAATGGTCTACGGGAAACGGACCACGTGCCGTTACATACCCCATGCTCGGCCAATCCACTTTCGTCAAATGGATGAAGACGAAAGAGAAATTGATTAGCCTGCAAGTCCTTTTTATACACAAACTTCTATCTTCATTCACCGTTGCACTCATATAGATATATTCGAATCGTACTTGTTATAGTGTAGTTATATTCCACTTTAGAAATCATGAAATCAGTCAAATGCCAAGAACACTTTGTCGATCAACAAAAGTTATATTGAATTTTCATTGGCGGTTATTCTAATTGTACATTCGTCGGAAGAAGTTTGTGGTATATTAAACTTTTGACTTGCCCCAACCATATGCACTTTGTTCTTACAATTACATATTCATCACACTCATAATATATAGAATATTATTCGCAATTCTCCCTTTTTTCATTTCACACGGTTTTCATTTTCAACAAGACCTATACGCAATTTTCTTCAAACGCGAGTTGCAACACGGTTTTCCATGCAGTGCCACATCCATATACACACATATGCATGCATACACAGTTATATAGAGTGAATTCTGCAATGCATATTCATTTTATTCCCACAAACTACCCCTTCACTTCTCTTATTCCGTTGCAAAACTTTGTTCTTCCTTTATCCCTTTTACTTTAGCTCGGTATATAAATATATACAGATGCATCGCGTCTCCACGTCGCCTATCTACCACCTATACCCACTTTCCTCCTGCGCAAAAGACAAACACGTTGTGGAGCTTTCACGAGTGGCTACGTTCGCACCGGTCCACGCCACACCATACTTATAAGGTGTCTTGTGTTTCCTCTTACATTCCCCTCTCATTTCTCTTCTCTTCTGTCCTCTCTTCCCATTCTTTTCATTTTCTTTATTCCTTTTTATCTTCTCTATATAAATCCTCCATTTTTTTTTGTCTCATCCAGTTTTCTTGTTCGCCCTAGAACTTTTCGCGTTGAGTGGCGCACAAGAGTTTTATAGTGAGCGTGGTGTGTGCGAGTGAGCTTTAACTTTTCTCAACTCATCCACTGTTCCATCATCTCCTCTGCTACGCCTCCAGTTGCTCTTCTCATGTAGCGATCCCGTGGATGACTTTAAATTGCCTGACATTTTTATCAATTATCCGGGCGAAAAACTGAATGTCATTATATATTTGATGATATTTATTTTTTTTTTTCTTTTCCGCCCCACAATATAACAATGCACAACGAATTTACATTATTTTCATTGATATTCGTCATTACATCATTATTATCCACGTTGATGAGGGTTAATTGATTTTTGTGGACACTTCATGTATATATATATAATTAAAGAAGAATTTCGATTTGCCATACAGAGTAGAGTGTAACGAAGATAGACTGATGTGGCGGGATATAGAGATATGTCTGGAGTGCACACAAGACGGATAGTGTGGTAAATTCGTTCGGTTGTGGTCCCAGTGGAATCACGACGAAACCGACACAAGGGAAGTATAGACAGACCATGCAGGATGGTAGAATGAGAATTGGTCGTAAAGGTCGAGGCGGAGGAGAATGATGCGGTGGATTCGTTCGAAATCTATCAGCAAAGACATTCCCAATGGGAATAGGAGCGCTTGATCGTAAAAGCTCAGACGACACTGATGGATTTTGTGTTTGCATACGTACTTGTATGAAATAGTGTTGATGTTGAGAAATTTATTCGACAAATTTGTCACGACATGTTTTGGTGACAATTATTGTAGGTATAATTTCAATTCAGATATTTAAATTATTTGTGATTAGGATTCATTCTCATCAAAGTAATCGACATTTATTTGCATTCATATTCAACATAATTCATCGATGTTGATTAAATTGGTTCCCTCCATCTGTCAATGCTGACGTATATATATATATATATATAGGTATTTGTCCGCTATATCGAGCAAACGTGGTTGGCGCCTTCATTTTCGCCAGGATTTATATGGCTTTGTCGAGACAATTGAATTTTCCCCCCGTGGTATTATGTCAAGGTGAGAAGTGAAAATCAATTCGTTTTATATGACAAAAAAGCTTTTACGGTGTTTATATACACCTTCATGCACACGCGTAGTATTGTCGAGTGAGCCCGTTAAAATTTAATAGTGTATACAATATCATTTTGATGATTCACATCAATGTGTACGCGTGCATACACATTCTCTCATATTGATAATGTTTCAAAGAAAAACGGAGGAATACTGTCATCAAAATGTCATGCATGTTTTCATTAGTACACAGATAACTATACAAATAACAAGCAATTTGAAATCTTTCACATCTTCCAAAGTGAGAGAGAAAATATTTGTTCAACTGTTACAATGTTTTGTATGAGAATGATTCCTTTATTGTAGAAACTGACATTTAATTTCAGACAGTTAAGGAGAAATGTAGGGAACAATGGCTATTGAGAACAGATTTTTTGGTTGGTTTTTTTTCTCTCTCACTAGACGCGTCGCATTTACGGCATGAAGGGTGGTGGTGTTCGGTGTCTCCCAATTTCGTCAAGTTTTTCTGCTCCAACATTGTTTGTTTATTTTCTGGTTTCTCTTTGTTGGTTCCGTCATTATATTTGTTCTGTTTCATCTCTTCTATATAGAAGGTAGATATGAATGATCAAAATTAAAAATCAACATTGCACGTACATGGCTAATTTATATTATACACATTTTATTAATATATCGTTAAGAAGCTCCTCGCGTAAAACTAGATGCGGTGTTTATAAATTGACACTCTAAGCTTTGATGAATAATGAAAGAAAGAAAAAAGAAGGAAAAATATGGTACTCGGTAACGAGCCATTAGCATTATGCTTATCTCTCTATTTATTTTTTTCGCTCTGGCGAAATGACAGGAATGAGAAAAGGAGGCAGTGTTGGTGGCGCGCGACGAGAACAGCCCGGCATGCTCGTTTAGCCAAGTGAAATGATTTCCCTGCAGTCCTGAGGCCTCCTTTGCAAGTGCGCGCGCTCAAATATGAAACTGCCAGCAATATGCAGAAAAGAGACCGCGAGTATTACCTCGCTCTTGTGTTTGAAGGCGACCGTATAACACCTCGCATCAACTAATAATCCACGATTTAATCGTCATATCACTGACATCAAAGAAATTGCATATCTGCCTCATTGTTATTCCACTTGAGAACTTCATTCTCGTGCACCATATAATTTTATATTGTTTTTAATTATTCTTGCGCCTTTTTATTAATAATAAAATCCATATTTCATATTTTTCTTTCAGAAATATAACAGTTGATGATGAAATCGAGAAGATATTTGTGGCAGCCACGATAGAGGTGAGTTAAATCATTGGGAATTGGCGGAAAACAAGTTTTATTTCATGAAAACGATTATAAAAAATTCTGTGGTGGCAAATTCCAAGCTTACCTATTAATCTATCAACAAGTTCAATTACCTTCGGAAATGAAAAAATAAATTGCTTTAAAGAGGAATAAATAGTATGGGGAAAAAATTCTGTTGATCCACTGCTTCAAAATTGTATGACGAACAATATCAAAAGGAATTCATGAAGCATTTTCGCATATTTTTTTCTCCTTTTTTTTTCCATTCTGTCATTTAATTCTCACATTTCTTGTTTGTTCATCTGCTAAACGAGTACACAAACGCTTATGACAGATTGACGTGTCACAGTGTTTCATTTATACGGTCATACAATATATATATATATATTTGCTTTTGTGCAGTGCACATTAAAGACAACTATGTGAAGGAAAAGCTCCCTCGATAATTTCCCGTCATTTTGTTTGGGTATAAACAAAAACATTTTCATATGTATCCACGTCTCGTTTTGTCATTATGGGAACATGTATTATTTTCTCTTTCTCTGTAGCTGACATTGTGTGTTTCACTTGAGTATATTGTGTTGCGTTGACATGTGTGTATTTCGCTTGCCATTTTTCGCAATACACAAAACAGAAATGTAAATGAAAAACCACTCACCAAAATGAAAATGACATTTTACAATAGTTATTTATTTCAATAATAGATAGAAAAGGAGAAATATCACTTTCATTGGTGATGTAAGAGAGAATGTTATAAAATAGAATGATAAAATACATTATATAGCGCATTCATGTATACATACTCAAAGAGCTGTGAATTATATTACCTACAGCAGGGAAGAAGCGACAGTGGATAGAATATATATACATAGATTTATATAGTATATCATGAATAATTGATGCATTACTCTGCACTACTGTGCTTGAGAAACAAATGAAAAATAATGGAATCGAAGGCGGAAGTGCGCAACGATACCTTTTGCCATTACAATAGCTCCTTTTTCTTTCATCGTTTTGCCTACATTTTTTCATTTTCTCCATTGTGGAGATGCGCTAAAAGAGCTTTTTCACCGCGTTTTTCATCTGTTGGGTTTTTACTTACAATCTCAACAATCTACATCATCGCGGCTCCGCATACGCGTTCAGGCAATATCGATCCAATGCACGTGAAAAACCTTTGGGAAACTCTTCACCCCGTACAGAATATTTTTACATGTACATGTGTATAGCGAGGAAGAAGTTGGTAAGAAGTTTTCTGTAGTTTGGAGAGAAAAATTGGAGATGGAATAATTGTCGACTTTCTGATAATTTTCAATGTTAAAGTAGGGCGTGTAATCTGTATTCAGTTCAATGTGTTCCAGAAGATGGCCGTTTTAGCAGTGGCTACACCCAGTACATGCAGCTTGTTATCTGCATCCGGATGTCTGTATAGAATTATGTACACCACACCACACCCATACCCATTCCCACATTCACCACACACATACATACGTGCGCGCGTACACATAGATATGTATATGCATGGGAAACAGGTGCACGTCGGGATTCCTTTCTCATTTACATGGGGTGGCATCGTATATATATATATATATATATATATATATATACGATGGTATGTATGCTCAAAATTCCACAGTAAACGCGACGGATGGGGATTTAAAATTTAAATCAACTCGTATATACATAAAAAAAAATTACATGTGCATGTATCTCTAATTCAAAGACCATAAATAAATATTTTTTCATGCATGTTTATCTGTTTTGCCATTCAAGTACTATTGCGAAAATGTTGCCGTGGTGTGTCAAATTCTAAACTGAGTATCATTTCTTTTTCTCGACATCGCTTTTATTATTCTCTTTGCACGCTGATTTCCAACTCCACTCGCTGCCCTTTCATCCAACAAATATGGCGTTGCGATGCTCAACTCCCTTCGCGTAATATCTCTAGTCATTTTTCAAGAAAATCGATACCCACTCCCTTACCCCACTACCACAATATCTCACTCTTATATATGCGTTTCAACTTACTCGTGGACTCGACTTACCATCACCGTCCTAGAACGATCTATGCCATTTTGGATAGCAAAAGCTGCATAGCACCTCATTGGAGGGGAAATGATGGCGGTCCCGTCGACAGTGGGAATAGAGTAGAAGGTGTAAGAGTGTGCGAGTGTGTAAGCGAGGGAGAGAGTGAAAAAGTGAGGGAGAAGTTTCATTTCGTTGCCAGTGGCGTTAGCTGGCTCGTGTGACGCGCGGCCGTTCTACGTCTTTCGATCAGAAAGGAAAATGTGCGCGAGGCCGCACGAGAGAAATCTTGAAAAACGATCCGAACTTACCCTCATTTCTCACGGCATTCATAACCTACAGCTTTCCACGTCATCTCCCACGCTTTATTACGGCCGAGCACATATATGGAGGAACTCAAAAAAATTTTAATTCCAACATTTTAACATATTGCTTTTCATGTTTATTTATATTTGCACGTATACATATATATTTAACTTTGAAAATACCAATATATCAACGATCACTCGTTATAGTACCGACTGAACCGTAATTGAAATCAAAATAACTATTAACAACAAGATTTATACTGACTATATTTGTAATATAATATAATTAGCAAATGTCTTGGGGATAAGAAAGGAATAAAGTACGAAACATTCACCAGGATCGCGTCTTCTCGAATTACGTAAAGGATTTTACATAATCCCCTTTCTTCCTCTGTCCCGCGTTCTTTCGACTCTTATTTTGCGCATTGTATTTCAAGCAGAAGTTGACCTAATGAGATTTCGCCGCAAAGAGGTTAAACCTTATTCACGACTCAAGGATTCCACTGTATAATGTATGCCTTTGCATGTGCCAAGTATTTTTATTTTAACCACATATAATGAGCAGAAGAAGAAGAAAAAAAATTACGTCTTGTCTTTTTCCTCTAATCATTTTGCGAAATTTTATTTTTAGTCTATTTACTCACTGTATATTAGTTTGTGAAAATGTTGTGCCTCTTGTCTCTGTTCGTTTACGTTTAAAACTGCGGTACTGCAGTTGGTGCGATTGGAATACGGCCAAAAATTGCATCGGGCTTCGGTGGGAAAAATCCGTACGCGTGGAGAAGGGTGTGAAAGTGTTCATATAGTGCACACCACTTGTTTTTCCTTTTTCTCTCTTATTTTCGCATATTTTTTGACTTTTTCTTCAAGTACACACGTTAGGTCACGTGTAAGTACAAACACAATTCACGAATGCCCGCAAGACGTTTGACTCTCCTCGTCATTTCCCTCTATAAATAAAAACTAAATGAATAAACGAATAAATTAATGAATATAAGTATGTATGTATATAGTTAGCGTCCGTGCTATTCTCTGAAACAAGTTCTATGTATTTGTATTTGTTTGTCGTTCAATGCATAGAAAAACTTGATGTTTCAACCGTGACATGATGCAAATAGAGAAAAAAACCGTGAATTAATAATGATCAGGACCTTGTTTGTCGTGCGGAAGGTACCAACTTTTATAACAAATTTGATTGGTCTCCGCACTGAACATGAGGATCATACATAAATCTTTATTTTTCTGTGATTTCTGCACAATAAAATGATAAGAGAATGAATGAACGTATATAATAAACGTTGAAAATGGAGACAAAATATTTGGTGGTAAAATGTATACATGTTTCTGTCAAAAAGTACTTTGCTCTGTATATAGCCGCATCAATGACAATTTTTCATTTTCCACCGGGAGAAACGTTTTTATACGGCGAATTACACGTCTTGTGATCTGATGTACCTTGGGAATATCCCAGGATGGTTTTCTCTGCAGCAAGTGCCACTCCTCCATGTATAAAGAGGAGAAGAGAGAAAAGGAGCGGAGCAGACAACATACGGTTTTGAAGAGGGTGTAGCTGTGATGGGCGGTGTGCGAGTGGATAAAACCGAGTAACTCACGAATAGAATCGTGTATAGCAGAAAGATATATGTATGATATGAAATATGAAAGTGAACGCAGACAACGTACACTTGTATTCTTTATATGTTACCCCACTTGACGAATGTACGTTGTGCTTGCGGTCGATATACTATCATGTATTTCATCACCACCAGCACCGCTTCACATATATATATATATATATATAGTTACAATGTATTTTTCATTTTGACATTTCAACGTGATTTTGACTTCTTCACTTGCTTACGGAATTAATATTTTATATATATTTGGAGATATATATGAATATGAATAAAAAGAAAGAGAAAAGAAAAGCTAATAATAGATATACACGTAAGAAGTTCAAGTTTTGACTTTGCAACGAGGTCGTTTCAGAGTTTCCATTTCTCAATGGACTTTTTCTCTCATGTTGTGCTCTCTGAATATACAAATATAATATTTCAGTGGAAACCGGCCAAAGTTTTGCGGTTAATATACAACGATATGCCAAAAGACATAAACGAAATAAATATTGCAAAAAGTTCATGACAACAAAAAATGTTAATTCTCACTTTATTTTGAAAAATATATAAATATACATAAAAATTTAATTTTTCATCAAGTGCATTGGTGCGGATATCATTTGAATGAATATACGTATATGAATACATTTTCACGTTATACATTTATACATTTTTACATGCATACGTTGGAAATCCTTATTCATACCACGTTTTTCTTTACTTTTTGATATTTCCCTATAAGATTAACAATTTCGTTATTTATATTCTTATACCACCGTAGACATCATATATGAACGCAGCTAACACTCCCTTCAGCATATTTTCTTGAAAAATAAAATAGAAATACGGAGACCGCGACAAGCTTTTAGCGTGGCGACAAATTTCAATTGAATTTATTTTACATCAGCAGGCTTTTAACAGCAATAGAAATACTTCTAGATATATATCGCTTTCAATGTCTTCTAATATTTCGATTGAAAAGCACTTTTGCTTGGGAGACCTTTTTTTTTTTCATCAAAAGTACGTATAAAAGGTAATTAGAGGTTTTACAATTTAATGAAATTACCACCGAAAAAGTATGTGATGAATATCAATTATTTTTGAATGGTATAAATAAAAAATTTATAAGAGTACATGAATTCGCTGAATTTTCAATTCTCAATTTGAGCAAAATGCGGCATAAAAAATGTCACAACACTGACGAATAAACACGTATATACATATATATATAGTATGCAGGACCTCCTGCACGAGGATACGACCTCGTTCCCACGAGAGCTTGATTCATGAAACTTTTACGACTGTAATATCAGTCGGCGTCGACAGTCCGCACGTCAATGTTCTCGAAACTGCGGCAGCGTTGATTAAAAATGCTTTGTGACTATAGGAGCAAATCGGAGTAACGGACAAAAAAAAAAAAGAGGGAAAAAATAGTATAATAAAAAAAAAACTAATGTCGAACCAATGGTACATGACAGACAGCGCCAGCAGTACCACATGACATGATTGTTCTGCAATAAAAACAAAATTCGAGATGAAAAAAAAAGTTGTCTACATACAGTGGTGATATATAGCGGGGCTTTTGCGCGGTGAATGATATATATTTGAGAAATATCCGGCAGCACAATATGCGCGTTAAAGGTCGAAAAAAAAAGCACAGTCGTTTAATCGAAAGCTCTCCCGTCGACGTAACGTGACATGACGTAGAATTGCACGACAAATACCCGAAGTATATGTATGTGTATGAATGCCTATGTGACTCTGAGATTTCAATTACATTTCGTGTACTTCACATACGTGACCTGTACATACAGATATTGAAAGTCACGAAATTCGATTTCACATACTATATATTCAAGTTCTTCGTGTATACACCCGTGTACTACAGTACACACAGTTATTTACATGTATGTATATAAAATAGTTATTTGGAAGCTTGGAAAACTCGGATCCAGCACAATTTCTGTTTTTGGATACATTCTTCCTTCACTTTGCTAGTGAATATTCAACTGATCTGACAACATGTGTAATATTTGCTCACAATTTTGTGAAAAATGTCTTGTATTGATTTTGTGCTACCATATTTTCAATCGGGAGAACTCTTTTATTGTTTTGTTTTTATTTTTCTTGAATAAATATATGAAAGAATTTTCGTTAATAATTTGAATACACGGTAGAAAAGCTCGTAACAGTTACGCGCACGAAGATCAAAAATGTAAATCTGCTTTTAATTAGTTAATATAATATTTTGAGAGCTGATGGCGTGAACATGCATTTTTCATAACTCCACTTAGAATTTTATCGCTACGTTCCTTTTTATTTTTCATTATTTCAATCGACAGTTTCACTCTTTGAATATTCACGATGGACGTATTTGTGTCAATCCCAATATAGTTGCAGCCAAACCATCATTTTCTTCTTGCTATATTTTTCACAGCATACATCAAGGGACTAATGATGAGATGATGAAGACCAAGTGTGGCCGAGACGACTTTCACTCTGAATATTTTCGTCAATTTTTAAAATATCAATAGTTGACCGAAAAAAAAAAAAAAAAAGTGTGATGAGCTACTAGAAGGCGAGAAGTGTGAAGAGAAAAGCAAGTAGGATGAGAAAAAAATGAATAGCATTGAGATAGAACGAAGGAAAAAAGGCCTCACGGGATGCGTTATAGGAGATATCACGAGAATAAGACTCGACTCGTTGGTTGGTCGGTTGGTTGGTTGGTTGATAGGGGTCGCTCTCGCATGATATATAAAATGAGGGGATGAAGAGAAGAGAAAGTGTATAGAAAGTGGTAAAGAGGTAGGACCGCTCACGGGATGTGATAAGGACTAAGCGAAGGAAGAGGATACCCATCTTGATTTATATTAGGAGCCAATTTCCTGAATGGATTTCCCCTTTTTCCGACGTGTCGTTCTCTCTCATACAATCTTCCTTCTCCTCGCGCATACCATCTATCTCTCCTTTCCTTCATTTATATCACATAATGTGAGAGAGAATATGTGCTTCATCATGAAACTTGATTATAGTGTCACATTGGCCCTGTGATTCTATCTTCAATTTATAACCACCATCATTTTTTACGTCAAAATATGAAGGATAGAAAAACGTCATAAGGTCAGCAATATTGTAATAGAAAATATCAGACTATAAAAATGTTTCATCAGGTGATTCAATATTATCTTCCAATGTGAAGCATTCCGCCAAGTAACTATGCCTCATTATATGTATCAACATCGTATATACCACAAACATTACTTTGATTGTTTGAATAATTTAGATTAATGATTAGACAATTTCAACAAGGTAACATCAATGTACAATTGACGTCACAATGTGAACTATATATTCCACCTGTGCGCATACAAATGGGATAACAAGCTGTAGCTCGAGCAAACATGGCTGATTGCGTGTACCTAACCTCAACCGGAGGGATACAACCGGTGCCAATCAGTTCGGATAGAAACTACTGTGGTGTATCGAGAATTGGCTTGACATATGTGGCCAAGCAACTCCACTACTGCGAGTTATATAGGCTATGGTTTAGTCCATGATCATAGAAGAGCTACTAGAACTGTGTGTCTCTTCCGAGAGGGATTTCTCAGTCAATTAATTCAATGGTCATTTGAATGCCCTGGAGTACATATCGAATATTCCAACAATTGTCAAGCGCAATTACTTGGACCGTGCGTCTTGAATTAATTTGGTAACATTTTTCTCTTTTCATTTAATAATAGAAATAAGTTTGTAGAAATAGTTCCAAGGAACAGTGCATAAGTATATTTCAGTGCACAGTCCTCCTTGTTCATGTCAACTTCTCCACGTTAATTTATTACACGTGACGGGAGTTAATTAGTGGCGCGAGTAGTCCGGCACGTTCAAGGGTTGGGTTCTAGTGACGATGACGTTGGTTCGTTGAAGCAAACTGCCCACATATATATATATATATGTATGTGTATAATATTTTGGTTGGAAGTTGGCGATGAGATGTCGAGTTCAGAGTTTCTGAAACAGTACTTGCCATAAAATCGGGATTAGCTCTTGAAGTTATCAACTGAATTGTTCGAGAAAGTCCTCTCTGCAATGGTAACGGACAATTCGGTATACCGAACTTGATATGTTAATGAAATCCAAATTATACAGAGTTCATTGAGGTAAGAACAATTATTTTTGAGTTGAATATTGTAGAAGGTGGCCAACAACATTCATATTAGAGGATATGAGTCAGAATCGAGAGAAAATATTATTATAAATTGTTTCGGTGTTTGTCAACGGTGAACGATCTTGGAATTATTATTTTACATTGGTACATACAACGCTTCAAAATATATATCCAGTATATACTGTTACTCACAATATAAAACGCGAAATGTCATAGTGATCACAGTAACGACGTTCACATCTCAGATAATTCATTTTCGAATGGTAATTAGTGAATGTCAAAGATTTTGAATAGTACATTCAATGCATAATCTTATACCACGTCATACCACTCGGTAAGATCATCCCACCGATGTCATTCCCTCTTAAGTGAGTGGATTAATTTTCATCTTCTAACTTATATAGTCATTGTCAAATAATATTCGTTGAAGATGGTGCTTGAAATTAATATCGCATTAATCATACCGTAGATCTGATATGAACGTTACAGTTAATCTTTGTGTTGAGTCATACGACCCGTGCAAGTATATAGTAATGTGAAAGGTAGAAGTTGCTGTTTGCGTCTTGTTACACGTGACAGCCAAAAGTGGATATGAACCGTAGCAACATCCGACCGCATTTTAATAACCTTCTATATCGTTGCACTTATACACCTCTCCAACAAGCCACACTGGAGTTGTTGACCGTAATTTGCACCGTATATAAAGTTAGGTGAGGGTGACTGTAGTGAAACTCCCTCGCACGTCGTAGCCGCACAATGTCACATCGATGTAACATAATATCCTCCCTTTTGTCATGTACAAATAGTCCTTTCCAATTGAATTAAATATATTAATTGATAATCACCGACTAAAAAGTTAAGATGTCCCTAGGTTGTATTTAAATTTCCCAAAACAGCACGAAGTCAAAATAAAATTTATCAGAGTAGTCTTGAAATAAAATTAAAGTATATATATTCGGATAGTGGTTTTACCTTTCTCAGAGTTAGTTTCGGTCCACTCTTAAGAGGTCGGTTGTCAGAATTTACGACACCAACTTTACGTGTTCATGATTTAGTTCTAACGTGTGTATTTTATATCCTCCTTTACATTCGTATATATGTTTTACATATATATGTTTGTGAGTTATGCGCCATAGAGGACTAAAGTAATGTCTTCTTAATGAAGAACGAGGTTTGGCGCGTTGTTCGCCTGGGTGTATGTTCGTATATAGAACATCACACATACACACACACATCCACACATATACTCTCCCCATTGCCCTATTATATAATATCATGATGAATGGTAAATTTTTCAGTGGGCTCCCTGCCAGCGAGAACATTACCGTTTATAATTATGGTTGAAATCCCTTCTACTTTGTCAAGAATTTCTTTTCTATATTGTTACTTTATTATTTTGTTTTTATTTAATTTTATAGATGTAAAATTTTGAACTATTTGATCAATAACGTATGCTATGTGCAGAAAGTTTCTTTTGAACACAGAGGTGGTATAAGCATCACGTGTATCTCACGTTGGCAATGGGTAAAGGTGAAAGAAGACGAAGACGAAAGGCGTTGCTCTGATGGTGGCAACCTTTCGTAGTGGCTTTAAAAATGTGTCACGGCATTTTCTACGTGCTCCGGATATAAAGTAATGATGTAGACGAATTTCTCTTGAGTTTCAAACGTGACACATAGTTTATATGTATGTATATATGTACATATACATGATACATATATCGTTTTAGGGCCTGTACGACGTGATCCCAGAGGGAGCTCGAAAACAAAACCGTCCAATTAACAAAATATTTGCACCAAGAAAACATTTTATTAGGTTAGGGAATATTTTCATGTTTTATGTCGAAAAAGCGCACGAAAGTCAACAAATATACACTGGACACTCTGAACGCATTATTCTTGAAACCATTTTTTTTTTTCGTACTGTTTATCACGATATCCTAAAAATCCATGTTCTGATTTTATTTCAACAAAGTTCATTCCATTCATACACAAGTACGGCATAGTCCACAGTATTTTGTGAGTTTCGAGGAAATAAAAATGCCCCTTTTAAACCATTTTCTTTTCTTTCAACACGCAAATTTATTATGAATGAAATTGCTTATCAAAAGTGCTTTCTTGCTATTCCTCAAAAGTTTGTTTTCTTTGAGAGAATGATGTTTGCACAGTCCGATTTTTCCGTCTACAAAATCTATCATGATTAAACTTTACAAAAATTCTGAGGTAATTAAAATGGAAGGCAGAGAAAACTTCGAGTAGCTAAAACCAATTATAATATGTCTGACCATACACATATTCATCTACTGACTGACGTTTGATCCTGCTATTACATTTCTCCCTCTCTTTCTCTTTATCTCTCTCGCCATCTCATTTTTTTTCCCTTACTCATTCTCTCTAGGATGACTCAATTTCAGGGGATTCGTTAGTCGATTCCCGAGTTAAGCTCATCAAGCACGAAAGAGTGAGAGAGAGAGTTAGACGAGGGGAAGGAGAATTCGTATGGCAAGATTGGGACTTTAGCTAGATGGTATAAAGGACGTGATCCCTGTTCGGTGCGAATGCTACAGGATCGAAGGCACAGTGCAATGATTGATTTAGACAGGAAAGCTCTGGCAATGAGCCAGGATCCTCTTGCTTGCTGATGCTGTTATACGCCTGTGGCACTTGGATTCTCGTCTCTCGCCTGGGCACAAAAGAAACACAGTGAATTTAAGAATAAAAGTGAAAAAGATAAAAAAAAAAAAAGAAACGAATAGATAAAATAGAAACAACCAAGCACAATGAAAACTATCTTACCAATGTCTCTTCAATGCGACATCTATTATTTCTCCAATATTTGTATTGAAATAATGAGTTAATTTTGAAAATTAATCAACGTTGTATTGTATGGTAGTGATCGTAACCATTGTCTATAGCGCGAATATCCAATTAAGTATTGTGTATATTGCGTTTCAGTAGTCATTGTGTGTGTATATATGTATGAGTGGAATAATAGTTTCAACGCTCGAGGTGTTGTTGTAGCCGCGTTGGCGCGCTGACGTGGTGGAAGGCAAATTGAATCGTGTTACACTGTAACGTGTGATTACAGGCAACGGAGGGACACAATGCTGCGCGTATTGGGTGTTCGACTACTGTCGAGGCTTCTAGTCCTCGTATGTTCGCTCTCACTGCTATCACTACTATTTCTCAACCGCTGTGGCTTCAATAACCTGGACACGAACCTCATTGACACTGATGGTGAGTTTGGAACTTGAATCATATATATATACATATACTTATTTCAAGCCAATATTATCTATAATTATTTCATTTCTGGTCATGAGCTATTTGCTGCACAAAAGTTTTCTGGCATAATTATCAACGTTTTTCATAACATTGACTTTTTTTTTTTTTTAATTAATTTTATTTCCATTCTCCGTCCACTGTTATTGGATATTACATTTGAGTATGCCAATTATGGATAAATGTAGCAAAAACTCATTAATTCATATAAACGCATTTTTTTGTTTTTTTTTTTATTTGTGAAGTACTGCATTGAACATTTACATACGGCTCCGATCACGTTATCCAATTTTTTCATTTTCCATCATATTTTATATGAAAACAAAAGCAACCGATAAGTGAACAATTTTGCGTTCCATTTCATGAATTTTATTCAAACGTAAATATACAAAATCGCAAAAAGTTATTGGTAGAAAGCTTCATACATTCGCGGAGTGACTTGTGGAGATAATTTTTGCCGTATGAATTTTCGGAGAAGAGTGACGTATCTGAGAACGAAATAGCACGTAGGTAGTTTCCAAGTTTTTACACCAATGTGAAAGATAATATGTGAAGAAATTTGAATAGCAGAAAAAATTGTGTGCGAAATTAATTCACAAAAACGAGGAAAGTTGATGCTGTGAATTTTTCAGCACGTACGTCGGGCTAAAACCAAAAAAAGAAGTTGGACGTTCATAGGGAAGAGGGTGGTGGTCGGTTTAAAATGTTAATGAATATGAAAATAGTCGATAAAAATGAAAAATCCAAAAACTAACTTGTATATGGAGTATTTTTTATTTATCAATTTATCTTTGTTTTCTCCACTTCAGCATACATATGTATATTTAAATTTGTGCTTCACTTAGAATCAGTTGATGTTAAAGTTGTGAATCTTGGTTGTAAACTTTTGTTAAGTTACGCTCTCTACTATTTCATTTTAGTGAGCGTGTATAGTCGGTTTTCCCGGCAAGGGTGTAGAGGGATGAATGGGAGAGAGGGTCATGTGCGCGCGAGAGCTTTTACGCCCACGGTTTGGAGGAGTTGGTCTCGTAAATCGCGTACCCGACGACCCGACGACATACCCGGGTGCAAACAGTGACACTAAGTAGCTCCGCAACGAGATTATACGACTTGCGTAATTGCCAAGTGTCAGAAATGTTCCTTTTACCGCAACAGTTAATCCAATGTCTTGATGTACGTACATTCTAAAAGGGACACTCTTTAATTATGTACATTGTTTCATATAGAGTATTTATAAATTTATTGTAATGTTCCAGTGTAAACTGTATTTTTATATCACACCGCAACTCATATTGAATGAATGGTAGGAAAAAGAAACGGGGAACAAGGAAAAGAAATATGAAAAGTATAAAAGTCAATGCATACCTACTGAATAATAAAGAATAGACAATTCACAATTGTCAAGTTAATTCATTTATTTGGTGATATCGTTCAACAATTTTATGTATCACTGTCGAAGCGAATTGTTCAGTTAAATGAAACTATTGTTGGTTAAAGAAAACCAAGTAGATGGCTGTAATTCGTCCTCGATGCCATAAATAATCGCTGGCTTTTGCAAGAGAATCATTTTTCAAATTCAATCGTTCATAAATTTATTATTTATATAACAATATGAAAAAAAGTCATAGATCCCAATTCTGTAACTTGTTGCAAAAAAAAAAAATCAAATAGCAAAATAAAAAATACTGGTAGACAATTCTTTTTATAATGGAGTTTTTTTTTTCCTCTAATGAATGAATATAATTTTCATTACCGTGCGGCGATTCCAATTCTGTTCGTAGCAAAAGCGGGAAAGTAATTAAACGTCGTGATAACGTGAATAAATTTTGTGAATTCTCCCTCCATCTCTTTTGTTTTTCTTCTCCATTCTACAAAATGACTTATCATCAGCGATTAACATGGTATGTGGGTATATAGTTGCGATAAAAACACTGAAATAAATGAAAACACACTCTTTTGGCTTTTCACTTTTTCTCATACAACTTTTGGCTACGCGTATAATCTGCCTGACAAAATTGAAAGTATAACATTGAAAGTATTTAAGGCACTAGATTATTGATTAACGTCATGGCGTTCTGCACGTTACACCGAATTGTTCACATGCTATGTTAGATCCACTATTTGAGTGTATTGATCGTTTGACAAATTCTCAGGACTGTTATCCAATCTCTCTTTGAAGTGTCAGTGAACATTGTGCTGTTTGTTAGAAAATGAAAGATTAGGTTATTGTGGTTTTTTGTCTAGCTTTATTGAGATTTCAAAAATTTCAGGAGTAATATACTCATGCCGAGAATGAAAAAATATATTCTTGATATGAGAATACTTCTTCTTTCAATATACTCACATTATAGGACAAGTCGATGATAGTATGAGAAAGTATACTAATGCATACATAAACATGCATATAATTGCTCATTATCGCATATTCGATCGATCACAGGTAAATATAATTATTCATTCCTCCATTTCTCTATCCACCGTTTACCATTATTTCGCCTATATTCGTAACTATTGGAAGTTGAAAACTGCAGAGTGTACACGACCGATGACATAATTCTATTGCGGTACGTTTCGCTCATGCTCCCCTTTCACTACAAGGTCGTTAAATCGTTCGTGGACACGCCCTCCATGGCATTCTAGACACTCGTCGTTATAACCCCTTACACCATACTATCCTTGGACATTTGGTACGTCCACTGAATAATATAAGTCGCTTTTCAACCATTTGAATATTCATTCGTGTCCAAAACGTTATATAATCGTATTTCCATTAAGTGTTTATGTATTTATTTTGTAAAGTTCAGTTGCTGAAGAATAGTTGCCCCGGAATATACATACTTTATTGCAATTATTAATCTTCCATGTATACTACATCGAATAGAAATCAGTAGATTCGTACTCTGCCACCATGTTCAAAGAAAATTGTGGCCAAATTTAGTGTCGTTGTCATCGATAAATCAATATCATTCTTGTGTACAATGAAGTAGGGAGTGATGATATAATGATATTTTCAGAACAACGTATATTGGAATTTGAAGTTGAATTATTTTTTCAATATTGAACTATCATCATTGACTGGTTAGCATGAAGAATGATGATGAAATTGAGTGTGAATGTGTATATTATCTCGTATATGAAACAGAATTAGTTGATTTGCTAACACAAACAGATGACATATATTATTAGCTGCATTGATGAACTCGAAATGTTTGGTCTTGATGTCACTGTGTAAATATGATATAGGTATAACTGTACCACATCTGCACGGTCAATGATGAACCCTCATAGAGATAGCGAAAGTTTGGCGAATGTACTCAACGATAAGAGGGGACGCTATGAAAGCACCATGTCACCACGCGTCCACACGTTCTCTATCGTCTGTCTATTGAGGATACATGTTTTAAAGTGCACTCGAGCACCAATTCAATCATGATAGTGGCTTCTAGCAATATACGTCAGCGTACGTCACATAAAATAA
Source organism: Zele albiditarsus (assembly GCA_958496275.1). Taxonomy (NCBI): domain Eukaryota; kingdom Metazoa; phylum Arthropoda; class Insecta; order Hymenoptera; family Braconidae; genus Zele; species Zele albiditarsus. The sequence goes on from OY292409.1 coordinate 18,027,682, forward strand.
CATATACACACATTCACCTGTATTTATCGATCAATATTGCACCCCCGAACCATCCTTATTTCCCTCTCATTGTTATCAAACAAATTTACCTTCAACTCGTCAATATGTGTTGTACTGTTCCCTTCAACACTGCCACCATTTCCAATGTCTCCTATCCCCTTTTTCTTTACTCAATTTTTTTGTTTGTTATTTTTCTTGTGATACTCTGAAGAATTGCGAGAGTGGTTGCAGACCATGCACGCCTGTTTCGTTCGTAACTTGTCCAACTCGAAATTAGAAAAAGTTTTTCTCTTCTCGTTTGGCATTCCACGTCCTCAGCTTTTCTCACTACTTGATAACTTTGCAAATGGTAAGTATGTATGCATGTATGTATGTACATGTGGATATATATTGTATTGTATATAAGATATCGAATGTCGATGTTTTTCTCGTTTACGTGAAAGAAATTCAAGTAAGAAATTCTTCGAATCCAACATCCATAATTACTTGGAGAGACTACATTATATGGCGACTCCTTCCTATTGAGCGAAGAAAAATACGTAAATATAAATGGAAAAAAAAAAAAAAAGCAAATACTGTTATTGGAGAAACTTTGAATTGCTCGACATGATGTTTCCGTTACTAGTGAGTTTTTTATCCTTGTTGGATGAAAAATGTCTGTTGGGTATATATAAGTTGTAAGATATTATAGTATAACTAGTAGATATGAAATCGTTGATGTAGAAACTGCATTCTAAAGTACTTTTACAATTCAAGAATTTTGCCGTTCGAGAAAAGTTGTGTTATTCATTTGATTTACACTTGGGTGAATCTCAATGTTACTAATTACGAAGACGTTGATAATTAATATAATAATAGTTTTCTCAATAGTTACGATTGATTTACAGTATTGAATTTATATATTTAATATCGAAGAAGTAGGAAAAATTAAACAATAAATGGAAAAATTGTGCCAAGAGTACAATAGGACGAAAAAAATTAGAAATTAAAAATTAGAAACGAAAGAAGATATTAATGAAACCATAGAAGTTGATGTTGTGATGAGTTCAAGTGGTGGTCTACAACTTCAAAATTTTCACAATCATCCTTCTGCATGGGAGTATAATTACTCCTCACAAAGTTCTGCTATTCGAGATTCTATGGGGCCTCAAATAATCATGAGATTCAGCTATATCTAACATATTGATTACCTAGCATGTACTCACAAGGATTCCAGAAATTTTTACCATTATCCACTATAAAAATGAATTTGAATGAGAGCCAATTCACCTTCTTTTTTTTTCTGTGAATCCAATGAAAAATAGATTGAAACATCGAGAACATCTACGAAACCTGAAGTAACCTGCACATGACATGTCTGCTCCTGTGTGAAGAACCGGTTCAAGAGGATAGGGATGGGGATAGGGTGTATAAGTACATAGGATATACCAACCTCCTTGGAGATTATACTCATTGAACGTCTGGGTTTTCGCGGTAGGAAGCACACTCGTCCAACTAAATTTTCGTCCGCTACTCTCGGCACCCACGTACACACACACACACACATGTATACTCTACCAAAATTACTCTGAGCATTCTCAACCGTGAGTCAAGTTGCAGGTATATACTCAAGAGGCCCAAGTAAAACAGTCATACATACATATTCGGTCCCTACCCATGAAAAATATTTGAACTCTTGTTGAAATTTGATATAAAACATGATAAAGAAAAGTATGCAAGGATGAAGAATTGAAGAATACAATCAGGTGCATTGGCAAAGTCTCAAGTAGAGCGGATCATTTTTCAGAATACACAGAAAGTTCAAGATGATACAGTAAGAGAAGTGTATAATGCGTGTTTATAAAATAGTTTTTGGTTTGTTGTTTTTGTCTTTCAAGCTGGGATGGAATATGTATTTTGTGATACGCAAAAAACTAGGCGCTATAGAGTGCGGCGACGAATAAAAAAGGAGTTGAAGCTCATTGGCTTTGGCCAAGGAATCGCCATTGAAATTTCACAGCTTCCGAGAAAGATAAACCGGGTTCTGATGCTTCTCGAGTATAGTTTCGTTAAAAGGCGTTATCGCTTTCCGGTCGTTACGTCGTTTTCTTTTCCCACACTCCCGAGTGGTCTGCTATCCCTTTCTTATTCTACAGTCATTTTATTTTCACACTTTCATCTGTCTCTCTCACTCTTCTCATTTCTTTCTCGTCCTTTTCCCTTCTTTCTTCACACAGAGGTGTATCATCGGTACTGAAACTATCGGGGAAACAGTGTATATCGTCAGGGTGGCGTAAAAGTGAGCGCCGGTTGGGAAGAAAATGTGCGAACGTTTGTCTCATCGGAGCGTAGATAGTTTTTGGAAAAGCAGAAACTTTCCAATTATTTGTGGTCATATATTGGGCATTTCGGCGCCAGTGGTGGCGGCAGCAGCGGCCATCTTTTTTACTACGAGTATATATAGTAAAGAGATGGTTGCAGTGCTGAGAGGTGAAACAGCAAAATAGAAAATACGAAATTGGTCTCTGAGACAGAACACGGTAGGAGCAGGAATGAGAAAGAGAAAGAAAAAGAGAAAGAGGAAGAGAAGTTTGCCGCGAATTTACCGACGCATTACGCCACCATTCCGGAAATATATAAATCACCCACCCATTTCCTCAATACGAAAATCGCAGTTCCGCCCCTAATTTCCTTCCCTTAAATACGCCATTGTTTTCGCCATTCCTATAAAACAACTTTTTGTTTTTTGTTTTCATTAAAAGCACAGAAAAAAAAAAACGACTCCGACATAAATATTCTTTTTATTTTTTGTTTTATAAACATTAAATGCAACAGTTTTTGCTACAGTATTTATTCATCAGTTTCTTTTCTCATGTATTTTCAATTTATGTCCCATGCAAAAATTAAAATTAAATTGATTATGTTGTGCTGTTGAGGACGCGCGTCAAATAAATCTCCATGAATTTTATATTCCTATTATTCTTAATTTCCTGTTTTCAATGCATTGGACTCAACCTCGCGCGTTCGCTCTCGTCCAAACACTCTACCACCACCTGGCCATGTATATGCACACTATGGACACATCGAAGTTCTCATCTCTATGCAACTCCAGATCTCTCACGTTCACTATCTCACGTTTCACTATATACGTTTTGTATAGGTATCGCGTCCATACACACACACACACACACACACACACATATATATATCACAGAAAATGGGAGTTTGAGTGGTGAATTGGAAACGGTGAGAGATCGAGAAGCGAAAAAAAGCTCTCTGTTGTGCATACAAGTCCCGTTTGATTGAAGTCCACATTGCTTACTTTCCACTCATTAAATATTTACGCAATCCATCGACGTTTAATGGAAACAAAAAAACTAATATCCATACTGTATCCATACGAGTTGAGAAATGCATATTTGAACATACATGTCGAGAATATACCTGCAAGTAGATTTATCTACATTATCTACATACATATGAAAATGAGGTAAAGTTATGAAGGAAAGAACATAATAGAAGGGAGAATATTTGAATGTGCATGCGTGGTGAAAAGACGATAGTCATAACGAAAGTTGAGGTATAAAATTGGAGAAAGCGGAGATAGGGAAAGAAACCGCGGCGAAAAATGGAGGGACGAGTTTTTTTTCGTTGGCAAAAATCCACATCCCAGGAGGGAGATACACATATAATGAAAGTGAGCCGTTAAATCTTGAATTATATTTGCTGCACACTCATTAAATTGATATGAAAGATTTATTCATTTTTCTTCTTTTCGTGTTTATAGGCGAAATTTTCTTATTATTTTCGCAAATATATTTGTTCAATTTTCATTGGTTTAAGATATACTTGAGTTTGTTGAAATGGTGAAAAAGGTAGGGAGTGTAGGGGCTAGAAGGAGAAAGGGTGAAGGTGGGAAATAGTGGAAGAAAATAGCCAGACGTTGAGTTTTATACCTGGTGGCCCATTAAGCTCGCGAACTAGAGATATTTATTTCACTTAAACGTACTCGGCGTGGCCATAGTAAAAGTGTAACGTAGAAACGCCACTCGATTTATCGTACTTACTCGTGCTCGATCCTTTGCAGGTCGTAAACCTTGACGTGCGTGCGCATTTTTTTTTTCTTTCCCCAACTGAACTAGACCATCCTAATACCACTTCTGCCAATGTATTTGGTAATGTAAAATTTCCTTTTCGAATAGTTGAAAATTATTTTTATTACATCAAATGCTTATTCTCTCCACTTTCAAACTGGAGACTCACTTATGTAACTATAAACAGAGTTGATATAAGTGGCATGGAATAATAAATTCACAAATTGATAATTCTATTGCAATTAATAACTCTCAACAGAGCGTCTGGTGTATTATGCTGAATTGATTCACATCTTGGGCTGTGATAGATGAAGGAAATGATAATGAAAAATAAAATCCTTCAAGATCTGACGAACACTGCTCCATTATTCATATTCAGCACTTACCGCTGGCCACTTTCATAGCTACATACATATACGTGCATGCATACATACATACATATATTAACCCCATAACCCTTTTTTCTTGGCCTTATATTTTTCTTGTCTAAAACAGAAGGAAGATACCAAAGTTTTCAGTTTGTTAAGCGTTCGGTGACGTATTTGAAGCAAAAATGTATTGATATGAGGGGAAGAAGGGTGTGTCAGACGGACATGGAGCCAATGAGATGAAGCGATAGACTTATAGGAGGATATAGAGAGAAAAAAATATAAATAGAGATGTGAAGTGAGTGAATGAGAGAAAAGTGCGTGTGTGTGTATGTGCCAGGAACTGAAAAAGGTAGCGAATACAAGTGGCAGTGGTGATGATATGTCTGTAGCTGGGCACATAAACGTGCATTGGGGCTACCGTAAATGTCTCGCCGGATAAGCGTCTATCATAAGTGTATATTACGACGCTGTGAACGAATCCAAGCTAAAACTATTCCCTAGACGACCCTATATAAACATATACAGATATATTTGTTCTATGGTTATTCGACGGGGAGTTACAAATGCCATCATAGTAATGTGGTGAATTGTAACAACACCTTTATACACAGTGTATACTGACAATGTATGTATGGACTTGGTGAAAAAAGAAAAATAAAGAATTCATTTCCGCATATATGTTGTTCGTGTGATACTTGCGGCTCATCTTTTCATATTCTATGTAACAGTATATGTCTGTATGCTGTGACAACTTTTATGCATTTTTTTTATTATCAAATATACACTGACATCCTCAAACTGGTTTTCGTATAGACCAAAATAAAAATGTTAATTTTTCGTATGCAATTTAGTTGTCTGGTACAATTTTTGTGAGGATAGAAGAGAAATTATGTATTGAACACTAGATATTGGCACCATCATGCATCACTGGTGAAAATGCGTTACGTTATCCAAAAATAAAAATAAAAATAGTTATGTTCTATATTTCAATTTGACATGAAAATATTTGAAGGGGATTTTCTCCCAAAATTTTTAATTGTATACCGAATACGAAAAGTTATTTCTCATTTGTATGTCAATTTTTGTTCAGATCCAATAACCGTTTCAAATTTACAAGAAGTAAATCAACGAGAGGAGGAGACAAGGTTGGAGATCGAGCGACTCACATCTGAGATCCGTACCCTAAAATTACAAATACTCCAACTGACAGGTGAGAATATATGATTCTATATAGGTAGTATGTAAATATGTATCACTCGTGGCATCGTGACTCAGAGAATGATTTAGATATCTGAATATAAGCTGATCTGAAACTAACCAGTAGATAAGACAGTCCAGCGCCGCGGGCAACTGTCAGCCAATAAGGCGAGAGATAAGGTCCAAGCTGTCCAGACTGTCTCCAATTTATAAACGCCAACTGAAAGGAAACCTGGATTGAATTTCAACCTGTTGATAGTATTCTAAATTGAATGACAATATTGATTTTCAATTTACATATTCGCCGCATGACATTAATTCAAAATTGGTGCGTGGGAACAATCAATTTTTTTTTCCTTCACGTAATTATTGTCATTAACTTTCACGTACAGAACTGTTATCATCAGAATTGATCGATGGTGATGAAAAAATAGACTCTAAAATCATGAGTGAAAAGCTGTGGGAATTCTGTATGGGAATGCGTGACGATCGTTGGGTAGCTTTTGTCTCACGTAAACTTCAAAAACACTTTTCGCTGTTATCGAAGATTTTAACGTGTGTTCGTTGATAATAGGTACTAACGTCAGCGAATGCGATGGTATATGGAGTAAAGAAAAATATTGGAGATGAAAAGTTGAAGCAGTTATAGAGTAGGATAAAATTGATAGAGGCAGATAGATGGTAACGGAGAAGCTGTCGTGAAAGAAGTGAAAGATACAGAGAGATTTTCATTGTGCCTCTATTCTACCCCCAATATAGCTCGTTCATCCCTCTCATTTTATTCCACTTTCCGCATCCCTAGTGAAAACACTGAAAGCTCTCCAGCTTTTTATCTCCCAGGATAATATACTTGTTTTAGTAGCAACCATTGTCTGTCAATCCAGGCAGTTTCGTAACTCACTCAACTCCTCCCATAATGACAGCTCCCATTAACCAACGGCGCTGGATTAATATTTCCCGGTTTTCCTCCGTTCTGTACACTTTTCGCAGACATTAGTTCACCCAAACTATTTGTCTCATATATCAATGAATTATTGCCCGGTGTTCCCATGAAAATTATTCGCTTTGAACAAAAGACATAATTTTTGACCCTTTCTTTCAGTGTTATACAATTAATATATATTATGATAATATTTTTGTTCAGGTGGACCACCAGGCCACATCGAAACACTAACGGGAATAAATTTAACAGATGATTGTTCAATAGCAAGACGTCAAGTGGAATTTGCTGAAATAAGTCAAGGCTTGCCATTAAACAATGAGTATGAACTAATTGCATTCAGCCACTTCACATTTTCTCGTCTTTATCCTGTTGATTTGGGTCTGGGAAAACGTGTGGTGGAAAAGCCAATTGGTTTTAAAAGAAAAGATTTATTGGAAGCTCTCGCAAAAGCTGTTGACACTTTGAATAAAAATGTTTCATCAACTACTGGACGTTATACACAAGAAGACTTTTTGGAAGGACTCTATCGAGTTGATCCAACAACTGGAACGCAATATGAAATGTATTTTCGATCGAAAACTTTGAATAAAAGTTCACAAATCTCGACTAATGTTGGTCACACAAAAATTGTAATGATGCGACCCTACGCACCAATACACTTTGTCTCATTGCACAAGCAGCAATCCAAAGAAAAAGAACTTATTCATATAATTCTGCCACTATCAGGACGTACTGGAACATTTCAAAGTTTCATGGACAAATTTGTGAAAATTGGTCTAAAAAATGACCGTCGTGTTCACTTGACCGTGGTATATTTTGGTACTGAAGGTTTGTCTGAAGCACGTGCGATCATGTCAAGGGTACTGATGACACGTGGAAGCGGTGGAACAAATCAGAATTTACGGCTATTAGCACTTAATGAAACTTTCTCAAGGGGAAAAGGACTCCGAGTTGGTGCAGAACGTGCTTGGGGAGGCGATGGTGATGTTCTACTATTTATGTGTGATGTTGATGTCGTTTTTAGCGCACGTTTCCTAGACAGGTAGGTTCATTCAATGACTTTGTCATTTATCCCATGTACGGTTTAAAAATTTGCTTATGCGGAAAAAAATACTGACATTCAGTAAACCATAGTTCAATATCAGAGTTCAGAATATCAAATGAATAATGGAGTGAGAACACGATGCGAAGATAGCGGATGATAACCAACTGCATACAAACCGTTTCTATGTGTAAAGTAGAGTTCTCCATTTTTCATATGAAATACACGCGAAGCGGTTGAAAAAAAAATTTTTTTTTGGCATCGGTTATATGATTTCAAATAAACAACTGTCCCATATGGAATTTTTTTCATCCTCTGCAATGTTTTGCGATGTTATAAAGGAAACACTTCATTAAGTTCCGATTCCTGATATTGAATATGATTTATATAACAGTTTACGTAATGACATAATAATATACGTGGCTCAGAATGGAAATTTGAGAAATTTTTGAGGTGGACGCGTATCACATTTCGTAAAGCTTGAAGCTTTTGTGTGGCACTATATATTATCAAACTGAAATTGGAGTAACACACCATCCTGCGTATAATGCAGATGCCGTTGGAACACTGCCCCAGGACGTAAGGTTTATTATCCTATTGTCTTCAGCCTGTACAATCCCCATGTTGTGTACACGCTTCAGGGTCGTGAGGTGCCACCTGAGAGGGATCAACTTGTGATATCCAGGGATACTGGATTTTGGCGAGACTTTGGTTACGGAATGACGTGCCAGTACAGGTTTGTTATTGTAAATGGATTAAATACTATTTTTTGAGAAAATTCCATTTTTTACTCGTGTCTGTTTTATTTCTCCTCTGATTAAAGATCAGACTTTCTCCGTGTACGCGGATTCGATGAAGACATTGTCGGTTGGGGCGGTGAGGATGTGACACTCTATCGAAAATATGTTCGCAGTAATATAAAAGTCATCAGAGCAACCGATCCTGGTATTTTCCACATATGGCATCCAAAGGTAAAGATAGAAGAATATGAGTGGGAGGAACATTTGAAATAGAGGAACTTTATTTGCGTTTTGTTTTCTCTCTATAGGCTATTATTTCTGAGCTTTTATGCGGTTATACGTTCGTATACGAGAAAAAAAACTATATAGAGATTTCTCTCTTGAGAATACGTCGACGATATATACCAGAAAATAACGAGTGATGTTATATATATATATATGTATATCTTTTGTAGCTAAATTTGTTGTTGAATATATGTGTATATATCTATGTCTTTTTTTCCTTCTTCGTAGTTGGAGCTCCATAGCCCATTATACATACCACTGAGAATATGCTTGCGCAATCGTGTTCACGGTATTCTCACAGGGAAAAGCACTCGGTGTGTGGCAGTTGTCGTAATAGTGCGATTCAGAAGTGCAAGAGGAAAAGAAAAAATTTGCGCGCACACAAATATATATACAAGACGACGTATACATTGAGAATGGAGTAGAATGATTCTCGTAAAGTCAGACGAGCGTTGGAAACTTGATCGTTTTTGTCCGCTGTGAATTTCTCGTCGTTGCTTTTTCGAGTTACAACCGTGCTCCCATTATTTATGTCTGAATGAACCAAAAGATTTCAACTTCATTGTTCTACATTTTTATATTGCCGAAAAAAAACCAAAAAGAGGATAGTAATTTTTTTTTTCTTCTCTGTTAAACTTTACTACAATTTTACAGTTTATGCTACATTAAATTTTCTGTTGATTTACCGGTGGCGAATTTTGTGGTTTCATTTATTCAATGTATGTATAGGCATTACGTTACCACATTTATCCAAAGCGTCAATAAATCCTCCACACTTTGGAAGGTGTGGGATGATATAACGCGATTATCGAAAGTTGGGCGCTAATAAGCTGGCCATCGATCGGTGTTAGGTTGACGCAGTGTAAAAGGAAAGAGAAACAGGGCGCGACGGGGGTTGGTGTCGGTTGGGGTCATTAGACTTGGCTTCATTGCCCGGAGGGCGGGTATGAACTGAAGCTTACTGAGGTCGTGCGACAACTTGGCAGAGTCATTTACGAATAATTAAACTCATCGATGAGATTGGATTTCTCTTTTAATTTGAATTGAAGAATAAAAGAAAACGGTCAACTTTGAAGAAAAATTCAAGCCGAATACATAGCGTGCGATTGAAAATAAAAGGCCGTCTGTCTCAATTAAAAACAGCACAAGGGCGTGTAGAACGTTTTGTTCCGTTTCAATTAGCAAAATTATATAGAATAAATTGCATAACGTCAGAAAAAAGCAATGAAAAAAAAAAAAAAAACCCCAATATTGATTACATGTGTCGTTCGACTTCTAAATTTGTCGTATCATTTATATGTAATATATTTACATATTAAATATGTTGGCGGAACGATTCGCACAGAGAATTTCCATAGATGCAATGGAGAGATTGAAAAGATGGTTTGTACAAAAAGTCATCATGTGCGCATAGTTGTGCCGAGGTTTTCATTAATGGATCGGACACAGTTCTCTGTTCCCAATGTCAGGTATATATATAGGATAAGCTTTATCAGTTCGATTGTGTTTGTATCCATATACAAGTGAGTGTCCAACATATGCCTGTTCAGATAGTGAGTCGAATTGCAACTCTGGCACGCGAATTCGTGTAAGCGATTCGGTTTTCGCTCTAAGGAGAGCGACGTGGAAAGAAAAGAGAAAATAGTGAAAATGAACATGGAGTGAAAGACAGATCAGGTTTCCGGAGCCATTTCAGCGGTAGCCAAATAGTTTCGTTGGTGTATGTAGAGCCGCTTCCCATTCTCTTAACATACCAGTTGCTTATACGAAAGTTCCTCTGAGGTTCTGTGGACGTATATGCTGGCACGTTTCCCCTGTTTTTCTGTGGGCAATTTTTCCCCAGAATCTACTCAACGTATTGATCCGAAATTCTGCATAGTAGTAAAACGAATAGTAATGGATTGCTTTTTCAAAGAAAGTATTTAATATTAAACAACGGAACTCTGTTTAATTTTTTTTTTACTCTCATCGCGTGCACCGAACGCGCACTTGATTGGAAGTATTTTCATTTGTCCATTGATAATATTATATGTAATCCGCATTTGTTTTTGTGCTCTTTATTTTCTAGGTTTGTTCCGGTGGTGCAGGTCAAAGACTGTCAACCGATCAGTATCGCGCATGCATAAGATCTCGCGCACTCAACGAGGCGTCCCATGCTCAACTTGGTTTCCTTGCATTCCGTGATGAGATCGTCAGTCAAGCGATGGATCTAAAAATATTGCAGGCGAAGAAGAAAAAAAAAATAAATTCCGGACAACAGTCAATATCGGCTGTGGTGTCAGGTGTTGCTGTTGCAGGTGGATCGAGAAAAGATAAGCCTCAGACGAAAGAAAAATTATATAGAAAAACGATAAACGATCAAACCTGATTCTATAGAATACTCAGGTGTTTTGATTGTTCAATGTAAATATCGTGTAAAAATGATGAAAGTAATAGTCCGAAACTATTAATCGAATAATGAGCTTCGAACTGAAAAAAATGGAAATAAGAGATATTATCTGCAGCTTGACGAGGTTTTATAAATCGGTGAATGCAAGAATAAAAAATCAACAGAGATTATCAGTAACAATATGAAGTTTTCCTTTCAATTTTTTTGCCAAATTATTTTGAAAAAATGACAATTAATTGACACAATGAATAATTTCTTATTCTTTCAACATTTCTTGTGATACTCTGACGTTTAATGAAATTACTGATGATCGGAAGAACTTCTTTTATTTGTTATTGACTTCACAATATCAGTATGAATATTATTGTTACAATGTGCAATTTGTTAAATAGATTATTTTTTCATAATTGAAATAATCGAGGATGTTTGTACAAATGTCGTGAATTTAGCCGTACGTTGAATGTCAATTAGATTGCGTGAAAACGCCGATTACCACTGCAAACTCATTGTCAAACACGCAAAGAATTTTCTTTCTGTTCTTTTCTCGGTATGTGTGTCTTGTTCATATATATTGCAGTGTGTGAAGTGAATGATTGAAATTACACCATGGGATTGAGTATTATTCTCTCAAAACTTATTAATTATTTATTGACTGATTATATTCCAAATATTGTTATGTGTAATTCATTTGAAAACTTTAATGTACCAAAACATTCCATTCAAGTAATAGAAATATGATCAACTGTCGCTACAGAATGGATTTTGATTCATAGTAAAACTCTGGCGGAGGAATATTAATCATTATTAACTGATGAGGATTCTCAGCAGTAATTAAAGTCTGGCGAAAAGTTAATGGTATGCATGACGAGGTTTCCTCATGCACCCTTTTCACTCCAACAGTTTGAACTCTTCGTCCATGCTGTAAAATGTGTAAGGATTTTGCCAAGTATTGTATATAGATTGGAAGAATGCGCGGTTGAGAGTTGACCTAATATACCTGTGTGCGAAAAAAAGTTGAAAGAAAATTCTCGGATGAACTTTTGAGCTTGTCGCTCCAACTTGACTTCTCGTATAAGGAAACGCGCAAGAGTTATCAAATAAAAGTATCTCTCGAGTAGTTATATCCAAGAAATGTTCAATCATCAACATGAGATATGTTATTTATTTATTTATTCTGTACTTCATTCGTATGAATGTATATTTCGATGGGGAATATTATCCCTATTTTGGTGGGTTTTCGTATTGTTCCTTGTTCTTTTTTTTTTTCAAAACCGAAAATAAAAGGGAAAACAATGAGATACATAAAATACGACGAGAGTATATATGAAACAAAAATAAATTGTTTATTATGTGTTTACTCATTTATTACCCAATTGACGAATAGTGAAGAGATGAAACGTGGAAGAAAAATTTATATGCTCTTAGAGCTTTGGATTCATATGATCTAATAGAAAACTTTATTCAGCCGAGGTAAGTTAATTTATATTTCACGAATATTTAAGAAGTTACATCTAGACGTATGAAAATTGAAAATAAAGAGAAAATTCGATTTATTATCGCAATAGTTCTGGTTTATACCTACATCTTATTACTGTTGCAAAAAAATTTGCCGTTATTAATTTTTTCATTCCTTATTATTTCTCATAAAGTTCAGGTGCCAAGAGCAAGTAGCTCTGCTGCCACGCGAACACAGCAAAATGTCATCTGGTCGTGGAATAACATTCCCTTTGAAGTTCTGTGGAAGTCTGGTCTCTCTTTTTCTCTCCCTCTTTTTTTTTTTCAAGTCAACTCTCCATTTTTGTTTTCTCGTTTTTCTTTATTTTTATTCCTTTGAAGCCACCATTTCCGGATCGAGTTCCATCCGCCTCTCATACACAGCGTTCCTCAATATACTGAAGAGAAGAAGGTAAGAGACATTGGTTGTCTTGTCTTTTTTCTTGAAGAGAGAAAGACTCTTAGCCGACGGGTATTCTTATAAATTGCTCCTGATAAAACCGCGTACATAGAGGTCGAAGGAAAATCGGACGTGGAGGTAACATTCTCCTTATACTACATAAAATATAACCCCTTCAGAGAGAAGAGAACATGAATAGCCTAAGATCTTTTGTTTTTTCTTCTTCGTATAATATTAAAATTTATTTTGCAGAAGCTAAAGCAATATTACTCTGCTGAAATTCCTATAAAAATGGAAATTTGTAATTCATAATATTATTAAAAGAAAATAGAAACGCAAAAAATTGCAAAAGTATTGAAAACTTTCGCAATATTTATACAATGAATTATGGTTGATATTTGAAAGTTTTGAGTCTATGTGAAATCTTTTTTTTTCTTCAACATATAAAATTAGTAAAGACTTTGTCAGTTAAACGATTGCTACTGCTATGGCAAATGAGTATCTGCATAATCCAAGCGCTCTTTGGCCACATCGAGTTGCAAGACGCAAAAGAAAAAGAGGAAAATGTGAACTGCCGTCTGCTTGTTATTATTCATCGTCATTTTAACATGAAGTTATCTCGCATCATGTGATTCATGCGAGAGAGTTAGTGAGGAGGGAGAATCCGATTTATCAATTATTCGAAACCCCAGAATAGACGCGCCCGCATTATATATACATATATATATATATATATATATATATATAGATTCAGGTATGCATACATAAACTTCACATGAGGTTGAAGTTGAATTTCCTTTTTAACCCAGTTCTAAAGTCTCCCGGAGCATTCGATAATTGTAAATTGGATGCCATTGTACGGAATAATACTCATCATGCCAACTTTAATCGTTCCTAACTTTTCGCTTACATTGAAGAAGAAATAAATGGTAAGTGAACATTTGCAAAAGCCCAAACTGGTTCGAAAAAATGTTTAATACCTTTTTTATTATCTCATCTGCGAGAATGTAAGGAAAAAAAAAACGCACGTGCTATGTCAACTGTTACTCGTCACATTGAATCAATTATTTGGATGAAATTGTATCGGCATGGAATTACCTTTTTGAGATCTATGATGACGAGCTGAGAAACAATTTAGCTAAACCAATTGTTGAAAACGTAAATTGGCTATTTAAATGATAAAATTCGAACCACGCTACAGTTTAATGTAATTTGCGTGTTATTACCATTGTCAATTTGGCTCTGAATCAACGAAGGTATAGTACTTGAATCGAATTTAAAATATATACTACGCTTCTACCACCTAACAATTACCTGAGTTTCAATTATGTGATAACTTACGTTTGAGGAGATAGCAATTTACTAGTATATATTTACATATAGACATATATCCTGGAAGATTATCGGCTTGCTCAAGTACGAATAGGAGAGCTTAGGATTGGTCTGAGCTCAGCAACTCAGTGCGGTAAGTACTAGACATGATTGAAAAGCATCTTCCGAACCGTATGAATGTGAACTTAATGCTTACACAAGATTGATTGAGAATACATATCAAGTGAATCGTAGAAATTGACTGATGCATTAATATTTGGATCGTATCTAATGACTAATCGAGTATAAATTGGCGCTAATTGATATTGATCAAGTACCAATTCAGCTTTTGCTTTTCCACAGAAAAAATATGCCGACATTCAATGAATATGATGGTTCAAAATTGGTTGAATGTGTTACATTACCAAACACAATCCAATCTTGCAATGGATATCACGAACAAATTTTATTAGACAATTTTTATGTATTGAATTGAGTTGTAATTCGTTCACAAAATCGATTGAAATCGTATATGTAGGTATGATGAAGTGATAATTATATAAATATCTCGTATAGGTATAGAGCAAAAGACCCAAAGAGGAGAATTAGTGGATGAATGAGAGTGAAGAGCAGATTGGGTATGTGTAAGAATTATATACCGGTATATATATTGTTTGCTTGCAGCGAAAGTTTGTACTATGTTATATATATTACAAAGTTAAGCAAACTCGTCTCTATATATAGCATTCACCGAGCTATTCGTCTCCGTACATCTATTCATCCAACAATATAGGGGGTATTATGGCATTACGTCGTGTCAATAATATAGTCGTTAATTATAAATAAATCGAGCGCTCGGTGTACTAATTTAAAACTCTATCTATCCTGTGGATATGCATTTTATATAGAATATAAAAAATAAACAGAGAAATTGGAAGACTATAGCCGAATGTGAATTATTGTTGAAATATCCCATATCCAATGAAAAGCGATGAATCGTGCAACAATTGCCCAACATTTGATAAATAGATTGACGTAATACATGACAGAAATTAATCGTAACCACAATCATAAATTATGCTGTTTAGCTTGATTAACGTCGCCAAGTGCGATGGGTCATTGTGCGGTTGTGTCCAAACAACCCTTGCACAATCATCCCGCCCTCTCATGTCCCCACTGCACCTGGTGTACGTGCGACATATAATGCGTTCCAACGGTCAGCGACCAACTTCAACTCCAATGTATATATTTTGTCGTTCAACAATTCTCACTGCACACACACACACACATACATACAGCTTGGACATATAGATGCGGCAGTGCACAACTTGTGTTCTGTTTTACCACTTGTGTGTCCCCTTTCGTTGTGGCTCGTTGGCATCGTCAGGCAATAGCACTAGCTTCACGTTTTAGTTTTCCCATCCTTCGACGCCATATAGTGACCGTTTTGCCCACACGAACTTGCACGATTCAGGCTGCTGTGCCCATGAGCTTGTTACACATTTTATATGCATATACACGTGCATATGTAGGAATATGTATCGTCATTGTATATATTAGTTAGACCCATTGTCCCCACATGGTGTCGTTATGATCTCATTTTATTCATTCAAATTTTATTTTTATGTAACAGTAATCAATTTTGCGCACAAAAAATTCGTTTCTTTCAGACGCAAGAGTTGCTGTTACTGTCTATTCAAAATGAAATTGGTAATGGCTCATACTAGATGTCCATATACTTTTATAAACAAACATGTGAGAATAAAGTAATGACTGAGAATAGTGTATTATGCACACTATTTTCTGAATTCAATGATGTATATCAAAATAATGACCTTTTTTTTTATGAGGTGAGACCGATAAAATATCATGGTTGGATTCACATTTCGCATGTGATTCTCAGGGGATATTATATGTATGAGAAAAGTGTTCGTGTTCACAAATTTCACGGCAATCACTTGCTTCTATATGTTTCATCTTCTTTTCTCAGTCTCTCGAGGGCATTACAAAATTTAAAAGTGATGTCGAACAGTCGCCCGGTTGAGGAATCATATTTTACAATGTACATAACACATAGTTTTTCTTCTGCACAATAAGAAAAATCACAGATGTTATGGAGTTTCCAAGGCATCCAAGAATTTATAGTCTTGAAAATAATTTCAATAAATATTTACACAATTCATTTGACTTGGTTTTACCACAAGGTCTATGTAAATTTTCTATAAATAACTTTCAATTTAACACATAAAAAATGATTTACAAAATTTTTCACTTCGACTAAATAGCAAATTCCTCTGTATTCCATAATCTTGGATTCACTATGATAAGATAGAGAAGCCGGAGAAGTCTATCATTTACCTCAAGTGTAACTTTGGCCAGAGTAAGCACACAGAACTAATCTCCCTCTTGCACTATATAACTATATAGGTAGATATCTATATACACAGAAATGTTCGAGTTGACGCGTCCGGCCAAAGTTTATGGGCGTTGGAATTTAGATGTGTCGAGGCGCTAAGCGTGACGCCCTCCTGAGTCGTGGAATTCTCAACACGACGTGTTTCATACCGAAGCGTGTACCAGAGAGTTTCCTCTATTTCCTGTTCTATATAACCACAAGTCCAATTTAGTAAACGTGTTTAGACACGTGTTTGCCGGCATATCCATCATAGAAAACAATACTATATCCCGATACAATTCATTAACACGCCTGAAATTTTCCACTCAAAAAGTTGAGTTCATATGTAAATGAATAATTTAATTCTATTGTCTTTATTTTGACATGAATTTTTTCGGCAGGAAAAATAATTGCGGACAAATAAATGGGGGGGCATGAGAGAGGATGGATGTGACGTACATAGATACTCGAGGTCTCTCTTCCGTCTCGTGACCGAAACACCGAAACGAGTTTTTACGGCTGGCTTGGCGCACAAGCAAGAAGGGTGATGCGACGTGCCGATACCTCATTGTCTATACTATACCAATATATATACATATATATTGGTATAGTATAGAAAAATATGGAGGCGCGGGAGTGTTGGTGGCAGGAGGGGACAACATATGTGAGGAGCAAGGTCAACGGAACCTATAAAATAACCTGCACCAGGATAAAATACGTTCAAATTGCGGCAAGTCGCGAACGCGCGCGCACACACGCGTGCAAAGGAGATATGGCTGTTAATCGTCATCGTGTATTCACCAATAAGGATTCAATTATTGGCATAAAAATAACGACATATTATATGGTGAGCTTTCCTATCTATTTATTTCACAATATTTTATATTTTTTATCATTTTTTTTTCATGGTTGCAATTAAATTGAGTCTTGCTAATCGGATATGACTGATATAAGTTTGTTGAAATGTCCCATCGGACTTTTGCTAGCACTCGGATGTAATTGGGTCCGCGATAAATTCCATAAGTTGTCGGGAAAGTTGACGCATATGAGTGTACAGTTACATCATAAGGACATTGATCCTGGCCATAAATGATTAGAATGTTTACAATATAATGTCGTGTGAACGATGCTTCAGAATTTTTCGCGCAAATTCCAATTAGAGTTTATTCTTTTTCCGAATGTACACCTAATATTTGGATCAGGAAAAATATTCTAGCTTTTGTCATCATCATAGTGTATATAATTTTTGACAACATCTATGTATTTCTGCGCGTAATTATCTATATATATATATTCATTGTAGCTTAGTGTTGGCGCGGGTAATTGTTTACAGCTCGCTTTGTTTTATCGACGAAATGATAAGAGGCGGAATAAAATAAAAAAAGTAAACGGCATATAAACCGGTATTTACTGGAAAAAAATTGTTGGCGAACAAGCGGGACATTAGGTTGCAGACTGAGTGTGAGACAGAGAAAGTGAATTGTAGGGCGAATTGAGTGGCGCGCAAAGGAGACTGAGAGGGTGGAAGCTTACCGTTCCAGTAGTACCCGTATCGGGTTGCAAAAGCAAACTAATCGATCGTCGTTGTTGAAGAGAGGCGCGACCCGGATGAGAAGTGAAACGATTCCCTCGTCGCGGCTTAGCTCTTTCTCTACCCTCACTTTTTTTCCTCTTTTTTTTTTTATTCTTCCACCCGAACATTTTTTTTTTTTTTTCACCCGTTTCCTATCTGTTGTATTTATTTTTGTTTTGTTTTGTTTTATTTTTCATCGCGATGTCTCGATATTTCACCCCTGCAAACGTGGATGCAATCGTGCCCTATGACGTGTACATGTTGTTGTTCATGTATTCATTTTTTTTCAAATTTCTATGTGCATATAAATAATGTGTGTGTATACAGATTGATAGGTTGGAGTTGGATCCAGACGGATATTTATTTTTTTTTACTGTCACGTGCAACTGTGGTAATGAAAAGTGTCTGTTTCATTCATTTCCAATATATATATATATATGCATTTGTAATTTTACGTATATATTCAGATTGTTTGAAATTTTATTATTTAATTTATAATCAGATGTAAACCAACACGTTACCCATGAAAATCTTTTATTATCGACACACATCGTTGGATCCAACTCACACATGATCAGCGATGCATAGAATATATTTCTTTTGTATATGTCTGCCAGAAAAATTTCCAACGCATCCTGGAATACTATATGCATATATATATGTATCATGTACATATCTCTATATATCCACTGCACGCATTGTTGAATATCCATTCAACGATAATTATTGGAAAAAGTTTTCTCACTGGAACATACATTTCAAACAAATGGAAATATTTAACGATTGTAGAAAAAAATCACCGTTGTGGTATTAAAATAAAAATATTATTTTTCCGTCTAAATTTCATGAAAAAAACAATTTTTATAACAGAACAAAGGAAGAAGTGCCCCGTGAAAGAATGGAATTCGGAAATGATGTGTCGGAACGAGTTAGAAAAAATGATAGTAGATGGGGAGGTAGAACTGCGGGGTGAACGGTGATGGTGGTGGTTGTTGGCGGCGGCTATGGCGGTGAGGAAATATAGCGGTAAAACATGGCGCTTTGATAATAAATAATAATCAGTGGTGGTCGTCCGAGTGTGTTTTGACAAAAAGGAAGTACATTGTGGTGAGAATAATGGGCAGGTGAGCCGTTGACCAGCAACCGCCTCGCAACCCTCGCAACACGCACTCTTCTCCATTCGCATTCTCTCATTCAGTCCTTTTCTCCCTTTTACTCATCCGCATCAACCCTTTCACTGTGCCATAGTGGCAAACTATAGTTATTGTACGCACGCGTATTAATCTTTTTACTCTTTTCAACGAATTCCTACATCATTTTGTTCTCTCGCTCACGCGAGCGCTCATGCCGTCATATCCGCTCTTATTATTTCGCTTGGTGCTTCGGAGGTATATATATACATGGGGATTTCGTTGTGGCACCGGCTAATGGAGTGCCTTGAACCGCGGCCGCGGCGAGTGAACCCAAAAGCCCCGACCGCGCGTGGTAAGAGAGAAAGAAACAAGAGCAAAAAAATCTAAACGAGGAAAAAAAATGCAATATATATATTACCTAGACGAGCGTCGGACCCCAGGCTACTTCCTACCTGCCACCAGAGTTGTATAGCTATACAGATTATCGTATAGTCTGCTTGCGATGTGATTTATTTTAATGCGCGTTCGAATATTTTATTTTCACAATGTCTGTTATGAAATGAAGATATGAAATTTATTATGTATCATTTTTATTAGACATTGTTATTTCATTTGACTTTGGAAATTGTAAGTTAGTAGATGAAATAAAATTGGTTTCTATAGAAGACAAAAAAAAGTGCAGAAAAATTGCATTTTTTTCTCTCAGCTCCGATATCATATCATTTTCATAATATTCTCTCTTTCGTTGGGGTTTCAATGAAATTCACCGATGAAGAGTTTTTTTGCGGCAATTGAAGTTTAAATTGGTAATTAATTATACTGACTAATCGAAGTTATCGTAATTTTGATGAAAAACTTTCAACACATTTCAATTCATTTTAATTCATTTCTTTCACACCCGTTATTTTCCATTCGTCACTCCCCACATTTCACATTGCATGAGAAGGCATGAAGAATATCACCTAGCGCCGTGTTCAAATACACACATTTGTTTTTCGTTGCAAACATTTCATTTTGTCAGAGCTACGCAAACGTTCGAATATATATAGAGGCGAACTCAACCACGGCGGTTTGATGCATTGAAAGATATTCTGTGCTAGTGGAAAACTCAAAAATATATATATATATGCATATCAATGTATATATGCCACAAAAGAGTGCATCGATTTGTCGTTAAATCGAAAGTGATGACGGTAGTAGCATAGCTTTCAGCGTTGTTCCATTAATCCTCCCGTAGATTTAACATCACAAAGGAATTTGCGTGGATCGTAGTGGTTTTCATATATATGTATAAACGCGAACGCGAAATTGCACATCAGAGTGCTGACATGCATGGTGGCAATTGTGAACACATTAAAAATAATCACTGATGCGAGAATAATTTTTTATTCACCGAACAGCCAAAAATGACGGTTTTCTCATTGAAATCAGCATGAGAGAAAACTATACATGATTTTACTCACATTGGACATTTAATATTTGTATGTGAATTTGCTTTAGTTTTGTGTGGGTTAATTGAGTTTTGTGGGACTATAACAGGCAGGTCTCTAAAGTGTTAACGCTTCATTAATTCGTGGTCCTATGAGAGGATGTGAGAAAGGAAATTGGTGGAAAAATGTGTGGGTGTGGCCGTGCGCTTGTGTGCTTGGACGCTTGGACATAAACGGTTTGTTTCCTTTTCCTCAGCACAATAATTTTATTCGTCGACATGAATATTTCATCATTATATGAATGTTTCATTAAACCTGTAGTATCATTTCCATTACGCATGACAATCACTAACATGGCTAGCTTTTACACACACACAAACACACATATATATATATATATATATATAAGTGAAATTCAAAAGATTCAAAATAGAAAGATAGGAAGGGTAATGTAATAATTTTTTGTGGTAAATTATTTTTTTTATATATTTCGCTTTGAACGTGAAAACACTTATTTCTATTTTTTATTTTTTCGACTTTTACCGAGTAATATTTAATTATGAAATGCAAATTGCGATCGTGACTAGTCCATTAACGTGAACCGCAAGGGTGTTTTCATAAATCATCAGTTGTTGGTGTTGGTGTGGGTTGTAAGTTTTTTTTACGTTGTGTAGAATGAAGGAACAACTCCAAAAGAGAATACGATGACTCTATATGAATAATAATATTGTGGAGATGTCTGGGAAATATGAATGTCACATACTTTATATTCACCAACAATATTTTATTCTAATTTATAAACATTTCCATCCCACACTCTTAGGACATCTTTATTCGTATTCGCTTTCCCATTATTTTCCCTGCCACTCTCCCTCTGTCTTTTTCTTCTTCATCTTATTCTTCCAATTCAACATATATAATCGTTTGAGCACAATCATTTAGCTTCTTCATTTTTCAACGTACATTCGTTCTAGAATTCGGTTATCATTATGAACACAAGAGTGGGCAACGGCATCTATACTGTGAACTTCTCCGCGCACATATCGATACACATACAGACCTAAACACAGAACCGCACGTTTGCTCACTACCGGGAGGTTCGATAACGCCATCGCATAATTGCGCTTTTGTGAGACTCACGCGAAGCTTCTCCATCGCCTGCTATTCAGCGATTACACTACAAAACTCTATCGCGTGTGGAAATTGTTGAAATATCCGATAAAATTCTGACGTTTAAGTTTCGGACAATGGATGAAAAAAGCAATTAATTAAAAATATGAAGCATAAGAGTTATACACTGCATATGCGTAGTAATAAAAATATTTGTGGTGATTGTATTTCTAGTTGAAAATATTGCTGGTGTTGATAGCAACATTGTTAAAATGCGGAGTGACAGAGGAAACAACTCCAACTTCCACAGCATCAACGACTCTGGGAAACTTGTACCGTCAAGCACGCTCCGAGCATTACTACGCGAGTAGATATGGCACTGAGGGTTCATCAGTGACTTCTGGTACGATTGGTATTCGCGGTGAGCCTGAGCATCGAGACGCTGCCTATTATCAGTCTCGTTGTATCACTTGTGACCCAAACAAGTCCACGTCTGCTGATAGAGGGTAACTCACCGACCACTCAGTATCTGTCACCATCATGATGAAATATTTGCTTAATTTTATGACACCGATTTCGAAAATTCTCCACCTTCACAAAAAAAAAAAATATTTACTTCGAAGTGAATCGAAAATTTGATACTTTGTGCCTACTTTTCTCTTCATAATATAGAATATATTGATTCATATAGACTTTTGTTGAAGAAATCCCAAAAATAATCCCGAAAATATTCTTTTCCAACCAGGATAAGTCGTCAATGTTTTTTTTTTTTTTTTCACGTATCATTGTAGATGGCGGCAAAGGACACGATATGATTATTATGAGGATGATCAAGAAGCACCTATGAAACATCGGGATCGTTATGATGATTACAATGATCGTAGTAGAGTCAGTGGTTATGTGTATGATCGTCCAAGAGGGCCAACGTTGGATTACGATCGTGCGAGGAGTCCTCCCGGCTATGAATACGATCGTGTACGAGCACCGGCTTATGACTACGACCGTTATGACCCATATAGCCGAAATGACCTTCCCAAGCCACTAGATTATCCTGACCGGTAAAAAAAAAAAGCGATTGGTTTTCTTCATTTATACTGTTCTATTTTATTTCGAATTATTATTGAAAACAAATTTTAATGTGAAATTTAATGGTTATAAATAATATTTATTATTTTATATATACATCTGCGTATCCCATGAAATGACAAATTTTGTTTCTGCAAATCCACAGACAGTTCCCATGTGTACATGCCACCAAGAATGTTATTGATTTTTAATGGATGATGTTACGAACAGTTTGGCTCATTATGGTGTCGTCATTATGTTTTTCAGATACGATATGTATCCTTTACGTGATCGATATAACGAATTTAAAAACGATCGCAATCCTGATCGCTTCGCCGAACGTGGCAATGGTTACGATAACTTGGATCAACGTCACCTCGGTTATGGAAATCGACACGATAATTATAGTCCATCCCGACGTCCAATTGACGATCCATATAATAGCCGTTACGATCGTCACAATCGCAACTATCCACCCAGGTATCGTTTCAATACATTATCATATAACAAATAAATATAAGAAATGTTATTTGCATGAGGAAAACAGTGGAGAAACAAACCTTCTTCCAAAATAAATGTATGAATTCAATTGGCTCATTGATTTTTGTTGAAGAATAAAATCGTCAACAAGAATTTCCCTAACACTATGGAGAATAAACAGAGTTTTTCGACATACACTACCGAATATCTTCCCGAATAATATACGAAATCTCTAATGATGCAAACGAAACGTTTACTCTTGTTTAGTTCAGTTTACTTCAGCTTTTTTTTTATTTTTTCAGATATGATCTATTCGATAGATACGATCAGTATGAAAGAAATTATTATCGGCGACCGCATGACGATAGATATGATCGCTATCCATCAAGAGGTGGCGGTGACGATCCTCGCGGATATTATTATTCAGGTATTTGGTCACCGGGTCTCGAGCGTGGTTATGCCACCGGGTGGAATTATGCTGGTGGTTCTAGAGATAATTGGAGAGATCCAAGTCGAGATCGTGATCCAGGGTAATTACTCAGGAGTTATACTTATCTTTCACATTAATCGAACGTTGTCTCTTGCAGTATCAATTTATTTTTCATTCTGTATAGATACAGCGACAACTGGAAGGACTTGAATAGAGATCGTGATGCAGGGTAAGTGGCGATAGAAAATTGGAAATATATTTATGGGAAGAAATACGATTATTTTCGATAACCGATATTGAAAAAAATGTCACATCAAATGTGGGAATGATTAAAAAAAATATTATCGACGCAGTAGTTCGGTAATTTTACAGTGTGAAAATGCAAGATATATATCAACCAAATCCATCATAAATTGATTGCAGTATGATCCATTTGATTGGTAAACATTATTGTTATTTCTGGTATAGCAAGTGTCCATTAGTATCTGCTGGCAAATAAATTAGAGCGAACGCCCACGATCAACGTGTAATCCCACTGGGATTCAATTAATCCAATTTTATCGAAGTCTTTTCGAGCGAATAAATACGCTCGAATAATTCACACTGAACGTTATATATATATATATATATATATATTTTTAAGACACAAATTATTCAATATCAAGCTAGTAACCAGAGAATAATAATAATAGTGATAGTGCAATGAATATAAATTTCTATATGCAGTTTTTAGTTATACATTTTCAATGTCCTTTTCATAGCCATATTATAGATGTAGTACGGTAATTGTCACTATGAGCCGAATGACATTTCAACGAAATAAAAAAAAACACTCATCCCATAGTTTCATATACACGTGTGCACGTGAATTACTTTTGAATATGTGTGTGGGTTTTCAGGTCTTATCGACCCAGAGATTATTTTTACGACAGTACCATCCCATCAGGGGGATCAAGGGGGACAAGCTATCTATATGATCGCGCTGAATCCTCAACGAAACCGGACTCCACTGAACGCGACAAACCAACTAGTTCACCCCAAACACAGGATAATAATAAAGTATACAAGGAATAAAGTAGGTCATCAGTTGTGATCAATCATTTACAATCAACACAGGGAACAAAACAATATGTTGAAGATCTTATGAACATTGTGACATCGAATTGAAAACTCATTGAAACATGTCTCAACTCAATGGAACATATTCATTTTTATCAAGATTATGAAATACGATCCGAAAGAAAGGAAATGCTTTTTTGTATTTCACTGTATTGATCGGCTGGTATAGAAATGTATTTTTAATTCTTTTCATCACGTGAATGAATATAATAATAGTTATAATAATAATAAATAATGGATAAATAAAATTTACGATCAAACAGCGTTGATGTGATGATGAAGAAATGTGTTATGTTATTCAATCACTGGACAAATTAACACGGGCCTTACACCTCTCGCCTTCGCTAACCTTTTTACTCCTTTACTACACTCGGTATCCAGCACTTTAATTTAAAAGTCCAAGTTTTGTACCTACCATCTTGGCCCTGCTCCGGTTTCCAAGCACTAGTCAACCTTGCTTCCCACCGCCCTCTTATTCCTCTACCTCTTCATGGCTTGAACAAGAAACACTGAAAATTAATCCAAGCTTTCCTTCCTTCCTTCCTTCCTTCTTTATCCCACACCTCTGTCTCTTTGACGGAAGTTCTTTTCTCTTCATTTTGTTTTTGTTTCGGGTTTTTTTTTTCTCTCGTTATATACGTACCCACAGCATAAAGTTTCTCCTACCTTACAAAAGTTTACCGACTCGGTGCATATTTATGTTTCGAGTTTTCCACTAAACCATTATGTATATCAATTCACGAGTTTATCTTCTGCTTTATAAACAGGATTTTAATCCTGGTAGAGCCAAGAGGTGTTTATGAAACATATGATAATGATCGACACACTCATATCATATAATGAAATAAATGTTAGTGAGATTAATTGATATGGCCGAAATTAATTCAATGGTTCTAGCCAACTGTAATATTAAACTTGTTCCTTCATATACAATTGTATGTATATGCAGACGCTTGCATCGTTGGGCGGAGTTGGGTGAATTCATAACGCTCCAAACGTTTGGACCATAATCTCACGAGATTGTATCGTTTGCCAAGGAATTCACTGGACCCGTTTATCATTTGCTGTATATAATAGAAATTAGCTGGTCCGCAATATTTCAGGAATTTCCTCGTTCATCCATCAAAATGTCAAGAAATAGAAACAATATAAATCATAAAATCAATAGAGCGTGTGCAAGTGGGAGGTGCTGGGATTAGTGTTTCAGTACGTGTAATGCCACGAAGAAAACTTCGCGCAACTGAAGAAAGAGAGTTCAGTAGAAACAGTCGAACACGAGTGTAAAATGGGCAGTAGAATGAGAATGGTGCTGGTCGGACAGACCCATAATACATCTTCATGGTGTTAATTTCGTCTAGAAATTTCCAAAATTAAAATGGCATTTTTTTTTTTCACATAATACAACACCCAAAATGATAAACGAAATATAAGTATTGATATCTCTGACGAAATAAATTTCCGTTTGCTTCACCACCGCACCACAACATTAGAGGGATGGGTACTGCGCGGCTGCTCATAAAACAACTTGGTGCACGCTCTTGCCAGAATTGGGCGATCTAAATGCTAATGTCGAAGGCGTTGTGACTAGGAAGGAAGAAAGTCTGAGGTAGTCTCGAGTAAAGAGCTTCAATCAAATCCAAACCCAATTTAAATCGCGATTCTTGAAGACCTTCCACGAGATATCTCTATACTAACAAACTCCACGATTGGTTGTTGCTGATTGCCTTTGACTCCACAAACCAATCTTCAACTTGTTTTCTAAAAGAAAAAAATGGTAGTAAGGATAATAAAAGTACTTTTTCTATATCTAACAATTTTTCTTTTTCCAATACAGCTGGCTTTTTTGTTGTCATTTGTTTATCCTCTCATTGAGTATATGGTAACATAGAGGCCAATGCTATTGATATATGTTCGAGGAATGACGGCATATATATAAATATTAAATCTGATGATATAGAGAAGAATTGGAAAGTGAATATAGTGAAGAGAAATAAAAAACAGTTACAGTAAACCTTCCGCGCATTCGTCGTCGATAGTATCTCACCCTGTGGCGAACAGCGAGACCCCTGGAGGAACGTGACCACCTTTATATATGTATGATGTATAAATATATAATATATATGTCTGAATGTATATGTATATGAAACATTCGTATTTCACTCGTGAAACTCGTTCATCTGCGCCATCGTGCGGCAATAAGGACAAGTATATAAAGTAAAAATGAAACTTCTCCTTGGGGAAAAAGTTGGATAGAAAATATGAAGTTGAGTCAATTCATGAGAAATTTTTCATAACTCTTTACCGTTCAATAATTTTCATTCTTACAATTTGTTCCTCTTTTCTTTTTTTTTATTTCATTCCATTTTATTCTCTCTCCTCGCGACCGATTTTAACTTCTTCCATATTCTTTTGTGGAATAATGATTGAAAGTACCATATTTATGTGAAGAACAGTATATTGAGATATATTAAAGAAAATATAACAATGTATGTGGCGGTAAAGAATTTATATATAGTTGATGTTTCTATATGGACTTTATTTTCCAAAGAGGCAATAACGTCTACTTTTTGAGAGGTTCCGACATAAGACTGACGGTGAGCGGAAGATATTGCGTTGGGCTCTTATACTATAGACTATAGTTCATTCAATTTTTCGCCTGCTCTTTTTCTCTTGCTTGCTCCGTGCCTCTCGCCCTCAACATTATAAAACTGTATAACCTCTCTCAAAAACCCTCTGAGACATTTTTATTATTTGCAGTCGAGTCCTGAGTCATACAACGAATGTGAAAAGTTTTCTTTTTCCTTTTCAAATAAAATATTAAAATAATACTCATGAAGTGGATAATTAAAATTGGAGAAAGAAAAAATTGCAGAAAAGTGTATTCACTCGGGAATTGAATTGCTCAAGTGCGAATACAGAAGCCATATATATATATATATATATATGTACAGGAAGGAAGATGAAACTCACGGCGTAGTAGATATTCCATGGGGAACCATAAGAATTATGTCTGGGTGGTCACGGAGCACGAAGCAGCTGAAGAACGTTTTCATGGAATAAAACGAATTCCCATTGCTGCAGAGCATACAGACACACGATCATTTTCCACATGGAAAAACGAGATTGTGCACGATACTTCATATGGAATTGATCTATAGGAGAAAATTCTATGGAAGAAAAAGTTTACATGAATGGACAGCTACTGTTGAATGGGGCCGTAAATGTATATCTCTATTTCAAAAATTCTGATAAAATATCGTAATTTATAATCAAACATTTTTAAAAGTACATGGAAAGATGTAAAAACAATTTTAACTCTTCTTCAAACTTATAATCTGATGAACTCGCTTGAAAGCAGTATAACAATTGCGTAACTATAAAACATACCGATTGACGTTGTCGATCCATCCGTGTCATCACCATTGTTGATTGGACAAATTAAAAAGCTTACTAATATTAAAAAGCTTATTAATATATATGTATAGTTAACAAACGACCGAGAAGTTGTCGTCGATGATTTTCATCAAACTCCGTTCACTTGCAGGAACACCAAGTCCTTTGTTGGTTTCCATCACTGTTTCCAACAGTATTTCGTCGAATTCACTGTTTCCCTGCGGGATTTCGCGTCATGTATCTGCTGTATAAGAGACGCCTACACTGTATTACAGGAAATAATGCTGTATCAAATTTACCTTGCTGCAACTGCAGAATATTATCCGTACATTCTCTTATTAATTATTCACCACCAGACACATGACGCAGATATTATCACTTTACGATGATAGCTATCAATCATCAAATTACTTTACTAATATGTCTATCAAATAATATCCAAAATATTATAATAAACATGCATATGATTTAAAGAAATGAACAGCTCTTGTGTGCCAGACTCTGCTATACAATTGACTATTATATGTTTATACCGTCCGAGTAGTCTATAGCCGTGAGAGATCTGGAAATATTCATGGATCCCGAAACACTAGAATCTGTGTCACATTTATTTTGTTCCTATAAATTGTTTTGCGTATACATATATGTGTATATTTTGAATGGAACAATATGGCGTTAGGGCGGTGTGATATCTATGCCATAACGTGTGGACCACGATCGTTTTAATGATTCATTGCAGCTGGATAACTGGTGGGTCCATAAAGGACCAGCACTCGCGAGGCGGACACCTGCGTACAGCTTGACCGCAAAGCCGCTGGAGTACACGGGTGCGGTTCGCTCGGTGCAATAAACTGTTACTCCAACTTGAACGCAAACTTTAAGCTCTAAACGACTGAGTAATAGTAAACTCTTGTATGGGTAATCCTATGTTGTATCACTCTTATCGCTCGTGTTCCAACTCAACCTGCTACTATGTATATATATGAATCTACCACTATTCCCTCTAAGCATAAACGAACGGCACCGTTGTGCGTTACGTACACCAAATATTACTATAGATGAAATTTTGCTTGGAGTTATTTTCGAATAAAAATAAGCTAAATTGTATCATTGATTTCCTTTTTTTTTTTTAACCATTATTCTTCTTCATTGTGATATAGCAACTAATACTAATATTCGTTAAAGTCATATGTATTCATGTACCGGAAGTGATAATGTTGTAGATAGGAGGCAACAGGTATATACAATGGGACAAAATTCGGATGGAACCTGCTGTAAATTCGAGAGAGGTGCGCACGTTGTAGTCACACTCATGTGTGAGAGGTATGGATTCGAGGATTTATTATATACACGCGTATACATATGTATGTATACGAATTTGTATTGACTATTCCAATATGCATGACACTATCAACCGAATTTCTACAAATGCAGGTATATATATATATTGCGATTGAATATCACATCGATATGATAAATACGCTTTGATCGTTGTGATTAAACTGTCTCAAGTAGCCATCATCGATAAAAATTTCAATAACGATCATATGCACATTGTCAATTTACTTTAACAAACTATATGTATGCAACACGTCATACGAAAAAAGAGAGAGAATAATAAATTACTGACAGTAATTACCTGTCTGGGTGGGGAGTTAATTGCTAATAACTATTCATGAAGTTATACATAAAAAAATAGAGATATATATATGAATACCAGTACGACTATTTGCATACATCAATTTATGTTCATTCCACGCTTTCACTATAAATTTCGGCGAATTCAACCGAGAAGTATTTTTACGAATGTTTCGACTCGTAAATTGAATAATTTTTATGATGTCGTAAGCTACTGCGGATTTCTACACTGTTCCTCATGTTCTTTTGTGTTTGTATCATAATATCACTGTTTGTCACAATGCCCATATTGTCCGCTACTAATATGTGTAGATAGCCGTTTCGAATGTAGAAATTCCTTCACGTATATACATAGCGGGCTATACATATGTATGAATTGAATTAAGAAATATTCGTACATAAAGTCGAAGTTGACAAGGGATTGGGATAGCGTCCGGTGGCTAGACTCGGCAATCAAGGTCCGAGTTGTCAAGACTGTGTTCCAATCCTCCCGTACCAAATGTCATATATATAACTTGGGCAATTTTCGTGTGGTTCAGGTTGCGACGGGTCACGTACCACAACGCGTCAGAAAGATAGTTTCCACAGATATATACATGGAAGAATATGTTAGGATGGTTGGTACTACGGCTCATGTTGAGCTTGTCAATTCGACAATGAAATACAATGGTGAGAATACGACTGTTTGTCGATTAATAGTACGTGGTATTGAATGTTCATCTGACAGACGTTTGTCGCGCCGCACTATTTATTGATTTTTGTAAGCCAATTTTTATCATTCACGAGAGAATAGAAAAACAAAAAATATTCTTTGCGATTGAATGATGTGTACAATCCTTAACATTTGAGAACATCTGGGTGATCGATATCATCTAGAGAGCGAACTCGAATTTTGGCCATAATAATTTCTACACCAAACGGAGAAAAAAAAACCTCTTGAATAAAAAAAGAATTTCCCTAACATTAGAATCACTAACTATATCGAAGTGTGTAGGAACTATAGAGAGACTGCCAAAAATTTTGATCCGTATAATTTATATTGAATAGAGTTCTTTTCTTTGCTGCAAGAAATAAAATTCGAGAACCGTGGTTTACCATTAATTTTTGTGCAATTTTGCGATCAATTTCTTTATATAATACAGTTATCATTATTTTCTCTCTATTCAACGAATTCTATTTTGGGAAGAGATCTGGTGCGTGCGTGAGTGTGAGTATATGTGGGTGTATGTGCCTGCCCCTCTGTTTGTATGGTGACCGAGTCCATCTCACATCGCTGTCATCGCAGCGTCATTCACAGGTTCCATCAAATTGCACCGCTATGTGCACAGAGCTGCCATCCTTCTGTTGTCTCCAATACTAATGTGAATATTTTTAACCACGAGCTTCGCACGCAGTGGCGCTGCGATCGCGCTTAATAGAAAAATTAAGAGTAAAAGATGTGTCTCGAGCGCATCAAAATCCTATGGAAAAAAATTTCTTTTCCGTGGGAAATGTTTCATAAAAACATGAAAATGATTAAGAATGAAGAAAAAAATGGTAAAAAGTTATCAGTCGGATCATATTGGTCAAGCTGCGAATGCAGTTCCACTCCCGGGCGCGATCCCACTACTGCTCACCACGGAGACTTTTGGCTGCTGGGTTTCCCCTCTGGCCCGTTTCGCCTCTCCTTAGCTAACCTGGCCACCCTGAACTCCTCCAGGGTGCCCATATTGATGGCGAGCTTAGTGCGGACGCCCAGTCGACGTGGATCCCACACCCACAGTGACCCTCGACCTCACATCCTCCACAACAACCAGCTTCCGAGTAGCCGGATTACAGGAGCCGCCACACTCCCAGCTGACGTGGATAGCTTCTTGTTGTCTACATATAGTGTCACCTCGACCCACTGCATTTTTTTTTTTTTTCCATACGCATGTCCATTTTTTCCAACGTACAATTGTCGCGAAATTCAAATGACTGCAGCAAATAAAAGTATTTTCGGTCAATAAATATTGCAAAATTGGATATTTTAGTAAAGAAAATTAATTCGTGGGAAATAAAAATGGTAGAGAGATCAGCAGCGCACAAGACTGCACAAAATTCTGCTCCAAACTTCTGGTAAAATAAACGAGTGCTGACGCTCGTAGCATTAAACGAGCGAAGCGTTGAAAGCTTTGATATATATGTTGCTGCGTAATTCAAGAGGGCGGGATTGCGATCTGTTCCTCCCTTATCTGGATTTCGTACTCCGTTAAATCCCTTAATTGAAGCGGCAATGGGAAAGCCATTAAATTTCTCCATTCAACAATGACTACTTGACGTGTTAAATAGCTAAATTATGTGTGCGCTAGGAGGTAGAAGCAGGGAAAATTGAAAAACCATTTCTATGCTCCTTCTCAATATATATATATATACATATATGTACTTGTATGTGCTCTACCAAAATCAGTTTCATTTCATTTTTGATTCGATTCGATCATTTTTGAAAGCTCCAGTCATACTACTGTATGTGTGTATGTATAGTCGTGCACGACGAATCGAATGATATACTATAGCACTCGTTGAAAGCCACATCTATTGATAATCCCACAAAATTTACGACTACCCATTTGTGAGAGCACAGTGAAAATCTCAAGTCCCATTCATATGGCGTCTTTACGTGAATAAAAGATCAATAACATCAATCGTCCTTACAGTTAATAGGAAAAGAGAACAATATTGAAAACTAAGACATAAATGAGATGTCGATGAATTGATTGCGTGCATTAATTTTAAAGCTAAATCAATAATTTAATATATATTGTTATGGATAGGGAGAAGTATTGATAATATCACGTATTGTATCAAGCACACAATATCAATATCCAATTAACAATGTATAGCAATTGAATATTCCATAACAATTCATCATGAAAATGGAAAGGTTTTCGGACCATTCGCACATTTCCCATTTGTACCATTGGCAATAATTAAACCGTTAGTTATAAAATTAATAATACGAGTGAATATGTATATAGTGTGTGTATCGGTAATTTTAATTATCTCGCCTAATAGTTGTACGCCAAATTACGAACGTGGAATTTACAGTACACCACGGTGTTGGGGGAGAATATACAGAAGGTGGTATATAAAGGACACTCTGTCCTTCTCACTCTCACTTTCTCGCTGTTTCTGCTCTCTGTACCTCGCATATAAATTAGTTCGAGCTATTTGCCGACGCGACATGCTCCGTCGTTAAATTCCGACACTCAACCAACGGAATTCGTGTCCCAACTATCGACAATAATTCACAATGGAAAATTGTCCTATCGTATTAATAGATTTATAATATATATACATGGTGGAACCGTTTTAATGACGATGTTTACTGATTTCGGCGAAAAATGTTTCGGAAAAAAAATTGTAAAGGTTCAAAGAGGGCATTCTATAAAATTTACCGATACATAGAACTCATTTTTCTCACTGGACACCGATCATTATATTTTCGTTATATCATTTATATTGAAAGATATGGCAGAAATATCTCATCATGCCGTCACGGACCCATATAGTATAATATTATAATGTGGATGCAAGTATACAGTCACAATTATTCTCAATTTAATCCCGATAATTCTTTATTTCATTTTTTTTTTCTCATCGCTTATTTGGACGTATGAAATTATTAGTATATGCACAATCACCCACATATATATGCGGTAGTGTGTCTTTGTGTGTGTGAAGCAAATGATTACGCAGTGCACGTACATGGCAGATAATTGGTGGGCATTTCGCACTAAAGCGAACGGTAACATCAATCAACGTCGCGTACAGCAGTGAACGTGCTGGTGGTATAGAGTTTCTCACTCTAGCTGACCGCCCTTTTCCGTATATGTCGTCTGGCACACACCGAAAACAACTTTGTCTGCCACCACGTGTGATTCTAATTACCAATAATGATAATAAATTATATAAAAAAAGGTATTATTGCCACATTTCATTTTTAATCGATTCAATCATTTTCCTATTCAAATAAAATAAATATTCATGTATGCACACAGTATCATCATATGTTTCATCATCTTTTCATATGATTTTATTTCATCCAATCTATCAATTTAGGAACTTCCAATTCATTTTGTATTGCGATGTAGATTTCAGCAGCGTGCATTAGAGAAGTTTCCAATTGTTTATTGATGAAATATCGAACTGCACATCCAACAGTATACTGAAAATATATATGAATATATATAATTATGAAATATACAGAGATATTGGTAGGAGTATTTATTTGGAACGTCTCAGATAAAGTGGATCATAGAATATAGTAACACGTGTATAGTACACCTGAAAACATATTAACCTACACAACTATATCTAATAGCACGGACGGATAAGTTATCGTGGACACAGCTGTGACTGTCACAAAGCGAGTATTCAATTTGCATTGACAGAAAATAATTATGTTTTGATCAATGACACGTTAATTAACATGATGATAGGACTCATATTGATACACAAATGGATGGATAAGGTATGTATCTTTTGTTCATTTAAAAATACGAATCATTTGCGCAATTGTGACACCATGTGTATTCTACATGATTTCCCTCCAAAACCACAAGCAGATGCATTGCCCTGTCCCTTCTCAGCCTATTGAGTAAGAGTATATAGTTCCTCACGCGCAAGATGCGCCCGCGTAAGACGAATTCATCGGGGGTTATAGAGAGGGGCATAGGCCTTTGTCGTAGCTTGGTGCTTATAGGGTGAGTGAGGGCACGTGCGCTAGTGGATAAGAATAGACACGACCGTTTGGATGAGTCCGTTACTATGAGCCATAATAATAACAGCCGAAGACGAGATTGTCGAGAAACGGCTAACGGAATAACGGGTGCCGTCATCTTTCTACGCGTGGCTAAATATTTTTAGTCGTATATAGTACCCTCAATACATATGTGTATCTTCGAGGGATGTAGTCCACCATGAAGTCATTGTTGCCAGTGCGTCGCACGAGGGATTACGGGGATTATTGTTATTTTCACCGTCTTTTTTTCTCTCCAATGAAACACATAGACGAAATAAAATAACGGAGAAATGAGAAAAAATATGACTCACATGAAAAATGGCAGAGGTTCTTTTGGAATAAATTTTAATTGTTAGGATAGTCTGATTGTGATAACGCTTCGTACGTATTTCTATTCTTTGTTTAATCAACTGATTCTCAGATTCGAGAATTAAGTGCCTCCCTTGTTGATACTCCATCACCATTAAATGAATCTCTTCGGTTCCTGGAAAAAAATATTTTTTCAAGTATTCCATGACGAATTTTTTCTAGTTAAGAAAATGATTTTAGATCTAAGTAAAAATGTTCTTTTCGGAGGAATCGAGTGCATACATATCATCGAATTTTCCACATACGGGAAAAAATAGTTATGAAATGCAATTCAATAATTGGGATCAGATGTCATGACGTGCCTCATTGTCTGAAATCCCTGTGAAAGTTGTCAGATAATTGTTACAAAGATCATTTTTACCAATTATAATTTTTGAATGCGCATGATAGAATTTTCCCACCATGAGAGTCCTCATGTCCGCTTCCCTGAGTCTCGTTAACCAGGGCAGTAACTAAATTTTGAAAAACAAATAATTAATAAATGCTTGAAATTGGAATTTGTATTCTTTAAATTTGTTTGGTGGCTAAATCAAGAATATAATAATTGGACGAAATTTTTTAAACATATATAGTAACGTGACGTATCGAAAATGATCAATATGTTATGGACGATATGCTTTTCGTAATTGGAAAATACCAACCTTCCCAACCAACTATTAATGGACGAACATCAAGGGTTGCGAATGGGCTTGATGACCTACCCGTATTCATCCTAAATTATCTGTGGCGCTAGTGATTCAAAGCCCGCATCACATTTCAATGTGTATTCACTTGTATGCATGCATGCATAATGTATATAGACACAGTATGATGAGAGTATTGAGCGAATCTGTGAGAATCTCAATCACATTCATATTATTGCATTATACAGTTGTCATCATTATCTAAGAAATCTTGTAGCTTAAACAATAACTTGATTGGCACAATGAAGATTTCATTTTTTATGAGATAATAAGAAATTGTCGTTCATCATTCTGCGCTACATTCAATCAGATAGCGACTTTTTTTCGACCTGATGAGATAACTAATTAAATGTGGATAGATGTCGGATATTATGTATGTACTGTTTCTTCATGATATTGATCATTGTGTTATATTCTTTATCCAACCATTCAACAGTCGAATTTTCCAAGTTTTTGCAGTTGCGCGATATTAGAACTCGAGCGATGTGTATTCATTGGATAGATAAACTCTGGTTTAATTCTCCAAAACGAATATGCCATTTGTTCATACACTTCTGTGGCAGTGACACAGTGACTATAGCTGAAGCTCTTTACGTCACGATATAAACTACACTGATATTGTGGCGCGAGGGTGGACAGGGGTAAAGTGGGATATAGAGGAGAAAGAGGCCAAAAACACATTCAACAAATTTACATGAGCATTTTCACGAATGACCGCGTTTGAAGCTATCCGAGGCAACAACAGCGATGCAATATATTTAAATGTATAAGCTCAACATATCTATATGTTCGTTGATACAATATGGAATCGAGTTGAAATCGATACAACCCACCTCCCCCAACATTTATCCCCTTTTTCCAGACCGATGCACTGCACATCATGTATAGATTTCACTTACGTATTATACTTAATTAAATTACATATTTTTAATATCGACTATTTATTGCGATACTACGGGGCTAATTAACATAATATAATGTATAGTGATTAATAGAGAGAGAATTATATGTAAGAATTATTTATATTTTGATGTTTTTACGATGCAAGAGTGGATGTGAGAAGAAATAATATTTAAAAACCTTTTCCATAATATGAGTTTGTGTGATAAAGTCAAAGAATGCTTCTGCACTCGCATGAACTTTCAAACTTTGAGATATTGCGTATTCCTCTGGATCAACTTCAAACTGATACAATTCATAATTAATGTATGATAAAAATAAAAATAGGAAAATATAGAATTTCATCAATGACATAAATCTGCTGCGTTATGATAATTATTCAGCACTTATGTAGAACGTTGTCTTTTATTTTGTAGAAATTGAATAATAATAGAATGAATGAAGTAAAATTGTACGATGAATGTGAGGAACGCGCCTGATGTCAACGAAACTGATTTATAATACTGACTGAAACCATATAAGTATTTTAGCGAAATGCATATGTATAATCGCAGTAAATTACATTACAAACTCGTATGTAAAGTGTGTGTACATGTAGTATCTAACGTCACCGTACGATAGATATGAATTCCATTCTGAGGGAGAAAAAAAAAAGTAAAATGTTAATGAATTTCCATATTCTAAAAAATTCAATGATGTGATTATTTTTCTTTATCAATCAAGATTTCTCCAATTCAGTTGTCACTGACCGATAATAACTCTTCCGGTTCATACGGTGTAGGGGCTGTATACAAACACATATATACACATATAGACAATGTATACACTGTTAAATGTGACGTTTGCAAGTCTCCCGTGACGATTTCGAATGGGTGCATGAGCGCGGCTATGTAAATAAGCATTGGGTGCGTACACCCTGGATTCAATGAATTATTCAGCGAGCCATGAGCTGATATCCGGACACGACCATTTCTCTTCCTCTTTCTCTCCCTCCTCATTGTTGCACTCCCACTCTCAACAATTTCCCATGATACGGAATCCTGCGCTCATAGCACAAAAAGGATTGACTGTTGCTATTGTTTCCGATTCACCGGAATTTTACTGCTCTTATGAAATTTATTAACGTGGATAAGGAGTTAGTTTATATGCTTGTCGGGTGAAATAAAAGTTGCCCGGTTTATTTTTCGAGAATAAAAGAGAATGTTTAACAATTATTTATATGAAAAATCTGAATATTGTTTTGAATTATTGTCGATGAGAATA
Source organism: Zele albiditarsus (assembly GCA_958496275.1). Classification (NCBI taxonomy): domain Eukaryota; kingdom Metazoa; phylum Arthropoda; class Insecta; order Hymenoptera; family Braconidae; genus Zele; species Zele albiditarsus. Next base: position 18,065,670 of record OY292409.1, read on the forward strand.
TTTATTATTCATTGCATGGTTGAGGTTCATTTGTGCGACCAACTTGATGCAAACAATAATTAAGAACTTTGTTGATTACAATTACCACAGCATTATATTTTCATGGTATGAATATTTCTCTTTACTATGCACATTGAATAATATTTGGTTAGGTTGAGCAGCGAACACCAATGCATGCGGATGGAAATGTTCGCATGGTATATATGTATTCGAACATAGATGTGCTACGGCCATAAATATATATATGTTACATGTGAACATATGGCAACAGATACACGAGAATGATGTGTAGAGAGTGTTGGTGGTATGTGTATGCCACACATGTACCAACACAATCTCATCTTCAGATTGACACAGCGATCATCAATTCATTATCAATACATTATTATGATTCTATTGGTATATAAGAGATATATAAATACTATCGTCCAATATTTTTTCTTTGTATTTTATCGTACTCTACATTATTGTCTTTATAAAATATTAGTTGTTCGAGATAGTTGTAATGGTCATAATTGCCAAATGAAAAACAATATACCTTCCCTTTAACAAATTCATCGTGAATTTGACTGAAAATTTGAACGACTAGTTGGGACTATGGAAAAGGGAGAATAGAAGCGCATCACTCGTGTTTTTTGGAGGGTAAATTATATGGTGGTTCTAAGAATACTTGGGACTGCCACACGACCATATCTACAAATATAAAGCATATAGTACACCCACATGTAGCACACACATGCCACTCATTTATAAGTGTGCCTGGGTGAAGTCCAGTTAGACTATGACTTCCGTAAATTTCTCATGACCCCGCATGTATCTCAATGCAAAGAAGTCTCGTGTCCCGCGTCATCTCCCTCTCTATATATCAACCCGGGACCTTCACTTCAACTTTACTCCCACACTCATTCACATTTCTCATTAGACACAATATCGTTCACTTATAAATTTGCGCACTCATGCTCCAACAAATTTGGCACGTGAAGAATGCCGAGTTTAAAGTTACCAAGTTAACGATGAAAACCATAATGAAAATTTCCACAGGCTTCGGTATGTATATCTCATTAAAACTTTCCGTTCTCAAGTTTTGTGTTTGTGTCGTGGCAGTATTTACACAGTTCATTAACTCATCACTCATAGTTGTTCATTGAGTTTACTTCCAGTTTTGCAGAGAATTTCTTGAGAAAAAAATAATTTATAGGCATTATAATTTAGGGTGAAAAACAAATTTTTACTGCACAATTTTTTTTCTCAACTTTATTTTTGTTCGACTCTATTTCTTTTTGTAATTTATTTGCGACGTATTCGAATGAAAATTGAATAAAAGTCTATTGTATCGCAATATCACTTCGGAATAAATATCGATAGTGAGAAAAATGGTGCTGTGGGTAACAGAGCGGTGAAAAAGGAGGGTTGAAAGTGCGCACAGTATATAAAAGAGAGGAACTGTGTATGTATGAACAAGGGTTATATGGAAATAAAGAGGGAGGGTGTTCACAAACCGGAGGAATAGAGCTCGACGACCTGGAACGTATACTATATATGGGTGGATAGATATATATATATATATATTTGCAAGAGTTACTGTTTGTAACTTGAAAATGAAGGAAAAAAAAAATATTAAATCGTATATAGGCCCATTCTCATAACATGATTGATATTTTGTATTCGATGTGTATTGCACCGGCAATTAATGGCTCAAAATTTTATTCCATCGTTGAATCAAAACGTAAAAAACAGTGAAATATTTTTTTCATCGGTGTTCCGTGATACTGAACTTGATAACCTTTGATTGTCGTTCCGATACACCGAGACAATAGTTCAGTATTAATTAACAAGATATAAAGGAACTATCTCCTAATACAATTACGACAGTATATTTATTCAGATTCTTTTGAATTTGGCAGTCATTGTCTTGCACTGCAGTCACCGAATTCACAGCTGTAACTTCTTATGTTTGAGATAAGAAGAAGTTTTGTATGTTTACAGCTATTGCACGAATTTATGAACAGTGTTGTCGAGAAAACTGAAGTAAATTATAAGTAAATCGTTTATCCTACGGAATTAAAAAAGAAAACAATTTTAAGGTCATTAATGAAAATTTTCATAGAAATGTATATTCGATAAAGAAAAATAGTAGGTGACATCTGAGATTATGTTCAAATGATTTTGACATTCTATGTAGTAGTGCGTTATGGTTGCTTGACCGTTCGTGAGGGTGCTGAAGCGTAGGCAGAAGAGGTCTACCGCCGTCCCAGCTACCTGCTTTCCCTCCATATATGCCGAGGGACTGCGTTATGCCCGAGTGGTAAATGGCGTGAGGAAGCGACGGAGAAAAAAGGGAGAACATGAGGATAAAGTGAACCAGAAAGAGAGTTAGAAAGGGAGAAAGAAGGAGAGAAAGGCTTGCCAACATGGAGGGGTGGAAGGCAAGGGACGTGAAGGAGGTTCATGCACTTGTTACATGCTAAGATACCAATTTTTGACTGGTACAGGGATTCTCATTGCCTACTCTTCAAAATAGAAGTAAAGCAGAAAAATTCAAGATATTATGATACATAAGAGTAATAAAGCTAACAGTGAACGTCAATTATTACGCGGTATCGAATAATTAGTGGGGCATTCACAATTATCACGTTAAAAGGCTTTCGGATAATCGAATTTTCCACTTAAACAGCGGATGCGATCAGAAGTTTGAAGAAGTTTTGGTTGGGTTGAGAGCCTCGTTGTTTCACAGTGTCCGACGGTGGCGAGTAACTTGGAATGAAAAGTCTGGTATAAATTGAAACCGAAAGAGCAGGAGACACTGTAAATATCTTAGATATATATATGTACGAAAGAAAAAAAATAATTTGAATTGGAACATTTTTTTTTTGTTTTTTCGTTATTTTAAACATAGTTATTTTATTCGTTACTCTTGCAGATAAATTATATGCATTATAAAATGATCTATATTTCAGTCTAATGATGGTTTCTTGGCTTTTCATTCTTAAGAATGAAACTCATTAATTGCAAATTGGAACAAAAAATGTGCTTATTATTATTAACGCTGTTGTTGCATATGTTTGACTGTGCAAATGGACCGAAATGGGAGAAAAAATTGCTGAGGCCCGTTAGCATTACAAGCAAAGAGCATAAGCGTGAGAACACGGACAGATGTAGAAGCAGCGAAAAAAAGAGCGTAAGGCGAATATGTATATAGAAAGGAGATGAAGGAGACTTTTGCTTGTGGGGATGAGGGTTAGGTCGAAGGATCGAGGCCAAGGGTGAGGTTTTAAACCTTTGTCTGGTGTGTGTGTGTGTGTGTGTGTTTGTGTTTGTGTGTTCCTTTTGAGTTATGTACAACTATATATGTATGCGAAAGTAAAAGAGCCTGGGTCTACGTTGAATTACCACATGGATGGGAAAAGTCGAGAGAGCAAGTAGACGATGAAAAGACAAAGAATATTCCTGGGACAAGTTGCTTGATTTCTTTGTTTTTTTTTTTCGGCACTTATTAAGTTTACGCATGGCATTAAATAAATTTTTTCTATCCGCTTTTTATTTAATCATTTATTCATTTTTTCCGGAATAATTTTGTTATCATTTCTGATAATAAGTGATTTAGGAGCCAGCATATTCGCTGCTGTCATTAAATAATTATCTCCCCTCACTAAAAGCTATACTGACGACCACCACCCGCATATACGGTGGAATTGTATCAGCGTGAAGAATTCTACATTATGTTCTGTAACGAAAGAGTGATTCACGTTAATTTTTCGTCTTATCGAAAAATCAATTGCCATTGGCTTGCCACGTGACTCTACCGTCACACCCGTAAACAGCTTTTTTTCCGTGCATACGTCTATTTGTTACAATAAAACGCCACTGATTGCACAAAAACAGTTTTACGTCTCAACATTATTTTCTTATCATAAATATGATCATATTCTTTCCAATGTTGCAGTATCCAAGGATCGGGACGTTAATCCCACGATGTCCAGGTGCAAAGTACTGTCGAAAAGACGACAGAAAAGAAGTCTCGTTTTCTATTGATAAAATATGCAACTCATTTTGCATACTGATTTTGTCATAGTGAAGATTAACGCATGCGTGTGTTGCGTGAAACTTGAATATTCTTCGTTTTCTTCTCTTATCTCATTATTTTATGCATTTATTTTTTCAACAGTCTACTAATTGCTAAGAGAACGACCAAGTATCCGCTTAGAATTTGTTTCCAACTCAACAGAACAGTATATATAGATATGCTAAAGATATATGTGCGCCCAATGCCATTCCCAACGAGAAAAAAAAACTCAGAAACCCTTTTTTTTTTTTCTTTGTGGCAATACAGCAACTTGGACCATTACACATTGCAATAAAAAGCATATTGTGATGGAAATTGTGCAGTGTACCAACACATGTTGGTTTTATTATTGTCTACAACTAAAAGTATTTGAAGTGACAAATTTTTTACGATCATACCATAAAATCAACATTACTGGTTCATGAGTCAATCATAAATCACACCCACTACTCATGCAGGATATTCATGATACTACACTGTATGCAATAACCCTCGTTGATTGATGTTACAGATAGTCGTGTCAAGAGGAATTGTATATCGTGGCATATCAGAATAGAGGCGCCTGTTTGGATGAACTTCCAAATTTTTCATGATCAATATCAACTCGATCAACATGATATCTCATCGATGAAAATTCATATCTACTTTATTTTTTTTTTTTTTTTGGCGATGGAAAATTACCTTCAACCCAACAAATGGGAAAAATCAATCATAATTTTTTCGCTCAGTTGAATAATAATCAGTGGTAAAATATATTGTGATGAATTAATTATTCCAGAAAGGAGAGTATAATAGGTGGGTGATAAATCCGTGCACCTGGTTGAGATTCCCCTACAAATATACGAATGCGACGAACGTGTGAACCCTGGTGCGATTGCATTATACTAATAATTTCATCATATCGTGAAATCATTCACTGTATAAAATACCGTTACACAACGATATATCAAGCAAACAGGTAACGTGAGCACCAGTTGCAATAACGCAGTGTCTTGTCCCTATACAGTACACATATATAAATATAGACTTTTCAGGTTCTGTGCCCTACCGGTGTACGTTATCCAAATCTTACTTGTACATAGGGAGAAGTTATGGAGCCGGAGTTCTTATATGCTCGTCTTTGTCCACGATATTTTCCCAGGACCTCCCCTTTTAAATTTTGAAGGGCCCCGAGAGTGATGGTAGTGGGAAACGTTGCGAGGCGAAACTCTGGGGGCCCGGGGTACGTATATAAGGGCCAGTCGACCAGCACTATGGCACAGAAGCCAACAGTCATCGATTGCGACTACATCGAAAGTCTCTTACAAGACCTCACCGGCAGGCCCGGTGAGGTAGCCCGACCTCATCAGCACCACCACCATCATCATCTACATTATCACCAGCATCAACAACAACCACGTGGACGACAATCAGCAACATACAGCTTGCCATTTGCACGCAATAATTTCATCGGATTTCACCAATCGCCTAATTCACACCATAAAATAATAATGTGAGTATTTTTTTTAATTTCGGCTTTCTTTTTTTTTCTTCTTTTTTTTTCAATCTAAATCACGATTTTGGTGCGTCGATGGACTACGTGTAAAAAATTTGAAAATGCATGCTTTCGCCATGATAGATAGTGATGATATCATGCCGTGAACACTTGCAGAACGTTTCGGAGCCATGTTGCGCTAAATTTTGTTTTCCAAATAACAAGAACGAAAATTTCTATTTTTGTCTTATCGAGTGCATTTCCATGATGTTTTATACAAGAGTATAAGAAAAAAAAAAAACATGTGCATAAATACACAAGACTCTCTGTCGGTTTTCGATGCATCGGTATAATATTACGTTTCGTATAAATAAAATTACCATTTTATTTCTACTCCGATAGTATTGGCGATATTTCTCGCAACTGCGCTGCGATATAAATGAAATCGAGTTTGAAATTGCATGGAGAATTTGGCTATTACATTTCAGAATGCTAGCGTGGCTCCACTCTTTTTTCTCTTTTTTTTCCGATATTGTGGGAAATGCAAGAAACATAACAGAAAATGAATATCATGTTAGCTTCGAGCACAATTGAAGTTATAAATTAATTATAGTTTCATGGCACGACAAAATCATATCTTGATTTGGGACTGTCTTTACTTTGATTTATTTACGTTTCGGATTACTCTATCCAGGCACTAAAATCTTGAATAAAAATTATCCGACTTTGTTTGCATTGTTTGAAATTAGAATTAATTCTGAGTATGACTATTGGGTAGAAATTCAGTCATAAAAAGTACTGTAGAAAATTAGTTATGTTACACGAAACAAATGGTCATTAGCAAAATTTTGTTTTTATATTTATTTTCAAATCATTCAGGAATGTGATAGCATTTGGTTCGTTGTAAAATTTACATTTCGTTGATTCGTACTATTAATTTCAAAACATTTTAGCACTGCAAAATTGAAACTGAACCGTAAAAATTGGACAAACAAAATATTAATAATAAATAAACGAATGTTGTTTACAGTCCCAGTAGATTACATTAGTTAGAACAAAACTGAATGTAGTTATTTTGTGAAATGTACTTCACCATTGGATATATTTTGCCTCATTAACCCAACTTTGTGAATCATATAGTAGAACGTTGATGTTTTTTTTCATTAGATATTATGTTATGCAGCAAAATGGCATCTGTAGATACTAGTAGACAACAGTAGTAATTGTAATACTGTCATGTTTTGTTTTCTAAAAATACATTAAGTTCTTTATCTGTAGATGCACGTGACTGCAGAAATTTCTGCGACAATTTGAAAAGATCCAATACGTTGTTCAGTTACTCCTGTATGGAAAAGAAAAAAAAATAATCGGTCATAAAAATCATAGATCAGAATAAATTATGGTTACAAAAGGTTATCTGCATTCAAGTTGAAATTATACAATGTAACTGCAGCTAAATAATAGTTTAATAGATTCTTTTTACAATTAGCCGATGATAAAATCATTTCCCACTGTTTTAAAGTAAATGAGTACATAACTCTTCATGCTTTATCGGGAATTCTTTGCCATATTGAACAGCGGAAGAACTAGACTATTCGAGAAAATTCGCTTTGGTATAATCTGAGAAATCAACCGAAAAATTCATTGCGGAAGTAAAAATGTAAAGCCAAGAATCAATATATGTTTAATATCCAATAGCGAAAAAAAAAAATATTCAAATAATAGGAACATACGGGAAAAAGTACATAATGAAAATAGCAATGGGATAATCAGTCGCAAATATCAAAATCACATCATGATTCACTTCACAATCAAGTATAACTATATACAGTAAATTCATTGTGTTGGAATTAAAACTGGGCTCGCCATGAACTTGACTCTTCCTAGTCGTTTCCGTTTTATAATCAGTTAGCAGTGCGTAACAAGTGCCGGGTCCCCGTCGAGTACTGTTTGCAACGGATGCTACTAACCCCGCCAACATTAACGCTCATGAAAAACAGGGTGAAAATAATATGCACCCCTTGTTGATATTAAACCAATCAGCCATTTATTCCAAAGAAGCAACAAGTTACAAATTCCATTTGAATGACAAGCAGTTTATGCACTCACACGACATACATGTTTAAATATCTCCGTATTCACCAAATCATTCATGAAGTTTGAACAAAGTAAAAGTGCACAGCATAATATTATTATCTCGTCAAAACTCAAAACCCAAAAGCAATGAGAAATGTTTTTAATTTTTCACATCAAATTTCAATTTACCAACGCAATATTCCTTCCAACTATCAAACATACAAAGTGGAGTTTAATTCGCAGAATTTTTTTGATTGAATTTAATCATTATTTATATGAGGCACAAGAAAAAAATAAGAAAACAAAAACTATTATTAAAAAATGTTTGATCATAGAAGTTACAGTAGTGTAAACATCTCACAATTGCCAAATCTAAATTCATTCATGATTGCAGTGAGAATATAAAAGAAATTTCATGAGGGATGAAAAACAATTCAATCGATTTTAATTGAAAACATTAATTGAACAAAAGAAAAAAGTTTGTAACAAAATGATTTAGAAACTTGTCCAGGATTATTTAAAATAGCTCGCGATTAACAAGAAAACCATGAATAAATTTTCCAACTTTTTGTCGAATGTAACAAAAACCGCTAATAAATCTGAATACTCGAGAGATACCGATGGCACTCTAGACAATCAGAAATTGCATCATCCAAATTCAACGTTCACCTGATAAATTAACAGTACACTTTATTGCCGGTAGATAATTATTTGTTAAAACTGTAACCAGTAATTTTATTTGTCTGCGGCTGGATGGGATTTGGTCATCGGGCGTATACAATTTCAAGGAAATTAATTAGAGAATAGTAGAAAAGGGCTAAATAATTATTCAACTAATTTTTCTCTCAAACAAAAGTCAGGAAACGACGTGATTATATATTCCAAAGTTAAAATAGACGAAAATTATAGATAAATGAAATGAAATGCCTTTGGTCCGTCCACTCAGGGGAAAACTCATTGAATATTTCAATTTTCAACGAACAACAACCGTCATCAGCGTTCTCAAATAATTCAAAAGCCAAAAACAAGCATCGAATACAAAGTAAAGAACGAATGTGAGAAAAATAGGCCGGAAATACGTTTCCGCTGTAGTATTCTGAGTCTCTTGAATAAATGTGCTAATATAGCTCCAGGGTTTTATTCCGGCTCCCGCAACACTTGGATATCGCCACAAAAGGTCTTTAAATTAGTCCACAGGAGTCTTTCGTTACGACCAGGCCCTTTCTTTCGAATGCCTTTTCTCTTTATCTAAAATATACATACACATACGTATATACGCAACTTTCGGTTGACCCCAGTTAGTAATTCAAATCCCTCCAAAGTACTAGACCCTATAGCTTAATCGTCATTCGAGCTTTAATGCTTACCCTCCTTGAAGTACATCCGTTGCAACGATTGACCCGCACGTAATTTATGTATCCAAACAATGAGAAACTAACGTGCCTTTATAGGATTATAATAGTACGACTCATATTTCAAATGACGACAGCTTCACATTTTCAATCCTATCGTCAGTCAATCCAACATGTTCATTACGCCGCCCACCAATCTTGCATTCTGAAATTTAACATCTTTCTCCTCTTTCCCTAATGTAAATAGTATTATCATTTTATGCTTTATTATTCAATTCATTTGACATCACACAAACGCGACCTATATACCATTTGTAGTGCTTCGTAGCTAACACTCACATCCTTCCAGGTACCCAACAACCTGGTGAAGCTAAGAGCAACCTTGATCAACTCTCATCACGAATCAAACCGAAAATAACGGATGCTGACTGGACGAAAAATGAACTTCGGTATACCATCCATATGCCTGTAGTAAGTCGTAGATCAATTGGACCACATGATTCAGCCTACCGTTGAGAGGCAATGATCAATACAAATCAACGATTCCTCTGCCAATCTGCAACAACGCACGACGTATTACTTTTATCGGCTCTTCAAGACAATTTTTTTCTCGAAATAATCAAAATCCATCTGTCACATTATTTGTTTCCATCTTTTCATCTTTAACAAATCTATAACATTGGAATCTTGATAGACAAAAGATGATGAGATATGAAATTGGTATTTGGATTGACCTGGCAGCCTCGCCTTCTGCCGCAAAATTCAGTTCAGCATTCGACAAAGTTCTCCAATATGTATTCCGTTTTTTAACAAATCAATACGAAGAAAAACAAATCATTCACAGTGGAGTATTGGACATTTTGTTCCGAAAAATATCGCAGGTGAAAATGAAGTAGGAGAAGAAGAAGAAGAAAAAGAAAAAGGATCGCATGTAACATCAAGAACCATTTAAATTGTGGGCATTCTCGCAAGATGCAGAAGCGTCTGGCACTTCGACAACCGCCACTGTCATCGGATCACATACAAAAATGACACCATCAAGTCTTCGCAACACTTTAGTATTCGGTAACAGATTTATCATTTTATCATTCGTTTTATTTGAAATGAATCATTTTCATTCTTTTCACTCCTGTAATAAATTGAAAATTTATTATGATTAGCATAATAATCTATAACTGCGAACAGAGACGGCGTGATCAGTGCGGTTGGAATATTTTTTTTTTTCAATATTTTTTTATTACGTTTTTTTTTTTTCGTTTCATTAAAATTCTTTTGTTTGGTTCTTTTATTTCATTATTTGAAACTATAACAAGAATATAAAAAATAAAAAAAAAATGAAAAATTATCAATAAGTAAGAATTTAAAACAATGGTAGGAAAAAAATTGGAGGAGAAAAAATAATTTGAGAAAATTGTGTGAACGAAAAAAGACACAATTTTGAGTTGGAGCGTAAAATCAATATGTAGTTTTTCGATAATTTGTGGCAAATTATTATTGTCATTTTCCTCGATCACATCATATAAATTTTCGACGTATAACGCGACATCACTAATGCCGGTTGTTAATGCATTCATTATACAGTTTATTGATAAATGAATTTTAACGGAAATCATTGTTATGTAGTTGAGTAGAAATGTCAGTGGTTTCGTGAACGCGAGAATTCCGAAATGAATCAATTCATAATTATGTCATGAAAATGCGTCGTCATCAATATTGATATTTGAAAAAAAAAAATAAAATAATAACACTGCAACAATCGACTTCAGAAAAAATATTGGGCGCATTTTCATGAAATACTTGATGCTTTTGTAATTCTCGCGCTATTCTCACAACCACGCGTCAATTATTATTTTTTTTTTAATTCAGCTTATGTTATGTTTTTATTTTATCGATCGAACATATTGCCCGCCTTTCGTAAAATAGCCTGTTTCATTTTCCATCTTATTTTCTCTTATCATCTGAACGGATGACGCATTGAACAGAATATGCGCACATAAATCTCAAGTAATTTTGGAACAATTCAATCAATAGATTTGGATGTTTATTAATGCTGCTGGCAGCAAGACTCCTCAAGCCACAACAGTACAAATAATAATCAATTCTATCGAGCGTGTGACTCTTTGCAAATAAATTATGAAACATATGTAGCGTTATATCTGTTCGTGCTTCTTTTTCTGAGGCGTTTGTAAAAATTTTTTTGTAGGGCCTTATTTTTTTGTTACTTTCATTATTTTCATGCAAACGTATTGATTATAAAAAGTGGATGACAACCCCCGGTGAATTAAAACAACGATTGTTTTCGCAAGAATCATTAACGCGATACGATAATTTATTTTAAGGTCTCGTACCTCAGGTTTAGAATCGGAATTTTTTCGTTTGTGCTTACACAAAGTTCCATTAGAAATCGCGTGTAATTAGGCTTTTCGTGTTCTTCATATATCAGTGTGCGTTTTTTTTTTCTCGTATATTCTCATAGGAATTAGAATTACCACGATATTGATTAGGTGTAGTCCAATAAGTGACTATATTTTTCGTGTGCGTTTGATTTTCTTTTTTTTTTTTTGCTCGACATTTCTGATATATTTAGTTTCTCGCGTTCCAATTTTTGAATTTAATTTCAAAATAATCCGCCGTTTTCCAATCTTGTATTGTTAGTTATATATAATGGTAGACTTTAGATCAATTATCTTTTATATACGAAATTTGATTAAGTCTAGGCATTTGTCGTCTTCGAGTAGATGAAATACTCAAATTATATAGTGGATTTAGATGAAATAATTTGTGGAAAGTTTGCATCGAAGTCCCGATCAATTATTACGTTTCAAAATGTGTCTCTTTCTTTGAAAACTCCTTAATCGTTTCATTCGTTACATTTATTAAGTTTTTATTGGATTTATATTATTAATCTGCAACCTATTTGTTGACGTTTCGTCAGAAATGTTTTCTATTATTTCGGCATTCAGCTGTTATGAATTTGTAAAAAAATTGTTATTACTCGGTCACGTGTTTTTCTGTTTTGTTTTTTTATTTTTGTTTTAAACTTTAATTACTACCACGTGTTACAGTTAGCGATTCTGTGTTCGTTTCAATTATTCCGATTGTTATATGTTAGTTCTTGATTGGTCAGTTATGAATTACTGTTACTGTTAACATGTTCTCATTTCATCGATTTACCGTTATGTTTTAATTATTCCAAAAACAAAATTTTACTATACCGAGTTGCGACATTCAATGTCCTTTTGTTTCGTTTTTTTACCGCGATTCTCTCGTTTTTTCAATAACAAATTTGTCCATTATATTTTTTTCATTTCATGTGAACCTGTAGTCGTTGTTTGATATTGCAACTCTCAATGCGAGCTTCTAATAATCATTTCATTTCTTCTTTTTTTAAGATTGAACTGTTTAGTTGTTACCGTTAAACTGTTACCAGATTCCTCCTTTTTTTTTTCAGACGTTAAAGTTTCTCGTTATTAAATTGTCTTTGATTTTTTGTTTAGTATGTTTCATTACGTTTTCACTTTCACTGTTGGTAAATATTGTTATGATATTAAGTTTTGCGTTGTTGTTGAATATCACGCTCGTACAGTGTGAGATTATTAATTGATATTGTTATATACATCACAGAATAAATCAAATTCTTATATCGTCCTGACAATCAATGGTACCGACAACTTGCAAACGAAATGTTAAGATTTCAAAACCTACGAATGAATTTACGAATTACGAATGAACATAAATGTAATTTCATATCATCGATATCACGGCCAACCAATTTCATTGAACACTGCAACATTAATGCGTAAAAATTTCTACTTGCCTTTGAATAGTTTAATCAACTGTATAAAAAATGTTATGGTATTTTTATATGATAGTTGTTGGAAAATTTATAATAATTGTTGTGGTAACGTTGGTTTATCGTTTCATTTACATTGTCAACGCTGTTACCTCAGATTCAATATGACAATCACCGAACTCACTGCCTATTTGTTCTTCACATCAATTCCAATTGTAACACGGAAAACCAAAATTAAATGAATCATTCAACACGCCGATATAACTGTTATGCGATTTTCGAATGTCAATAATCTCAATCGGAAGTTGTTATTCGTTATGTTCGATAAAGAACTTTGACATTCTAGAATCGACACAAAAAAGAAAAAAAGAGGACAATTGTTGAACACTATTGAACACAAATTTAATAATTGAAAACTGTTAATTTTCATAAGTTAATCATAATTTTTGGCTTCACCAAAAGTGCCTTCTTACTTTTAAATCTTCATGCATTCTTTCCACATCGAATTAAATGTAATGTAACTTTTTTTTTCCTAAAATACTAGTAGTTCATGGACGTAGGATAATGATAAAATAAGATAATAGATTAAACAAGCTATTTTACATTGAGTGATCTTCGCGTGTGTACTTTCGATTTATAAATAAATAAAAAAAAAAATGAAAAAAACAAAATCTGATTCAGTTCATTCTCCTAGTTATATATTGTGGCGATATTCCTCGATTGTATTTTTCGAACCGCATGATGTAATTTTACCAAAAAAACCTTCATGGCATCACTGTGGTGAAGTATTTCTGTCATGTTTTTTGATATATGGGATGATATAATGTAGTACATAATGTATACTATATGAAATAAAATATGGATCGTCGGAATAATCAATGGAAACGTTCATGCAGCCGCCACATATCCACGTCAATTTTTTTTTCGTCTGTCATAAAACTAATTGATATAAAAAAGGTATACATACGCCAAACTTTTCTGAAGGAGATATCAAGATTAATACTCAATTTGTGAATACTGGGCCACGATGATAGTGTGTGATGATATTACCAGTCTATTACAACCTGCGGACTGGAAAATGTGTCATACTCAGTCGGTACTTGATGTACCGACCCAGGGACATGGTGCAACGCCCAAACTGCCTTTGAACCACCCACCAGTACCAACACATTCATCAATGACTGGAGACAGTAAGTTGATCATTATGGTTTTATCATATCAGATGAAGCAACATTCATTTTACCATCAAATGTCCGATACAGTTTTTCGAAATTTCACCAAGTTTTCACTGTAATGCAATTCGCACACATCTGCATAGCACCAAATTTGCATATTCATATTCCAAAGCAATATACAAAGATACTGAACGACTACCACACAGTCGCAGCTTGTCATCGTGTCCTTGACCTTGAAAAATAACATCAAAGTACTGAGAATGTTTGAATGCAGCATAAAAAAAGCGACTAATGGCATTTTAGGCTTTCAGGCATTTCAATTTTCATCAATGAAGTTGTTCATGTAGCCCAAGTTATAAACCTATCTCTTCCTCGACCTCCACGTGTATATTTCAAATCGAACCAATAGCACGAAAGCAAATAGCTCAACATATAGATCCGAATGAATATGTGAAGGGTGAGCGCGACTGATAGAAAGAGTGAGAGCGGCAGTTGGCGCTTCGTATGTGGACTACTGCGGTAAAGTTCATCGTGTCAGCGAAACCGGTAAGCGACTATCCGGTTTCCTACGCTGATGACTACATTTTCCTCATATACGTATGCAACAAATTTAATTTGTCATTCGAACGCTAATAGCGCACCCAAATTTACGAAAATCATGACATAAAAATTGGATTTATTGCACTATAGCTGTGTATCTCTTTCCGCCCTCCTCATTATTCTCACACCCAATCTCTCCCAAATTTTTCACAGATTTTTTCTTACATGTGAATATTTTTGTATCTTCACATTTTTATTTATGATATCGACAAATTATTTAATGACTTTACACTGAAGTTACTGAACTTCATGAAACATAAAAATGAAGGTGGGCGTATAAGGATCATTTCCGCAAAGGTATAAAAACATCTTCATACACTTTTATTTCTTTACACTTTTTTGTTTGTTTTTGTTGTTGGAATATATATATATAGCGTCCCGCGACCTCGAGTGTTAAAAGCATATAAACTCGAAGAGAAAACGAAATATATATTCTGACAGCGCTATTCACTCCTCGTTTTTTATTATAATTTTGTTTATTACAGTTGTGAATTTTATTTTTACACTTTTATTTATATCAGTGACATATTTACATTATTTGAATTGTCGGAAAAGTATTGTCTGGTGTATGTGAGATGGCATTTTTTTTTTTTTTTTTTTTTCATGTTTTAATCTTTTCATCTCTTTGATATCCATATTCATATATATATATATGCATGCACGTGCAATAATGAGAGTTTTATACATGAATGAAATCGATATATTTTTCTGTATACAGAAGGAAGCCACGATTTCATGACAATTAGCGTGTGTACCGCACCAGCTCGTATCACGTAGCCGCAATTGGAAACCGCACATGTTCACGCAATAATACCTCTGTATTATTTGCGTTAACGAAAAAACTGTCCTTGTTATCCGCTGAAATACCAGATAAAGATCATTTTATCAAATAACAGAAAAATAATAATATGTTCAACCCCGAACAAATATATAATAAAGATCAATTTGCATTATAATCAATATGCATTATAACGAATCTCTTATTTACTGTAATAGAACGGAGGTAGTTCAATTAAAATGGACATTAATGCGGAAAATAGAAGAGACATATCAAAGTTACAAATTGATTATTAAAGTTGCACGACTAATCGTCATGTCCTTGCTCCACAGTGCACACACGGTCTCACGTGCACATGCATATATTTACTCCCATTTAAATTGCATACTTGAAATGTAATTAGACTTCTCAGTGGCTTTCCGTTCTCTCTCTCTCTCTCTCTCTCACTTTATCAAGCATGTAGTTTTTGAGTGTGTATAACTTTTCTTTGCTTTTGTTTATTTATTTTTTCATCTATACATTCATAAATACGTGAAATGGAAGTGTAAAAGAAAAAAATGTGTGTAGCAATTATTCACTGAAATGATTCACCAAGAGCCATGAGTGAAAATTCACAGTGTGTAATTAGAGTCTCTCTAACAATGTGGTATGTGTAATGTGCCCACACGAACGCACACTCTATAGCGTATATAGTCACCACAATTTCGGTCTGGATAAATACCAAAATAATTTTGCTTCAATTTTAGGCTGCTATAGAAACCTCACTGAAATTTACATTGAATTATTATTGAATGTCGAACCATTCTTCGTCTCAATTCTTTTTGTGTATCAAAATTTTGAGTTCCTATTATGTGGTATTGAGACCAAGTGTTCAACCTGTTATGAATTTAAGTCTAAATTGTGATTAATATTTACGTTTTGGCAATTGAAAATTGATAAGTGGTTTCCGCGCATTAACACTATAATGAAGTGTGTCCTTGACCGATGTAAGAAAATATTTTACTTCTTATGAATTCAGAATATTCTTCATGATCAGTCCGCATGGTCTCGAGAATGGCACTATCAAAAAATATAGATTTATACACACTGAACGAAAAATCGAAGAAACGACTGATATAACATATTGTTCCAATGATGAATCCGATTCATTAACGTTATAAAAAGTAGGGGGGAAGTCGAGTGCACTCCGCTCCAATATCTGTATTTATTTTATTTCGATTCTGTATATGACTGTCAATCAAAATTAATGACGCAAGGATCGGGCAAACAATATTATTATTATCAAAGTCGTAAATTATATAGAGTAGAAATTCACCAACAAGCGTTTTAATTTCTGTTAATAATTTCGCCCCATCTTCGTTTTTCCTCCCCTTTACTATTTCTCAACTTCCCTCTACCTATTTTTCTCACTTTCGTGCTTTCTCATGCAGTATCTCACTGTTTCTCATTTTCTTCCACTATCGTATATATATATATTACAATGTCTTCTTCGTCGTTTGCCGCGGAGCCATATATCGAATACTTTGCCGAGTCGTCGACTCAATTTTATTGGACAAAACCAATCGGCTTACCACCATATATATCTATAGAGGAATTAAGGGGAAATGTTGATGGTGGTGGCACACGATATAGAAAATCTCTTGGAGTACTTATATTTAGTCTTCTTTTTCTTCTCAGTACTTATTCAGATGGGGCAATATAAACTAAAAAATATGGATAGATAGATGAAGAGATGTATAATATATAGGCAGGGAAATAAATGATGTAATACTTTTGAAAATAATGTTGTGGACTTGAAGTAAAATTCATTGCATTCCTGCTATACTGCAAAGCTTCAAATTAGAAGTAATGAGCGTTGTCGCTTAATTTGATCGAGGCAAATGTCAGGGCTTCTTCACTCTCGCGTGGTGACACTACCTGTATTAGATCCGCCCTCTCCCTCAGAGTAATTACATCGTTTGGCTACCAATCAGTGAACTCCAAGCAGAAATGTGAATCCCCATATTGTACATGACAGAAAGATAAAAAGGAAATTTCATCACCACTTTTATTAGTCGACTCAGTATTCTCTTGTATATACATGAGCATACACAGAAAACCTTTCTTATATTTGTTTCTCAAATTTGATAAATGCGCAAATGAAGAATACATGAATGGTCCATTTTGCAAGCAATCACCCATATAGATAATGTGTTCGCTGCGGGCCGGAGCCTCTGATTGAAATTATTGATTGATCAATGCGTTCACAGCTATGTTAGTGCGAAGTGCCACCACGTTTCATATCTATTTGGGGGAGCATGCGAGTGTGTGTGTGTGTGGGTATATGCATAGGTGTTGATGCGAGTTGATTGAAGCATGAATAAAAATATTGCAAAATCATCGAATGAAAACAATACTTCGACACATTATTGAAAAAGAAAAATAATATATTCGTATATATGAAAATATTCTCCTTGCATAAAAGAACAGAAGAATGGAATAAAGAATGAAATAAATAAATTAAATATTTTTGTATATATTTATATACACATAAATATTCCAGAGAACAAACATGTGGATATGACGTAAAAGAAAAATATTTAATTTCAAAATGTCGGAAAAATGTCAGCCAATAACTATATGATGGAATATCCGCGTATAAAACATGTATGTACAGTGGATCAGCTGCGTTTGTGTAGTATGACATAGACAGTGACAAAGACGCAATTCCACGGTGAACGCTGTGAGTCGCATATATGTATATACAATGTATTACACAATGACATTGATGCGATGCAAACGGAGATTGCCAAAGGATAAAATATTTAATCATATACATATAGCATGTGATTGGAATTAAAATGTCGTACGTTTAGAAAAAAATCACTGCACGACGACATGAAAATAACCTTTTATCTTCTCTAACGTTATTTGTTGAATTCGCCTAAATGTACCAAAGGGCGTTTCATATAGGAAGTTAAGGAGTGGGGGTAAAAAATATATAGTTATGAGTCTCCAAGGAGAAATTAACACAAATAATTAATACAGTAGAAAGTATTTAGGTTTTGTTTTCCCTTAATCGATACTCGAATTGTATGTATGGTAAATTGAGTATAAACAGACGCGTATATTATTCACTGCTGGTGAGTCCAGTGTGATTTACAGTCACTATCAAAAGTGTTTTGTATGGAATTGGCCATAGCACTCATTGTCAGATGGCCAATTACTGTAGACTTTCGCCACATAGACTGAAAATGCATAAGTGTTCGTCTATAAACATCATATAATTATAAATATGTTTAACAGAAAGATGAGAAAATGTGCGTGTACATTCGAATCCAGTGAGTTTCTGCCGCGTGTGCGGGTACGAGAGGGTAGATCACGCGTCGACGTCTCGACGTCGATGCTCGCGACGACGCGGGGGGTTGCTATCGTAGGCGTCGGCGGGGGCACTGAACGTGGAGGGCGTCGGGGTGAACGCTTTCAGGGGAGAGGAATTAGAGGTTAGTATTGCGCGAGCCGCGACCGAGTGCGGTCCTCGAGCACGAAATTCCATCAAACATATATTTTGTACCCGTGAGATATATAGTGTGCCGCTGGCGCAACGTGCGCGAGTGATAATATTTACTATCATTATACTGTCGTGAGTGAGATAGCAGCGTATATAGCAGTGGACGAGTAGAGGCAAGACGGGGACGGTGGCAGCGGTGGAACTGAAGGCAACAGTGTCGGTGGGGAATTGAAGACCGAGCATTCGTCATCATCTTTTCAATGTTCTTGTTACATGAAGTGAATGGGAAGCAACACAATCGTTGTGGTGGGTCGCGACGGGTTCAAGAATAAAATGAACGGGTAGACCAGACAGGGTGAAAGGGAAAACGTGCGCGAAAAGTTCAGAGGGTCTCAAGCAAAGTAAAAAGAAGATAGTGGAGAGTTGAGGAAAGAAAAAAGGCTGGGAGAGTGTGTGCGCACGTTGCAACTATACATAGAGACAAGGTGAAAGAGAAGTGAGGGGGAAGAAACGAACAATAATAATATAATATTGAGAAGAACTGAAATAGAAGATGAGCGCAAGGGAGGTGACCCTTATTGGTGGTTCTCCCTGGGGTTTCCGTATGCACGGCGGTCATGACCTGCATCAACCCCTTCGTATATCCAGGGTGAGTTATCTGCTCATTTAGCCCTTGATAGCTTCATTCGATCAAATTCTAAATTACAACAAATTGAAATCAAAATACTATTCGTCGAAAAAAATCAATAATTCAAATGACATTCAAGTTCACATTTATAGTTTCGAATTCTTTATATATTGACTATTGATGTGTCAATCTCAATGAATATTTGAATTAATATAGATAAAGATAATATATGCAACATTTCAACTTTGAGTCAAGTATAAATTTAGAATTCAATAAAAATTATATCATTGCCATGAATTTTTTTTCCTCAGTATGTATGAATACACGTTATTCTTTTTTCTATTACGAGATAATAACAAACAATTATCGTATGACATCAGGTGCATGTCACATGACGATGGATCATGTACGTGTATGTACAGATATAGAAACATAGAACCATTGAATTAATTCGTGACAATCATCAATGAATATACGTGATTAATTATCATGGGAATAGAATAGTCACTGTATATCTATATTATTATACACAATCTACATATATATATATATATATATATATATATATATATATGTATATATGCGGTTGCTAGTGTATGCGACACTATCGATACAAACGATCCGTCAACGATATGATCGATGAGTGTTATAGCTCGTATGAACGAAGAGGGGTGTAAAGGGAGTAGAGAGAAAGAGGGAGAGGTGAGAGTAAGTGGTTGATGGTAGTGGTAGTTGTGATAGGAAGAAGAGGCGGAGTAACAGTAGTGAGAGGTGAAATGCGAGGGTCATACACATATAGTAGTGTGGTCGGTGCGATATGCTAACGCGCTGGATCGTTACGATGACGTTTTCCAGTAGAGATTACGCACGCCTCTTGTGTATATATATATATATATATATATCTATGTATATGTATATGAGAATGTGTACGTAACGGTTATGCAAACGAGAAGTTTAAAGAAGATAGGCTGGTTTAGAACTTGGCCCGAGTTTGTTATGTACGCTCGTATAGGTATATAGATTCTGTGCTCACTCATCACTTATATATATATATATATATATATACATAATTCAGAAAATATGTGTATGTTGATATGCTAATTCAGAAGAATTGACAATTCATGGATTTTATTGGAAAATGAATCTACAACTTGAATTTCTTTCAGCATATGTATTAATCTTTTCATGGGCATATTATTTGTATATATATTTGTATATAAAATTTTTCGATCGTTTGAATTCTAGTCGGGACTAAATATTCCATTAAAAAATTAAATTCAACGATGTTTGTCATTTCGGTAAAAAAAAAAACACCAAATTGTTATTGCGAAAATACTCCTGAGCGCTACTTCAAATGTATATATACATATTTATTAGTTTGTGTATGTATATATATATATCCGTGTGTGTAATGCCACCGCCAATCGTGTAGTTTTTCATTTGCCAAGGTCGTGGACGATGGCGTAACCGCACTCGAGCGCTCTCACTAATTACGTCGTTTGGCTTCATCTCCTTATTTCTTTTTTTATTTTTCTCGTCCGTATATATACATATAGATCGTGTCTATTTTTATAGTTGATTTTTTATCTCATTCATTTATTACTCTATCCCGGACATTGATAATCGCATATGTTACGCAGTACCATTGATCCTTTTTTTTTGTTTCGTTTTTTTTTTTTGGTTTCCGATTGCTCAATTAGGTTGATCTTAATTTCGATAATCGAGTGACACTCCTCGCAACGGAAATCGATGTCAGGGCGCATCTACATGATTACCTTCTACCCGATTAATCATGATAATAGTTTTCTTATTATAGTGATGTATACATATATGTGAGAAGCTCTGTCCAGACGTAACTTTTAATTTACACTTGGGTATTCATCAGTTGGCCAATTATTCGATGACTATATTCTTGCGACGTTGGCAGGAACGCCTTCACTGTAAATAAAACGACTATTTATCGTACGAGTTTATTATTGTTTTTTTTTTCCTGATTCCCACATTATCTTATCGGGCTGGGTGTATATCTGAGTGTTGGTATAAAATGAGATAATAATTCAAACACTTTTAATAATAAGCGAGTAATTCAGACACACTCATATTTTGCTTCATAAATTAATTGTATGACAATCGAAGATAAATGTTCTATTATATCCGACATTATATATATATATATATATATATATATATGTGTGTGTGTATGATACTGAGGGTCATACCCGCACTTGAACTCGAGGCTTATTAGTTTATGTACGACTCACGGAGGCGCGTGATAGGGTCCGACACTCGCTGGAGAAATTGAATGAGTGCTCAAGAACAAGGAACAAAGAATGATAATATTAAAAATAAAAATGCAATATTAAGTATCAGAGCAGAAAAGGCAGAGGATGACTCACCCGATTATTTGTCTTGATCTTTATAAGCAGCAATGCTTGTGTATAATTAGAATTTATGTTGAGTTCACATGGATGGTTGAAAACTATATTTTTCGCGATCTATTCCCAAAAAAAATATACAACATCATTACAACGTTGCACCAATACCATATCTCTATGCTGTGCTATTTCACCAATTCTCACCGATAATAGGTGTATGAAACTTTTGCGATTATTCAATGTCAACTTGAACTTGATTGATTTTTAGAAGTGAGATCAAAGTGCCAGTTCCCCGAACTTGGCGGTCAAGTGACAAGCGCACATATAACTTATTGTATGAAGTTATTTCGATATAATTGTCGGTGTATGTCTCCTCATTTTCTGAAGCGGCTGTACTAAATCATCATAATCATGAGTTTGGTGTTAAAAAACGAGGTGCAATTCAATAACCATAAAAGAATAGACACAAAAAATAATTCGTTTGTGGAAAAAAAAAAAAAAAAAGTAGTGATGAACAGTATAGCGGATAACAGCGATTTTGTTCGGTGACGATGAAGAGCGGGATAAAAATGTTTTGTGCAACGTACAAACGACAACGGGTGGGTAACGATGAAATTTTATCAGAGCCAGAAGGCTCAACACACAAACAGTTATATATCACATCTGCACGGCGTACTATGAAAGAATGCTGAGCTGCAGGGCTAGATGAGTTCCAGTGACATTTTGTTGTGTATATATAGCAATATGTGTATGTGACTTTTTTTTATTCTACGTTTTTTATACATACCTGTGTGTCGCCATTTATTGCCACAAGCTCACTGGCAATTTCGACGAGTTTCCTGTCGCTATCCTCTAGCTCTGCTTTTTCCACTCCTCTCACCCTCGCTGCTGCATTCCCTGCCGCTAACTCATATATATATATATATGTATGTAACTGTCCATACATCCACATAAATATATATATATATATATTAACTCTGACGCCAATCCTCAGTAGCCGCAAGCTAAAGACCTCTGTACAAAGAGGCGCTTTCACGCAACACGATTTATCACGTGAATACCCGCCACTGTATATCGTCGAAGTCTCTGTGGAAAAGATATACTTTTCTTTGGGCTATATAATCGTGACCGCGCACGCCGGACGTACTCATTTCCCGCTTTCGTCTGGCTTGCCATTCTGAAAAGGCGAAAAAACTCGCTTCTTCTTCTTCTTCTTCTTCTTCTGCTGACATTGTAAATGACCCATTGATATTATTCTTTTAAATGAGTCGTGAAGATGAGCGGGTGATCAAACAATACTGTCGGTTTTCTATTGGGTCCACACTACAATTTTCTAACCTCACCCAGGATATGTCCTGAATGTCTCATGTTTTATTGTGGTAGAGGGACTTTCCATGATTCGCCGATGGCCTTCGGTGCTCTGACATTCGTTAGTGTTATAAAATACGGTACATCGAAATTACTCAACCATCTGCAAATTTTTATGATTTTACATTCACTAAATTTTAAACTTAATTATTCATGGATTGTGTGAATAATTTTTCTCACACTCCACTGTACTGAAATTAAATGTCAATATTTGCTTAAATACGTCGAATGTTGTAGTTCCACAAAGTTTCTTCAATGTAACTTCGGATGGAATGTTAATTTCACTTTCATTTTTCCTTGAAATGTGGTGGGACTATATGTCACAGAAAATATTTATCAAATAATTTATTTTTATTAAATTATGACTCTACAGATTTTGGAAAGTGAAAAATAATTATTCTTATTCATCCCTGTCAATTGGTTGATTATAATTCATTATATAAATTGAATATTTTATCGAAACATTTATATTGAACATAACGATAAAGTTTAGCTGACACCAACGCTACTAGTACCTGATACAGGCGAAGCTGTAACAATCTACATTGTTGTAACATGGATACAAAATCAGATTTCATATCATGTTGTGCATGTGAGATTTCAGTATATACTTCCACTATTGAATATATGCATCAGAGTTACAAAACTATACTATCATAAATATAGGAGATATAAATTTGACGTTAAGTATAAGTGACAGATTCATAAAACTTATCAGCGTCAATCATTATTTAGTTTTGTTAATAAAATTAGCATACGATCTTTATTTCTGTATCAGACAAATTGATTGTAGTAGTTATTTCGGTACCTTCGTCGCCGTTTTAATAACTGCACAATATACAAATTCCCTATACAATAACCGTTCCAATCTGAATCTCGTAAAGTAATTGTAAGTGCTATCACTTTCTAATGATGACATAGGATATATCAATAGAATTTATGGACCGTCTGTATATTATTTCTCCATATAATATCGAATGAAAAATTATTCATTTCTGCAACATTTAAAAGGACCCATGTCATTTGTCATGTTTGTCTCGATATCTGTAGTTTCGTTTCAACTTCTGCACAATGTACAAATGTTTCATATATAATCTCGCCAACCAAAATTGTTCTGAATAATTGGAAACGCCAAAGTTTGTTAATGATGGCATAGAAATTTCCAATTGCTCGGACAATAACAACTCAAAGTGCTTCGAGCTACAATTCATGATGTCACATACACAGAAGTCTGATTCCTCCGGCTACGTCAACAAAATGCTAGTTTAATTTGGTGGGAATTGGAAGATATATAAATTCGTATTTGTCGAAATAATTCAATTTCGTCCCGTGATATGCATATACAAATTACACATTACAAATTTTAAATGTAATTAAAACATTTCCAAAACATTATATTAATCTTCAGTAGATATCCATATACAAACTCATCAAAATTAGGCCATAGTTCATCGGAACTCATTGTCAATTTATTCTGAAAAATAAGAAATAATTTATTTGAGATTGAAAATTTTTTCACTCACGTTATTATTCAGTTTCTTCTTTTATGTTTTGGAAAATTATCTCAAATATTTCATACTTTCCCATTTCACTCTGTCCAATGTAATTTTGTTGGAATATCGCGTGGTCGCATACTATGGACAGAGAAACGTAGCGACATTTGAAAAATCGATATCGGCCCATAGCTATTATTTCACACAAGTCGAATGCACTGCTTCACATTCTGTACTTGATGGTGAATTTAACCCAATTCTTTCGAAAAAATATGGATAATAATAATAATAATAATAATATACGCATACCTATATATGAATATGATTTTTTATTGCACTCTCACTCCGACTCCGTCTCCTTTTCGCCCAATAGCTAATTGAAAATTCATAGTACTCATCTGGGTATTATACATTTTTTTTCTATTCATCAAATTTTTTTTATTCGGTCACATTGCATGCGCGTTTCAACAATTTCCATCTCCGTATGCAAATATTACATTTAAGTCTCATTAAATTTTCCACCGAAGTCAATATGTATATATATATATGAGAAGATCGGATTATTACACAAACTCGCCCATCTATATATCTGTATTTCTAAGTGTTTACCTCACGCAAATCATAATGCCCGCAGCAAAATCTGCAGTATACACACTCCATACGTATAAACGTATATATTATATCTATAGACAAAAATATATACATATATACATATATATTCAATATATCAATTTATATATGGGAGTTTGCAGTGCAGTTATGGGATAGTTGAAGCGAAATTGTAACATGACTGAGAGACACACATTGATATGTCTGTCACTATTATATATAGAAACTGTATTCTATCAACATTGTATAAGGCAGATTCGTGTACAGTTCATGTATAACCGTCTCGTGTTGCTCTTCCGCAAGTTACTCCAGCATGTACATGTTGGCATATATGTGTATACATCTGCTTTGTACATGTATATACAAATTTATCCACTATAGGGATAACACAAATATGTGAATGTGATATATCCCGAGAGTAATATCGAGCGCTCATGTGAGAGATGGCATAGCAATCTCTTGGATTGTGAAAAGATAATAATGCATAAATATATATATATATATACATTCGTCTAGAGACTTCGATCAATTGCAAATCAATTGCACTCGCCGCGTACACATCTGTGATAAGAAGAAAGTGAAACAAATATGAATTGAAACATATAATGCAAGTCTGGTTTACATGGATATTTATACATATCTATATATAGATAGAAATGTCGTCCCTGAGGGAAATTCACATGAAAGAGGACGAAGCCGCGAAAGAAAAATCAATTCGTTGAGTATAGTATAGCGGTAGAAAATGAGACGGGTTTTTTTTTTCTTTAAAATAGGAACCGAGCGTAAGAACAAAGTTTGAGATAAAAACTGAAAAGAACATTGCTGCTTACTTACACATATATGCATGTATAGATGAGGATCGATGTTGTACTATCATATCGTCTGATGTGTCATTGAGTTCAAACATATATTACTTCGTGTGGTTAAAAGTCGCATGCTAGGTGAGCATTATGCATGACCGCTAATACATTTTCACTTTTATTCATTATGAGATGAAAGAAGTATACAGAAATGTAAAGAAAAAATGAGGAAAAAAAAAAAATGGTGGAGAACGTACTGAATATGATCGCGTGAGTTTGTGATAAAGAGACGTATTTATGCGCTATCCACACCTCATATCCACGATTAAACAGTTGAAATATTAAATCGTAATGTTGAGGGGAAAGTTTTTATACGGGCGTATGTATAAATTTTTTGTTGCACTATTCTATTCACCAGAATGTTTTTGTTGCATTTTAGTTGACAATCTGCAAAGCCATTTTGTGCATGGTATTAAAATAGTTCAGGTGTGCGGCAAAAAAAGCCGATATATATAATCGCGTATACTATCGCAATATTTAACGATTCATTTTTATGATCCCGACCTGGTGCAAAGAGTGTGTGAGAGGAAGCGAGAGCGAATGGGAGACTCTTACATAATCCATTGTGTTGTACATTCGCTGGTGGGTCTAGGTCGGCATAATGATCCGATCGCGGCATAGAATCGAATAGGAAGGCGAGGTTAAAGCGTGCTCCATATAGAGGTCGCTCGAGAATAAAATGGTGGATGAGAGCGAGCATACTTGGGTCCCTCACTTCCGTATAAAGCCGATATAAAATCTTTGATAAGAGAGTTTCACTTCTCCAAGTGCATGTTTAATGCATGAACATTCTAACTGCTTGATCAGAGATGCACATAAAAAAATGTAACATAGTATCAAACTAAATATATAGTTATATATACGTGGATTCGTATATGAAATCATTTTTACCAGATGGCGCGCGAGTGGACTACAGTATACATCAAAAAGTCGGAAACGATGTTCCCTGACATCCCACCGTATCTGTACATTTTTGTTTTGCGTTATTTACGAGGGTGAAAAGAAATATTGGTGTCTCTGAGGAATGACAATCTAACGCAAAACAGTATATATAGTGAAGAGCGAAAAGTTATTTTTAATCACGAAAATGTTTCCAACAATAACTAAGTTCTAATTGTTCTCATATCAACAATTGCTCAGATGTAATTGCACGACTATCAATTAACAATATTCTCAAGTCCTTGCCAATACACGGCCAGCGCCACGATATTGTTCGATGCGTTTTTACTCCATGAAAAATATCTATGCTCCAATTCAAATCATTAATTCAGATTATACATGCATATCGTACAAACACGACACATCGTGAAACAAATATATTATAATGAGCAAAAACGCCCCGATAACTTAGGGTGTTTTTGTACGTGACATCTCACAGTTGCCTCCAATCGCTTTAAGCTTCCACATCGGTGATGACATCGATGTCAACTATTCCACCATAATAATAGTGGAGCTGAAATTGACTCGAGGAAATATCATCATGCACGCTTCAGTCACACAGTATATGACGGAATTACACGATCTAGACTCACACGCGAGTCTGTACATGCTCGCGTGTTACCATTAGTCTTTACTTTTTCTCTCTACATTCTCTATACTCAACATATGCCCATTTGGAATGACTCAATAAATATTCGTTTCGAATGATTCATTTTAATAAATGAAGAAAAAAACACTAATGAATTGATTCGTTATCAAGATCTGTCGGATAGAGGAACATACGGGAATGAAAATAGAAAAAATAACCGACATGCGTCGTAAGCACCAGTCACGTCCAGTATTTAATTAACAATTTTTTGTTCCCAATTACAAGTTTATTTGCTGTTGAGCGTGACAAGTACATATATACACATACCAATGTATATACATATACACTTGGCCCCCGATTAATTCCAATTATTTAGCAATCAATCAACGTTCAGTGTTCCTATAGGATCAGCGTAAGAGAGACAGCAATTGTGACTGTACTCCAAAATATACATGTATGGTTATATATAAAAAAATTCACGCCCATGGGAGAGAAAAGCACGCTTTATTTCCGATAAAATGCGCACGTTCTCACCCGCACTATATTCATACACACACACACACACACACACCCACCATCCTTTTCAGTTGATGGCAAAAGCAGTGCAGCATTCTCGTTGATCGGTCTACTACAGAAGCGAGCGTATCTGCTGCTGGGGGGTGGTAGTCGTAGCGGTAGTATATAGTTGGACGATTGACCAGCCGCGTTTGTGGTAGCAACTCTCGTATAAACCCCCTGACCTCGATTACAATCGATCGTACGTTGAAACGTGTATGAAATCCCCCCTCTCATTCCACAGTGGAGCTGTCTCTCTTACTTTCGCGTGCTAACATTGATGTCATTGAATTTCCAATAAAGTCTTCAGTTTCACCTTTGGCTTCATCTCGCCGGATTGCGGCTTAATTGTCACCTTATTCACCCATATAGCTATTATATATCAAACATGATTTATTTATAATTGAATATATATATATATATATTGGCCACTCATTGTCAAAAGTAAAAATTAATAGTGATAACATTGTCGCATGATACGCGGTAAAACTTTTTCCACGTGAAAATATCGCTCGATAACACCAACGACTGTTTCTTCAATGTTAAAGCTCATTAGAGTGAGGGAACATGCGGGCTTTGTAATTCTGTCAGGATCTTGCATAACGGTCCAAGTTATACTATGATCCTGTCGACCTAAATAATACATGTATATATAGATATATGTATGCATATAATTGTATATAAATATAGAGCATATATATATATATATATATAATATCAATGAATGCTGCGTGTGTGTCGTCGACATACATTCTCTTCTCATGACTCTCTCAGCGCATATACATGCACACATATATATATATATATATATATATACGCGTCCTCTATTTTTACAATTACATTTGATATATTCCCCGACATTCCTCTTTTGCTTTCACATTTATCTCGAAAGTTAGGATTATAAATGGCCATTTCCTTCCATACATATGATCAAGATGCATTCTTCGATAATAACAAACCTTATGCACCAGCTACATCCTATAAGTAATGATTATACAGTGATGGTGGGAAATGGCGAATTTCCGGTATCAGTTACTGACTAGTATTTGCTACGTGCCACAGCGAATATCTTGACATGTACCGCAACTTTGATTTATGTTGACATATCTGTATGCAGAATGATGCAATGTTAGCCACAATTATTGTAGAAAGAAGTCATCTTTAATCTGTGTATGGGCATATTTGATTCCCCAATAACGACACGGAGGGCTTGGGGTCACGTAATGCTGAGAAAAACCATCTTTCAGCAGCGTCAAACTATCTTGGCAAATCCAATTACGAAAAAATATAAGATACGCTATATTTAATGATTGACAATTTCTACAATTGTATCAATGACACATTCACTTTATTAGCAGTAGAATTAAAATATAAACTGCAATTAATAATAAAACTGTTCGGGCATTTTGTTTGTTTTTTTTTTTTTTGTTAATCTTCACCCTCGTAACATTCCATGGAGTCAATGGAGGAAACTGCAGATGCTTTGTAGCTTGGATTCTGATAGAAATCGTTGAGTTTATAAGACTTGAACGCACGTGCAAATCTCGTTTTCTTCATAGATTTACGTCCAGATGATCTTTTAATATTTTTCTTCCGTCGCACACCATCCTTTTTACGTTCTTTTTTCGGTTTACTATGTTTTCGAATTCGGACATCACGCTCAAGTAGTTCTGTCGATGCAGTGCCACCACCACCACCACCACCGCGAGTACCAACCCCACGAATACGACGACCGCCACGACCACGTGTAGATGCAATAGCAGTTCTACCATTTTCAAATTGCGATAAACGTCCAAGACGTTTTTCATCCTTGGTGAGAAAATAGCGGCCACGCTTACGATCCACAATACCGAATTCCATGCCGCGTTTTAAAGCAGCGATTATCTATCATAATATAACAAAAATTAATCATTCAATTTTATTCGCCTGAATTAGGGTGAAATTATCATAATGATAATATCAATTTTGTTTCATTCATCAGAAAGGAAAAAAATATATATATCTTTTATTCTAATGCGTCAGTGATTTCGTATTAAATACGAGATAATTATCGTTTTAATTAAAGTTCCTCTTTGCATGTTTTGTATTTTTTTACTTTTACCATTTTTCTTTTTCAGTGTAAAAATAATAGAATATTCTTTTTTTTCTTTCACATTCACATCAACTATATATGTATGCAGTTGAAAATTACCTGGCGTTTCGGTGCTGGCCTTTCGCAGCAGTCAGAGAGATACCCCACAATGTTGCCCACCGTGCTACCATTTTCATCGCCCAATTTACGCATTGCACACACAACGAGGTTGACATTTCGTGCAGGACGTGATATTCTTTTGACGCCACGCGAATTAACTGTCGCCATATTTTTCAAATTATTCGACTGTGATAATTTCCACCTCAATTAATTATTTCAAGAACAAAATTATTGAATTGAAAATAATGCAAGTTATTGATTTATTGGAAATGGTACTTTTGTTTTTTGTACTTTTTTTTTCTTTATTTAATACAGAAAATTTTATTCGGTCGAAACTCTCAGTGAAATATAATGACAACTTCCATCGCCATGAACATCAGTCAATAACAAAAACAATTAGTCGCGTAGAATCGTCAATTGTTTAATTCAAATATGATATAATTCAATTGGAATATATGCACGATATATTATATGAATAAAAATGAGACGTGATAGAGCAATTAATTATAAATCACTAACAATAATTTCATGTATGACCAAAGAGCGAAACTCACGTTACAACAATCGTACACGCGCGATATCAGTAAATTCCACTTGAATACCCATTGCGCTGCGGTCGAGTGTACATTTCGCTCACGGGTTTAAACCTCTCCTCGAATTTCCTGGGATTACGTTCATAGAACGTGATCATGAGACAATGGAGCATAGAGATAATACAAAGCTAAACTCCGGACCTTCGATAAGGTCAGAAATTTCGTGTTGTCAACCATCATTAAATCTGTGTATGTAACTACATATCTATTGTGAATATACCTTCATATACTAGTGTAGCTTTCCCTCTGCTTAGTACTTGATCGAAGAGTTATTTATATAACAGCTCAACTATTTATATCAATACTGGCGATGTTTGCCGACAGAAGAATACCGAATAATAAAGTAATAATAAGAAGGAGAAAAAGATGAAAAATAAAATGAATAATAATAAAAGAGAAGATGGAGGAGACGAAGGAGGATAAAGGGAAAAGTTTGTATGGGAACGATAAGGTAGTCTAATCCATCTTTCATCCGTTCATTCTGTCATCCATGAAGAAGCAGCATATCAAAGAGAGGGTTAAAAATTGTGTGCCCAGACGTTACCCCTCTTCATCTTCGTATATGTGTGCTCTCACTCGTTCTCCTCTACATTCAAGTCAAACTTCGCATCCTCCAGGGTGGCATCAAATTATATGAAGGTTTCACGCGCACACGTCTCACCGTCTCGTGTTATATCTTGTCGTAACGTTGATGGAACGTTAAAGCCGTTAATTATGCGACACCCATCCCCAAAAACACTTGCCAAGTGATGCATATAGAGATACACAAAATATATAGGTATATGCGTGGCATGAAAGTAGGTCCCTGTTATTGAATTTTTAATTTGTGTTGGAAAAAAAAGAGTAAATAAATATGCAGCTACATATACTTTGAATGTTTGCGGTATTTATTTTCAATCACAGATACCACAAAACAATTGTATTGTACAACTTGAGAAAATAAATCGTATTCTATGATTTTCTTCGTAGTACAATATATTTCTTTAAGACGATGTGTGTGATTGTATTCAAAATATATTTCTCCTTCAATTGTTCATCACATTATATTTGAAATACATTGGTATTGGTACAACAGATTCGAAGATATGAGTTTCATGTTGGAATAAATTTGTCATTTACCCTGGCTTGTCTGTTGAAAATAACATTTCATATATAAATAATATGTATATTGCAAATACGAAAACAATTTTTTCGCGTTTTCTCTCGGAATTTCGTTTTCATCATGTTGTCTGTACATTATTACACCTATATGATAATACTGAATATTGAAAGGAATTTTGTCTGGGAATTCCAAAATGGTTTAGCAATGAATTGTATTGAAACATGCAAAAATTTCAAGTATCTGACCAATAACAACGAAATTTGTTCACGAATGTCAATTCGCGTGCCACCGGAAATAACGATATCCCCCTGTGTATGCGAATATATATGTATATATGTGTGTATGCGGGGCTCGATGATGCGTGAAAATGCGTCCATATTATGTCCGCAATGTTGTGCACCAACAATTATCAGTCGTAACTAATGAAGATCACTTTACTGTGATAACTTCATTAGTATTTGGCCAAATGCCTAAAAATGTTTCATAATGAATAAATTGATTTATATTCCATAATGGATTACACATTGCCAATTTATGTCTGTGAATACACTCTCGGTAAAAATTGAAAATATTCTGAATGCATTTGGATATTCACCAACCAATCAATTAGAAATCGATGAGAAGAAAGGGAAAAATATTAAATTCAATTAATTTCCGATATTCTACTCATAGTATCAATCATCACAATATGCCACAAATAATTTTACTTTC
This sequence comes from Zele albiditarsus, assembly GCA_958496275.1. Taxonomy (NCBI): domain Eukaryota; kingdom Metazoa; phylum Arthropoda; class Insecta; order Hymenoptera; family Braconidae; genus Zele; species Zele albiditarsus. The sequence continues at coordinate 18,098,484 of OY292409.1, forward strand.
TTTTTGCTGTAGGCAACGAAATTCCGATTCATATACATGTATATATGCGGATAAATTGACAAAGAGTTCTATCGCTATCTCCACATTGTCGATGAATGTGTACTCTTTTTTTTTGTATCTCACTTGCACTCAATATTCAACCAGGACACGAGAGAACAATGAATACGCGCGCGTGATCCCCAAACGAATCAATCCCTCTGCGCACCACACACGCAGTATGTGTCTGCGTATATAGATATATAATATAAGCATATATGAACGTGCTCAACACCAGAAATTGTTCAACGATAGTATATATATATATATATATATAAATATGTGTGTGTATACATGCACGAGAATCCCGAAGGTATTCCAATAGCCAAGGGAGTCCCCGGTGGCCGATTAAAACTGCGGTGTGCTACCAGCAACTTGACTCTTCATTTTCTTCATATATTTTTTCCATCCTTTTCATGGAAAATTGCTTTTACTTGAAACAAAATTTATTGCTCGAAAAAAAATAAATACAGAAGAGAAATATGAAAAATGAAAATAAAATTAATAAAGATAATATGTTTCGCGTCGGTATTTTACATGAGGTTAAGAGGATATGCTTTTGATATGTATATGAGGCACTTTAATTTACGCAACGAAAAATACACAAGTGCGGAAAATCGCTTGAGGCCAATGAAAAATATATAAAAATAAATTATACTCGTATATACAGGTATAGGTGCTGTCATATGTATAAATTTTCATTTTTTTTTCATAAAGGTAAAGGCGAAATATGACTATTTAAATCCTATTCAAGTGAAGAGAGTGTATAGTTATCATTTTTATCTCTCGTTCTATATAAATAAAATATAAATGGAAGAAAAATTAAATTGTACAGAAATGCACATCACGTTGTGTGGAGAGAAAAGAATGAAATAAAAAATTACCCAGAGACGCTATAAGGTGACACAATTCTTTTTTCAGTACACATATACAATATTAAATGCGGCCGATTGAGTTTTGGAGAGGCAACGAAAGCTCATATATATATACAATATACGTGTATACAGATGATATGAAAGACACAAGACGCCTCTGGGGGTTACACAAGGCGTCGGTAAAACGCCATCACTACGTTGTACACTACATACTGGCTTCCGTCCAACTCGTATATACGAATGTGTACGCGCCGCGACCATGAAACAGGCCGGCTTGCTTGCCACCCTTATCCATGCAGCCAGAATTTAATAAAGGTTTTTTCGACGGTCGCTTCAAAGTGGTCCGCGAGTAACGAGACAAACGCGGTTATGCACGAGTCACTACCAAGAGACGGATGAAAATAAATGAATGAGAGGAGTGCAAGACGAGAGACAGACAAAAATAAATAGATAAAAAGAACATAATTTTTGGGATTATATGAATAGGTTCTTTACCACCGTAACACCGCAGAGAGTATCACTGCTTTAACGTGTTTCTCCCACACGTCTCACTAGTCGCTCCTGATTATGTTGCACAGTGTCAATTAGTATGAACAATTTTCCATTAATGTGTACACAGTAAAACCCACTACATATAGCACACGTTGGAAGCAATAAATTCAACCATTTTACGTATTATAAAGACAATGAAATATAATAGAGAGCCGACCAACACAGTATGGCTAAAAATTGATGGTGCTGCCGTCAAAGAGAGATATTGACATAATTGATAGGCTGAACGTTATCGCACAACGTATAGATATATGGGAATTCGTTCGCGGCTTGAACATATACTCAACGTTGGTCAACATTCTTTTTACACCCGGGTCAAAGGCGAAATAGTGGCGTTCAAGTGGAGGAGAGTGCCTCATCTTTGTTTTATCGTTGGCCCAGCTCACTGTGGTCCATTGGTCATTGGTGGCGAGTCGATGAGTCACACGAGGCAGAGGTTAGATCTGCTGCATTCCCAACAACCGCGTGTGTTAGCTCCCTTTTAAATTTCCCCCTCCCTGATGACTTACTACGCCCGCATAGCCACGCCACTGCTGCATGACACCCTACTCGCGGCTAACCGACTATCAAGCTAAGTGAGTAGGGGAATGGTAGAGAGAAAGGGGAAAGGAAGTGAGTGAAAGGGAGAAAGAGTTACTGAGAGTGAGAACCAACGCCAAGAACACCAAAGGAAAAAGAAAGAGAAGGCATTTACGTAGTTCCCACCTCCACTCCTAGATTATATATGCTTGAGGACATAGACAACCGCCATTGTCAGGATGGTAACTATCACTTCCAGCGCCATGTAGTATTGTGGACATAGCCCACATGTTGCCCGTAATGAGAAACCTGTGTCCACATCTGTGATGCCCTTGTTAATTCTTGTATTTCATATTTTTTTAACAAATTCATCATGCAAATAACGCATGAAACTGTGTTACGAAGTTGATGAAACAATTTCGTCATTAATTATTATTATACTTAAACCTTGATTGTATACAAACATCTACGCGTATAATTAGCAACATTCAGAAATTAATCGCCTAAAAATTACATAAGATGATATAAGTTCCCTGACATCATATTCATTCAACTTCTTCGTCAAGTCGATCTCCTCAACACTTCTTCTCGCACTCTATGAATAATTGGGATGATGAAACGAAAATACTTTTATCTGTAACAATTGAGTGGCGGTGTTACTATTTTTTTATGACCGCAATTACAGAAATATTTTTGATCATCCTTCTTGTTTGATGATTGAGTTTCTAGACACGTGGATGACATGATAAGATACCTATAGTCCCTCATCATGTTACATAAAACAAGAAAAATCATTCCGGCATATATGTTGGAAAAAGATATCACGTTTGCCGAAACTAAATCATACCAAGATACTATTGAAAAGGCAATTGCGGCTGGGTCTAAATGTATTTTTGATAGCATTCGTGCGATTGCCATATACACATACGTAGTCGAATAGAAGAAAATATAATGACGAGGGTGTTGACAGTAAATTACAGATCTGTCGATAAGATTTGCTATCTGCCTATGAGTTACACGAAAAATAATCGATTGGTCTGCAGTCCACAATTGATTTTCCATCATAACACCATTTTTTTTTCTTCCACAATTTTTTTCCCTCCTTTCGTTCTTTCTCATAATAATGAAAGTGTTCCTTTCTTCTGTATTATTCAATGTTATGTACGGCCCTGACGTGTTTCCATACGCCGAGGCACTCTGGGTTGTGTGGATGCATAGAACGAACGAGGCGCCGTTGCGTTTCTTGAGTTAGTGGTAGCTATCATTTGGTCCGCGCGCGAGTGTAACGCGCGCGACCGCGAACACGTACCATAAAAACTCTATTCGATTCTTCGAAAAAGAAAAAACTCCATTCAATTACTACTCTATATTCCAAGTAAATACATAAACATTTAATCACCAATAGAAATATTTTTCAAGTTGTATTTGAATTGTGTGAAGAAAAATTGAATAACAACATGTAATATTGCTGTATTGATGTAGAAAACAATATGAAATATTGGCGATTATGCTGAACGTATAAGTAGTAGTGGTGGCATATTGTGAGGCGTGAAAGAAATACTGTGCGAGAGTGCGTCACGAGCTGATGGGGAGTAAGAGGTACTTCATATAATACAAAAGTATAAAAGCCAAAGTGTTCGTGTGTTGACTACCATACACTTTGGCCTTATATCCTTGCATTCAGATAATGTCCATTCGTGCGCGCCAAACCAAACGGATGACAGTCGATAGAGTATATATTTCCAAGTAAAACTGTCAGTCTGTCCTGTGCATGTGAATGTTGTGAAATTGTCGGCACCGCTTTGAAATTGAATCCCATTAACAAAGACTAAACAAATGTAAAAATCAATAGAAAAATTCTCACAATAAATTAACTCAACTTCATGTATGAAAAATTGAATATTAAATAAAAAAAATATTGCACTCTAAATAATTTTGTTTACCTCACTACAGTTTTGTCTTATTTTTTTCTATAGAATGGAAAAAAAAAAAATAATAAATGTAAAAAGTGGAATGTAAAGTGATTGGAAAGTATCTCTCAATGTTAAATAATAAATATACAATGGATCAGGAATTCAAAAAAATAAGCGAAAGTGTCCTCAAAATGTTGTAATGGCATTAATCATCGTTCGTTATATGAATATATGTATGAAGTGCAGTGGGTGAATTAATGAGTACATTATCGCGTGTGAATTTTCACGTGAAAGACACGTTCACCTATTCCATCGTTGTTGTGTGTTGAATTAAAGCGTATGAAAGATTCAGCGACTTGTAAGAGGATTTTCCAAAGTATCGCGTAAACTAACTAAAACATGGTTCACACGAGTTACGCCCAATGGGCCTGCTTGCCCAGTACTTACCGGAACAAGGTAAAGCGTTTAGTTGTGCTAAATACGTATATAAATAATACCCTTTCCACAATGAATTTATATGTGCATGTTTGTTTACGAGCAGCTGCGCGTGTCATCGCTCTCTACAGTCGATGGCACTTCCGCATCTCTTCCTCTCCTCTTACCAGGTGGCGAATCATCAGTTATATATATATATATATATATATGGTATATGAGCCTATTGCGCGAGATATTCGCGCTAGTAATACACACACCGTATATACCTATATTACACGTTGTAACGGCCTCTATATTCACCACAACTCACTTCATGTACCGGGGACCATGCGGCTCAAAACTCGCTGTTCACTCGCTCACACTCACATGCTACACTGCCATTTTCTCATCGTGAGAGAGCACTCGATAATCCGCAAGGCACTCGTGATACTCAGGCGCGGCACGATTCTAACAGTGATTACCTTCCTTCTTTTTGTTTCCTTCCCTTTTTTTTGCCCGCCAGGAGCTTTCATAGCTACGCGCATTTTCTAAGCGTAACTATATGTTCGTGTGCACTTAATCTTACAATTGTCCTTATATAGCTACAATACATGTGCATCTATATGTTTCTATGTGAATGTATATGTGTGGAAACAAAAGTGTGTGTGGACGTTTGCTATAGAATACAATCATTGAGGAAATAATGCATTGAAACATAAAATTATCTATTTATATTAATTTATCATTTTTTTTTTTTTCATTTCTGATATGTGCATGCAGCATAATAAATTTGATAGGGCCGTGGTGCATGATTTTCTACTTTTTTTTTTTTATTCAATTCGAAATATAATAAATGATTATTCAACAGTGAGCTTTCATGTTACGCAGACAATCAATCAGGTCTATACACCACGGTTTTTATATTAAAATTATCATTCGAATATTGAATTAATCAATATAAAATGAGGCTCATTGCGCACGCCAGGCGCCGTGCTCAATATTCGGTTTTGAAATCGCCTATACATGATGAGTCGGCGATAGACCAATAACAAACTATTACTTTTGGCTATTACTTTTGGTATAAGAGATGAGGAGTAAGGTCGTTATTCAATGAAATTTTGGGAACTGTGCGATAAGGCGACGTATTCGTACGATTTTCTTCTCCATGATCATTCTTCGATTATCCGGCGAGCACTTTTCTCATGACAATTGTTGCGATCACGAGGAACAAATCCTTGATGATATTGGCGGACAAATTTGCGCACAAATTTTGCATGATTGCTGCAAATATATAGACGTATATGTATCTATACATGCATTTCCATTTACCTAAAACGCAAATGTTGCCATTCAGACATATTCCATACATCATGGCATTTTAAATCTTTCAACCGTATTCTAATACGATTTACATATATATATATATATATATACATACACGGATATCCCGTGAGGTGAAGTAAAATGAAGCCCTTCAATATTTATTCGGCTATATTTAAATTATTCCCATTTACAACCAGACGAACAATTTCTTATACCTATAAATAAATATACAACATATTGGAGTCAAGGTAATTTGACAAAATTGTCTGTTTGACTCACTCACTTACTGAAAAAATAGCATTTCGCGATGAAGAAAAAAAAACCGTTTTTGTTTTAGGCATGGTTGATATTTTCGTTCGTCTTTCGCATTAATTTTTGCTTCAAACTGAGAATATTATAAAATACTATCAAAAAAATTCCAAATTTACACTGAAAATACGATGAAAATGTTTTGTTGTTTGAATCGTAAAGATGAACTCGTTAGAGGAGAACTGCTATGTTTGTCAATGCCTACAACAGAGAAGTACATATAATTATTATCATAACGTCATCTCCAATCGATTGATTGAATGTCATGTCAATCAATTAATATATCTGTGGAGAATAAAAATAATTTGAAAGTAAAACAGCACATATGATTGACGTTAATAATTTTTTTTCCAATCGCATCTCACTAGTTTCACATGATATGAAACGCTCAATCTGACATTTGGAAATGCACGCGAAATCTGTCATATTCTCTCCATACGTATGGCTATTCGTGCGTACATACGGCACCTCAATTACCATCACCTCGTCGAGTCCATGCGCACATATACACACTTCGTGAAGTCATAAATGACCCGGGGTAACACACATATGGACAAATATATATACATATACGTGACAATCGTGCGCGTCCCGAATTGATTTACTACGTTTAAACGTTTGTCGCACGAATAACGACCTGCACACACTCACTCCCATTATCTCCGGTTATATGGATAAACAGAATGGGCGTCATAAAAATATATATACGTTTTGATATTTATATTACTGTACAACAGAAATTTCCTCCAATATATATATGAAAAAAATATAGAGTAATTAATTGTAAAGCGGAACTGGTGGGATGGATGTGACAAATACGCCATTTTTAACTGAAGATTTCTGATGATCCCGAGAAAAGAAACCGTAAAACCAGGAGGGTATATACGTTAATTCCACATGAATTTTCCCTATTTATTTTTCCTGGGAACAAAATATTGATCTTTAAATTAAGATCTAACATTGATAATTGATGACTTAATCCTCCAGTATTTAAAATATTTTCATCGGCCCCATTAACGTATTCTACACTTGATACAAATCTTTGTCATATATAAGGACGCATGTCATTATGACTAGTATCACTAACACAATATTGACATGTATTATAATGAACAATTGTAACGTTTCACATTAATATTGCACTTGATGAGCAATTCTTATATATATTTCAATGTTCGAGTACATGTATCCACTTGACCGTATTTACTGTGACATAAACACACGTAGCAAACATATCGGCGTACCGCCGTTAGAATTAACTTCGTGCCCTGGGCGAGTTACAATCATCGCGCTAATTAATTCCAGTCGCGAACGCGCCACGAACAAGCCGCATAGTATGCATTCATATATATATATATATATATATATATATATATATATATATATATTCGTTGGGTGAGATTACAATTATAACAACGAGGGAGGTTGTTCTCCAGCCCTGATGAGTCCGTGGTCCATTCTCGCATATTGTGTCGAAGGTGGAACCTCAACCAATATAAGTATTACAAGCAATTAAAATGCATAAATATATATATATATAGTTATTTCATGGTGGACGGGTTGAATAATAATGCCATGAAAATGCGAAAAAAAAGCTTTAATAATGAAGGAAAAGGAAATTCGCTGAGTGGAAACCGTTGTTCAGTTCTACTTCTGACTACTTGAATTTGTTTACGCCACTTTCGCAAATTATTCTCACAATTTCATATCATTACCGGTATTTATATATTCATGAACGTTTCAATTAATATAAAATAATACAAGTAACGACGGTTCGCGGTCCTTCATTGAAAACTGAGGATTCATAACATTCAGCCCGTCAGTCTTGAGAATAAATACATATGCCTAATGCAACTGAAGCATGAAAGAAGCAGTGAAGTTTTCATCCATCATTTATTTCGTTTGCCTATCAATGGTTGTTAATTCCAATAAATAATGTTCTAAATATATACGTTTTGTGAGGAGATTATTGATTCTAATAGAAATCATTCATTGTACTGTGTCTATGCATTCCAAATTAATTCTACCGGCTTGATCCATTTGTATCTAATGGCTGATATAAATAATCGATATGACGGAATTATAGTACTGTTCACCTGTTGGAGAAAAAAACAAATTACCGTATATAGATTAGACTATTCTAATGTGAACCACTGCCACACCTGAGATATTGTATATTTATGCTGCACCCAATTTTGCGCCTCGTTCATCAAGTTGAGCCCGTTACTGAGCATCACAATCCGTACTATAATAATGAATACATTCTCTATTCGACGTATCGATGTCGATATGGTAATGGCACGTCTCGCATTTGTTCATTTAAAAAATATAATACTATCGAGCACTTCATCATATGAATATTTGAATATGTCAATAAGCTAATAGTCATGCATGAAATGTACATTTCAATGCATACATCAGTCTCGAAGCATTTTAAATAAACAATTAACTAAAACTCTGATCCCATCCTAGAATTTTCAATAGATGCTGATCTGATGTATTAAATGTGTCAGTCACTAGAACGTAGACGATTTTTTTTTTAGAATCATCGTTAAAATTTGACTGCAATCCATTTAACTGGTTATTATTACGATATATTTTCCAATACTTCGTAACGTGCAAGCAAATAGACTATCATCCACGGTCAGAGATGTACAGGGGATTTGGAAATGCACAAAAAAATCACTGTCGAACATTGTATAATTAGTACAATGGTCATAAACTCTAGTGAGAATACTGTGCATCACACGATTATAGAATTCATTGATAATTGCAGCGAGGAAGAGTTTATGATTCAATTTTCTACATGTTAAAATTACTCTCAAGATGGAAGAGTGAAAGATTCACTCATTAACCGAACACTCGCATTGAGGGGCGTTCACTGTGATATAGTGTATATTCCCAAATTTATATCAAAAGAGTATATTGATTACAAAAAGCAAAAGTCGTTGCGTATCGGAAACAATACTTTTATAACTATTCATCACGTGTACAAATCACATTATACTGGATGTTCGACAAGGTAAAGTCGCGTGACTTAGTCACTACATAACAGCGAATCAAAATTCCATCACGGTGTAAACGTGCAGAGAATCGCTATTTGCTTTGAATAGTTAGCACCCAAGGCGATGCAGTATAGTCTTATATATATGTATATAATATATATTTCGCGTCACGTAATGGATTCTTGACCCATAACACGCCATTGCTATTTAGCTTTGCAGCTACTATACCACTACCACTTAACTATTATACCATTACTACGACTACTCTCAACCAAGTATACTCTATCGTGTCCCGATCTTATCGTTTGAATTCATGATATTAATGGCAGTCAGATTCGAACCCTTTAAATTGAAAAAAAAAAAAAAAAAACCAATCATAAAATCACTTCACTTTCGTATATTATCCATGTCCTGTTAAAAACTATTGGAGACTACGATTTTTACGATTTTCAGCCGAGTGTGATGGCACCAGCATGCCATATTAGTATTGGAGGTTGATTTGCCAAATGTGCCATGTCAGCTACGCTCGAAACTGGCAGTCGGCACACTTGTTTGCGAGTTTAAGACCGACTGACTTGCGGTGCCAACGATATCGAGGTGTCCAACAGACCATGCATACGTACCAACAGCTTCAAGTATACATTACGCTAAAGAAAAATGAAAAGATAACATATGAATGTCGAAAATTGAAATGATTATATGTTTTTTATGTAACTTTTGATGTACATCATGGAATGCAAGAATGGTGCGAGGATATGGGTGGATACACGGTTGTTTGTGACAGCAAAGTTTTTCCAAAAAATTGGAGTTGCAAACGAAAATATTTTTTTTTTCTCCTCCAGCCAACGGCACAATTGGTCAAAGTTGTTGAGGCGTAATTTAGTTGTAAAAACGCGTATGTGTGTTTTTTCGTGTTATCCCCTTTATTTTTTTCTGTGCACGCTCCGTGTGTGATCTGATGTGAAGAGAGAATATTATTCTACCCTTGGGAAAGTGAATGGGTGATTAGTTCGTAAAGTCTTGGGGGTTCAGCGAAGAACATTTTCATTCACACAGGTTATGTATATTACGCTACATTACACTGCTCTTTGACCAAAACACGATCAGTAAATACATATATGTATATGATAGCATACATACATGTGCATTCCAAATGCCCCTAATTTCGCGTGTATGGGCAAAGTGCGTTTCACGTTCACACGAATGTAGCATTCGTATAATACCCACGATCATGGTACACAAAATGTTTACGAGCTGTGAGTAGAAATGCCAGTTAAATTATGAACCGAGTTTTAACCGTCCAACCATACACAGTCTAATGCTATAACCCATCACGTCTACTTTTTCATAATAATGAGAATAACTTTCACGATATTTCCGCAACTAAGAAATATATTTTTTGTTTTAATGTGGGAAAGATAAGGAAGCGAAGAATCATGCACGAACAAATAGTAATGGCAATATATGCTGGCAATGAGGAAGGGTAAGATGAAGAAAAAAAAGAAGATGAAGAAGTAGAAGGGAGGAAAAAACGAGGAGCAACAAAAACAAGAGGAGTAGATAAAAAAAAAGAAGTAACGAAAAACTGGCAGAGCAACTCTATTGCCAGGCAATAAGAGTTATTTAGTCGAGAGTGAAAGTAATACATATGGCCAGGATGAAAAAAAATTAGTCGAATAGGCAAAAATAAAATTATTTTTCACCCAAAACAACCGTCATACTTGATTCAAGAGTACGTTCTATGCTAACACACATTGAGAATTGTTTTGAATAGTGATACATGTTTTTATTGTTGAAACAATATTTATAACTTATAATTCCCATGCAGAGTTGGATCATATGAGAAAGGTTCGATTCTGAAGTATGCTTGGATTGGAATCAAAACTAAATATATTTCGTAGATGAAGATTATTTGTGGACTGTAGTGTGATCTATACTCGTCATCGCTCGATTTAATATCATTTTTTATTCTATTTCAAAGCCAGAATTGTATTGAAATAAATCTGGTGGATTTGATTCAATATGCACATAATGAAAGTGTTAAGATATACGTGCAATTCAAGATGATGCCCATGTGCACAAACCGGTATTCAATAACATGGCCTCTACACTCTGACTGAAACCACCTCTTGACTCTTATTCTTCCGCCCTGAAGTTCACGCTAATTTTGTAGTATACAGTCAACAAGAAAGGGGGAGACCCGGATCGATGAGTCTTGATAGTTATAGGTAGTGTACAGTAAACTCTGAACGCTTTGCACGTCTAAATAATTCGAATGATGCGCGCGCGACACACTCAACTTGCCAATACATTTATATACACGAATACATATATATATTAATAGTGATATAAAGTAGTGGATGTGGTGGGTTGCGTGCGGGCGATGCCGGCGTTTATTTTCGTGCGTTATTCCGACGGCGTCGGCACATCTTACCAGTGATCTCATCGTTGTACGTTACTCGTAATATCATCTCATCATCGAAAATTTACCTATTAAAATAAACGTGGAGGAGAGAAAAAAAATTATAAATTGAATAAATTAAAATATTTTACAAGTTGAAATCGTAAAATTGTGAAACTCTTCATTTTCTTTTTCTTCTCTTTTCATTTCTTTTACATTTTTTCTACTTACCAAACGGGCTTTATTTCACTTGAAACTCTCGGATGGCCGTGGCGATATAGCATGGTGATGTTGGTGGTAATGTTAAGAAGAACGGCTCAAGGGGGAAAAAGAAAACCAAGAGTAATTGATACGTTGGCCGTTACTGTTGAAGACATTTATTTGGATTGAAGACAAATACCGCACAGCCACATATACATTATATTTGTTCGGTGTGTGCGTGTTCTTGAAAGTTATTTATCTTTGAACCTCTTCTTCGACATCTCAACACTGTGAGTCAATTCATTAATATTAATTTATATGATAAAAAAAAAAGCTCAGTATCACTAATGCTGGTATACCATTATTAATATAAAATTACAAAAGATACGACCATCACGGTGCGCGCGCGAATTCCCGTTTTAGCATTATTTCATTCTCTCTCTCTCTCTCTCTCTCTCTCGGTTTGCATAATACATAAATGATTTACTTTTCTACCGATCAAGAAATGTTGGACTTGACGTTTTCGCGTTATCCGTGCGAAATACTTCCGCCGTTGCACACGATCTTTTCGCTTACACCCGATAAATAATTCGAATGGCATTTTATCTCGCTCACTCCTCAAACCTAATACCAGCAATACACAGTGAAAATGGAATAATTTAGAATTTCTCGAGCGCGATTTCTTGGTGAGAGAAGCAGTAGGAACTTTTGTTTTTAGACTTTACAGACTCCTTCTTATACTTCACACTGACTTGCATTTTCTATCCGAAATTCTCAGATGAAAGTTCCTGCGCTTTTGCAAAGAGTTACGTTAGGTCTTAGCTGTATATACATGTCTATACTAACATATAAATGAAGATGTTTGCATGTACAGTGTATGTATGTCACTCCACAACTCAAAATGACGTTAATAATTTCATAATACCACATGTTGAAAATTATTTAATCAGTGAAAGTAAATAAAATTGATATAATATGTTGTGAATCGTCGTAATTTGAAAAGAGTCTATGTGAGCGAAGCTGCGGGTAAGAGCACTTTGAATAAAATATATGTATTTAGTTGGAGTATGGATATAGAGCAATAGGGCGAATGAAAGTTGTGCCTGCTTTGTATGAAACATGATGTCCCTCGAGACAATATACGACATTCAATATCACTGATGCGTGTGCACAAAAATATCGCGTTGGAGTCATAGAAAAAATGATAAACATATCTATATGATACTGTGCCACAATTACGTCGTAAAATTAATGATAAATGGTTGTTCTTTCATTATATATCAGTCGAGATAAATTCAGTGGGCGTATAGTTTTAACGTGAATATATGTTTTTCGATTAAATTGAATATTTATGATATCAACATGTGCGCCACATCTATTTATTAGTTAATCATTCCAAGCCCAAACAGTTGACAGTACAGTTGTGCAAAATACATACATACACTCACGAATATCTAATAGCAAGCCCTGAATCTATTGTTTGGTGAATATACATCGTCAATTGTTGCGTTCAATTAATTTTCCATCATTTTACACAATTGTGATTGTTTGTATACATGTGACATTAGATTGGTTAATGGGTTCCATTAACGTGAAAACCCTCGAAAAGTTATGTCAATAGAGATATTCGACTGATATACATGTATCTATATCTCTTTAAAAATATATGTGTAAGTGTTGGTGTCTGTGTATACGGTTTATACCCGCGGCTGTTGGTCGATTCTGCTGATTCCAAAGCGCGGCCAAAGGCCATTAACGGATTAGGACTTACGGTCTTGCCGCGGATTCACCACTTTGCGAGCTGTCTCCTCACTGAATGTCCATTTTTTCCTTTCTACTTCCTATCTTTCTCTGGCTTCACTATTCTCGCTAACATTTAATATATATATATATATATATATATGAGTAGCCATTTGTTGAGCGAAATGGACACTTTGCGATTGAACTATTCTTCACTTGACCGCAGTAAAAAATCTTCAATTTCCGCCCAAAGGATAACGAATAGATCGGTGAATTACTTGAGAGTATATATTTCGCGTATACAACCTTCACTTTTCGTACAACATTTACAAAACCATTAACTATTGTTACTCCTTATATATAAATCCTTAAACTACCCAATTTGCGTGACAGTCAGTGAATATCTGATTCCAATGTTATACCGCGAGAGTATAATGGTATCCCACCGTCGAGGAAAAAAGTAGCCTTGATCAAAGCCTCACTCTCTTATATGTAAAAGGTATAAATTATTCAGAGTACATAACGTAATCGTAAATCCTTATATCCAAAACTCAATTATAAATGAATGATTGATGACAATCGTTACATATAATTGATCAACTAGTTGATCAAAAGTATTTCAAGATGAATATGGATACATAAGGTTGGCAGGGAAATTAGTTTGCAAGAGATAATTCATACAAATTGTCTTTGCCAGTTATTCATTTGTTCCAACGTACACCCGTTCATACCTATACATATACATACCGGAAGGAGGAGGGCGGAGAGTAGGAGAGAAGCACGGGGCACACGGGTAATTGCTTCTCTCTTTTCATTCTCTAATTAAAGGGCCCCACTCTCCGTATATACATCTCCCTCTCGTTCTCACTTGTTCTATATTTTACCGCGCGTTCACTGTGTGGTGAGGGATAGGAGGAGAGTATACACAAGGTAAAAGGAACTGCGCGCCCGAATGCATAATGCATTTGGCGTGGCACGAGCTGGCATTCTCAAACCAAACCCCGGAGGATCCCCCAAGTCTCATCAGCAACCGCCACCAACACCGTCATGGCACTCTTCCGCCGGAGCATCTCAACCACCACACCCACAAAATGAGGTACATCACGGCCCACTACCCCGTCTCGACGACGACAACGACGACAATCGCACAAGCAAGAGCACTATCATCCACTATATTTCATATATATATATATATATATATATACGTGCGTGCGTGCGTGTGTGTGTGTGTGTGTGTATACGGTATGGTATGTAGATGCCGATGCTGTTTCTGACTGGGCATTTTCTATTGCGCTCTCACAAATTCACGCCGTTGTTCTCCAGATGTTCGCGGTCTTTGTTGAATAAAAAATGAGCAGAGTTCGATCATCCATTTCTACTATTCGCCAATAAAACAAAGTCTCTCTATACCATTTATAAACATGTGAGTGCGACCGTCCAATTAATTTTTTTATCCATTTATTCTTTTAATTTCTTTTGGAAAAATTCGTTTCTCGCAATCCTTTCTATTTTTCATTTCTTGTGAGAATCTTGGATCGAATGAAAGGAGGGAATAATATGAAAATGGACAGTCGAGTATTTACCAGGGCTTCAATTTTCCCTCTCTTTTTCATTGGTTCTTTTTTTACTAAATTTTTGTTTATTTTGTTAAAACTAGTTTGATATCGTGTGTGGTTGATCATGTTTTTCTTTTTTGTTTCTTCAAAACACCTACACGTTCCGCAATAACGTCAAATAGAATTTTCATTCACTTTTTCCATGTAACGCTGTGGCGAATACTTTATGCGTACCCTCCATGGAGAAAGCCAGAAACATATTGAATGAAGAAGTCGATTGTATAGTTTAATAGGAAAATTGTTTGACCTATCTTGGCCAATCATCTTTTACGCTATAGTATATCCGTATGTACATAGTTCTCAGGTGTATAGTACGCTTTCACGTATTTCTGACACTCGAAAATGATTCCGGTCACGTAAAGCCCGAGAGTATGGGATACTGAGGAAAGGAAGGGAGAGAGAGAGCGAGAGATACAGTGCGAAAGAGTTGTATTGGAGAGGCATACAATACTTGAGAGGCGAAATGAACCTTAGGCTATAGAAGAAGAATTGAGAATTCTTCAGTACCAGTTCTCCTTTACACTCCACGAAATTCAAAACTTTACTCCACCGACTATACACACACGAACATACACATATATATAAATATATTAATTAAATAATGCTCGCATTCACGGCCAAATGTAAAAAAAGACCCGAGAATACACTGTTACTATGTATCCCGATTTCTCGACCAAGGTTAACGACGTACATCCATAATCAGTGTACGAAGTGAAATAAACGGAAATTGTGAAAACTATACGGAAACTATACGGACCACTGTAGATTGAAGAAGTGGTGAAGGAAGACATATACGACTCTGAGCCGATGATTATCAAGCCATTGATGGCGCAAAAACGGGCTGATTTCAGAGCTTCAATGAGATTCTTTGATGTTTTTCCATTTGGGGGCAATTCGCGATTTACACCAAATAACTTTCGTCACTTATTCAAGTTCACTCACACGACTATACACATATATACACATACATACATGCCGTCGGCGGGGAAAAAGATCTCTTTGCGAATGTGCCTAGACTTGATGCATAATGCATTGGACGTGCGAGCATGGCAAATCGCTTCAAGCGCGCATCTTTTACGACCCTGTTATCTAGTCGTTATATTTTTCACAACGACCCCTTGCATTCACTCCTCTGCATCCATTTTTTACTGGCGGTTCTGACAACCATGACAGCTCCGCCCGAGTGTATGGTTATACGAATTGTTGTCAGCTAGTACCATCTGATTTTGTTTTTCTTTCCCGCTTCCTTTTCTGTTGACAGATATTTATGTCAATTTTTCAATCTTTTTCTCTTGTACTATAATATTCAATCCGTAAAATTGACTGTACGTAAAGAAATTATACTCAAATGAAATTATAAAAGCGTAAAAAAAATTCTTTCCTATTCCTTTTTTTATTTTTTTTTATTATCAAATATATGTATATATACATATGATTATCCGATTCATTTTTCGCCGACTCTGCGCAACGGTAGCGAGAAAAAAAAATGATTTTGAGAAAATAACCACCATTATCACTTCCACCTTCATAGTTGAGTGCGAATGAGAAAGGAAGCGAAAGAGTTTAGTGCGGAAGCGGAGCTCAGAAAGAGAGTGAAAGAAAGCGCGGAAGAGAGACCTCACGAATTTATTCACTCTGCAAATATTCTCGTATTAAATCATTCGTTTTAAATCCCTTTACAGGACAAGGGTGTGGAGGGGATACGAAGGTGAGAGAGGGTGGGAGAAAGAGCGAGCGACAGCGAGCGAGAAAGTAAGTGAGCCCGCTAGAAAAAGCAGTTATGGACTTAAGGGTACCGTTGGAGAATGACGAAAAAAAAAAAAAATTATTAGTAAAGAGGGAGAAATGGGAAATGCAAATTTTTATTTCGCCTTTCGCAAGAAGTTTCCGTGAGGGGCGTTATAGGGTTGGAAGAGTGAACAAAATTATCGTCGTTGAACGATCACCAGGTGGTGTATGAGCTTACGCCCACTCGCATTCCCATACTTATGTATATTTCCACATATATATTCAATACCAGACGAGTTCACGTATACTACGAGTGAAGGCAGTGGCGCGCTCTCTGTCGGTCGCGTTATTTTTGTGAGGCCTGGTAGTGCGACAGACTCTGTTGAACGTAACCTGTCTTATATCGGCGCTATTACAATTTCAGCTCATTCTACTATAAACGTGTTCCGCGAGCGCACACGAATCGTCATTGCACTCCTCTCTTCCTATCTCTCGCCATCCTCCGTTTCCGCACGACGTGATTTTCGTTCGAAAATCAATGCCAAAATTTATCCCACCCGCATTGCCGAATGTCTTATTCTATATTTTATTCTAACACAACTTTCTTTATAATACAACATATTCACATGTATAGAGAAATTCAACGCGCAGCTCATCAGTAGATTTCAAACCGCATAATGTTGCTCGAGTAAATGAATAAATCAAAAATCTCAAAAAGAAAATTACTAGATTTAATATACTATAGATGTCATCGGAAAATTGGAAATCGATTCAAATTTGTAATGCATTCTTCTCAAACTGAATTTATATTGAGAAGAAAATTTTAGTTGAGGAAATCTCTCAAATATATTCCTAAAAATATTTCTGGAAATTGAATATTGAAGAAGATAAGCATTTACAGTCAATCGGGTCACTGAAAGTCATCTGAAGTTCTGGATTTTAAGAAGATCATAAGTAAATGCAGGCCGCTATTTATACTGTGGAAGCTCATCAATTTTTTAAATGCATAGTCGCGAATTTCGGGACTTGCAATGCATATTTTTATATTTTCCAAGAATTTCGCAAAAATGAATACATCCAACAACTCCATCTCTCTAAATTTTCACTCATCCATGGCCCAACTGTGATGCGAAAATATGCAGCATGTCACTAGAGTTGGTCAACCCGTGTTTTCATAGCGATTTTTCGAGCCACTGACGTTTTATCCACTCGAGTTTCTGAAAAATAAAAAGGGTTGAAAAAAAAAAAAATGTATGTATTATATATTGTTCCGTGGTGTTCAGTGAATAAAAAAAGCGGGAAAGCATGAGGAAACAAGGGAGAAAGTTAGATAGATAGAACGGGTGTGAGGGGAGGCGTCGGGGAGGAAAGACTTGCGTGTTGTACCGGCGCCAACTACCCTCCGTTCACCGCTGACGCGCTCATTCGCGCACTGGCGCCAGTGTCCCGATGCAACCGTTCTGGATGCACCCCGTAGTCTCGTGCGATCCAAGAGACCGACTCCAGCTGTGTCTATCATTCCCTCTCCAGCAATACCGGCACTGTATAAAGCGGCCACTCATTACACTTCATACATACACATAAATACATATTTACAAATATATATGATATTTATGAGTACTTTATTTATGCATTAATTGTTTATTCGTTTTTTCGTTATCACTGTCATTCTAAACAAAACAAAAACGAAAATATTGGCAAACAAAATAGTGGGAGTATTGAAAAAAGTGGAAAACGGGTGGAAGCTGAAGAGAGGAAGTGAGAGAAAGAAAGGAGGGAGTGCGGGGGAGAGAAGGAGAGTTTTCATTAAACTCGTCTCAGTGTTTTCCATTGTTAAGCGTGGAGTTTCCATTATACAACGTGACCCATCTTGTGCAAATTGTTTTCTTAATTAGGTGAAATATATTTTAAATGTCAAGACATCGCGGGCCGAGGCAGGGTAAATATCCCGGACGGTAACTCAGTAGGTTATCAAAATTTAATAGAGTACCCTGGTATATTGAACACCCGCTGACCAACAAATTAATTACTCAAAATTCTAATATAAGATAAATGAAAATGTAGAACTATTTTATCATAACGAAGGATATTGTGTATGGATGTAGAAATGGTACGAAATTATGTTGAATCATTTTTCATTTTTCATTCTCATAAGATGAATAATTCCAAATGATATAGTAAAGTCCCTATTTATTTTGACACTGATTTCACTCGATACCCATTATCGAACATTGTGTGAAATCCCACTTGGACACGTCTCTAACTGGGTCGTCGTCTTCCGTGGTATATAATTAATCGAGTGGACCAACGTGGAGTGCTTCCCATGTTATTCCAAGCTCGATCGATAGCGTCTATACATTGTCCAACCGTGTAGTTGATTGGAACAAGGTCGTGTTGCCCAAACGCTCAGTCGAACGAAAAACAAAATCATTAACAACACCTACTTTGAAACCATTTTGTTTGATTTATTCATTCATCCAATTAGGTTTTTTTTCCGCTCGTCTGCGCTCTCCAATGATCAATCGATAACCGTAAATGTGTTTATTGTTATTTTTTATTCTGCTGCACCCAATCTTCATAATGTATTTGGATAATTCATCATGAGAAGTGTTGAAAACAATAGTATTTGAATTCATTATCAAATATACGGTGAAAAACATCAAGAATGTTGAAATTTTGTTCGCCGAATCAACGGAGACGCACTACCATGGTGAGAATGCAAAACACAAATAAATATATGTGTGGTCGTTATTCACATGAAAAGCTCGACCTGCGCAATCAACTGGAAAATATTGACAATAATCGTAAAACTTTATAGCCATTTTGAGGGAGTCAGAGTGAGGTTGTGGCAATAAAGGTTATGCTATGTGGCTCAAGTTCACCACAAAATCTCACGTAGCATTCTTGTATTTTTTGTTACTTTCTCATTCCATCATCAATATAGCGATAAAAAATATTTATTGCGATAAATGAATATATTCCAGTTGAAATGCCGCGCGAGGATATTAATCATGAAGCATGGTGAAGATTAAAAGAAAAAAGAGTAAACAAAAAACAATAAATAATTTCTGGCATCGTTCGTCAAAGTTATAATGAACTTTGTTTCAAAGGCATCCTATTATTTTGCAGGTGAATCCGGGCTCCAAAGCCGCCCAACAAGGAGTACGAGAAGGAGATCTCATTAGTAGCATCAACGGAAGGAGTACCAAGGACCGGACTAATAGTGAAGCTCACACGCTTTTGCGAGACGCCGGAGACCAACTTAAACTCGGACTGAACCAGTAAGTTTATATTTCCTTTTACTTCACCCTTAACTATTCATACATTAGAGTTAAAAAATAACCATTGATGATATAAATATAATTAATTAATGAGTAATGATAACGAATATATGGAAATTTTAGTGCCGGCATTGAGTGAATCATACATGGTCGAAACCATTTCGGTCTGCAATAAAATAGTCATATAAAATACTTATGGCGAAGTCCACATACTTTTTCCAAATGTAAATGCATCCAGGAAAATAATTCTAATAATAATAACTTGGTGCACTGAGAAATATTGAGGGAGACATTAGTGCGATTGGTTGCGATCGATGAGTTCTCATTTCCATTGTTACTTTTGCAGCATGAAGCATAGGTACATAACAGATTTAAATACATCAAAATAGCACAAAAAATAGTGACAATGACTGCAGTTATATATATATATTGTGTCACTTGGGAGATATAATAACGAGGACCAGTTTGAAAGAAGTGGGAATGAAGAATCGCCATTAGTGTGAATCAGGTTTGCTATTAATGATAGTTATTTTTCAAAGTTACAAAGAAAAAATATGGGTGGAAAAAGTTATTATATATGAAAGTATTGCAACTGCGTACGTTGACGAAGAATTACGTTAGGATAAAACAATAGAATATCTCCAAACTTGAAAGCAGCCCTTGAAAAATTGGCTCCTTGATACAAAAATATTGATCCAAATAATGCCATGAGACGACTCATCTCGAATCCAACTTGTAGCATATGAATCAACTATGAAAATATATACAGTATCGGATATTCGACACAATGGGCGAATTCAAATGAGTGTATGGTCAGTGAAAATAAACTTTACTAACAATGCAACGGACGAAAATGAAATATTTCTGACCACAAGTTTGGACGGAACAAATGGGAAAAAAATTAACACACAGTGATCTATGCGTGTAAGCGAATGTGTAAATGTATGTATGTGTGGTGGAGGTATCGGATGGAAAATTGTGGTTGGGAAATCTCGGTGTACAGTAATTGTTAATCGGAACAGGAAGTGAACGTGGGCAACAAATGCGAGAGCTTCGGGTCACTTGGGAACTCGTCGTATTATGAGAGAGCGCCATCGCACATGTTATATGTAGTTATTTGTATTTCACACGCGAAACTCTGGCATCAATTGATGTACAATGTTATACATCTACATATTGTCATAGGGAAGCGAGATTCATTTGTATATATGTAGAGTGTGAAATTAAAAAAAAAAAGTGCGCGTACCCACTCGGAACGTTTTGATAGTGGTTGCATTTAGATCTCCAGAGAGCCGTGACAAATGGCAGCTCGTTAATGCATATATGCCATCCACTTTATATAAAAATTATCATTTTTTATTTCGTTTCATTCTGTTTTGTTATCATTCTATGCTTTTTCAATTCGATTTTAATTATAAACACTTCACATTATTGGGATAATAGTGTTTTAATTTTGTTGTTTTATCGTTTATTTTTTCAGGGAATACATTGGATCACCTAAAAGGCGAATTTACAAGAGTAGTCTGCAAGAGAATACATCTATTGAGACAGTCCAGAGTGAGTATCCACCAACTATTGCCATGACCCAATCGCGATGAAAGTAAAAAAAAAATGAAGAAATAGTAAGTACTAGATTATATATAAAATCTAAGTAAATTTGTACTGATTTTTTTGATTCAGAAACAACGAAAACAACAACAACGTCAGCCACTCGAATCCTTTCGTCAGAGACAAAAAAAAACGTAACTGGTAAGTAGCTGGGATATATACATACCGAACTCCCTGAAATCCTCGAACAACATCCTAAAAAAATACGCTAGATCGATCCACTCACATATATCCGGTGCGTCTACTTTGATTCACTGAAGCTCAAAAGCCTGAGAAGAATCACCTTCATCCACTCTATGTTTCCTTATTCACTCGATATTTCAGAGAAACTTGTCCGATTTAACGAAGCAGGTTTATGTCTCGTTAAATGTCGAAAGACACAATTCTATCACATTGGAGATTATGAAATTATTTTCCGCAACATGTCCACGATCCTCTTGACTGTCCTCCTTCACAATCCACTTCACCAACAACCATATTGCTGAAGAAGCCTTAGAGAACTTTGTGAAGAGGAGTTTACGCGAACCAATAACCTCGCTTGTCTTAACCATCATGGAACCCACCCGCTCCTTGAAGACTCTAAGACGCTGTAACTTCCTGTATTCATCGAGGAAAAAAAAATTCCAATTTATCAATGATTAATTATTGTATAAAAAATTAACGACTACCATCATACACGTGTCATTGTAGCACATAACACACTTCTCAGATATGATACTATTGGCATTTATTGTATCAAATTAATACGTATATAATGTAATTGATTTAAACAAGAGCACTAGAATGAAATTTTTGTCAATCATCAGAGATATGTTGATTCATTTTGGAATAAAATCTCAGTCAAACAATCGAAACCATCATACTTGAATTATGATCTGGGAACAATACGCCTACAAACATATAAGAAGTGACTACTTGAATTGCAGCGGTTGGGTTGTCCCGGTGAAAAGTATAATATCCGCATGATACTGTTCATGCCAGATGGATTGACAGAGATTAATTATCATATTATCCAATAAGTTTGTCACGCGCAACAAATTACATGATCGGAGGTAAATATGTAATATACGAAATCAGTGAAGCGCAATGACATATAACATACGGATCCTTCAAGTAGCACACAAAACCCACGCCCATATTAATTCTATACCGGGAGACATATGCTTGTATATGTATACGTCGAAAGACTTTGACGATAGCTGCACCCTTGAAACTGGGTGAGGGGCCACACACTTGAGGCCCTCGCGCGTCTTCCATGCGAGTTAACAATGCTCTCACGCATCCTTTTCAGGATCTCTTAGTCGTCCTACGGAGTCAGTCGCCTCGGCATCGCATCGCGTTCCCTGTATAATTCGAATCGACCCATCGAAAAAGTGACAAATAAAAAGAACTTCGGAAAGGAGAAACTAATAATAATAATAATAATAACAAGAGGAAAATGGAGAAGGAGAAGAAGATTGTTGTTGTAATAGTAGTTCCATTTGTATCACCTGAGCTGAGATGAAGATTGAGATTCAAGGAGAGGTTAAAGAGAACGAGTCGCATCTTCGAGGTCGATTTGAATTCGCGTGCAGTGACGTGGAACTTGATTCATGACCAATGAGAAAACGTTACGAGTTATATAGACCGACAAAATCTAGTGAGGGGGTGAATGTGATAGCGAGAGAAGAAAGGAGAGGCCACGAGAAGGAGAGGTATAGAGTTAGAGCCGAGGAGAAAGTGAGTGAGAGTGGAAATACCATAAGAGGGAAAATGACATTCGCCACGTTGATTTAATTTTTTTTTTTTAGAAAACTAATAAATATTCATGTCTTTTTTATTGTTCATAAACATTGAGTTTGGGAGTATTTCCAAAGTGTGTCGGTAGTGCGGGTGATGTGTTCACTTGAAATATTGAATTATTGAAATTCTGATTTAACGTGGGAGTTTTATGATAGTTTCGATAAAGTCACGAACAATGAAATTCCTTAGTTGCTCACAGTGCCTTAATGGCATTGAGGAAGCACGATCTAACGTCATGTTAAATCCATCGTGCGATCCGTTGGTGATCACAAAGCGTCCAACAGTGAAAATGGCTACCGAGAATTCCCATAGGAGGATATCAATCCCGATGGAATGCCGTGGCACAAAGGGACGCGTTGTTCGGCTACCGAAGATGCTGAGAACAGCATTGAATGCTGCATCGTGGCGAAGTAAACGACGACGAGGTGGAACTAGAAACTATCATAAGAAAGACAGTAAATTTGAGACTCGAAAAAAAGTTGAGAAACGCAATATATTCGGGAAGAAAAAGAGATCATTAAAGAGGATGAAAATATCATTGTCGTCGGATAATGAAGATTATGTGTTGAATGATGAAATATTGGAATATGGATGCAAGGAATCAGTCGCGAATGAATATATTGAAAATATTGATAGACAAAGGGACGACCACGTTTCGGTACAGTGCAATACTGCTTCTGGTTTAGAGTATGAATATTACAAACAACTCGAGGTGTTGAAATATCTTCTCAGTCCATCATCGCGCACTTTCACCAACTCTCACGATTCTTCCAACAAACTAAATAGCCTGGACTTCCGCCGTATGAATACTATCGCCATACCCGACGGCTCAAGATGGAATATTGACAAGTTTCATAGGAAAAAGTTTGAAGTAACAGAGCATGAAATACGAGCGAGATATTTTTTTGAGAGTGTTGATCGTGTTATACGTGAAAATCGTAAAATGGAAGAAGCTATGGTGATGAGTATTTTTCGATGTCATTCAATTCTCAGCAATGGCATCAATGAACCGTCTTCGAATTGTGATACTGAGCAATTTACAAAACGCAATAAAATTAAAACGGTACGATTCAAAATTGATAACGATGAACATCTGCAATGTATTGATACGAAAAGTACAAAGATGCAAGATATTTTTTCATTTGACGATAATTTGTATCGAAATATGTTGTGTGGAGTGGACCATAAAAACATTGAATGCAATCATGAACAATTGAAACGAATGAACACTGCTGAGAATGCTTCACATCCATCACACTACCAACTCTTTAATATGGACGAAATAAATTCCAATGTGAAACTTGTTGAAACAATAGATTCCAAAGATAACTTGCCGATCAATAGTGTCAATCGAATCACAACTTCAGAAATTAAAGTAGACGGAAAGAATACTTCATCATCTCTCACACGAAATATTGATACGGACGTACTGGAGAATATCGACAAAGTTGCATACAATACTCTACCAACAAAAACAATTTCATCGAACTGGAAACTGAATGGTATAAACGAATATAAATAAATTACATTCTCACTTAAACTATACACCCAGGTCATGCACAATTGGAATGATGAAAACTAAATTGTTTCCCAAATATTCACGGCCATTAAACGCCATTTGCATTAATTGATGATCCATATGAACACAATAAAATGTGAAGAGATTGAATCATGCTATTCCAAATAAATCGCTTATTAACTGTACATATGCATTTACATATAGATATCGACAATCGATATACACGATTACATGACAGTAGTGAAACTTGTATGTAACAATTTGAACCGGCATATGTCCGCCCAAACATGGGCGCGTCGTCGTCATGGCCCGAAGGAGCCAAGCCCATGTAGAATATATCCGATCTTCCGTCCCTCGTCCTTCACCCTTTGGAATGCATGCCATTGCCGGTGCCCTTCCCTCTTGTTTCTATATCTTTCTATCTCTCCTCATTCTACCCACAGTAGATCTATCGGTCGCATACAATCGATTGATCTATATACTTCCAACAAATTACACTGCCAGGCACACAAATATACATAAATGTCCAAACGCATAATTCTGCTTCCGGCCTTTCCGCCTGGCGACTCATTCAGAGAGCCAATCGTCGTTTGGTTTATTCTTTATTTCTTGTTTTTTTTTTAATTCGATAGTTAAGCGGATGATCCTATTGGTGTCCTAATTCTTTCCATTCTTCTTTATTATTTTTTTTATACAATGTGACAAAGAGTCTGATAAAAAAAAACGGCAACTCTCTCACTCGATTAGATTAATTGGCGATTTAATTAGTAGCAGGGTACTTTATTGTACAATTTTTCTTTGTTCAGTTAATTTAGCAATTGATCGCTAATATAAACTCAAGTTAATGGCATCATTGACTGCGCCAGGAATCTATACGCATTGATATATATATATTAGGTGTGTTTCTCAATATCTGCGATAACATTACAATTTGTTTGCGTGATTTTCGTTATTTCGTCCAGCTTTTTTGAGCGTAATGACCAGAATAACTCAAGAGCTCGCGAAAAATTTTATTTCCGCAATCGTCGGGGATATGAAAATGTCGGGAAATTGCAAAATTTGATTATTCCTAAGTATTTCGAATAATTTGGAGTCAAAGTTATAAAGGTTTAAACGCAAAATATAAAAATATTCGATGAATTTCAATATCTTGATATCAACCGAAACATAAAAATGTCTGATAAGGGAAAAATGAAATAAGTTTCAACTGGGGAATGGTAATTCTTTCAAAAAATGGCAGTGTTTCGAACAATATCCCCCGAATTCTACGACTACGAGAATGCATCTGAGTGAATAAATTTTTCATAATTTAGGGGATGAAAGTGCAGTTCGCGATATACAGATGATGGAAATGAATGCATTGAAAAAAGGATGAAACCCTATATATGTAACTACGATCATTACACTTATGCGAAATTTGATGATTAACGCGCACCAGTCGACCAACTGAATGAAGAAGCGCAGATGCAACTGCAGAGGACATTATCTAGCCCTTACTTCAGTCCCAAGAGAAACGAAACCTAATTAAATACTCCCGAGCAATGTCTTCGAACTTGATGTTGCCGCGGAATGAGAAGAGGGAGGGAATAATGAGAGAGATGGTGCCCAAAGCGACGATCTCTGTTCACTGTGGGTATGTGCTATAACGTCCGCTACTTCCTAATGAAGACCATCTCTACTTGTAATTCAATCAAAAAGTTGAGACTCTGCCGCAAAATTTCTCATCAGTTTTCATCTATCTATCTATCTACCTATCTATATATAAATACAAATGAATTTAAAACTGTGTCAACATAATTTATCAAACGCATCCAAACTCTATAGAGAACTCAAACAGAAGAATGAAAAGAGATGAATTACAAGAATGAAAGGGGGATAAAGCAAAACGGAAGAAGAAAAAAAGAGAAAGAAGAAAAGGGGCTTACACACTGTGCGAACAAGATAATCGGTGTCGATTACCTCAGTTGTCCTCATGTCGCCGAGTGGCGTAATGAAAGAGCCCGAGCATCGATGGCCGTATTTTTTACAACGCCAACTAAACTACGGATGTAAATACATATATACATAAACATAATCAGAGTTAAAAAAGAAGAGTGAAATTGGGCTGTTATATAGATGGAAATGAAGAGATGAAGAAAAAATATGACAGAAGCGAAAAAACAGCAACGGTGCGAGAACAAGAGCGCATGCACATATAAAGAACGCGTCAGAGATGTGTATATATTAATATGTGTGTGTGTGTGTGTGTGTGTGTGTGTGTTGTGTGTAGGGAGCCGAGAGAGCTTACATTGTGCTCTACAGGCAAACGGAAGTCCGTCTCGGAAGTGCCACCGTACCATGCGCACGCCAGTGAGTGTAGAGTGCCCCACGGGAATCGAGTGGTGGCGACGGGTGCGCGACGACAAGAGCGCGGGCGGCAACGATACGAACGAGGTAGTTGGGGCGCGCTTATATACAAGTCAAATCGTGTCTGCAAGTAATGCTATATCATGGTAAAAGGTCTATCCCCCGTTTTCCAACCCAAAACTCCACCGTCAACAACATACAAACATGATCGCACGTAAAGTGCACACTCGCTCATACATACGTAACATTATATGTATTGTAAACGTTTGCTAGGAGGCGCGTCGTTGGTTGTATGCTCAACTGCGCCTCGATTTTCATTTGTTTTGGTATGTAGAGGTAGAGAAGGGGGTATACAAATCGTCATGAAGTGTTACCGTGGCATATCATCAACTCTCACTGTGTGTACAACTAGGCGATCAGAGAGTTGTCTCCAAAGGCACGATGTAGAGTTATTATCGTCTATCGATATATTTTTTCAAGTTGTGTTTATAATTAAATGATTCCATTATTTTTTTTTTTATGTGTACTTGGTGAAGTTGTTTTGTGATTCCATACGGAGAAAGTTTAATGTAGTTATTACATTGGCTGAGGTGAATTCATTTTTTCAATATTCATTCATTTCAAGCTTTGAAATTATTTTGTGTATTTCCTTTGAAAGTAGCTCTATCATTAGGTGGATGATCAAGAATAATTATCGCTCTTCGATATATTATTTCTCGTAGTAATATTTGACTTAAAAAAAAATTCATTGGAATAGGCAATTATTTCGCTTGTTTGTTATTGGATTGGAAGGTACAAAAGCAGTAGCGCATTGTGTTGGAAGCCAGTTTTTTCCTTCAGAATTTATAAGTCTAGAGTGTCTCAATAAAACAGTCAACGACTCGAGCAGGGAGACATCCATGACTAAAAACGCACATTATCACAGCGGAGTCATTTCACGAAAGCGTTTACAAGCGTCGTCTCCCTCGTATTCTCATGTCTCACATTGCTACTTCTGCCGTTACTATCAACCCCTATTCAGACCATTGCTTGGCACTCATCCGAATACCCTTTTGTGTATTGTTAGATGTCGACAGTCATTGTGTCGCGATTCATCCCCCAGTCTCCTTGTTCTTCACCTTCTCGCATGTCACATGCTCACCTGATTCATCATGAATCAATAATTTCCAAACGATTCGTGCCGTCACAGGAATCATTTCATCTTGTAATTAAACAGAAAACTTGAATAACACAGAATTATATTTTCGTGTTTTTTTTTAATTATTATTTTTCTTTCTATTTTTAGATGACACACAACATGATTTCGACCTCCCCACGCAGAATGGTGGCTTGAAGCACGCATATGAGCTAGAGAAGAGTGGAGATCCGGGCAAGACAATTAAGAGTGAGTAATATTATGCTATATTATGGTGCTGAAATTCAATTGTATTAGAATATTCATACACCTACATAATTATATATACAGTGTGTCGAGTTTAAACGTTGCTGGTGGCATGCATTCGCAAAGAGATTCACTTTTTTCATTTCATTTTTCTTCTCGTTCTCCCCTACTTGATTTCTTTGATGAGCCTCTATTAGAAACCTCATGGTAAATAGCACTCAATCGTTGCCATCACACGGGGGTATTGAATACTCGACGAGAAGGACGGACCGTTATTCGTTCAGATTTATCGCGTATGCAGTTGGTCGTGCAATCAATTTTCACATTTGTGTTGTTTCTGTGTCTCATATGTATGTATATACATATGTAAACATTGATGTATCCATCGGAATTTCGAACATTCGATACCGCTGACCGCTGATTAGGTTCAATCAAGCTTGTTGAAAGAAAAATGTTAGAAAAAACAAAAATAATTGCACCTAATTATATTATATTCATTGATATTTTATCAATAAAGGAATAGAACAATTTATTTATGTTAAAATAATAGTGACATGACATCAATGGGTTTATAAATACATGCCTATCCTATCAATCGTCGAATTTCAATCAGGGGGTCCCGCGGCAGAATATCCCTGCCGGCACAAATATCCTCCATCCGACTACACGGCAGACTGAAGGTATAACAGTAACAACAACAATATCATTTACAACAAAATGCCGAACGGCCCGCGTACTCGAAAAAATCGGCGGAATCGTAACAAACGACTGAAACATTGTCCAGCGGCCACAGTAGTCCCAGTCTTAGGTGATTGTCAGAATAATACGGGAAATTTTGTGGAGCTGGACGAAGAAAAAAAGGAGAATCAAGTCGACTTCACGAGCAATAGCGACGAATTCGACAGAAATGAACCATTCACGTCAATATCCGGTAGCACATCATCAATTACCACAGAAGGCAACAAGAAATTAGTGGAAGCGAAGGTTAATGGTCAGGCGGTCAAGGTGACAGAGGAGGCCGCGTCTACGTTAAGTCCCGTGATTGGATCGATAGTGGAGAAACGCGTACCATCGTGGCGCAGGTACAAACTGAAGCGCGGCGCTCTGAATACACAAACGAAAATTTGCGAGATCACAAGTGTAAGTGGATTAGCGCTTGAAGCAAGTATCGGACACGTAGCCGGTGTTGGTATTTTAGAAACTGGATTAACTAACAACAGTAACATCAATCAAGGTTTGGAGTCAGTAGTGACGATAACAGAACCACGGGAGCCACTAAAACCGTTGCCCAGTGATGTGACGTCGAGGGTCGAGACCCTTGGCGAACGTAACTTTGCATTGGCACTATTGCCAGATGGTCGGGCGTCAAATGAAAGCGGACTTGAGATTCACGAGGTCACCGACAACACCGACATTGACATGACAACAATGGACTCTTCCCGGTCGGCTATTATTTTTGAAGCTGAGTCTGATATAGAGCATGAATTACCATCTGAAGGTACGGTTAAAGATATTATCGTTGAAGAAAATTTCGTCAATGATTCGGACAATGTTCCTGATGCTAATAATCAACAAGAAGCGTCAAACAACGTGATTGATTCTGTGAATGAAGATGAATTGGCAGATGAGCTAATGCGCGCTGAAAAGAGTGGCGAATCAAACCACATGCGCCATATTAAGAGTGGAGTAGGGAACGAAATCCGAATCTACGTCGTTGGACCTGCGTTACCCAACCTTCATGAGGGCAACCTGTTGAATAATCTTGAATATGTACATAATGATTCGAACGACGAAGCAAGTGAACAAATTATACATCGACGATCTAAGAAGCGTGCAATGCTAGAATCATATTTCTCTGGCGAACGACGTGCTAATCGTTTTTTGGATATCATCCAGGAGGAAGGTGAAAGATTGTCGGGCGATGAGGAGCAGCATATTCGAGATTTTATTAACGCGGAAATTGGAAAATTCCAGAGGGACAAACGACCCACTGAAGTGAAATGTGACGCTGAAGAAATCAAAATTGAAGAGGTGTTATCTGATACACGAAGAAACACTCTCGTTAATGAAAATGCAGAATTAAATTGTCAACTCGGTAATTGTACACCAAATGATTGCAACGAGTTTGTTCTGAAAAATGAAAAGTGCCATTCATTCGCTGACTTAGAGAATTTTGCACAGCTCAAGTATGAAGAAGAAGAAGAAGAAGAAGAAGAAAAAGAAGAAGAAGAATCAAATCCAGTAGACAATGTATGTGAAGTACCACCACTACCTACGAGATCCTCAAGTTTCATCAACAAAGACATTGAACTCGTGCAACCTTCCTCTTCACCTCTTTCGGTAGATTGTTCACCTCCACCAGTTCCACCTTTACCTAACCAAACTCATCGATTTTTAAGCGCATACTCGTGTCGTCAGCCACAACGTTTGCCACTACCAAACTCTGAGATTCCATATAGAGAATGGAGAGAAGTGCGATCAAAAAATATCACGTGCTTGTTATGTAATGATGTGAATGAAGCCGACAAAATTGGCAACGATGACGACAGCGTGGATGAGGGGCCACCGTGCCTCAAAATAGATTGTGACCACGTCGACTTTACTAGTGTCATGGGTAGTGTGCCGCAAAAAATTTCACAGTTCAACCACTTGGGTGCGTGCGAATTACATTGCAACATATCACCGTCCATGAAGAGTGATGCCGCGGCTTCTGTTGAACATCGCGGTAATACAGCTAGAGAAGACGAGGTCGAAAGTTCACAACCACTTCAGCTTGGCACCACAGTAGATGAGGAAAAAAGCGTGGGAGAGATAGAGTTGAATGAGAAGAAGGGAGAGGAAAACGCAGAGAAAAGAAGACCACTTGAGGCTCAAAAGCACGAATGTGTCGAGCAGGAGGGAATAACATCGAAAAATTTCAGCGTTGAAGTCGAAAGAGAGATCAAAGAATATATCACGAGGATATCGTGGATGGTCGGAGTGGCAGACAAGTCTAACAAATTATTCGTGAATAATGCGGGGAGTAGTAGCGAGGATGGTTGTCAGGAATTCTCGCAGCACTTTCAAACGCCCGGGGTGTACCAAAAGAATGAGTCATTGAAATGTCAAGTGGTAGTTGAGAATAGCCAGGCGAGTGTGTTGAACGAGTCATACAAGGTTACTGGTGCAAATGGTGCTGATAGTCGTGGTAATTTCGTTGATGGTTCGAGCCACGATTCAGCACTGCACTGTTTTGATGATAGAGTAGACAAGGGGTCACTTTCCACCAGTGCCACGTCACCAAGCACAGTTGAGTATATTACTCAGGACATCTGTGGGATCGATTCAATTCAGGCCAATTTAGTAAACGAGGAAAAAGCACCGAAAGTTAAGACTAACTTATTCGGAAACGAAAATGATATTTCCAAGAAATCTTCACGTCAGAGCATACCATATTCAGCTGAAGAAGAAAATTCCAACGTAACATTTAACGCAGGTAATAATAATGAAAGTACAAAAAGCGTGGTGGACACCGAACCCGAACAACTTGAACATCTATGCATCAAAAGAATTCTTTCTATGCCCTATGGCACTCGGATAATCAACGAGATAAGTCTTGCAAAATTCAATATCTCCAAAAACTTGCAGACAATTCCAAGGGTCATTGAAAGTTTTGAGAGTTCGGCGATAGAAGAGACTGTCGACGTAAATCCAACAGACAAGATGATGAAGAAAACGCGTCCAAAAAGTTGGATGGGCGTTCCTACGAGCGTAAATCCACCACTGCTCGTTGGCCTCTCACCGTTTCAACAAAAGGACAATGTACGCACGAGCGCTGACAAGCTTTTGAATCTACACGAAAAGTTTTTCAACCGGCGCAGCTACCATGAGGAAAATAGCAGTGAAAATCGTCGACGTGATATCAACGTACCAAAGTATCTCGTGGAAGTTAACTCGTCTACGGAATCCATGGATTTGAAGGAGAAAAGTGAGCGGAACGAATGGAACCAATCTAATCGAGTTAGTGCACCATCCTCAAACCGACTGTTGGAGATAATAAAAGAAAATCCCATACCCAGTGATTCACCTCAGGTCACGAACGGTCATAAAAATGTTAGACAAGATTGTTCACAGACGACACGACTTTCGGACTGGTTGACTTTGGTAAGAAACGATTCTACCAGCGAAGGTGTTGAAGACGAAAAAATTTCAGACCGACATCCATCAGCGAAACGATGCAGACACGAGAATGGTGGAGTTGGAATAAATGCCTTCAGTCGAGAATTACGCACCAATGATTGTATTATTATCAGTGGAAATGCTGAAGATTCAAATTGTGAATCAAAATTTCCTGATAAGGTTTTGAACCCTAAAGTAGTCGAAGATACATCTATGGTAATCAAAGGATGGCCAAATAACAATACTCCACGTCTTAAACATATTAACAGTGCACTAATATTGCAATCATCATCAAATAATAGCGGGCCGGTGGAATCAAGTAGCATTTTACAACTGAATAAAAGCCCAATTAATCAGAGCAGCGCGATAATCGACAAGGCACCGTGTGTGCCTGATTCACCGTATAAAGGGACATCACATTTATCAAGTGGTATCATTGATTCTTCACGACATGTGAATTCAGCATTGATTAACGACAAACCCGAGGCACCACCACGTACTCGATGCTTTGCCACAGTAGATCGCTCGTGTATTGATACCACCAGCATTTTTGATAAGTCGCCGCCAAGAAGTCACTTGGAACGACGAAAATATCACAATCCTCAATCTCTGAAAAAGGCAACGACAACAGAGATAATGGAAAACCTTAAGTATCTGCAAACTACAGAAAATATGACGGATAAGATAGATGGTAGACGGAGGCATTCACTGCCACAAGAAATCGTTGATAGACAACTGAAATATATCGAACAATTGGAGAATCAATTGGATAAAGTTATGTTGGAAGAGGAAGAGGAGGAGGAGCGAAAAGCATTTGAAGAATTGCATGATCATGTGGAGAATATGATTCTCAAAGGTAATAGAGAAGTGAATGGAACGCGAAAAAATGAGTCCGATGATAATTATTGCGAGAATTGGCATGAAGATTCCAGGTTTGAGCACAAAAATCATATTGAGTTTATGACGAAAGTGGGCCATCGTAGTAAGAAGCAATGTGTCGTTGAAGGGGGTGGTCGAGAAGTCGAACGTTCAATGGATATATTTGAGAATAAAGAGCAGTGCCAGAAAACGACTACGCGGCGCTGGAAAAATGATGAAAGTGTAGTGGAGCCAAAATTGAAAGAGCTATTTCACAATGTTTCCACAGAAAAATTTCCAGATAATATAAAAATTGAACGACCACGATCCATTTCAATTTCACCAATGACTGATGAAATGTTTCGATGTCAAATGTACAATGAATATATTGATAAAGTATTGGAGCGTAAGGAGCGCAAACATCATAAAGTGATAAAAATAAGTTCACATGTGGATATCAGTAAAACAAATGATAAGTGTAACCTTTCGAGCATGAATAATATAGAAAAGGAGTTTATTGAGCGTGCAAAAGATCGTATGATCAGATTCGGAATCAATTTTGATGTGAGTGAATCAGAGAAGACGGTCATAGAGGAAACAAAAAGTAACGACGTAAAAAGTGAGGTTGAAATAACGAAGTGTGAACGTAACGGAGATAAAGCCAAATGTCTCATCGATGGAAAAGAAATCAAAGATGCAGGACAGCTGCCGAAGCATCTGCAGGAACTATTGGTGCTTGCATCAAACGACGTAGTTGAAGACGGTGAGTCGCACGTGATGGAATATTGTACAAGAAGTATTGCTTTGTGCTGATCCGTTTTCGAATGCCCCGTTGTTACATATATGTATACATTGAAGAGTGCTCAAGGGTGTTACTGTATACCATACCAATTTTCTCACCATTATAATACAATGTCCCTGATATCGTGAGTGAACTTAATAAATAACTAACACAAGCATCCTCATATCATTGTCATTATCATCATCGCTGTCATCATCATCATAATTGTTGTTGTGGTTGTTGTTGTAGTTGTTGTTATTGTTGTTGCTGGTGTTGATATTGATATTGTTGCTGTTGGATTGTATGCCGGAGAAAAAAAATCATAAGTATTGTGGGGCTGTATAATCCTCTCTATAATTTTTTCTTTCACATAATATACAAACATCATAAATCATTCGAAAGATGTACACAATGTATTACTTCCGGAATAATGCACCTGAATATCTCACAAACTACCGTGTGTAGAAAAAAGATACTTGGGGATGCTGTAAAATTTTGTGGAATATACTCAGTAAAACTGACAGTTTCGTCTTAAATAATATAGCTCTTCAAAAATGCGATAAACTTGATCTTATTCAATGACAGTTTATATTCTTTGAGTACGAACATTCCAATTCGTTTCAAAACGTTGTCCGTCGCACATATTGTTATTATGGTTAAAATCAATACTTTCGAATAAGTTCTCGAGTCCAATTTGATCGTTCACTACAACATATGTATGTGGTTCCTGGTCACCCACGTTATTGTGCCTATAAACACATTTCACGAGTCATCCATATGGCTATATAAATAAATATATATGAGCATCGAATCATTGATGGGAATTGATGATTCGGTATGATTACAACAAGCGTGTATTACTTATTAATTAGAGATGATGAAAAACTTGAAGATTCGCTACAATGTGTATTTCGGAACTCAAACCGATTTCAATACTTGTCTCATTACAGTATAAGACAGAAAAATATAAAAGATGCATTCATACGTCATAATTTATTTAATGTCTCAATAACATTATACATACTGACGAAAGGTGAGAGGTTTATTTTTTACCGCAACGCGATGAAATGATGGTAGATGAAACGTTCACGTATATTTAAGTGCACTCGTCGTGCGCTGATTCACGTCGTACGCTCCTCACTTCTGCATACTATATTTAGAACGGGTATACGACGACGTGAAATAGGCCACTGGCTCTGGACTCAAGTTAAGTCTTGTATCCTTGTTAACAGCGGAATCACCGTCTAAGTTTTCATCTATTTCCGCGTGTACCAAGCCAACTCTCTCTCACTTACTACGATATAGTCTCTAGCTGCTGAGCAAGAAGACGATGAGATTTCGCAAGCAGAAACAGTTTACTGTTGGAGAGTATGATCTGAACGCTTCTCTCCCTTCTATTTCTCTCCTCAGCACTGATATCGTCGTTGTGTTATCGAATTCAGAATACATTAAAACTTTGCCTCGTCTCCCATGCATATACATAATTAATTTCATATATAAATCACGACACACTATATATACTGTTTCGCCCGTGAACCAACTGCTTTTCATCACATACTATGCTCAATTTCTTATTTTACTGGCCACTTCTGGAAAAAAAATAACAAAATACCAACTCATTGCCAGCCTCATTGCACTCTTAACCTGCTTCTCCAATATTCACAGCCAAACAGCATTGTAGGCATTATTTTTCCTCTTCTCCCTGTCCTCTCTTTCTTTTTACAAGTTTGAAATGCAACTCTGCTAGTATCCCGCACACTTGGGCATGCTTTTTGGTTGAAGGATATGGCTATGGCAATGCAACTGGAGAGAAAACAAATGCAGCCGATTTGCTACACGAGATCGACAAGGCTTTGAAAGTCTCCAAAGGTTTTCTACTTCGCAAAGGTGCGTTCATACATACCAACTGATATATAGTGACCGAAGTGAAATGAATTGTAAATTTGTATAGACACATAGATATATATGTATAAGTAGTATAAGTATACACAACCTATGGAATTGGCATATTTACTCTCTTGTCCTGATAACGAATATATTGTGTTGACGCATACATATATGTAGTGTATAAACACACGTATATATATATATATATTTATAATGTACATAGAAATGGTTCGCTCATGGAATTATTATTGTTCACCAAGATCGATAAGAGCATTTCAAGTTTGGTTTAGCCCGACTATACCACGACCGCTACTACCTGTAACTTTTCAACGTGGCATCCATCGTTGCTCTCGTTAACGTGTGTCCCAGCTCGTTAACAACTACGACAAGATTTATGCATATTACTTATATGTACGGGTAATATGTACATAAATGTATATGACGTTTAGCAATAGAAACTGCAACGATCCACTTTTGCCAATGAGAACGATGCAATTTCATTCGCAATCTTGTGACGGGAACGTCACCGGAAAATACACTCGACTTCTGAAACGGAAATCCAATAAGAAACTCGATTCGGCGAATCTGCGGCGTCCTCGACGTTCTCCTTATTCTCTCTCACCTCCTTTATATATATATATTTGGAGAAATATTCCACCATCCCGTCCAGTGTTGTCTTGGCTTATTTCATCCCCAGGCGTTTCCCTCCGTCGAGAGAAATTCGATTTGACGTTCTTGTCCCATCGAACTTTCTCGTTTTCTTTGTCTATCTCTCTCCTTTTCTAAAAGTAAACGTTGTTATCCCCCATATATATTCGACGGCACGCGAGGAATCACAATTGATTCACGGCAGTAACAATAAAACACATACTCGGTGCGACAATACGAAAAAAAATTTAATAAACTTCTCCAACGTGAAAATTTAAAATAAATACCGCCCCACACACACTTGCAGACACACTCACTCACGCCTACACACGCACACACAAACACATTCGTCTCGATAAGAAGTAGAGGGATGACGTGCGAAAAGGGAATAAGACGGAGGACTGTATATTAGGTAAACAGAACCTGTTTATGTTTCAACATTTGAGTAACTGAAAAAATAGCGAATCATTCAATTTGTTTGATGTTGTATGGATGAATACGGAAACGGATGTCGTACATTCACTACTGGCGCTTTAGTCGATGTAGCCGCGTCTAGGTCACGTAAATATATATGTACATAGACGTCAAGACGTAGCAGCTCCGATGCTGGTGCGATCGCGGGAGCTTTACTTCTCAACGTCGCGACGCCTCAGTCTGCCTCTACCTACCACCGTATACAATTCGTCGTCATTGTATTTTCCTCATGCACGCGCCAACCCGCCAACTACCGTAAAATTGTCGTCGCGTTTATATACGATCTACGAACAAATTTAAATCTTCAGTGGTGACATTCACGATTTAATTAAAAATTCTGAGGGATAAGAAATAAATGATAATCAACAGCGTGTACTTGTAAAAATAATGTTGGAGAAAAGTGAGTGGCTACTAATGAAATGAGATTTGTTGGAATAAAAATGTTGTGATACAAGCGGCGAATGCAGGATCAAGATAATCATTGTATATAGTTAAAAACAAAAGTTCGGATACATGAGAGATCCAACAGGTTGCCCTATGCGGCATAAGTTTCATAAAAGTGACCGCAACTCTGCGACAAAGCGACATCATCATACCTCCGTTTTTCTACCTTTTTATTTTTTTTTGCATTCAGTTATTATAACAAAGTCAGTACACATCTATACCCTGTTTGTATCGTTCATTCACTCCCTTTTCATATCACCACATTTGCTTCTCGTCCCGTTGAATCAATACAACAGAACAAATTGTTCGCATGAGCTGAATGAAAAAGAAATAACTTGACTCAAATAAATATTGACTTCGAGCTACAATGCGATGGTGGTCCATTAGCCATTACTCGATGTCCCCCCCCCCCATATATATATTGTGCAATCGCATACCGTTTTCTAAATCACCATTGAGTAATCTAGGTCGCATTGCTTCTAGATATATATATATACATGTGGACATAAAATTAGTCGGAAATTTTCACAACAATTTCACTCTATAATTTTATTTGGTGATAATCAACTTTTCAAGATAAATATAGAAGTTGAAATAAAATTATTCCATCACGTTGGATGTAACTCCGCCAAAGTAAAATATATATCTACGTATATATGTATACTATGGTTCCAGGCCATTCAGTTAAGTGGATCCAAGAATAATTTTCAAACATACGTATACATATGCCGATATATATGTGTAGAGTAATGGCTTTTAAATCGCTATGAATTATAATTGAGCACAAATTTTTGGAAGGAGTGTAATTTAATTGGTTTCAACACACAGTGATGACGTCGCATTGCTTACGTAAGTCAATACACTTTATTACAGAGCCTTATTGGATGAAAATGAATGAAAAGAATGATTTAATGAACACTCTCGCGCTGATGGGATGAGGGTTCGCATACATTGATAGAGACAGGAAAGGCAAACGGCAAAGTATTGACAATGTCCCAGCATTATATTGAATGGCGTATAGGGACTTACGATGACTACAAATGTATGATGAGAAGATACATGTGCATTCCTCTTAACCCAGTCCGATTTATTTATATAGTTACAATGGCCAATACGTATTGTTATCAGGGGATATATATTCTGCCAATGACACTGTTATTTTTACCAAATTATCTGGCCACAGCTAATATCACAATCGAGACTTTCTATCTGGGAGAAGTGCAAATTTTTTAGAAACTATTTGACGACCAACGAAAAATCGTGAAATAAAGACCACGCAAACGATTACGATTTTCACAATGTACGGCGCCACAGATATCGTATTTTCCATCTGTAACAAATTACCGTTAGTTTGACGATATTCACCAAAGGAGCAGGAAACTGAGCTGCCATCCAATCTCCCCGTGGACCCTGAAATACAGTGCCCTGAAACCCAAGGTGTCGTAGGACCCGCAGTCGCATTCTGAAAAGCTCATCAAGCACGTTTATATATTCATGAATCGCGGCAGGTCCTTCGGGCAAAGGCTTCTGTATCTGTGGATATGTGTGAAGACATGTGTGTGTGTGTGTGTGTGTGACTGAGGATTTCGTAATGTCATGGTTGCCGTCGTTGTCGCCGCCCCCGTTGCGTTCTCGAAGCTTTTTATGGAAGTTATATATATATATATATATTTGATGGAAAACTTTTGTGCTCATGTTTTTTCCTTTTTATTATGGTTCACCGAAGAATTGTCCGAAATCCAATTGACGATTGAACAGTATTACATCCTGAAAATTAATTTTATTTCTGAGAATGCAAACACAATCGATTTGGAGCCGAAAAGAAAGGAATGAGCGTTAAAACAGTAGGCGTGCATATACTAACCCATATATACGGCAGTGGAGCAATCTAAAACTTTATCAATAGGCAAACATCAGCACGTCTCTCCAAGTTGTTCGCAAACTATTACGACGCTCGGTGACTATCGCAGAAATGGTTGATATATATATTGGTCCCTAAATGGAACAGATGCGGCACTTTGTGTATACCTTTTGTTATTGTAGCAACTCTCTGCTGTTGGAAATTCATGAAGAGGAGACAAAATTTGTCAACCATTTCACGAATTATTGATTATAAATTGGTATTGCGTGATACACTAAAAAAAAGTATCCAAATCCAAAGACTATTTCTGTGCTTGGAGTAAAAATAAATGTACCTTTCAATGCAAGTTTAAATTGAGGCTTCGTTTGACTTGAGAATATTCTCAAGTAAAGTGTGAGAAAAATTTTAAAGCATCGTGGTAGACAAAACTTGTGGAGAAACTGTTTTTTCGGTCTTTGTTTATGTATTTTCTATGAAAAGGAGAAGCAAATAAAGAAAAAAAACCAATTGAAGATAGTAAATTGACGAATAGCACAGGGCAAACGGATGTTATGAATATCTTCTTGTATTTTGAGAACATATCCTTGAAATTGGAATAGAAAAGGAACTTTTGTTATTGTTTCCTCTGTGTATGCTCATAAGTATAGATTCCATTATATACAATATAAATATAATATATTATTACATTACAGAAAATATGATTGGCCCAAAATTTAAAGCCTCGTCGGTAAAA
Source organism: Zele albiditarsus (assembly GCA_958496275.1). Taxonomy (NCBI): domain Eukaryota; kingdom Metazoa; phylum Arthropoda; class Insecta; order Hymenoptera; family Braconidae; genus Zele; species Zele albiditarsus. The sequence continues at coordinate 18,138,877 of OY292409.1, forward strand.
CCAGGTAATTCCAACATGTAAATCAATTCTCTGTGTCGCAAATTTTTAATAAAAAAGAATCGATTGCCCTCAGTGAATGATCAAATATTATTAAACACACACACACACACATATATATATATATATATTGGTGTACTTGTATGTACGCAATAAAATGTTGAAGAGCGGCGTATTCATATTATATACGTTACTAACAAACACTGCAGTTCTGTTATCATTCACATATGCATGAAGATTTCGTTTTCTACTTGAGCTTCACATTTTAAGAATAATAGACTGTATTGATAATTGGATCTCACCAACTGTTAGAGAGATATACGTAGGTGGTCGAATTATAAAGTTGGCATGTGACTCAAGTGTGTGGCCTGCCTATTGAATGAAACCACGACCAATTAACCATCTGTATATAGATACCATTCCAAATTTGCTTCCTCCAATATACAGTGCTAACATAAGAAAAAGGATATGTCTACAGTCTAGGTATCCAGTAAGATTGAACAAATCGATACAATGCATTTATTCGTCATCACCCTATTTCAATTCACTTTTTGAGTTTGTTCATTAGCATTGAAAAATACTTTTCATGTAATTCGGTTGCCGATATGCATATTAGGTTAATGCCGGAATTAATTTTTTTTTATTTCATCATTCTATCTCATGATACTCTTTAAAATTTATTCAAAAATATTATGCGTTACCCTGCAAGCAGAAATATATCTCAAAATTAATGCCGGTTCATTCAAACTAAATGCTGACAAATTTATTCGTTGTCTTCTCTTGAGACGAAATCAACCGGTGTGGACGTAGCCTACCGTGGAAACTGCCAGGAAAGATGTGCCCTTTATGTAATACGCCTCTGCTCGCCAAGATTAGCATCGTTTCTGCTCTTACTCTATTTACCATCTTTCTCTTTTTGTGACTCTGACTGGCAGTCTTACCACACTGTGGCACGCCATTCCATTTTGATCTTGCTCCATTTCATCTCTCTTTATTCAACTCCGCAATACCTCACTCTACTCAGAACTTTCGGGCTTACCTCAAAGTCTCCCACTCTCTCACACTTTATATATAAGTATATATGCATGTACATATACCGCCGTGGACGTGATAGCTAACTCCTTGCGAATGTATACACTTTCATGATATATCTGGTTCCGAAATATCTATCTCATTTGGCCACATAACTTTCAGTTCAATGAAAATAATGTGATGCCTCTCATAATAGTCTAAATTTCCACAAAGAGAAATCGCTATTGTGAAATTCCGATGGAACACCCTTTTTCCTTCCATTCTTACGTAAAAATTTCGGTGAATGAGGATCAAATTCTGAATGAACATAAAATCCAGCATAAATTAAACAGTATGACTCGAAAGTTCCATTGAGAGATATGAAAAATTAAAAGATTGATTATATAGTTATTCAATCGTGCATGTTTCTCAATAAAAAGTGTGTTACTCGTAGCAATTTCACAATGGAAAAATATTTGTCTATCCCCATCATCACCATCAAAAATATTTCAATGTTTCATTTGAAGCACTCTTTCTCAGTGGTAAACTTGACAGAGCTGTACAATTGACTACAAAAAAAGTAGAAATATATTAATCAATTTTCAACATTTTTTCGTGTAACTTCGTACACGTATTCTCAAAACTACGTACTTCTAACATATGCAATATACATTGGAATTCCCGACTTGCTACAGTGATCCTGTCCTTTGAAACTCGTAAAAAGTGGGAATTACAGAGCTTTGTCGTTGATACTCGTGTGTGTAGAACTAGAATTTAGTTTGCTGCTCAAGCGCATATTACTACCGTTTAACGATAAATGTTTCATGTCGTAAATGGATTGGACACATCGTACAATAAATTGTGTGTCATTTATGATGTGAACGCCCAGTTGTGTCGTTATAATTGACTCCATAACAACACAAAAAGTGAGCTATGAAAAAAAATTGGCATTGAGCATCGGGTGTGATATTTGTTTCTCGATATTACACTACTAAATCTCCACACGCGGCACGCTGAGAATCCCTTCCCCTAATGCTCTTTGAAAATGCTCAAGTGCAGAGAAAGATGTGTATACGTACCGGAAAAGAGCGTGGATTTTTCAGATGAAAAAAAATCTGTGATTTATTAGATCGATTTGTTATGTCGACAGGTGTTTGGTCACCATGCAGTGAACCACCGCCCCCGCCGAAACAGCCAAGTCCAGAGCGAGGCAAGAATACGGAAAAAGATGGTGGTATACCACCAGTTTGGACCCCATCCAGTGCTAGTGCAAGTCCCGTGACTGAACGCAAAGAGTTTCGTCCAGTTTCATTCGAAAGCCCCATACTCAGTCGGAAGCAAAAGTCGCAGGTAAGAGGAAGGAAAAAAGGCGGCGAGAAAAATGAAAAAAAAAAAAAAAAAAAAAAAGGAGAGATAGGGAGAAAACAGAATAAAAGATTCAATAAGTTGGATCGATATATCTCTACGTGCGATATTCATATCGCCCGTCACGGATTGAGTATGAACGTGACTGGCATTGCAAAAATTCATATTCCCTATGCAACATTTGCATCAAGCGGTTTTCTCGCATTGTTCCGTCTAGAGTTCGACAGACGAGATATCACCATCCACCACAAGGTGGCGTAACGACGACAACGACCACCTAGAGGATACGAAAAAAGATAAAGATATCACGTCACATAGCATTGCTCACAATATCACAAGGCGTATCGTAAACTCTCACTCGGTACCGTCCCAAGGGTTGAACACCCTCGTCGCTGCCGCCGCGCCACGTCTGCCACGCGCACAAAATCCCACAATTACTTTACTGCAGAAGGCGAGAGGTGAGTCCGCAACTAAATATTAACAATTTATTTTAATTGTCATATGCCAACAGGTCGGGTACGTTCTCTGTGTATGATTAATGTTTCGCTGTTTACTAGTTTTCTATTTTAACCACAAGATTGCTATGTTGAATGTTGTAGAAGGTCAATTACCAAAGGGCGCAGCATATCTCGATGAGACTGTGAATGTTCATAACAGTCAAGATACTACACAAGTTAACCCTAATGAAATAAGTACGTTTCAATTAACTGAATATCATTATTATTCGTATGTTTTTTCTTCATAGTTTTAGAGAAAATGTTATTCTTGCCAAAACGTCGCGTAAAGTGACTTGATCGTTGGAGCCTCCATTTTTTTCCCCTTTTTCCTTCTTTAAATTAAAATAAATATTATATGAATATGCGAAAATTTACTCGACAAATGAAATTAGTATATACAGTGAAGCAAGAGTATGAAAACAAAGCAGATGCTGAGTCAGAACACTTGAAGAAGATGATGAATTTAGGTCCGAAAAAAATCGAGGGCATTGGACCCATAACAAAAAGTGGCATGCCTGTCGCCCTTCGATCGGTAAGTCATCTTTAAATTTCCTCCATCCACTCGAGAAATCGTGATTACATCGAAATTGATTACTTTGTCTCAATACCATTCGTTTATGTGCATTAATTTTTAGTTAAATAACAATTCATTGCAGGAAGTTGAAGCGAATAATCAAGCCAAGTGGTATAAACAAATGTACGATTCACTTCACCGGGCCGGTAAAGATGGTCAGTGTGACTATTTAAATATACAAACGGAGATGATCAATTAGTTGATTCCTCTAAGTGAATATAGTACTGAGAGTAATGTATTGGTATTTGACATTACAGATGACTACGTGACTATTCGGTACAAACCACGTCGAGGTGAATATGTTGACAGCGGCTGGGGATCAGGGCTTACATAATACAGACATGCCACTAAATATCTATACTTTTAATATCACAACTAATATTCATGTTGCTTTAACTTATGCATAAAATGAGTATTTGCCTTCGACTAGCAGATACCTTATTCTGAAAAATATTCTGTTCCATATATGAATTAAATAATATTTTGTGGTGTGTAGACATTTTGATATGTGTGTAAATTATGAGAAGTATTGTGGTGAAAAATTATAGCCATTTATTAATTCATACATTAATTTATTCAAGTGGTGTTATGCATAATAATGTTAACAGAAAATAAAATTAGTTCGTGTTGAAATAACACTTTTGCTCATACTTATTTCTTTCTAGTAGTGTATAGACATTTTTAATGCGAAAAAACAGTGCTGGCCACTAATCATTTCGAAAAATCGCGTTAACAAATACTGAAAATCGCACATAATATTGGCATTTTCTAATCAAAATAACTGACGTGAAAAGGCTTGCCACGTTATACATAAATATAAATCCTGGGCGTTGGCCGGACAAAATGAAATTATTTTTATTTCCACAATCTCGTAAATCGAGCGGAACGAGGCGCATTATAAATTGCCCTCGCCATTCAATGATTATGCCTTTCAGCGTTTCTTAGCAGTAATTCGGTGATTGATGATAGATTAATCATTCGTTAACCGAAAATAATGAATGATAATTACAAAATAAACATTTTCCGTTCAGTTCAGCTAGAATAATTATTTTTAAATCTTTATTGGGTTCAGGAACGAGATACGGGTACGGAACTGCCAGTGGTTATCTCAGTGAACCCGAGCCACGAGCTTATATCGACAGATCAGTGACATTGGACACCCGCAGGCGACAAAGAAACAAGGAAAATGATTCTGCGATCACAACGATGCCGCGAAAGTGAGTAAATATATTTTATACATAAATATTTAAATGCATTTCCGAAGAGGGTCGCCGAAACAAGAATCATTTTAATTCACGATAATTGTCGCACGATTTTTTTTTTCTTTCCATCTTATTTTCCATTCTTGTTTTAGAAGCGCAGTGGTGAAGACTACGGCTGAAGTTTATCGAAACCAACCAGGACGAATAGAGAATTACGAACCAGGTCGATCATCGATCGGCGAAAAAGAGACCAAAGAGGTATGTGTCGAAGGAAGTACGAAAAAACTGAAAAATAAAATAGTCCACTATGATTAAATTTCTTGCAGTATATTAATTATGGACAGTCATCATTTCTGTATCTTATATTCAAAATGAAGGAATAACAGTCCAAAAAAAACTCACGATAACAATAGCAAGAAACGTTTGAACAAAAATATTTTTCGAAATAAATAACAATTGATGGAGAAAACGGGAAATAAGCAAGACATATCGGCACGTTTGAATATGCATATGACTTGTTAGGAAATGACTAACATTGAGCTGACTATGAAAAAAAAAAAAAAAATGTAATGACGATACATCTGCTTCATAATATCCCTTTCATTTTTTTCATAATAGCAAACATATTCATGCGGTCATTTCTGACATTCATATTTTTATCTTCTCAGCTTTTGTAGAAGGGCTTGTAGCATATCCTCATGAACTTTATTGCGATATAAAATTCAATAATGTTCATGTTAAATAAATTAGTTGTCTATCAATAACAAAAATTTAGGTATCCTGACTAAACTTTTGTTTCCCTATCCGAATTTCGCATAGCATAACGCAATATTCCGTTCTATTTTTTTCTAGTGGTGGAACGAGGTCATGGACATATTTGACGGGGTACGCCATTTTTATACTTGAATGCGTTTCATTAATACTGAACTCTTCCTACACATTCTTCTGTCTCTCAGTCTCTCTCTCCTTCACTTTTATATTTCTATCAAATAATTCCCTCATCATTTCGGCCTTCTGGTACTAATATTTTGCAAAATTTCTTAAACGACGTTGCTACAAAATATTTAATGTTTGAAAAATGACTGACACAAACCAGAAGATTCGAACACACAATAGTTCAAATTCTGTCAATCAATCGTAATAATCATCATTAATATCTATTAATTTCCAAGAACCTCAAAGAAATCGATCACAGCTCTTTGCTCTTGCTTTATATAATGAATAGAAATTGATAGAGAAACAACTGATGTCGGAGCTATGCAATATTTCGAGAATATGTAATAACAGGTTTGAAGTATTGGAACTCACTTGATTAAAATGTAAAATCACTAACAGTATGAATTATTTTCTGTAAACTCATTTGATGATGCGCGAGTATGTGTTTCGGGGTTAGATATTTCGTGTCCCCTAATTTTTCTATTGGCAATTCCTCCGGCCCTTCTATTTCCCACCGTAAAAATGATGATGGCTTTATAAATGAATCAAACAGAACGAAAAAAAAAAAAAAAATTACAATTAATGCTTGGACAAAAAGGCCGACGAGAGACAGTTGCAACTTCAACATCCCATGGCGCTCCGTACATTCATTCCTACTCATCAACTGATGAGAACTAGCAACAAAGTTCAATCAACATCATTGTCATCACCTACAACGACATCAACAACAACTACTGCAACGTCGGCAACAACTACAACAACGCAGTCGTTGCATCCAAAAAGTTCATTGCGCACCACTCGAGCTGTTCTCGAGTACGTTGATCCCGAAACCATCAAAGCTGCTGGCACGACGGCACTTGAAAATCGTCAAGCATCATTGATAAATCTTCATCTGGGTCGCCCAGCAAAATCAATAGTTGACCATACCATCAATACCAAACGAATGTCCTATTCATTGGTAAAATTACCGAAAAATGAACGTGGCACATCAACGAAAAATCGGCAACGTCATTCACGTGAAAATAAATCGAGTCGTGAAACACACAATGACGATGCAATTGTCATTGGTTTTATTGATGAGACTATGAAATCAATAGCTAATAATGACAATGAATGGCAATCATTGTTATTAGAGGAAAGATCAAAAAGCTTTGTTATGCCAAATAGTGTTGGCGCGAGCAGACGATTATCACCATTGATTGGCAATCGAATGTCATCGATAAACAAGGAACGATTATACTTACCGATGACCAGCCCACGAAATCACCATCGCAATCATCATCATCGCCAGCATCACGACCCATCCATTTCTTCTTCTACTTCTTCTTCTTCTTCCAGCACCATTCATATAACCATGCTACCACCACCACCACCACCACCGCCACCAATCACCAATAATACCACAACCACCGTTATTGCCGAGACGGCTCTGACATCACCTTTGACTTCACGGGTTAGACTATCTGATTTCCCACTCCGGCGAATTTTTTTACATGTTTATCCAATTAAATAGAACGTGCACGTAACTCATCGATATTTTTTCTTCAGATGTATACATACACGAGATATGTAGGGTGTAATGAATTAACTCTCTAGTCAAAAACATACTCGAAATTAATAACGATGTCAACAAGTGAAGAAAAATTCAGATTGATCGATCGAGGGAGATGTAATATGAAATTCATTCCGCCCTACAATCCAATTAATGAAGTAGCTTGGCATCACAAGAAAGCACTTTCATTTTTCTTTCATGCCGTGGTCGCACGATAAATTTTTCATAATTACTGTACTTTCATCCATTGTTTATATTTGCTTAGGTCTTTTCCCGATCTCTTCATTGGACCGGTGGGAATCATAATGAAATTAATTGCGACTATTTACATATGAATGTTTGTTTGGTTATTTGTCTGCTTAAATGTATATATAAGTATACCCTTCTGTATCCCACAGTCGATGATTTATAGATGGCGTTTATATTCAAATATCTGATCTAATTTCCGCTTTTCTTTATACATAAAATATGAAGCAAGTATATGTTTTTCTTTCGAGTTTGATGGGCCACCTCGTGTTCACGCATATATCTCGATGTCCATTATCAAAGCTATATCGTCATAAATCCATCATCAGTGTTAATTTCATTATTTCTCGTCTCATTTGCATCAAACACAAACGCTTGTATATATTATACATAAATGTACCGCATGTAAAGCGATTGTGATAGGATATTATTTATATTTCGAATTGAGGGAAACAAAAAAATATATATATATATATATATATAAATACGTCACACATTATTCATTGTAATTGTTTATCACGTATTTATCGCTCTCATTCAATTTGATCAAGCTCTTGAATATCGATCTCAAAACTTCATGCAGCCACACTTGAAATAATTATGATTATATCATCGCCTCATGCACGCGTTTAAAAGCATGCTCTACAATCAATGGGCATACATGTATCATTAATATTTTCAAAACTACAGAGTGTTTTTTTTTCTCTGCCGACTTTAATCATAAGGCTCTATTCAACCACATCTTATTTTTTTACATTTTTACAGCCCTTCGATCAACGCAATCAACAAACCGCAAAGCCCTATATGAGCCAGTCAGTATCAATTAATCAAAAACCACTTATGAAAATGTATTTGAAGTAGAATGGTTCGTTAAATTGTGATTCTGATAAATCCGTAGTGCTCTAAAAGAATCTGGATACGAGAGCGACTCAACACTGATATTTCGTCGACGGGATGACGCGAGTCCCTTGAGTCCACTTGAACAAAGACTAGCATATAAAACTGTACAAAAAGGTGGTGACGTACCGCTCCACGGATTTCGAAAACCTGCACCAGAACGTCCGAAGGGTATGTTGCAATCTTTTACATCCAAATTTCCAATCCTACTGGCAGATATAGTTTAACTATTCAAAAAATTTTTTATTCGATATCAAAGTCGATATGAAATTTCTGTGAGCTTTTTTTTCCTTTATTTGGCTTCATACGAAAGTAATGCCGTCACGCAAAGCTTCTGTAATATATATGAGCGAGAAAATATTGCGAAAAATAGTGTAGTAATATTGAGAATGAAAAAAAAAACATATGTAGGAAACAAATTTGATCCACTGTGCACTTCGAACTCTCTTCATCACTACCTTTGTATATGTACACATATAACGAATACATGTATACACACTAAATAGCTGGCTGATTAAAATGAATGTAGTATAATCAAAAATCGGAATCTGCGTGAAAAATGAATTTGTATAAGGCATCATTTTTTATTTATTTATTAATTTTTTTTTCATCATGCTCAAAAAATATTTTATCGTTGATTTACTCACAGTTTGATTTTCATTTTTACACAATTATCCTGACGCACATTTTGGTACTCAACATATTGCAATAAAAGAAGATAATATATATATATATATATTTTTCTTGTGCGCATTCAGCACCACGCCGTTAGCACTGCTCTTTTTTATTCTTCCTTCCGACAGTCTATCGATAATGGGTGTCCAGGTATGAAAAATTAATTATCACTAGTATTCGATTTTTTTTGTGTTCGATTTTTCTATCAACTATTCTAACCCTCACCCGCACCATCACCATGATGAAGAGGATAATATAAAAACAGCGGCACGCCTGCAGCTATCACCAACGAAAACAAAATTCGTAAACATGCCTTTGGGGATAAAAAGACTCTTGAAATGATAAAATCCTCTCAGAAGGATACAAAAACAAAACAACAAAGTAGACATCTCTGTCCACAGACGACACTGAGATCCAGTATTTCCCAATTACTTCAACCCTGACGAGAATACGTGTACACAGAAGAAATCTCGCATCATTATCAACAACTCCAAGCTCCATGTCGACGTCATTGACATTCACACGTTCCAACAAATCTGTGCCACCATTGATACCATCATCAATTATTCCACTATCACGCGCAAATATCGGCAGTGAGATAATACAATTGCCTGATCAACCACCATCACCGCCTAGACGACGGTCATCACGAGACAATGCAACATTAAAACTCTATATATCAACGAGTCATCCACGAACATCCCATCGACGACATGAACAGTGCTTCTCGGTTAAGAGTGCATCAACAAATATTCGATTCCTCCGCGAGCGATTGAGCAACAAGTTGCTGAAACACGAGCAACGACGTGAACATCGTGGCATACCACACAAATGTTTGACGTCACTACAAAGTCCGTCGCCGATCACACTTGCATCAAAGATAAAGACGAAGCCTCCAACACAATCACCAGCTACAGCGAGTAAATGTAGCAGTAAAGGTGAATCGTATTTATCCAAACCACCGCAGGAATATCACAAATCAATTAATTCGATTAGCCAAATCGCACATCGTAGAAAGTGCATTGTTGACAGCGAACAAACGTCAAAGGAGGACAAACCACCGATTGTACAGATACTATTGAAAAGTCCTTCGTCTGGAGACACCTCCGAGCGTTTAACGGTGAGTTCAAAAAGTTTACAATCGTGTCAGAAGAAGGATCAGGCAAAAAATTTAAAAACTAAACGTGAGACGGCGAAAAGTTCAAAACGAGGTTCATCCGCAAACTCATCGTCGCCTGTTGAAGTTGAAAGACTCCTTAACAGCCGACGACAAGTAGACGTGGCAAGTACATTAACAGGATCCGTCATCAAGACGAGCTCCACGTTACGGCGACAGAGGAGCAAGGACATTGGGTTATCCAAAGTAATCTCGAAGTCGTGTGAGTTGAAAAAAACGGCAGCGCCAAGTTCGGTAGTAAGACGCGGGTCACCATCTACTACATTAATTTCATCCATTAAGCCGAAAACTCGCTTCGACACAATTACTAAATCCAAATCATTGATAACATCGAAATTGAATGATAAAAATATTGAGGAGATTTCAAGAGGATCAATTGTATTTGGGAATCCTGAAGATCGTAAAAAAATTTGTGAAAAACCGCAGACAAGAATGAAGACTATCATAAAAAAACCAGACATTGCCGTTGTGGATAAACAAGTAAAAACGGCGAAAAAAAAGGATTTAATGAGAGGAGAAAAGACGCGCGACGTGACGAAAACGAAGAAGGATAGTGAGAGAGTTGAGTGTGAACAAAGAACGAATATGAAACCATGTGGGAAGTGCAAGATTGAAACAGGTCCAGAAATTATCACAAGAGATCAAGTTACTCCAACGTTGACGATGGACCATGTCAAGAGGCACCATGACACAGCACGCAGTAACAATTTTTTCAAAAATCTCTTTCTGCGTAATGTTTCATCGCCAACGCCATCGCAATGTAGCACACTCGGTAGACGTTCATCGGTGATGGAACGTGCTCGAATATTTCAAGAACTTGGCAAGGGTGGTTTCAAATCCGAACCTTCTTTACGTACAGTCAATGTTTATCTCGCTACCAAACGACCAGTATCAAATTCCAGATTCAAGAATTGGGAACGTGAGAGTTTATCATCGAGAAGTTCGAGTCCTTGTGGCGTTGGTTGGCCAGGACGATCAGTATTCCAGAAAATAAGTAAATTCGACAGTTTGCAAGAAATGAATGATTTTGGATCGTGTAGTTCGTTGCGTGGTCGTAGTCCCGATACCGACAATGACAGTGTCATTAAGGAGCGAAGCTTGAGCGAACCGCCATTAAGATTGTCAATAAACACAAATAAACCGAAAATAATTACTTCACAAGGGCCATCACGATCAACATCACCATCGCCATTGAGATCGCAAATCAGTCGAAGAATACGCACAGTGAAAAAGCAAGCAACACAAGAATCTTTAACCCCAAAAATCCGAGCTAGGAGTGCGAGTGTTGCAGATTACAATGAAAATCAATCAAATCGATCAGTGAATTTGGGATCTGATCTATCGCTAACTAAGAGCACAAGTTCCCTCGAATCACCGCCGATAAATCGGGACGATTATCAACGCTATGTCTTCGAGATACTGCACTCAAAAAAAAAATCTACAAGATACAAAGATCTTCATGATTTTTATGCCAGTCTCGAGCGTATGGGTGAATTGGAAAAATCCACCTCGACTAATGATTTAAAACGTAGATTGAAGAATGAAGATATTATTGATTATGACAGATGGAAGGAGCTAAGATGTAAGGAACGTGCAGAAGTGGAACTAAATAATCTTTATGGCAAGCTTAAAGCGGTACAACGTGAAAAGGATTTTCTCTTCAGTACAAAAGATGTGGAAAGGTACCGATGGAAAGGCGATTGTGGTCTTAGATGTAAAGAAAGGTCAGTAGAAAATATACGTGAGAGTTTTCAACGATTGGTAGAAAAACATAGTGAATCAGCGTCGATACAATGTCACGATATTGCATCAAAGAAGGATGTCTATAAACCATTGTGGCGTGGTAATTCTGTAGTGGATGTAGCTAATACGATGACAAGACGTGCAGTGGCAAGTGGAACTAAGCATGATGAAGACGACAAATGGTCAGTACGACCCTCATTGCGCAGGAGTCTTGGTGGTAGTAAAAAATTCTGGAGCAGTCTCTCAGTAGAACAGGTGAATGTATTGAAAAACCAACTCAATGAAATTTATGGAAGTGAAAATATGAAAGGGAAAATATCACAAAAGTCATCAGAGATTGAGGCAAAAATTACGGCACAAAAATATAAGAAAACAATGCCGATTGAGACGTCAATAATCAAATCAGAATTTGAGGTAATTGTGCCACCGTCAAATCAAGCGATTTTCAATAAGTTGGAAGATGTAAAGGGTCTGAGTGTTCGTTGTCACTCATCGGTTGATGCTGATATCAAATCGACTAATAAATTATCATCTTTACAAAGGAGTGGATCCATCAGCAATGGCACTACACACCACGATAAATCAAGAACAAGGTCTTTCACTGAAATGGAGAAAAAACGTCTGTCATTGACCTTGGGCAATGAAATCATGGATAAAGTATTGCAACGACGATATTCCAAATCGGCAGGGACACCACAAGAGAGGGATGGAGCTATTGCCGTTGCATCACTGGAAACCATAACGAAAAATATCCGTCATTCAACAGCGATAAACAACACATCACCGAGGACATGCTATTCCTTGGAGGCATCGTTGGACCACGATTCGTTGTCCAAGGTACGCGATAAAAATGATTTCCTTTCGGTTTTCACGCCAAGCAATAAAAATAATCCGGCGAGTCGAATGAGAGTACAAACTGTTTTAGAGGAGTGTTCGAGAAAACCACCCCTATCGGCAATGGCAAGTTCAAGCGGAAGTGAGGAACAAAATAGAAAAACATGCGCTAATGAGATTGACAGTCTGACAGAAATTTCGGCAAATAATGTAGTAAAAACTGTAGTACAGTACACGAATGAAATGGATGTAGTGCCAAAGAAAGTTGAATTTTATGAAAGTATCGAACGCGAACAACAGATTGACGAGAATGGAAGTCATTTGGCAATTGACCCTGGGAAAAAAAAAAAATCAGTATTGTCATCATCACAAAGTTTTGCCGATCTCAAAGAATTATTTGGAGAAATAGATTCGGCACATAATGCAACCTTGCCCTTACGTTCACAAACGAAAAAGAGGATACGTTTAAATGTCAGTTGTTGTGTTGCAAGTCCGAGCGGAAGTGAAACAATCGATGGGGAGCGCGCAAGAGGAGGGAGAAGCACCTCCGTTCCGTTGAATGTTCTATCCGGACGAGTTCCAAGTGCATTCCACTCGCGATATTATCACAATGATCGACCACGTAGTGTCAGTCCATGTCGCGTGTCTACGTCCTCATGCAGCCTCGAGTCAATACGTCATCGAAGTATTTCACCTGATCCTGAACGTTACTGGCGTACATATCTGAGCTTAGTCAGGCACGGTGCTGTTAAAAAATTACGTGCCAGGTTTGAGAGTTTAGAGGAACTGTCGAGTGACCGCGGAAAATTCATTTTGGAACCAAAACGATTCCAAAGTGATCCAGAATTAACAAGAAATTATTTGAATAGCATTATCGATGATAAAGAATCAATATTTAAGTGTCAAAATTTGTTGCCAGATGTTGGAGGATTACGACATAAATATGCGCCAAGTCGTGCACGAATTAAACGACGAGTGACACGATCACCCCCGATACCTAGAATACCATTACGACTTGAAGATCTCGCGATGCCGCATATAAACATTATCAGCAAAACAGCCGAGCTTAAAGATAGCACGATGTCACGTTCGAGCTCTTCGAATTCGTTGGCATTCAAAGCTGAAACTGAAGAAATTGAAGCGCTGCGACCGGTTGGACGTATTAGAGAAAAATTTGAACAAATGGAAATAGAAAAAACGTCAATTCTCGGTGAAATGTTTACATCGGCGCCGAATGTACATGAACTACGTGACATCGCACCTTATTTGGCAGGCCGATGGGTTGCTCACAAGTATCCAAATCGTGAGGATAAAACTCGATCACTTTCACTGCCGCCAGGCTTGAGAAATTCGGGTGGATGGAATGGACAACGGGCGATAAAGCGGACTAGTGGCACATCGACATTGGTGAAAAGTAAAGAAGATAAGATCAAAGGATCGGGAACGGTATCATCGTCGCCGGCGTTATTACATACACCAACGTCAATTCTAAAACAACCACAAGCTGATGCGTTTGCTGGTCAACCTTTTGACGCCAGCAAACATCGACCGCGGTATCGGTATCAACCGCCGCCGCCACCACCACCGCCACCACCACCACCAGCGCCAACAATACGCTGTGGGACAAAAGCTTGGTGGCCGCCAATTCCAACGTACACTGCACGACCCACTGTCACCTTCGAAGGTCCGCGTTAGGCATCATCATTCCCATTTAATGCATCCCTATGATTACATCATATAATTATATTTTCATTCTTCTTCAATTCAATTGTCTTGTCAATCAGTTGACTTCCCATTATCGACAGATAGTCTTGTATTAGGAAAAAATGGGCGCGGTGAACTTTGAGTTGACTTCACCGACGTTACATCTTTAGCGGGAATTCATGGTCATTCATTATTATTTCATTCTTTTTTTTTTTTTTTTTGTTGACATTTGTTTCTGTTTCGCTCATTCTTAGAGTTCGCGAATGCTCCCCCTCTGCCACCGCCAAAATCTCACCAGTGCAGGAGCGATTATCAAGGTAATATATTATTATTAAAATAATTTTATCGAGATATGTATGAGACCATCATCATTTTTTTTCATTACCATTCCTTCTCAATTTTATCGCTTTTTCGTTTATACCGTTTCCTTTTGGCGCTACAACTACGACTGGTATTCAATTAAAAATTTCCGCCATCTCCCATTAAAACTTATGAATAATATACCAATTGAATGAGCGAAGATGTGTAGTTTGTAGTGGTCGCCACAAGTACGGCAAATTCGTGCGAAAAACTTTTTTTTTACTTCATCTCGGCTTGAGTGAATTCAATGAATATTAAATCCTCTCCGTTCAATTCCGCCCGCATTCTCCCACACATTCATCCAAATTCAACGAATGAATTCCGTGTGAAGGAGCAAAAAAATTCAATATGACTGGAAATAGTTAATCAGTGTTTTGTTGTATGTACGCATGTTCAACAATTGGAGGGCAAATATTTGCAATTTCCAGTAGATTAAACGTGATTCAACAGCCATTGGTGTGAGAGAAATGAGAACAGACAGCAACGTCGAAAGAAATTCCATACGAAATTCTAATACTGAGCATGAAACGTATGTAAAAAAATATTGAGGAACCGAAAAAAACAAAAAGTAAAAACTTGGAAAAAATAAAGCGGGGTGCCACTGCATTTGTTGCACACTGAAAATACACAGTATTGTATAATTATTCAGAAGTGTGGTTATTATATTTTCATATCAAGAGAAAAATAATGAAATATGCAATTGGTTAACACTAACATAACTTTAACTTGAAACACATATTGTAATAAGTTTTCATATACGTCAAATTCAATAAAATATTTTCAGACTATAAAAAATTGCCAGGCCACACAGGCCTTTTCATAAACTCGCCTTGTTGCAGTAATATACATTTACAATATATATATACATATATATCGATGAGGATGCGAGAGGGAAACACACACAGAGGAAACGAAGTGAGCGACAAACGCTGTTAGCGTAACATCGCCGGAAATTACGTAGGCAAGAGTGGAATTGTTGTGCAGCACGCACGAGTGCGGCTAAATCCGTTATTTCGAGTGTGGCCAATGTGAATAAATAGAATTTAAATAATATACGCGTTGGGAGATTTCTCCACGAGTACCAATCGATTTCATTTCAACTTTCGATGAATGTATATAAATTCGCACAGAATATATATGTACACACAATATAATTTAACATATTAACCCTTCGGATAATAGTATTTTTTCTATTTACAAGATATGGACAAAATTTCATTTGGTCTCAAATATAACCATAGGAAAATAAAAAATATTTCAGGATTCATCAACGTATATAATACCTGGCCTTGACGGCATAAAACATGCACGAGCTTCGAAGAAATTGATATAATAATACATACGATAATACGTTTGCTACTGCGGATGATTTAACTTTGGAGGACAACCCTCGAGCCACGAAACCGGACCGCGGGCCTATCACGGGGCATCGTATAATGTTATGCGTACCAGGAACATAATGACTGATCATAAGTCGCGTGCAGTATGAAACTAAGCGTTACCTCAATATTGCCGGTTGATATTCTGGCTTAACCGAGATTTTAGATACTTATACAATCACGAAATTTTTCGTGTCATGACAATATACATGCATAAAAAAGTAAACAATTAATCGACGTATCACTAATCTAATCTTGTCTGATAATAATTGAAGCCACTTGGTTGTGATATTTCCATCATTACAGTCACGTCTTTAACGTTGTATGTGCACGTACAATTACATTCTTCTCGTCAATATATTTATATGAAAAAGTATGAACACGACAGTGAATAATAATTGGACGACTTGATATCGCAATGGTGTAATGGTGTTTCATTCATTTTCTTGATAGCAAAATTAAAATACAAAATCAGTTATTACTTTTACATATGTGCATGGAAATAATGTGTAGTGAATATTCATTATGCATGGAAAAATTGTATATTCATTTCATCACGTAAATTGAATCCAATTAATAATTCATCGTGCATCAATGCCTTATGAAAAGTATCAGAGCATGAAAAATCACATAGTGCATTATGGTGAATGGGATGCGGGGCGTTATAGCGATATGGTGTGATGACGGTGATCGTTGTCGTCGTATACAATTGTAGAATAATTTCAAATAATGGTGAAAAACACGATAAATGAACCACAGAGAATTTTTACGCTATACTAATGGATTCCAAAGCGTTAATATACGTATACTTATACATATTCGTACAATTTTTAATGCGATATATATATTATGTATGTATGTTGTATATTGGATTCACGTATAGGACCCCTCATTGGAATACAATGAAAGATAGAGTGTGATAGTGCAAGGAGGACAACATTCGAGCCACCCATTTAAGGAAGCCAAACTAAATGCACAATAATTACGTGTTTTATAAGTATAATCTTTTCAAATAAATCACTTTTCACCATTCTCATTCTTCGTATTTTTTATCAGTTGTGAAGTGATTGAAAATCATGAATCATTAATGTATCCAGCATTGCAACATGTTCATTAGTGAAAGCGTAATTAAAAATTGCATATTCCAATCACGTTGACTTTCAAACGTGAAAAAATTAACGTTCATCAGTTAATACAAGGCAGGTGCATTTTCCGGTTGCCCATTAGAAATCCAATTAGGTCGTGCGAGGAAAATAATTAGCGATAGATAACGATAATGATGATGGTTATGTTGGAAAGGCCACACACTTTCTATCTCCCTTGCGTGTCAACTACCAATTAATTTTCATTTTCCTAAAACAACGCGAAATTATTCCATTATATGAGTATGAAATTACATATTTCTCTTTTCCAGAGTTTATATCAAATTTATTATAAAAATCCAATCCAATATTTTTTTATGTATTTTTTTAGCTGTAAATATTTCTCATCTAGAATATACATTCAGTTTCGATTTAGATCTTTGAAAATGAATTCTCAGTTTCAAAATTTTTCTACATTTTACATTACCATATATAAATTCCGCATCAATTTCTAACACATTAAATTTAGACCATATACTTGATATGAAAAGTGAAAAAAAATTTGGCTCCTCTCTTCTTTCCAATGACGTTGCCGCCAATGAAATGGCTGATTCGTGTGTAACGGAGAAAGCAATATTATTGAAATTAATATTATATATATTCACACTTTTCATTCATATGCCTTAGAATGCAATGTCTGGATGCGCTTGTGTTGTAGTAAATGCTCACTCACTATCTTACAGAATCGACACGACCTCGCGCCTCTCAGGTCGCCATTATACCCCAAGCACTCGGTGAAATAACTACCATTAACTGCAATTTAATAACCTCCGTCTCCGAGTGAAAATACTGCATTCACCATTTGCTAATGGACCATATTTCCCCATCTTGACAATTTTTACGGGGAAAAAAAATGAAGGAAAAAACAGAAAAGTACCGGAAGGCACGGGAAAAGATGCAGTAATAATAATAATAAAAAATGACTTGACTTTCCGAGTCGACATTGTTGTCATTCGCTCCTTTCAGTCATTCATATATTCTCCTCCGTATCTATTGTGTATTTCTTGACAATTATATGACCTCTAAAGGCGAGTTACTCTATAGTCCGTCTTCCAATTCGTCTGGCCTACATAAAAGGAGAGTCTACGAAAATCGTCAACAAACGCAAATATATATCTGTATTCTCTTCCTACTTCTCTTTGAATGAACAATAAGAAAAATAGTTTTTCCGGTGTGTATATACACCATTGCCTCTTCTTATGTTTCTCGATAAGCAATCTATGTCTTCTACAAGAGCGTGACGCTTCGCCGAGAATCTTCCGGGCCGAATCGTGGATAGCTCACGAGTAATTCGTTACCGTAGGTCCTCGCGAGTGTATTCTCCCCACCGTCATCATCACCAACAGTCCCTCGCCGCAGCAAATAATATTGCGGATGACGTTGAGACTGTTGCTATTGTCTTCGTCGACATGAGGCCGCGCGCTTCTTATTCCACAGCTTGATTAACTTTATTCACATAAGTCATCATTTTATTCCTTAATTTCTGTCATCTTAAAGCTGAAACAATAATCTCAAGGGTGACGATTCACGTGCAACGATAGGAGAGAATAAATCGCTAAACGTATAGAATATTTGGGAAAAATGTCAAGTGTATTTTCCACAACAAGACGCAACGAGGCAATTTTTGAGTGTTGCCGAGAATGGACTGAACTTACATGTGACATTGATAATCTCAAGCGAAAAAAATCTGAGGGGAGTGATGTGAAACACAGGGAAATTGGTGTTGGTAGTACATTGTCGTCACAGTATCATCAGCACAACACCTTACCATCGAGTCGACAGATGAGAAATGAACACGCTGCGTCAGAGGACACAGAGTCAAGTCTTGTCTATGTCCACCTGACCACGAACAACAATTTGCTACCAAACACACACTGCAATATTAGCAGGAGACATGGGAAATGGCAAACACTTAATGGATTTGAACGCAACCACTCCGATAATAATAATTATAATAATAGTCATGAAGTTTTAACCAATGTTACGGTAGAAAGTCAGCTGTATCGTGATAAAATTGTGGATTCTGATAGAAACCTGATAAAAGTTGAAGATAACATTGGAAATAAAAGCAGTTCAAATAGTGGATCAGTATTTGCATTAAATTCACAAAGTTTCCACGATAAAAGCTGCCACGATAGTGTACTCGAGCATCAACATGATAAAGCCGATATTCTATTTCGTCCTGGATCAGACGAGTTTCGTGGCAGCCGTGAGCGGCTTCAAGAGATATTCGCGCACAACAGACTATTGAGACGACGGTTCTTTGCGGAGATGCCGACGGCGAATAGCGATCCTGACTTTGCACCGAAAAGCCGCATCAACATGACCGTCACCACTACCAATTCAACCATTGGAAATTGCACGTCCGATGAGATAGGAATGATCGAAAGTCAAGTTGAGTTACCAAAATATATAAATAGATTTGGTAGTACTGAAACTTTGACTAGTCAGAGCAATCATTCGGGTGCAAGTAGCACAAATGGACGAAAGTCTCGGGCAGAATTTGAAATCTCACCTGAATCCATTTTCAATGAACATCAAGATGATCTGATTGGCGATGGCCATATCTATGAAACATCATTACATACTCCATTATCATCTCTAGACATCAAATCGAAAAGTGATGAATTAATATCTGTTGTACATCGGAACATTAATCAATCTTCCAACGGTTCGATTCCGCTTGACTACAACCACCATTCGCCGTGCCATACACTACCTGCACAGATATCAAATTATACGAAAAATCAATCGGTATCTTCAATAGAGCATGCAGAATCAGAAGATTATGCATATTACCATGGTGATAATATTGAAGAAAAATATTTTGCTACACGTTTGAGAATTATTGATGACTCGCCAGTTGTGAAAGTGTCATTCTTGAATGAGCGCCCTTATATACCACAGCAGCTTGATCTTGCCCATATCAATAAAATTTATAGCGAAATTGATGACCAAGAACGAAGTACGATGAAAAGTTATACGGTTGAGATTCTCACACCTACACAACATAATGAGAAAGAAGAAGAGCGTAATGGTTGCATGGAGTTGACAGTAGATGATGATGATAGTGAGTCAAATAAAAAATTGAACGATCAAGGCAACAGCAAGTTCACACTGTGGAGTAGTAAAAATCTTGGTGAACTCACAAACAAGTTCCGTCAAGTATCGAACATTACCACCAAAATTGAATGTGATAGGATAAAAAATGCAGATAATAAATATTACACAGATTCATCAACATTGCAAGAATTGTTTTCGCCTCAACTTGTAAATAAATGGAGTAATTCGACGATGGACTTGACTGCACATGAGCCACAACCAGGTGAACGTTCTATTGAATGGCCTGACGACATGTCAGTGAATGGAAATAGTGGAGAGTCAATTGGCTGGACGAGTCCCGGAACCGGAACCACGCTTCCATTGGCCTACGGGCCAATACCGTACAGTCAGTAGAATTTAACTATTGAAAGAGAATACCAGTAAAATTAGCTTAATCTTATTCTATATTTGTTAGCCAACGGAATAACGTTGAATACAGTTTCCATGTATGTATTGTCTGCTTTGTTATATGGTCAATTATAAAAAATTTCTGCGATATTCTGACGAGTGTGAGTGTAGACGTTGTATTGTCTATACGTGTACATGGAAATTATAATAGAAAATGAGAATAAGAATGTTCACTATTGAAATTCAATCTGAAAGCTTTATTTTTTGTTTCAATATTATTCACGTAATTGAATGTTCATACATATATTATGGCGGAGTTGATTCCAAGTACGTAATTATACGCTATTGTAACAAATTAAATGTCTTTGTTGTGAATATGAAACTGATGTAATCCATGTATGGTAAATGTGAAAGTCAGGTGTAGAGGTGTGCACGCTAATGTTTCATTCAACGAGCCCAAATATTTTCACTGGAAATGAATGTGTATCTGTGTGAGAGAGTGAGAGAGGCGAACATGGAAAAGTTTTGCTTTCCATGCTCTCGACGGCCGTGATATCATGGGCATAATCTTTAAAGCCAAATCAAGACCAGTGTGATGAATCGCCCATTGCACAATGAACCAAAGAGACATATATATACTTTAGAACATATATATGTGAAGAGTCATTATGGGTCGATGGTGTATTTATTGATTTATTTCGTCCGGGCATTCACAGAATCAAATAATATTTCCAATAAAATGAATAATACGTTGAGATGTTGCAACTGAATATCGTTGAAAAAATTGGTAAATGGAAAAATTGCTGTGTGGGTGAATGTAATCACGGTCTCATGTTCTATCTGTATTTGCTGACTCGAAACGAAGCCATGGGAATACGTATGCCTTCAACGACTAAATGTATTAAACAATTATGAGCTAATCTGTAAACTGGGTTGCACAAATACAATTCAACATTTTTCCTGATTAAACTCTCTCGAATGAATAGTCATCTTTTCACCCTGGTCGTAGTTCATCTCCAGTTCGCCTTGAATTGTAACGATGCAAAAAGGCGCAAGAAAAAAGACCAGTTTCGTATTCAAGTGAATTTTTTTTTGTTTTTTCTTTTTTTTTTCTATAGTTAATACACAACATTACTTTGTATTTCTGCAGAATCACCAAGACGATACGTGGAGGGCGAAGTGACAATTCATTATCGCTCACCAGTTCGCACGGAAGCGAAAGAAATTCTGAGCGAGGAGGAACTGGCTCGACGTAGTGCTGAGAACATGCGTCGTGTCTACCAGGAAGAGCGACGTCGGAAGTATCTCCAGGAACTACATGACATAGATTCACGTCGTCACACAGATAACTTTGTGTGAGTTATACCCACCATTAAGTTTGCCCACAAATTCAAATATATCCTTACACACACAACTGTATATTTATCTTGAAATGACTTCATTTATGTCGGAAGACCATCGCAAAAGTCACCAATATCACTGAATCGTTACGATGACTTCATGGATGATTTGAGTTACCGAAGCAGATCGCAAGAGCAAACACCCGAACCAAGACTCGTCGCACGTGCTATGTATAACTTTGTCGGACAAACATCGAGAGAGTTGTCGTTCCGTCGCGGAGATATAATTATTATTCGTCGACAAATTGACAAAAATTGGTATGAGGGTGAGCACAATGCCATGGTTGGTCTGTTTCCTCTCAATTATGTTGAGGTGAGCTACGTCTTCAGCCTCATCCACTGATGAGTTTATTTCCTGATCACTGCCACTAATCAATTCAATTTATTTATAATTTTATTACTACAGGTTCTTCCTTACGATGGTGCGAGATCCACCCCAAAGAAGTCGTACGAGGGCCAAGCACGCGCTAAATTTAACTTTATTGCACAAACAAACCTGGAGTTATCTTTGGCAAAGGGTGAACTTGTTGTTCTCACGAGAAGAGTGGATGAGAATTGGTACGAGGGACGAATTGGAAATAAGAAAGGGATATTTCCAGTTACCTATGTCGAAGTTATTGTCGATCCGGGACAGCAGAGGCCAGGTAAGTGTATGTTTGTTTTTCTTTATTTCGACATCGTTATTCTTCATTTATGTAAAAAATGTCGAATACATATAGGAATTTAATAACACAAAACTATATCGGATATATATATATTTTCCTTCGTATAAATGAAAAATAAAAAATTGGTTTTGTCGGATATATCTATAGAAACGCCGGTGTCGAACAAACCAGTCGCGTCTCCCGCCGCTCACAGCATGTTATCGAATGGTACAGCCAGTGGAAAACTGAGCATGGGTCCGCATCATTATACACCATCGATACCAGTGAAAACAAACGCTACTGAACCCCAGTACATCTCACTGGTATGAATCAATACACTATCCATTATTATTTTTTTTTTCTTTTCTTCGCTTTCTCAGGCAGTTTATTCTGGTATATCTAGTCGCATGTTATTTTTGTAATATGTGTGAATCAAATGGACGAGGGTTGGTTATAATTATTCGTTTGGGTTTTGCAGCCACGCATTGGTGTCACTGAACGCAACAAATTGCACGTTGCACCTGTCAACGAAACGTTGCACATCGACACGCACTCGGATACGACCCCGTGAGTTTGAACCATGAATAATACGTAAACCTAAAATAAAAAAAAAATTCTCTTTTTGTCACACGTCCTCAATGTTCAAGTTGAAATCTTTTTCTCGTAGATATCGAGCCCTATACAATTATCGACCGCAGAACGAGGACGAATTGGAATTGAAGGAAGGCGATATGGTATACGTGATGGAAAAATGCGACGACGGTTGGTTCGTTGGTTCAAGCCAAAGGACTGGTTACTTCGGCACCTTCCCGGGCAATTACGTCGAGCGTTTGTGAGAAGAGGCGATGGCCCGACGATGGTGGCCAGAAAATCGCGTAACGCCTAGGAATATCACAATTATGTTACCAAAAGACGAATCAATGCAAAATATTGAATATCGTTGTTGAAAAAAAATTTAACAATAAGTTCATTAATTTTCTACCTGTCAATGAGATATAAGTGTGAAAAAACCAATAAATGAGGGCTCTATTGAATTTGCCCGATTTCAATACATATATTTGGGCGTTATCGCAATCATCAAGGCACTTATTTTCGTCCAACGTCTTCCACAACAATTCGAATTTAGTGGTATTGATAAAAAAAATAATAATAATGAAATCAAGAATGAGAGAAATACAAACGGCGGAAAAAAGATTGAAAAAAGAATAATAGTTGTAATAATAACATGTTCATTGCTTTATTTGTGAGTGTAGCATACACCAAAAAATAACGTAGAATCTTGATGAAAATAATATTTAGGTTTTAGCACGTGTAAGTAGTGTATGATAGTTGTTTGAATTAAGTTATTATTTATTCGTCATGGGAAAACAAAAAGATAAAGAACATCATTTTAGCATTAATCGATGCCAAATAATATCAAGCATCAGATCTGTTGTGCAATGGATAGTGTTATCCAATAACGAAGATTTATTATGTGTTGAGTTAATAATAGACAAGTTATTCGTCGAAATATATATCGACAACGACGAGCGATAATGTGCATATGGGCAATGAGCGTACCTACCCCAATTTTTTCGTTACCATATGCCAATTTATATATATATAATGTCGATAAACTGATGTATTATCGAGAAAAACTCTTTACGCGTTTTCTCAGACATGAAATATGTTTTCTGATCTATTAACATACATCTATACACTTCATGGCAATGACACAGAAATTCAACCACCTCTAATAAAAAGATAATGTCAAAAACATATAACAATATGAATATGAATGGACGTGGATAAGAAAATTATATAGAAATAAATAATTATATTATTTATAGACTGTTACGAACATTTGCTAATTATAAATATCTGGCCGTGCATGTATTTTAGAATCACATTCTATGATTGCAAGTTTGCTCCAAATTCATATTTTTGTAAACATCAATAAGCTTATAGAAATTCAGAAACTATAATACATGCAAAACACGAATAAATAAATATATATAACAATTTGAATGTAGACTATGAGTTGGTTGGCTCCAAAGAATTGAATTGAAAAGGAAATGGCCCAATGTGTGCGTCTGACTTCAAATGATTAATCGTGACCATTAGATGATGTGAATCATTCAATCTCTCAACTAATCTAATGACCTCACACGCAATAATGTGAATTCATGAATTGACAATACTCTCTGGAGATAATTATAAATGTAATTGATTATATAAATCGAATTTCGAGTGAACAATATGGCCACAATAACACCGAAAAATTCGGCCCTAAGTTAGTTGGCGATGAAATATTGAATAAAATATTGTATGGTCCCAAACAGCGAAGGTGTATGCAAAAGAAATATTGTTGATTGTATCGTAATAAACAAATATCTCTCTAAAACATATCACAGCGACATTGAGCAATGTGTTCATACTAGATATCAACGCATTTTCATTATCCCCACTTTTATTTTTAATTGTTCTTTCGCATTCGTCTCCGTCCGAATCATAAGTTGAGGATAAAGAGAACGTGAGTTCAATTACAAAATCATACCCACTTGTTTGATATGATGAGTTTTATTCATTCAACGTTTGTCATTATTCATTGTACACTCCCGATGCGGAGAATAAATTCTAGTACATTGCTATGGAGTACAAATTGCATATGGAAATTTGAAATGATTCATTCAACTAACAGAATTTGACTATTGTTCTTTTTTGGACATGTCCGACAGCAATATCTCCGGAATCCATCAATTTGGCAATACTGATTGAAACTGGAGACAATACAGTAGCGACTCTTGTCACGGCGACATAATTCTCCACAACTATCGTGTATTAACCTACGACCATGATTTTTACACGGTCGTAACTCATCAGGTGTGCTTTTACCGTCGCAATCAAACAGACGTTCACCGTTGATTGACACACAACGGGCCATTCGTGATTGCACCCCTTGACCGCAGCTTCGTGAACACTGAAAGAAAAGTTATTTTATTACGAATCAATGAAAGATCAACCAAACATCAATAGTTATATAGATGAAATGATATTAAGCGCCCCCGTCTCGGATATTTTCATGTCAAATTTAGACCATTAATTGATGTTACGTTTCATTCACCCGTATTGCGGTGACTCCATTGCAATAAAATTGAATAATAAGTGTAGTTATTTGACACTTGCGCGAATAATTTTCGGAATATTAGTATGTTTGAGATGCCGTAAGATAGACGATGGTGATGAAACTAGGACGTGGGTAAATGTCATTTCACATAACATCAAAAAATTTCCAAGTCTTGAGACAAGTACTCGGCCAGCTTACTGGGTAAAGTGCCTGAACGAGATTTCGTGGAAGTTATCGCTGGTTCAAATCCAGCCTGGGGTCAATATTTATTTTTGGGCTTGTGTAATTGATTCATAATTTGATAGTTTGAATGAAATAAATGGTCGATTTTGATGGGATAGGTGCTTCAACGAATTATAAATTGTCGATAGAAAGAAGCTTACCATTACCATATATGATATTATAAAACGGCTATAGATAAATGCTAATGACAATATGCTCAATATAAAAGTACTTGCAATGGACCATTCGGTGAATATCCAGTTCCCGCGACATGGAAATCTATTGCAATCACGTTGGATTTCTGGAGGATGATGTTGACAAATGTCCGGTGGCAACATTGTGCGATAAACTGTATTCATGTTAGTCCTCGTTACTTCATCGTCGGGAAATGATGAATGTACGCAATAAATTTGTCTCCGCTGAACACCTTGAGACCCACACGTTTTTGTACATCCTTCCCATTTAGCCACAACCCATTTGAATTCACAACTATCAACATCAAAATATGGCGATCTTTCTTCTTACCTCGAATTTTTTAATATTTAAAAATATTTTTACCTGAATGTATTGCAGAGTTTGATTTCTTGAACTGGTTTTGGAATATACAAACATTTCTTACGGTTCTCAATTCTTCCTATTTGATCATTCATGCATGCAATAGTTTGACGTTTTATTCCACCACCACACGTAACTGTGCACGGACTCCAGCCACCAAACAACCAAGAGTACGAAGAATTCATTGAGCGATTCTCTTTTTCGCGATCAGTGACATAGCGAAAGTTGATCGAAATTGTCAATTCTTTCCTTCCATTATCCATTATACGAAGCTAAAAGATGAAAATATTGACGATGCAATCACCAATTTGGATTGGAACAGTCTCTGATGCAGTTTCTCACCGCTAAGATGACATCGTTTAACGTCGGGCCTCGACCAACAATTTTGTATTGATTTAATTTTCTTCTTATTTTAAACTCTGTGCCCTCAACAATAACAATGGAACTATTATTGTGACCACTAAAATTTTTCATCTCGTATTTTTTTCCCTGACCATCACGTATCATAAATTTTGTGGCACTATGCGCTAATGACGTGGGAAACATGTCGACTTCAATATTGATATCATGAGATGCAGCTGGCACTGTCAGAACTCTGGTGTTCGCTGTAAATTGAGATAATTCTGTCGTATGTATATTGAAAAATGAATGAACGTATTAAATTGCTCGTCAACTTCGAGATTTTTCTCTCCCTATTCACTATGTAATATCGATCATGTTCCATTAATCTCTCGCCCCTAGCTATCTAATGAGATTCCCAAACATGCTACGCGTTCAACCATCCAACGTCCTCTAATATTCCTGAGCAAGTTAAACTTCAGCCTCTAACCACAAACTTCCCAAGATGTATTACGTGGATACTTGCGCATTGCATTTAGAAAATTCGATTACTCCAATATCGATAACTTGGTTCTATATACATGTTATCATATACCTCTACGAATGTTGCGTTGAAATTTGTTACTGATAGTGATGCACGTGGAATTGTCTCCGTCGCATATTCCACAGTCATCAAAACGTTTTTCCGAGTTTAATATATTATCGCATCCCATTGAATAACATTTGCCCTGAATGCAAATGTTTGACGAATTGTAAAAACATGGAGTGCCGTCAATAACAAAATCATTGCCAATATAAATGCGCCCTGTGTCGGCATTTTTACATGTCGATCGACAAATGTAATTATCATCATCAACTAGATGTGGTAGCCAATTCATTTTATGCTTTCCTGAAGTCCGATTAGAAATTATATTCGAAAGTTGATTACATTGCTCTCCTCTCAAATCAAGTAATGACGAACACTTGGTTCGTTCACAAATCATAATATCATTACTGCTTCCTCTACAAGTTTGTCCACCGTTAGTTGGTCTAAAAATTCAATAATTCGTACTGAACTCTTGATGTATATTAGTTGAGGAAAAAAAAGAAGAGACCTTACGCTGGGTTATTACACAATCGTGATCGTAGTTGAACGCCGATTCCGCAAGTTGTCGAGCATTTGCCCCACGAACTCCATTCACTCCAGCCACCTTCTCTTGGAGTGCTCACAGTTGAACCAAGTTCGAGCATAGTTCCGCCGGTTGGCTCACAGTAACCATTGACACACCACTGTATATCAAAATTATTATAATATTCCCGAAATTCATATGCGTTTGTAATATCTATGCCCACAGTTAGTTGGCATACATTTCCATACAGGCTAACTATTACACTAACTATATAGACATATTGTATACAATCTCTATATAAGTTCACCTTGTCTTTGCCACAAGTTGTACCCTCTAACGGCGGGCCTTTTTTTGTTTTACATACTTGGGGTGCACTTTCGTGTGAACACCACAAGTGAGAACACAGACCTGGTAAATCAAAGCTACGACAAAGTACATAGCCGTCGCCAAACTCCATTCGGCATTGCTCTTCCATTGTGAATGTGTCATGCAGTATTTCTCTCAAATGCGTGACATTATAAGTGTCGGGATGATTATTCAAACACGTCCATTTTCTGAAAATGTTCAACATTGGTGTGCAAAATCAAAGATATGAGAATATATGAAAAAATATATGAACTACCTCCAAACAAGAAAATGGGACATTACAAAATTAGATGGAATGGAAAAGTAATTTACTCGGCATGATGATGATATTCTTTCTTCGAACATGTCGACCAATGAAATCGATGAAAGGTCGCAGCCACCATGGGTGCCATAATACTGCCCATTGATGCTTCACGTCCGCAAAAATTGTCCGCGGTCTCATCACCGTCATGAGTTAATCCCAATCTATAAAGTTACGATTAGGCGGGCACATCGTAAGATATTGAAACCGGAGAAGAGATGAAGATGCGAAATGAAGTTAGGTCGATAGAGTAGACATATACTCACATGTGTGCGAGTTCATGGGCGATTATAAAAGCACTTGTCAAACCCTCGTCACGATTAAGTGCACATGATCGTGCTGGGTCGCAGACACCTGAAACTGGTGCGTAACCGGACGGTCCACCAATGTCTAATCGCGTTAGCCATATCGCCACGTCATGCGCCACGTTAGCTGATGAGAGGACATTGCGATTCCATCTGTTCACATTCTCCAATGATCTCCTGGCATTCCCCGGACGAACCTATCAATAATATTACGAGTGAAAAAAAAATTTTTTTTTGCTCCTAAATTTTTATACCATTCCATCTTTTTTTTCAATGTAGAAAATCATTCGCACGATCACGAGAGTCAAATTAGCCTCGAGTGTTGGATCACGATAAATGACGCTGACCTGGATCATATATCAATGGTGAATACCAGAAGTATTAATAGTAATTGTATTTGAAATTTTCGTCTACATTACTTTGTGTCAATTATTCGAAGTGTTACTCACAATGTTGAGCAACGCGAGAACATATTCCTGTACTCGCTCCCCGTGGAAATCAATCACCGAATAATCAACTGCAATTCCAAGTTCAAGCCATGCTGGTGCTCGCAAAGATGACATTGCGTTGGTTTCGTTTTTTATTTCACCTAAATATAAAGAAAGTTTGAAAGAAAAAGTACAATAAAATTTTTGATTGTCATATTCTCCGGATTTTTATCTCTAAAATCAGTTCTCTTTGCGACGAATAGATGAATTGCCGCATTGTGACAAGGGTAATTCAATAATACTGTGAATGAACTTCAAAGAAACGAAGATCACTTCCAGAGACATTTGGATTATTATTCGAGTGATATCGATTACTGTTATAATGTGACTCACTTGAAAGCTTTGAATTTATCCACTTGTGATCTGAAAAATAATCTTGGCTCTCATGTTCATCTGATCCTGGTGGTCTCTCCACATTTATGGGTCCATTATCATTACCCAAATGAAAGGTATCGCCAGTTAAATTGTAGACACTTTTTATCTCAATGCCTAACAAATCTCTTTTCATTTTTTGCAAATAATACTTTTGTTTATTGAGAGAACTATGCCATCCAGACTCTTCAAGCATATGACTCCCGTTAGCTATGGGGTTCACTGTGAAGCTACGATTGTCAAATTGGAAGAGGACGTAAAAATTGGCACCACAAATTGTCATTACCACCCGGGAATGCTCATTGTCATGAATATGACCCTGAAGAACGCCACAAATATCTCCAGATACCGAAGGTACTGGATCGGAATCCATTGAGTCATTCGATGCCACCCAATGCGTTGCCAGCTCAGAAGACACCAATAATTTATCATTTAGATGAGTTTTCAGAAGCCAACTGCTGATAGAAACGTACACTTCATTCCCAGAATCAACCCATCGTCGTGGGCGTGTTTCCGTCATCGATATAATTTTTGGAACAACAAAACCGTGATTGATAATCCACATGTTATTTCGAAACTCCTTCTTCAACGGTTTAACAAATGTTATTGATGATGCAATAAATAGGACGGAGCACCAGCAGGCTATTGATTTATTCATCATGTACTAATCATTTTATTATAATCTGTCATTACATCAATAATTTTTTTTCTAATAGATTTTAGTGGCGATAGAAGTACAAATATTATAGTCACAAACATCGGTGTCATTTGAAATTGTCCACACGGATGTAGAATACTGAAATATAGCTTAATTGGATTGTTGAGTGGGTTCGGCCATGACGGCCGTACTGACTGCAACTGGCGTCCACATGGTAGATTCTCGCAACAAATGGGAATGCAGACGTGCACTTTAACGCTAGCAAAAAAAAAAAAAAGAAACGGTCCACGAGAACCATGCGCTCATAATATCTCTAATAATGGCAGGCACTGTACGATGCATTGCAACTATGAGATTCATAAAAACCGCTACAAAGTATTCAATTTATCCTTTCATATTCCATTTTATACCTGTTTTTTCAGTAATGAAATATAATATTCATTCTCAATGAACATAATGATCTAATGGGATTCAATAATTGTGGTTAAATGATAGGTAACGAATTATGGGCAGACTGTTATCTTTCAGTATATTAAACATTAGATGGTGGGGTGGATTGCAGGAGTTTAGTAATGAATATTCCGTAAATCTGGTCTTCAAAATCTAGGAGAATCAGATGGACTAAATGAAGTTTCGAAATAGCGTCAAAAATCCGGGGGGCTGTTTGAAGTTTCGGGATAGCTTGGATCACCGAGTGGACTATACGAAGTCATTTCGGGATAGTTTGGAAAATCGCGTGGGCTAGATGAAGTTTCGGGATAACTTGGATGATCCGGTGCCACATATGAAGTCATTTCGGGAAAGTTTGGGAAATCGAGTGAGCTAAATGAAATTTCGGGATAGCTTAGATCACCGAGTGGACTATACGAAGTCATTTCGGGATAGCTTGAACCACCAGGTGGGCTATATGATGTCATTTCGGGATAGATCGGGTAACCAGGTCTATACGTAGTAATTTCTGGATAATTTGGTAATTGAGCGCTGTATGTTGCAGTTTGCGGATAACCAGGAGGATCCGGTATGGTAGGCTCCAGATAACTTGAATAACCAGGCGGTCTATATGTAGTGATTTCTGGATAATTTGAATAACCAGATCTATACGTTGTTGTTTCTGGGTGACTAGGTCCTGAGGGTGTAAATGTGGTATACTGTGAATACCCTGGAGAAGGGCTCACGTAATTAATATAACCAGAAGGATGTGAGGTTATAGTGGATTCTGGATAACTGGGAATAGGCGGTTGTGAGGTAATGTCTTGTATGTAACCAAGACGTGTTGCCTCTTCACATGTTTGGTTTATGCATCGCTAGAAATCAAAATGGTCGCAATTAATAACTCATAGAATGATGTACAGTATTTTTTACCTTTCCTCGGCTGCATGAAGTGCCTTCCAATGTAGGAGTTTGACGTGTCATACAACTTCGTCGTTTGCCAATACTTCTATTACACCATAACTCTTTACAGGGATCACGTACCGAAACCCTACTACAGAATACCCACCTGCCAACATTACAATTATTCATCTGACTCAAACATCGAGAAATTATATATATATTCTAATATTGCAATAATAAAGGAAATTTTACCCATCACCGAATTCAATGCGACACTGTTCATCAAGGGAGAATACTTCATTTAAAAATTCTGTATGCTCATAACTCAAAGGCGGTGTCTCCAGGCATGGATATTTTCTGAAGAATCATAAATTAGCACTTGAATCTCATTCACAACATGCCCAAAATTTATGTTATAGTAAATGCATACCTAACAACAATTTCATATTCTGACTTTGAGCATGAAGACCATGTAGGATTTGGCATAACAGCTGGTATAACTGCAGCCATGATTGTTGTCTCCAATAATGCATCTAGACCGCAATTA